>CM022303.1:425931229-427131229 GCA_011799875.1 Thinopyrum elongatum | reverse complement strand
CTCTGCCCATACCTATCTATTCACAGGGTCTGCTTGCAAGATGTCTAGTGCCAGTGGCATCCAGAACATGTCAGAGCAGCATGAGGATCTTAGTGAAGGATCTAGTTCTGAGGGTAACTACTATGAAAGAATCAGAAGCTCTCCAGATCTTCCAAAAGCTGCCACCAAAACCTGAAAGAAGAGAACCTCAAATGATGAGGATGGGGATTTTGTGGCTAGTGAGGCCGCATCCAAGAAGAAGGCAATGTTGAGGAAAGAGTATGGCTCAGCAGCTAGTACAAGACCTTCAGGCAGTGCCAAGGAGAGAGTGGTTGTGAGGAAAGTCCCAATCTTCGAGGCAGACAAAGCCACAGCTCCCAAAGAAACCATGACATTCACTCCTAAGGAGCCAATTGATACAGAGACTGATGCAGGAAAGAAGAAGAAGAAAAGGCCAAGGAAGACAACTGCTTGTGTTATTGGCAAACCCTCCATGGTTGCAGATGATCATGATGATGAGGAGGAGAGGAGGAGGAGGAACAAATAGCAGATGCACCTCCAACAAAGACTCAAAAGCTTACGTCAGATGCTATGAAGTCTACTGCTCCCTCCAAGCCTAAGTCCAAGTCGAAAGCTCCAGCACCTAAGAGGTCTACCAGGAACATCTCTGCCAGTGATAAGAACAAGGCCCTAGTGCCTGAGGCTGAAATTGATGATGAGCCACTAGTGCTCAGGAAGTGAAAGCCAAAGATTACAGACCATGACAACTCTCATCCAGTAGCAGAAAACATGATGCTCACGATGGACAAGGGTCTGTGTCAGTGGAGGATGTCTGATCCATATTCTGTCAGGAGGACTGCATGTGACTATCTCTTTCACACACGAGAGCAACAAGATTTCTATGAGACCGTTCTGCTTGACAATAAGCCCATAGTCAGTGACATGAAGTGGGTAGACTGGAAGTACATGGATGACAATGAGGATCATTTCCCCCATGTACATGAGAGCTTCAAGCTTGCAGGAGTTTATGCATTTGTTGGGAAGAAGCTCACCAAATGGAATGGTGAGATGATCATGCAATTCTATTCCACAGCACATTTCTATCCAGATGACAGAATTGTATGGATGACTGAGGGATCCAAATACCTGTCAACCATGTCTGAATGGGCTGAACTTCTTGTTGGCCCAAAGGAATAGGAAAATGACATTGATGTCTATGGTCAGCCCAGGATGGATCATAACTCTATGGCAAACATGTACAAGCCTATTCCCAAGAAAGATCTTGAAACGCATAAGCTTGGTTCAATGAAGCATTTGCTTACTGGTTTGGCCACCACGAACACTATCTTGAGGCACAATCTTTTGCCCAAGTCTGGAGATGACAAGATGATCTGTGGCCACTCCATCAGCTTGCTACATTTGTTTGACACTCCGCAAAAATTGAAAGTTATGAGCCTGATAATTGAGACAATCAAGAGAACTGCAGCTGACCAGAAGAGAACATGTGGATTTGCTCCGCACATTCAGTTGCTCATCAACTCCATGGTTCGAACTAGCACATATCTACCTGATCGTGAGCATCTTTCATTGAAGCCTGGGTTTGAGGACAATGTTGTAGTGGTGGACCCTGCACATCCTTCGTCTGCTCAAGCTCAAGAGGAAATACAGGCAGCTGCAGCAGCTAGAGTAGCACAAGAGGCATCTGCACCCAACGCTCCCATAGCCACCTCAAGACAAAGAATAACCAGATGCCTTACCTGCTGGAAGCAAGCCTGAGGATTGAGCGAAGTCTGGCCAACATCACCAAGAACCAGGAGAGCTTAGAGCGGGTGGTTGAAGCAAAGATATATGATCTTGATGTGAAGATCACTGAGGTTCAGCCAGTTGTGACAAAGATGAAGGAAGATGTTGATGCTGCTAGAGCCGCTGCAGAGGACAGTGGAGATGAGCGAGCTACAACTAAGATGTTCCACATAGTGCCTAGGGCAACCAGATCTGCTGTCATGCCAGTTGCAGACAGGAGGACCACTCACTCTATAGCTGCTGCCACTTGAACTGTGCCACCTCCAGTCTCTACGCCACCAGCTCATCGGACATCAGATGAAGCCTTCGCCGATGCACTTCTCTCCATGCCATCTACGCACACTGGAGCCACCAGCCAGAAGTCACCTTCAGGAGCTATCGAGGACCAAACCTAGAGAGACGTATAGCTTTATACCTATTCGAACTTTTTGGTACTTGTTGCCGAAGGAGGAGAATTTGTATAGATCATTAGGCTTCGAGAGAGAGTGTCTCGCTTTTGCTTGTTGGTTTTTCTTGAGTTCTTGCTACTATTTCCATTTGATTTGTGCTACTTTGCTCATTATGTGTGTGAGATACTACGTTTGCTATGTGTGATCGATCATACTATGCTTCATGTGATGCTTAATGCTTATCCCTACCATTATTTGTGTATGATCATTCACTTATGTTTTTGATGATGCGTTCTTACTATTCCATTCATTTCATTTTGTGCGCTCCACCAAGTAGTATGTGACATGGAAGAGTGACCCATGATCCTAATCGATTGTGCATTTGCATTCAGACGCAAATTTTTAATAATGCACAAATCTAGGGGGAGCTCTTACTTATCACATACTTCTCAAAGCAATGATGTGCTTTATTCATTTAATCATTTGTCGAAGCTTTAATCTATATGTTGTCATCAATTACCAAAAAGGGGGGAGATTGAAAGTGCAAGTAATCCCGGGGTGGTTTTGGTAATTCATAACAACATATATCTCATTGAACTAATGTTCATTTAAGATAAATATTTTAGGATGTTCAGTGATTGGCATGGCAAGGACTAGAGATGTGGACCCCTCAAAATGCTAAGGAAAAGGATTGGGAAAAGCTCAAGACTCTACATTTTTAAGTGATCCAAGATCACATGGAGTCCATAGGAAAGCCAATACTATTAAAAGGGGATGAGGTGTTGCTTAATGATCTATTTGCTCAAAGTGGTGAGTGATATTGCTCCAAAACCCTCAGCCACTTTCTCTATCCAAATATGTCCAAACCTTAAATTCCAACTCGGCCCCACTGATACTTCATACCCAGAGCCACCGAGTTCATTTGGACTTAGCCACTGCCAAAACCCTAACAATTCGGATCCACTAATATGGATCTCGGTATCACCGAGATAGCCTTGCCAACTCCATGTGACTTTTTGCAATCACTTCAGTCCCACCGAGAATTGCAATTGGTCTCACTGAGATGGCTCGACTGATTCTCTGTTACCTTATTGCTTCACTTTGGTCCCACCAAGATGATGCAATCGGTGCCACCGAGTTGAGGTTTTCCCTAAGCCATTGCACATCGGTCCCTCTGAGCTGTTCCCGTTGGTCCCACCGAGATTCCTAACGTTCATATTTTTACACAGATCAGTGCCATCGAGTTTTTTGATCGGTGCCATCGGGATGGGTCAAAAGTGTGTAACTGTTGGATTTTGTATGGAGGCTATATATACCCCTCCACCCCTTCTTCCTCATTGAGGAGAGCCATCAGAACGTGCCTACACTTCCACCTGCCAGATTCAGGGCTCCGCAGACTCAAGAATGTTCGAACTCTGGGGCATGTACGAAGATCTCAACCTCTCAAGTCTCAAGCTCGTCGCCCTATAGCCTAGACTTGTCGGGTGCACGCTCGAGCGGGGAAGAAGATGAACACGGCAGTTTACCCAGGTTCGGGCCACCTTGCGGTGTAAAACCCTACTCCTGCTTTGTGGTGGATTGGCCTCACGAGGGGCTGAGGATGAACAAGTACAGGGAATGAATAGCCTCGCGAGGGCTATGGTGGTGAGGGTGGAAAGGATCTCCTCCCGGATCCCCTCTATGGTGGTGGCTAACCTATATTTACAGTGTCCTCGGTCCTCTTCCCTCAAAACATAGGCGGGAAGGGATCCCAAAGTGGCCAATTTGAAAGGGGACAGGAAGTACATCTATCCTGACGAAAGGTGTTCTTCGCCTGCAAAGCTTCTGGTCATGATGCAGCGGTGGGCTCGGTGATGACATCTGTCCTGCCGAGCTCATGGCCTTGGTCTTGTAGCACCAGAATGGAAACCTTTGGGAGTTTCCTCGGGAACCCGCGCTCGTCCTTGCTTCCTTAGCACCGAAAGGGAAACTGTCTCCTCTGCGCCCACTGGCGCCCGCCTGGCCATGGTCGTCACGGCTCACGTCATCACAGCCTCATGAGGCTGGGTACCTGGATAGAAGTCTCCGCTCCTCGGGAGGCTGCCTGGGGAGGCCGCCTCTCTGGAGGTCTCGGCATCATTCTCCTCGCGAGACCGAGGCCCTCGTGAGGGTCTTGTCTTGGAGGCCTTGGAGCTGCGTCATACCAGGCCGTCGAGGGAGCCATGCCATGGCCACTGGCAGGCAAGTCTAGGTACCTGGTTCCAGAGCGCCGATAGTAGCCCCCGGGCCCAAGGCGCGCCCGAGATGGCTTCCAGGCGAAGCCAAGGGGCAGGGTCGAAGCGCCGAGGTACCTAACCGTCTGCGGGCCAAGCTTGACGCAAGGCGCTTGACGAGACCCGGATGCCTCCACTTTCCCATGTTGCCTCGGCAACCGCCCAAGCTGACAAGGGACTGGCGCACGCCCGCATGGCCATCACTACGCGAATGCGAAAGGACGTCGGTTGGCATCTGTTGGATTCAAGTTCCGCAAACCCTTGAGAGGTTCGAACTCTGGGGTGCGTGCGGAGATCTCAACCTCCCCAGTCTGCCTGCTCGCTAATCCCACATCCTAGCGCGATGAACTCAAAGGAAAAGGGGACACATCAATTTACCCAGGTTCGGGCCACCTTGCGGTGTAAAACCCTACTCCTGCTTTGTGGTGGATTTGCCTCGGTGGGCTGAGGATGAACTAGTACAGAGGAGAACAACCTCAGGAGGTGTGTTCTTGAGCTCGAGTGAGCTGGTGAGGGTGGAATGGATGTGGTCGACTTGATCTGTTGTCGATCGATCGATCCCCCCATCCATGGTGGTGGCTAGGTCCTATTTATAGTGGCCTTGGTCCTCTTCCCAAATGAAGGCGGGAAGGGATCCCACAACGGCCAAATTTCAAGGGAGACAACTAGTACATCTTATCCTGACTAAAGTGGTATTTGCCTACAAAAGCCTCTGGTCGTGACGCTGCGGTGGGCTCGGCGATGACCTCCGTCCTGGCGGTCCTGGTCTTGTTGCACGGGAATGGAAACCTTTGGTTGATTCCTCGGGACTCCGCGCCTGCTGCTTGCCTCCCTTGCACCAAAGAGGAAACTGGTACACTATGCCCGCTGGCGCCTGCCTGGCCTCGATCGTCATGGCTCGCGTCATCCGAACCTCATGAGGTGAGCCTTGCATAGAAATCTCTGCTCCTCGGGAGCCAGGCTGAGGAGGCTGATCCGTTGGAGGTCTTGGCTTCGTCCGCCTCGCGAGGATTGGCCCCTCGCGAGGGTCTTGAGTTGTTGATGTCGAAGCTGGGCCGTACGAGGTCGTCGATGGAGCCACGCCGTGGGCCGCAGGCAGGCAAGTCTGGGTACCCCCGTATCCAGAACGCCGACAGTGGCCCCCGGGAAAAAGCCAAAGGGCAAGTGCGGAACGCCGCGGGCCCTAACCGCCTGCGGCCTTGGGCGACGCGTGGTGATTGATGGGACATGGGCGTCTCCACTTCCCCATGCTGCCTCAGCAACCGTTCGACTTGACGAGTCGCTGCTGCATGCAGAGAAAAACATCATTGCTTGGGATCGTGGAGGCTGGCGGTTGTCCTCCCTCTGGCTATAAATGAGGGGAGGGGCAGAGCCCCCCTCGCTCATCTCCATCTTCTTGTCGCCTGTTCCTTCTTCTTCACTGTCTTGCCGTGTCGTCCATGGCGCCAATCAGGAGATTCTCTGCGGCGGAGAAGGGAAAGGCCCCTCGGGAGGAGCCTGAACCACTTCCGCCGAAGAAGAGGTTTAGCCATCCTCGCGGCGCCGGCGCAGGGCAGGGGGTGACTCGGCCTTGGTACGAGCGGCCTCCGCCAGGCTTTCCGCTTCCCTTGCACGCCCGCGCGCAGGACGGCAATGCCTACCGCCGCGCGTTTCGGGGCAGCAATGAGCAGGCTGAAGTCGAGCGGCCAGCAGGGCCGCGAACTCACGCCGAGGGTAGCTCGCGTGAGTTTGTGGTGTGGGTGGCACTGCCGCCTCGCTCCTGGATCCGGTTCCCGAGGTTCTTCGCCGATGAGATGCCGCTGAGGGGGCCACTTGAGCTATGGCTACAACACGCCGGATGCCGCAGTCTAGCCACCAGAGCAGAGGTCGAGGTAGTGCCTCCGGGCGTCATCTTCATGACCCGCGGATGGGGCGAGGTCGCCCGCGCCTGCCGTGCAGAAGGGACCCTCGCCATCCACTTCGAGTACGACGGCGCCTCCACACTGTTTTTCAAGGTCTTCGATGGGGAGGGCCGGCGGCTGGAGTGCTGCCCTGGAAGAAGCAGCCCGCGGGGCGCGGTCGCGAGCGTCGAGCCTGCCTCCGCCTTTGCCAGCAGCGACGACTCCTGGGAATCAAGCGACTCTCCCGAGTCCAGCGATTCTCCGGAGTCCAGCGACGATAGCTACGTGCCGCCGAGCTCACGCCGTGCCCGAAGCGCGGCAGCGGCGCCTGCTCGGCGTTGCCGATGATGCCCATCATCCCGGTCCTTCGAGGTTTTCCTTCTTTTGTTTTCCTGCGCGGAATTGTGACAAGCCCCATGGGGGTATGTAAAAACTATAATGCTTTTCCTTCAACGTTATCCTTCCTAGTACTGCGTTGAAATCGCGTATCCCACTCTGGCACAGTTCTCCCTTTCCATTCGCGAGGGAGCTTAGAGCTCTACGCCGATAGGACCTAGTCCCCAGGCAAGCTTCAGCCGTCGCTGGTATGCCAGGTCGCGATGCCGTGGTTAAGGCCAGGAGGTGAGCGGCCCAAGGTCCGGTGAGAGCTCCTGAGGCGCGATGCTCAAGAGGTCCCCTTTGGCGTGCAAGCAGTTCCCTAAAGGCCAGAAAGGAAAGTGACATTGCCCAAGTGAGGCCGCAAAGATCGCGGGATTGAGTCGTGAGGTTCACGCTGTTATGTATGGGTGACTTATCTTAGTGAGCCTGCGGCGGGTTCCTTGCATGGTGCCCAATCGTGCCCTGGCGGTGACGGCTCTAGGTAGGCTCGCGCCGGCCATCCGCTTCCCTTGCTTGTCTAGGTGCTCTACGTCCTCGGGTCCTGGCCCTCGAGCGAGGCTCAGCCGCCGCTGGTATGCCAGGTCACGATGTCGTGGTCAAGGCCAGGGGGTGAGGGCTGGAGAGCCAGTAGGAGCTCCTGAGGCGCGATGCTCAGGAGCCCCCCCTTTAACGTGCAAGTGATTCGCGTGAGAAGGGGACGGCCGTCGGGTCCGCCCGTAGTTAGGCTCCGGAGATTCCTGCGAGTTAGCTTGTGGAAGAGAGCGCGACATAAAACCGTGCTTGCTACCCGTCCGTTGATCTTTCTGCAAGAAGATGAAGGCACTGAGGACCTGGTGAGGTGACGTGCGCTGGGCAGGCCACGAGCCAGAGCTTGATCCCTCAGATTTGCCAGCGTAGCTGGGACAGACCCGAGCACAAGCGCCATGCCAACATGTGTAGCCCCCGTTGCGGGATGAGCAAAAGGCAGGTTAGCAATGCGGTGAGGCCGCGAGGGGTAATAAAACTCGAAGCAAGCGGGTGATAATCATAAAGCAACTCATGGAAGAAGGTAAATCCAGTTCTGATGGACGAAAGAAGGATATATGTCACAGGGACGGACCCAGGCGACTTGGGGATGATGCAGCCCGAGGGGCGCCCCCAACTGAACGAACTAAAAGATGTCACATGGTACCGTTGCTGAAGAGATGTCGGAGCAGCTAGAGATGTGCACTGCAGAAGTCGCCCCTCATGAGCCGCCCCGGCCTTGAACCTCGGGAGGCCCTGGAGGTCTGGGGGCCTCATGAGGAGCCATCGCCATTTCCGCCTGGATCGCCTGGCGCCTGGCCTCCTGAGCAGCCAAGACGCCCCGCATGTGGCGCTGGGATGCGGCAGCCGCGTTCAGCAAATCGAAAGGCATGCGAACGTAGCTGTGAGGGGGACCCTCGCATCGGCCAACACGGGACGGCCAGAAGAGCTCCTGAGACATGGCCCTGTTGAGCCCAAGGATGTCGATGCAGACGCGTAGCTCCTCGTCCTCGCCTGGACAAGGAGCCGTGCCTGGTGGTGGGCGGCGACCACCACGCATAGCTCTTGCCTCCTGAATTTCCTTGACTCCCTTGGTGATGAACTCCTGAGTGCCTGATGCCTCGCGCCCTGCGCCCTCTTCTTGGAAGCGCGCACTGAAACACGCCTCCACATGGTGCCCGAGCGCCTCCCTTGTGACGTTGGACAGATCAGAGGCCCTCCAGAGGAGAGCCCCTGAGCCCAGCCTGAGAGGGGCGCTGGGCGCGCCTTCCTATGCGATAGGGGAAGGCACCCCGTCCACGGACGCAAGGCTTGAGGTGGCACCACCGGACACGCCACGCTCCTGAGATGCTTGGTGGAGCAGCTGCTTCTTCTTCTTGGGAATAGCCTTAGGAGGGAGGTCGGCGCCCTCGCCGTCTGGGTTCTCAACTGCTGCAGCCTGGTAGGCGCGCTCGAGAGAGCACACCGCGTCCTTTTCTTCGCAGGCGACCATGATGATGCAGCAGTTTCCTGGCATCTTGAGGACGTTGTAGCCGTGGTGCGTTGCCGCCATGAACTTGGCGAGAGCTGGGTACCCGAGGATGGCATTGTACGGCAGGCGAATGTCGGCAACGTCGAAGTCGATGAGCTTGGTGCGGTAGTTGTCGCGCTTGTCGAAGGTGATGGCGAGGCGAACCTGCCCGATCGGATGCGTGGAGCCATCGGTCACTCCTGAGAAGGGCATGGTAGGCTGTAGCTGGTGATACGGCACTTGGAGCCTGTTGAACGTTTGGACAGAGAGAACATTGAGCCCTGCACCGCCATCGATGAGTGTCTTGGTGACGAGTACGTTGCTGATGATGGGCGAGCAGAGCATTGGGAGGGCACCGGCTGTGGCCGCGCACTTGAGCTGGTCGGCGGAGTCGCAGGTGATGGCGTACTTGGACCACCTGAGCGGGCGTGTTGCCTCGAGCTTGGGAAGGGCTGCGTTCACCTCACGCGCGAACTGCTTGAAGATGCGATGAGAGGCTGGGGCCTGGGAGCCGCCCAGGATGCAGGAGATGGCAAGAGGCTCCTGGAAGCCCCCAGCCCCCTCGTCCTGGTGGTGGTCTTCGTTCCTTCTTGGTGGCGGCGGTGGCGGGGGAAGGCCAGCGTTGCCCTGAGGACGGTCCTCGCGAGGCTGATCCCTCTAGGCACCCTCACGAGGCTGGCCCTGCCAGCGGTCCTCCCGAGGCTGGTCATGCCACTCCTGACGATGGTCGCGACCGTCCCAGCATCCTCCACCTCGGCCACCTCCACGGCCATAGCCTCGATCGTTGTGATCGGGGCGACGACCGAGGCACCCGTCGCGGATGGCCCTGAGCTCCTGGCAGTCGTTGGTGTTGTGGCTGTGCACGTTCTGGGAGACACAGAACGGGCGGCTGCTGTTGGATGACTCAGGGTGATCGCAGTCACGCTTCATCTCTGGCTCGGCCGCGAGAATGGCCGGTCCCTTGCGCTTCACATCCTTGGCCTTGGCCTTCTTGTCTTCTGGGTCTGCATCAGGGAGCTCGAGGAGGGAGAGGCATCCCTCCTCAGCTCTCGCACACTTGGTCGCCATGTTGAACATCTCCAGGGCCGTGCACAGGTCTTCGTGTATGGCGAGCTCCTCCTTCATCTTGACGTCGCGGATGCCATCAGTGAACGCTCAGATGATGGGCTTGTCCGACACCTTGGGGGTCTTGAGGCGAACGCTGTTGAAGCACTAGATGTACTTCTGTAGGGTCTCTCCTGGCTGTTGCTTGATGCATCGCAGGTCACCCACGGCCGGTGGACGGTCGCGAGTGCCCTGGAAGTTGGCGATGAAGCGTTCCCGCATCTCGTCCCAAGAGGAGATCGATCTCGCGGGGAGGTTCAGGAGCCATGAGCGCGCGCCGTCCTTGAGGGCCATGGGGAACCAGTTTGCCATGACCTTCTCGTCGCCGCTGGCTGCCTCGATGCTCAGCTCGTAGAGCTGCAGGAACTCGGCGGGGTCGGCGGTGCCGTCGCAGCATGGAGGCAGGTCGGGCTTGAACTTCCTCGGCCAGACGACGCTGCACAACTTCGGAGCCCGCCGTGGTGGTGGAGCCTGATCTTGGTGCTCGCGTGCCACCACCATAGGCGGCGCGCGGTCTTGACGCGGCGGTGCTGGGAGCGCACGTGCATCTTCTTGGGGCCACTGCACCACTTGGTAGCTTGCTTCATCCCGCGCGGGTGCCTGACGCTGCGGATCACGCCGAGGCGCCACCCGCCTTGGCTCAATGATGCCGTCCTGCCTGGGAGGTGGAGGAGGCGCTCCGTGAGCCACGTCACCCGCGGCAGGCGGCGATTGGGGCAGCGAGCAAGATGGTGCAGCAGAATCTCCAGCAGCGTTGACGAGCTCGGCGATGCGGTCGAGCTAGTCCTCGTAGAGGTCGTCCACCGGGCGGTAGCGCAGGAGTTTGCGTGCCATGAGCAGCGCGGCCTGCGTGTTCGCTGGGCCGCGATGAGCATGGCAGGACGAAGCGGCCGGAGTCAGCGACGGAGTAGCGGTGCACCCGCCGCGGCGCACGGAAGGATGCAGTGAAGAGGCCTGTTGCTTGTGGCCTACAGGCCCCATGGCAGCGTTGGCCACCGGCGACGGGGGTCGGCGAGGGTAGCCGTCGCCCACCGGTGTTGTCTTAGCAACGTGGGTGGCGAGAGCAGCCCGGCACTCAGCACGAGCTCGGCGCACGTTAGCCATGGAAGCGGTGGAGCAGCGGCGAGTCGACCGACGGAAGAGAGGCTCCGACGCACCCCTACCTAGCGCGCCAAATGTCGGATTTCTGGTTCCGCAAACCCTTGAGAGGTTCGAACTCTGAGGTGCATGCAGAGATCTCAACCTCCCCAGTCTGCCTGCTCGCTAATCGCATAGCCTAGCGTGACGAACTCAAAGGAAAAGGGGACACAGCAGTTTACCCAGGTTCGGGCCACCCTGCGGTGTAAAACCCTACTCCTGCTTTGTGGTGGATTTGCCTCGGTGGGCTGAGGATGAACTAGTACAGAGGAGAACAACCTCAGGAGGTGCGTTCTTGAGCTCGAGTGAGCTGGTGAGGGTGGAATGGATGTGGTCAACTTGATCTGTTGTCGATCGATCGATCCCCCCCGTCCATGGTGGTGGCTAGGTCCTATTTATAGTGGCCTTGGTCCTCTTCCCAAATGAAGGTGGGAAGGGATCCCACAACAGCCAAATTTCAGAGACAACTAGTACATCTTATCCTGACTAAAGTGGTCTTCGCCTGCAAAAGCCTCTGGTCGTGACGCTGCGGTGGGCTCGGCGATGACCTCCGTCCTGCCGTCCTGGCGGTCCTAGTCTTGTTGCACGGGAATTGAAACCTTTGGTTGATTCCTCGGGTCTCCGCGCCTACTGCTTGCCTCCCTTGCACCAAAGAGGAAACTGGTACACTGCGCCCGCTAGCGCCCGCCTGGCCTCGATCGTCATGGCTCGCGTCATCCTAACCTCATGAGGTGAGCCTTGCATATAAATCTCCGCTCCTCAGGAGCCAGCCTGAGGAGGCTGATCCCTTGGAGGTCTTGGCGTCATCCGCCTCGCGAGGGTCTTGAGTTGTCGATGTCAAAGCTGGGCCGTACTAGGCCGTCGATGGAGCCACGCCGTGGGCCGCAGGCAGGCAAGTCTGGGTACCCCCATATCTAGAACGCCGACAGCATCCTACCGCCTATAAGAGGGCATGGGGGTGTGGAGCCCCCAGCCCGTCTTCACTTGATGTACACACCTTTTGAGAGGGACACGCATGAATCGTGAATTTATTAGAATACTCTATGTGCTTCACTTATATCTTTTGAGCTAGGCAGTTTGCTCTAGTGCTTCACTTATATCTTTTTAGAGCACGGCGGTGGCTTTATTTTATAGAAATTGTTGAACTCTCATGCTTCACTTTTTGAGAGTCTCTAAACAACATGGTAATTTTCTTAGGTTATGAATTTAGTCCTAATATGATGGGCATCCAAGAGGGATATAATAAAAACTTTCATATAAAGAGCATTAAATACTATGAGAAGTTTGATTCCTTGCATTTGTTTTGATATATAAAGATGGTGATATTAGAGTCATGCTAGTGAGTAATTGTGGATTGGTAGAAATACTTGTGTTAAAGATTGTGATTCCCCTAGCATGCACGTATGGTGAATCGTTATGTGATGAAGTCGGAGCATGATTTATTCTTTGATTGTCTTCCTTATGAGTGGCGGTCGGCGACGAGCGATGGTCTTTTCCTACCAATCTATCCCCCTAGGAGCATGCGTGTTGTAATTTGTTTCGATAGCTAATAACTTTTTGCAATAAGTATGTGAGTTCTTTATGACTAATGTTGAGTCCATGGATTATACGCACTCTCACCCTTCCAACATTGCTAGCCTCTGTAGTATCACGCAATTCTCGCCGCTGCATTAAACCCACCATATACCTTACGCAAAACAGCCACCATACCTACCAATTATGGCCTTTCCATATCCATTCCGAGATATATTTCCATGCAACTTCCACCGTCCTGTTTTATTATGACACATACCATCATTGTCATATTGCTTTGCATGATCATGTAGTTGGCATAGTATTAGTGGCAAGGCCACCGCTCATATTTTTTATACATGTCACTCTAGATCATTGCACATCCCGGTAACCGCCAGATGCATTCATATAGAGTCATATTTTGTTCTAGTATCGAGTTGTAATTCTTGAGTTGTAAGTAAATAAAAGTGTGATGATCATCATTATTAGAGCAATATCCCATGTGAGGAAAGGATGATGAAAGGTATGATTCCCTCACAAGTTGGGATGAGTCTCCGGACTTTATAAAAAATAGAAGAGGCCAAAGAATCCCAAATAAAATAAAAGAGGCCAAAGAACCCCAAACAAAAAAAGGGAGAAAAGAAAAAAAATGAGAGAAAAGAGAGAAGGGACAATGTTACTATCCTTTTTCCACACTTGTGCTTCAAAGTAGCACCATGTTCTTCATGATAGAGAGTCTCCTATTTTGTTAATTTCATATACTAGTGGGAATTTTTCATTATAGAACTTGTATTGTATATTCCAATGATGGGCTTCCTCAAATTACCCTAGGTCTTCATGAGCAAGCAAGTTGGATGCACACCCACTTAGTTTCTTTTTGAGCTTTCACACACTTATAGCTCTAGTGCATCCATTGCATGGCAATCCCTACTCACTCACATTGATATCTATTGATGGGCATATCCATAGCCGATTAATTTGCCTAGTTGATGTGAGACTTTCTCCTTCTTTTTGTCTTCTCCACAACCACCATATTCTATTCCACCTATAGTGCTATATCCATGGCTCACGCTCATGTATTGCGTGAAAGTTGAAAAAGTTTAAGAACACCAAAATTATGAAACAATTGCTTGGCTTGTCATTGGGGTTGTGCATGATGAAATACTTTGTGTGATGAAGACAGAGCATAGCCAGACTATATGATTTTGTAGGGATAACTTTCTTCGGCCATGTTATTTTGAGAAGACATGATTGCTTTATAAGTATGCTTGAAGTATTATTGTTTTTATGTCAATATTAAACTTTTGTTTTGAATCTTATGGATCTGAATATTCATGGCACAATAAAGAAGATTACATGGATAAATATGTTAGGTAGCATTCCACATCAAAAATTCTGTTTTTATCATTTACCTACTCGAGGACGAGTAGGAATTAAGATTAGGAATGCTTGATACGTCTCCAACGTATCTATAATTCTTTATTGTTCCATGTTATTATATTATCTATTTTGGATGATTTATAAGCATTAATATGCTATTTTATATTATTTTTGGGACTAAGCTATTAACCTAGAGCCCAGTGCAAGTTTCTGTTTTTTCCTTGTTTTTGAGTTTCACAGAAAAGGAATATCAAACGGATTCCAAACGGAATAAAACTTTACGATGATTTTTATTGGACCAGAAGACATCCACGGAGCTTGGAGAGGGGGTCAAAAGATGGCCGAGGAGGCCACAAGCCCGCGAGGCACGCCCTAGGGGGGGCACTACTGAATCAGGGAATTTGCCGTCTGTCATTTCTTTGCCGTCCGCTAGCTGATGGCAAAGAAGGTCTTTGTCGTCCGCTTACATAAAATAGACAGCAAAGAAATGGCTGATGGCAAACAAAACGCTACCTAACAGCTATATGGCCCACCCCCACCCCACCTCCCACTCTCTCTGCCCTCTCACTCCACCGCGCCCTGACCCCAACCGCCACCGCCGCCACCCCCGACCACCACCGCCCTCGCCGCGTCGCCCCACCACCGGCCCCTGCGGCCTCGCCGCCCGCCGCCCCACTCCGGTGAGCCTCTCCCCTCTGTGTTTTTTTTCTTTTTCTTCTACTGTTACTTAGGTTAGTTACTAGTGTTAGTTAGGTTAGTTACAGTGTGGTTAGTTAGGGCTAGTTTAGATTAGTTCTAGGTTAGTTAGGTTAGTTCTAGGTTAGTTAGGTTTGTTCTAGAAAAAAATATTAGGAGAAGAAAAGAAGAAGAAATAAAGAAGAAGAAGAGAAGAAGAAGAAGAAGAAGAAGAAAAAGGACGAAGAAGAAAGAAGAAGAAAGAAGAGAAGAGGAGGAAGAGGAGAAGAAGAAGAAGAAGAAGAAGAAGAAGAAGAAGAAGAAGAAGAAGAAGAAGAAGAAGAAGAATAAGAAGAAGAAGAAGAAGAGGAGGAGGAGGAGGAGAAGAAGAAGAAGAAGAAGATGATGATGATGATGAAAAAAAGCAGAAGAAGTAGAAGAAGAAGATGAAAAAGAAGGAAGAAGAAGATGAAAAAAAAGTAGAAAAAGTAGAAAAAGAAAGAAAAGAAGGAAAAGAAGGTCGAGGGGTCGAGGGTCAAGGTGTCGAGGGTCAAGGATCCGCGAGGGGTCGAGGGTCGAGAGTCGAGGGTCGCCGAGGGTCGCTGTCGGCGTTCTGGGAACCAGGTTACCCAGACATGCCTGCCTGCGGCCCATGACGTGGCTCCATCGACGGCCTGGTACGGCCCAGCTTCAACTACGGCAAGACAAGACCCTCGCGAGGGGCCAAGCCTCGCGAGGCGGGCGACATCAAGACCTCCCGAGGGAGCGGCCTCCTCAGGCGGCCTCCTCAGCGGAGCGGAGATTTCTATGCAAGACCCAGCCTCACGAGGCTGGAATGACATCAGCCATGACGACCAAGGTCAGGCGCGTGCCAGCGGCCGCAGAGCGGTAGGTTTCCTCTTTGGTGCAAAGGAGGCAAGCGTAGGTGTGGAGTCCCAAGGACATCAGCCAAAGGTTGCCATTTGCGTGCAACAAGACCAAGCCCGCCAGAACGGCAGGATGGATGTCATCGCCGAGCCCACCACGACATCACGCTCAAAAGCTTTGCAGGCGAAGACCACCTTTCGTCAAGATCAGATGTACTTCTTGTCCCCTTTCAAATTTGGCCGTTGTGGGATCCCTTCCCGCCTAAGTTTTGGAGGAAGAGGACCAAGGCCACTATAAATATAGCCTAGCCACCACTATAGAAGGGATCGGACCCCCGGAGACCGAATCCCCAGAGCTCATCACAAGAACACGCCTCCTGAGGCTGTTCTTCCACTTGTACTAGTTCATCCTCAGCCCCTCACGAGGCTAATCCGCCACAAAGCAGGAGTAGGGTTTTACATCGCAAGGTGGCCCGAACCTGGGTAAACTATCGTGTTCATCGAGCTAGGTCATGAGAGCAGCGGATCGATCGGCTTGAGAGGTTGAGTTCTTAGAACACGCCCCTGAGTTCAAACCTTTCTTGGGTCTGCGGAGCACAGAATCTGACATTTGGCGCGCCAGGTAGGGGCGTGTCGAAGCCTCTCGTCCGTCAGTTGTTTCACGCCCGCTCCGCTATTCTCATGGCGGACACTCGTCGAGTTCGTGCCGAGCGTCGGGCGGCCCTCGCCGCGCACGTCGCTTAGACGGCGTCCGCGGGCAACGGTGCTCCTACCCACTCCCTGTCGCCCGTGGCCAACGCTGCCATTGGCCCTGCAACCCACGAGCAGCAGGATTCATAGCTGCCGCCCTCCGTGCGACGCGACGGCCGCACTGCCACTCCGTCGCTGACCCCGGCCGCTGCTTCGTCCTCCCATGCCCGTCGCGGGCCGGTGACCGCGCAGTCGGCGCTGCTCATGGTGCGTGAGCTTCTGCGCTACCGTCCGGCCGACGACCTCTACGAGGATTGGCTGGACCGCATCGCCGAGCTCGTCAGCGCTGCTGGAGAGGCTCCTACGCTGTCACGTTTGTTGCTTCCCCCGCAGCCCTAGGCGGGCGACGTAGCTCACGGCGCGCCTCCTCCTCCTCCCCCTCTCCAGCAAGATGTCGTCCCCGAGCCAAGGCGCGAGGCCCCCCAGCACGACCAGCCATGCATGGCGCCCGCGCGGGATGAAGAAAGCTACCGGGTCATGCAGCGGCCTCAGGGAGAGGCGCGTGCTCCCCCTGCTCCTCCTGCGCCTCCGCGTCAAGACCGCGTGCAGCCCGAGGTGGTAGCGCGTGGGCGTCAAGACCTGGCTCCCCCTCCGAGGCGAGCCCCCATGGCCATGGCGGGATGCCGAGCGTTCACTCCGGAGCTTCGCCGTGTCGTCTGGCCCGGCAAGTTCAAGCCGGACCTGCCTCCGCGCTACGACAGCACCCCCGACCCGGCTGAGTTCCTTCAGCTCTATGAGTTGAGCATCGAGGTGGCGAGTGGTGACGAGAAGGTCATGGCGAACTAGTTCCCCATGGCTCTCAAGGAAGGCGCGCGCTCGTGGCTCCTGAACCTCCCAGTGGGGTCGATCTCTTCCTGGGATGAGCTGCGGGAGTGCTTCATCGCCAACTTCCAAGGCACCCGCGACCGCGCTCCTGTAGCTGGCGACCTGCAGCGCATCAAGCAACAACCAGGAGAGACCTTGCATAAGTACATACAGCGCTTCACCAACGTTCGCCTCAAGATCCCCAAGGTGTCAGATGAGGCCATCATCTCAGCATTCACTGATGTAGTCTGGGATGTCAATATGAAGGAGGAGCTCGCCATACACGAGGACATGTGCTCAGCTCTGGAGATGTTCAACATGGCGACCAGGTGCGCAAGGGCAGAAGAAGGTCACCTCTCGCTCCTTGGGCTCCCTGAAGTCGATCCTGAAGACAAGAAGGCCAAGGCGAAGGACGTGAAGCGCAAGGGCCCGGCAGTGCTCGCGGCCGAGCCTGAGATGAAGCGCGGCTGTGATCACCTTGAGTCCTCCAAAGGCAACCGCCCGTTCTGCGTCTTCCACAACGTGCACAGCCACAACACCAACGACAGCCAAGAGCTCAGGGCTATCCGCGACGGACGCCTTGGCCGACGCCATGAGCGCAACGACCGTGGCTACGGCCACGGAGGAGGTTGCGGCGGAGGCCGCTGGGACGATCGTGGCCCCTGTCAGGGTTGGCGCGATCAGCCTTGTGAAGACCGCTGGGAGGACCAGCTTCGCGACAGTCCGTGGCGGGATCAGCCTCGCGAGGACCGTCCTCAGGGCAATGCTGGCCTCCCTCCGCTGCCGCCGCCACCAAGAAGGAACGACGACCACCGCCAGGATGATGGGGCTGGGGGCTTCCTAGAGCCTCGTGCTATCGCCTGCATCCTGGGAGGTGCTCAGGCCCCTGCCTCCCATTGCATCTTCAAGCAGTTCGCTCGTGAGGTGAAAGCGGCCCTCCCCAAGCTCGAGGCGTCGCGTCCGCTCAGGTGGTCCCATTACGCCATCACTTTCGACTCTTCGGGCCAGCTCAAGTGCGCGGCCACTTCAGGCGCGCTCCCTATGCTCTGCTCGCCTACCATCAGCAATGTTCTCGTCACCAAGACACTCGTCGATGGCGGCGGTGGGCTCAATGTCCTTTCCGTCGAGACATTTGACAGGCTCCAGGTGCCATATGACCAGCTTCAGCCCACGAAGCCATTCTCAGGGGTCACTGACGGCTCCACGCACCCCATCGGGCAGATTCGGCTCCCGGTCACCTTCGGCAAGCATGACAACTACCGCACCGAGCTCATCGACTTCGATGTCGGTCACATTCGCCTGCCGTACAATGCCATCCTCGGGTACCCAGCTCTCGCCAAGTTCATGGCGGCAACGCACCACGGCTACAACGTCCTCAAGATGCCAGGAAGCGGCGGCATCATCACGGTCGCCTACGACGAGAAAGACGCGGTGTGCTCCCTCAAGCGCGCCTACCAGGCCGGAGCGGTCTAGGACTCGGATGGCGAGGGCATCACCCTTCCCCCTGAGGTTGCCCCCAAGAAGAAGAAGTAGCTGCTCCTCAAGGGCACTCAGGAGACTGGCATGCCTGATGATCATGAATCGGGCCCCTCGCCCTCAGCTGGGGCGCCTTTCCCTCTTGCATAGGGAGGCGCGCCGAGCGCCCCCCTCAGGTTGGGCTCGGGGGCTCTTCTCTAGAAGGCCTCTGACCTGCCAACGTCACGAGGGAGGCGTTCAGGCACCATGTGGAGGCGTGCTTCAACAGCCGCTTCTAGGAGCAAGGCACAGGGTGTGAGGCACCAAGCGTGCAGGAGTTCATCACCAGGGCAATCGAAGATCTTCAGGAGGCGCGGGCCATGCGAGTCGAGCAACGGCCCACAGCACTCAATGCAGCTGATGCTCAGGACGCGGGCAGCGAGCTGCTGATAACCCACAAGTATAGGGGATCGCTACAGTTTTCGAGGGTAGAGTATTCAACCCAAATTTATTGATTCGATACAAGGGGAGCCAAAGAATATTTTCAAGTATTAGCAGCTGAGTTGTCAATTCAACCACACCTAAAAGACTTAATATCTGCAGCAAAGTGTTTAGTAGCAAAGTAGTATGGAAGTAACGGTAACAGTGGCAAAAATAACAGTAGCAGTTTTGTAGCAATCGAAACAGTGGCAACGGAAAAGTAACGGAGCAAAGATCAATATGAAACGAGCTCGTAGGCAATGGATCAATGATGGATAATTATGTCGGATAGCATTCATCACGCAACAGTTATAACATAGGGTGACACGGAACTAGCTCCAGTTCATCAATATAATGTAGGCATGTATTCCGAATATAGTCATATGTGCTTATGGAAAAGAACTTGCATGACATCTTTTGTCCTACCCTCCCGTGGCAGCGGGGTCCTAATGGAAACTAAGGGATATTAAGGCCTCCTTTTAATAGAGTACCGGACCAAAGCATTAGCACTTAGTGAATACATGAACTCCTAAAACTACGGTCATCACCGGGAAGTGTCCCGACTATTGTCACTCCGGGGTTGCCGGATCATAACACATAGTAGGTGACTATAACTTGCAAGATAGGATCAAGAACACTCATATATTCATGAAAACATAATAGGTTCAGATCTAAAATCATGGCACTCGGGCCCTAGTGACAAGCATTAAGCATGCAAAGTCATAGCAACATCAATCTTAGAACATAATGGATACTAGGGATCAAACCCTAACAAAACTAACTCGATTACATGGTAAATATCATCCAACCCATCACCGTCCAGCAAGCCTACGATGGGATTACTCACGCACGGCGGTGAGCATCATGAAATTGGTGATGGAGGATGGTTGATGATGACGATGGCGACGGATTCCCCACTCCGGAGCCCCGAACTGACTCCAGACCAGCCCTCCCGAGGAAGAACAGGGCTTGGCGGCGGCTCCGTATCGTAAAACGCGATGAATCCTTCTCTCTCATTTTTTCTCCCTGAACGTGAATATATAGAGTTGGAGTTGAGGTCGGTGGAGCTCCTGGGGGCCCACGAGGCAGGGGGCGCGCCCAGGGGGATAGGGCGCGCCCCCCACCCTCGTGGCCAGGGTGTGGGCCCCCTTCAGTTGATTCTTTCGCCAATATTTTTTATTAATTCCAAAACGTGTCTCCGTGAAGTTTCAAGTCATTCTGAGAACTTTTATTTCTGCACAAAAATAACACCATGGCAGTTCTGCTGAAAACAATGTCAGTCCGGGTTAGTTCCATTCAAATCATGCAGGTTAGAGTCCAAAACAAGGGCAAAAGAGTTTGGAAAAGTAGATACGTTGGAGACGTATCAACTCCCCCAAGCTTAAACCTTTGCTTGTCCTCAAGCAATTTAGTTGACAAACTGAAAGTGATAAAGAAAAACTTTTACAAACTCTGTTTGATCTTGTTGTTGCAAATATGTAAAGCCAGCATTCAAGTTTTTAGCAAAGATCATGAACTAACCATATTCACAATAACTCTTAGGTCTCACATTTACTCATATCAATGGCATAACCAACTAGCGAGTAATAATAATGAATCTCGGATGACAACACTTTCTCAAAACAATCATGATATGATATAACAAGATGGTATCTCGCTAGCCCTTTCTGAGACCGCAAAACATAAATGCAGAGCACCCCTGAAGATCAAGGACTGACTAGACATTGTAATTCATGGTAAAAGAGATCCAGTCATAGTCATACTCAATATTAATTAATAGCAATGCATAGAAATGACGGTGGTGCTCTCGAACTGGTGCTTTTTTATAAGAGGATGATGACTCAGCATAAAAGTAAATAGATAGGCCCTTCGCAGAGGGAAGCAGGGATTTGTAGAGGTGCCAGAGCTCGAGTTTTGAAACAGAGATAAATAATATTTTGAGCGGTATACATTCATTGTCAACATAACAACCAAGAGATTTCGATATCTTCCATGCTACGTACATTATAGGCGGTTCCCAAACAGAATGGTAAAGTTTATACTCCCCCACCACCAACGAGCACATTCCACGGCTGGTCCAAAACAACGGGTACTGTCCAACTAACAACAATCATGGGGGAGTTTTGTTTGCAACTATTTTGATTTGATTTGAGCATGGGACTGGGCATCCCGGTTACCAGCCATTTTACGTGAATGATGAGCGGAGTCCACTCATCGTGAGAATAACCCACCTAGCATGGAAGATATAGACAACCCTAGTTGATACATGAGCTATTCGAGCATACAAAACAGAATTTCATTTGAAGGTTTCGAGTTTGGCACATGCAAATTTACTTGGAACGGCAGGTAAATACCACATATAGGTAGGTATGGTGGACTCATATGGAACAACTTTGGGGTTTATGGAAGTGGATGCACAAGCAGTATTCCCACTTAGTACAGGTGAAGGCTAGAAAGAGACTATGAAGCGACCAACTAGAGAGCGACACAGTCATAAACATGCATTAAGATTAACCAACAATGAGTGCAAGCATGAGTAGGATATAAATCACCATGAACATAAATATCGTGGAGGCTATGTTGATTTTGTTTCAACTACATGCGTGAACATGTGCCAAGTCAAGCCACTCGAATTATTCAAAGGAGGATACCATCCTATCATACTACATCACAACCATTTTAATAGCATGTTGGCACGCAAGGTAAACCATTGTAAACTCCTAGCTAATTAAGCATGGCATGAGTAACTATAATCTCTAATTGTCATTGCAAACATGTTTCATTCATAATAGGCTAAATCAGGAACGATGAACGAATCATATTTACAAAAACAAGATAGGTCGAGTTCATACCAGCTTTTCCTCATCTCAATCATTTCATCATATATCGTCATTATTGCCTTTCACTTGCACGACCGAACGGTGTGAATAATAATAATAATAGTGCACTTGCGTTGGACTAAGCTGGAATCTGCAAACATTTATTTCAAAGGAGAAGACAAGGTAATATGGGATCTTTATTAAATCAACAATAATGCATATGAGAGCCACTCAAATTTTCATCGTGGTCTTCTCCTCTCGACCCCCAAAGAAAAGAAAAACAAAAACTATTTACACGGGAAAGCTCCCAACAAGCAAAAGAAGAACGAGAAATCTTTTTGGGTTTTCTTTTTAATTACTACTACTACAAGAAGGGAAATTAAACTAGTAAAAGCTACAACTAAAAAAAATTTGGTTTTTCTGAAAGTTTTTTAAACACACAAGAAGAAAGCAAGAAAATAAAATAAACTAGCATGGATAATACAATGAAAAAGTAGGAACACCGACAACTAGAATGAATGTGTGAACATGAATGTAATGTCGGTGAGAAATACGTACTCCCCCAAGCTGAGGAGGCGGCAAACTTCGTGACAGCACACTACGAAGCCAAAAATCGTCATTTGCATAATCTGAAGCCTCGGTACAATGATGGCGACCCTAAAAAAGGTGGATCCAACCTCAGCCTATTCAAAGGGAATCTCGCACCAGTCGGTGCTTCGAAACCAATATTGTTGGATGCCGAAGAATGGCGGACCATTTCGTTGTATATCTTCAACAACCTAACAGAAGTGCGGCCGTACATCGAATAAGTGCTCGTTGTACATTGTTTCGCAACTTCAAATTCCATTGAACTGCTCTTATTCCTAGATATTTGATACAGTCGATATGTCGCCAAATTCTTGGATGGAGCGGTGATCGAAAAGGAATCCATCAAAAAGTAGGAGCTTCTGGCAAAGCATGGAGGCGGCTTTCCCGGTTTCATCTCTTGGTTCAAACAAACGGTAATTTCCATTAGACCATTCTCATTTCTTCGTCTAATTTGCGGCTAATGCAACTATCCTTTCGTATTAAACTTCTAGGCTAATTCAGAGTCTATGGATGCCGAATTGAGACAAGTCGCTAATGGTTTTGACTATAAGGTCCGTTCATTTGACAAATACGACATCAACGGGTATCGCTTTCATACCTTCGGCAAAGAGCTATCTATGGCCGACCAAAAGTCTACAAATTGTTGTGTCTCTGCTATCGGCGAAGGAGGTACCGAGTATTATGGGAGAGTTGAAGCAATTTATGAACTTCTATTCTATGGTGAAAACCCACCGAACGTCGTAGTCTTCAAATGTTATTGGTTCCAGTCGAAGGAGACTAGAAGGACTCATGAACATATAGGGCTAGTCAAAATCAAACAAAGCACCCATTTAGATGTTCCTGATGTCGATATTATGGCTCAACAGGCGACCCAAGTTTTCTATCTACCGTGGGCCTGCCAAACTTATCCAAATCTGAATGGTTGGGATGTCGTTTATGAAGTGCCGCCATGTGTTAGACCACACCTCCCCCCAATGAAGAGGATTATGAACCTCACATTAACCCAGACACATATGAAGGTGAATTCTTTCAAGAAACACGTCTTTCCAAAAAACATTTCAAGAAACGCTCTACTTCACCCCAGAACATTGAAGAAGACAGCGATAGTGAATCCGACTTCACCCCTGAGCCGGAACAAGAAGAGCCGGAACAAGAAGAGGTTACTGCTATGGATGACCTGTCAATGCTTGACCAATTACATAAAGTGGCCTTCCACATGTTGATGCCGCTGAACCCGATCAGCACGTCATTCATGATAGTGATGATGATGATGCATTTATTGATCCCGGAGCATACATAGATGACCAAGATTATTATTAGTTCATGTGAGGTATTCAATTTGTATTATATACATATATATATTGTTAGTTCATGTTAGGTATTCAAATTTTTATATAAAAATGCATAATGACCTAGACTTAGCTTTATTTCCTCCAATATGCTTACCATAATGACCTAGACTTAGCTTATTTTCCTCCAAAATGACATAATAAGCTTACTTAGCTCCAAAATGATCCATTTTACCTAAGTTAGCTCTTATATGCTAAGTTAGCTCAAATATACTTAGTTACCTAGGTTTGCTCAATAATGACATACACTTAGCTTACTCATGTCAAAAACGGCATAATTAGCTTACTTAGGTCAAAAATGGCATAACAACCTTGGTAACCTCAAACATGTCATATACTTAGCTTATTTTCCTCCAAAATGACATAATAAGCTTAATTAGCTCCAAAATGATCAATTTTACCTAAGTTAGCTCCAAAATGACCTAAGTTAGCTCTAATATGCTAAGTTAGCTCTAATATGCTTAGTTATCTAGGTTAGCTCAATAAAGACCTATACTTAGCTTACTGATGTCAAAAATGGCATAATATGCTTAGTTAACTCAAAAATGGCATAATTACCTAGGTTAGCTCCAAAATGGTCCATTTTACCTAAGTTAGCTCCAAAATGATCCATTTTACCTAGGTTAGCTCCAAAATGATCCATTTTACCTAGGTTAGCTCCAAAATGATCCATTTTACCTAAGTTAGTCTCAAAATGATCCATTTTAGCTAGGTTAGCTCCAAAATGATCCATTTTTGCTAAGTTAGCTCATAAATGATCCATTTTACCTAGGTTAGCTCCAAAATGATCAATTTTTCCTGGGTTAGCTCCAAAATGATCCATTTTACCTAGGTTAGTTCCAAAATGATCCATTTTAACTAAGTTAGCTCCAAAATGATCCATTTTAGCTAAGTTAGCTCATAAATGATCCATTTTACCTTAGTTAGCTCATAAATGATCCATTTTACCTAGGTTAGCTCATAAATGTCATTTTTACCTAAGTTAGCTCCAAAATGATCCATTAGCTAAGTTAGCTAGAAAATGATCCATTTTAGCTAAGTTAGCTCATAAATGATCCATTTTACCAAAGTTAGATCATAAATGTCTTTTTTACCTAAGTTAGCTCATAAATGTCATTTTACCTAAGTTAGCTCATAAATGATACTTCTTCTTCTTCTTCTTCTTCTTCTAACTTTCTTATTTCCCATTTTGCAGATTTCATTCACTTCATGGAAGCTTGCATTGATGGAGTGCTTGTTTTCCCTTTTTGTTTTCATTTTGAAGCAATGTGGAACTTGCTATGTGGAACTTGTAATATGTATGGATGAACTATGTATGTGGAACTTGTAATATGTATGGATGAACTATGTATGTGGAACTTGCTATGTATTGGATATCTCATA
Source organism: Thinopyrum elongatum (assembly GCA_011799875.1). NCBI lineage: Eukaryota > Viridiplantae > Streptophyta > Magnoliopsida > Poales > Poaceae > Thinopyrum > Thinopyrum elongatum. The sequence continues at coordinate 427,106,232 of CM022303.1, read as the reverse complement.
TGTATGTGGAACTTGCTATCTATGTGTTCGATATCTCATATGTTTGCAGTGAAATATATATATATATATATATATATATATATATATATATATATATATCATATATTTGATGTGAAAATGCTTGGATATAAGAAAAAACAGAACCAAAAGAGGCAATGCAGCCTCTTTGCCGTCTGCCACCGACGACAAAGGGGTCTTTGCCGTCTGCCGCAGACGGCAAATAGGCCGCGTGGCAGCAACTTGTGCAACCTGGGAGCTGACGCATTTGGTCAATTTGCCATCTGCGTCAGACGGCAAAGGCTAGAGAGGTTTGCCGTCTGTGGCAGACGGCAAAGAGCTGGGTGGAGTGACGTGTCTGCTGACGTCACAAGGCGACGACAAAGGGGAGGGCATGTTTGCCGTCAGCTGGCAAACGGCAAAGCCTCCCGTTGGCCACCTAACGTGGCTAGCATCTGTTCTTTGCCGTCCACATTCTTTGCCATCTGCCGTCGATGGCAAAGGTTCTTTCCAGTTCGCTGTGAGAAAGCAGACGACAAAGAAGCTGTTTACCGTAGCTTACTATGCTGGACAGGTTTGCCATCAGCGGCTGACGGCAAAGAGGTTTTCCGTCAGCTTTCTGGTCCTTTGCCTTCTGCCATGGCAGACGACAAAGAAGCTAATTCCTGTAGTGGGGGCACCCTGAGGGCTTGTGGGCCCCTCGGGAGTCCTCCAACCATAATTCACCCGCCGTATGTTTTCTTTCAAGAGAGAAGCCTATAGTGAAACCTATGCCCCCCGGGTCTATTTTCCATCATATTTTTTTGGATCCATAAACCGAAAAACCCCAAAATACCTTTCTGCAATTTATTTATATTTACTTTAGTTTACCCTTTTATTTATCTTTTATACCTATCTCTTTTAGATCTCACTCTTGTTCGTGACCATGAAGAGATTGACAACCCATTTTTCGTGTTGAGTGCAAGTTTTTGTTAGTTTGTGCAGGTGCATGTAGGAGATATGCCCTAGAGGCAATGATAAATGTTATTGATTATCTCCCTGTTCATAATTAGGTTTATGTTCCATGCTATAACTGCAATGATTCTCGAGTCTACAAATAAAACGAGGCTTGGAGGGAAACTCATGTGCACGTGTGGGATAATAAACGGTAAAATGTATTCCTAGTCAAGCCTCTATGACTGGCTCAAGTGTTGCATGATGGTTCTGTTTTCCTGATCATGGGCATGTCTATGCCAGCAACTTTGAGGGCACAATGTTAGAAGAACAATTGTGTTGAATCAACCCGATTGATGTTATGCTATGAGTTACATTCGTCACAAGTTAATGGTTAATAACAAAGAGATGGTTAACGTTTGCATGATTCCTCAGACCATGAGAGTATCGAGTTTCTTCATGCTTGATTCATGAACTTTGGGGTTTGTTAAACGTCATCCGTAACTGGATGGCTATTACGGCGGCTTACGGGTTCATGGGAAAGTATGTTAAGTAACTTGATAGCTCAAGATTGGGATTTGCTCCTCCGACGATGGAGAGATATCTCTGGGCCCTCTCGGTGTTACGGTATCCATCATCGTCTGGCCAGACACTTTGTGATTTGATCACGGGGATGCCGGAACACGGTAACGAGAAAAGAGAACAATACCGGTAACAAGGTAACAAGCATAGTGGACAAGTTGTTGATCCACGAGAATGCCAACATGTCTCACCTCGGGTATTTGTAACATATCGTGAAGCAACAGGAATAGCACACGGCAACTGGAGGTTCACTCGAATATTCATTCGTGTGGGTATAGGGGTCAATATGGGTGTCCACGGCTCCGATGTTGATCATTGATCGGAAGGGGTTCCATGTCATGTCTATACTTCACCGAACCTATAGGGTCACACGCTTAAGGGTCATCTATCTGCTGAATACTAGACAGGGAGTCTGAGAGAAAATCACCGAAAAAGTTTCGGACACCGAAAAAGTTTCGGACAGCGGAAAAGTTCCGCAGAGAGAGGTCACCAGATGAGTTCCGGTGAAACTGAAAAGTTGTTTCAGAGGATACCATAAAGTCAAATTGGTTTCGGGACATGCCTAATAATTCTTGGAGGGTGCCAGAATCATTCTGGAAACTTTCTGGAATTTTCGGAGATGAAAACCAGAAATGTTCCGGAGCTGCCGAAACCGCTTCAGATGCTTTTCGCAGATGAAATCACTAAACTGGAATTGTTCCAGAACACGTTGAAAATTATTTTAGTGGGTACTAGAAATGTTCTAAGGCCACATAAATATTTTCAGTTCGAACGGACGCTGAAAAATTTCATCGTGAATAGTGAAAGTGCTTTTTGGGATTTTTTATGGAAAGCCACCTTTTGGGATATTTCCAAAAGGCCTTCTAGAAGGACTTAGGAGCCAAGGCACCCCCATGTGGGGGGGCCCCCAAGTGTGGCCGGCCAAGCATGGTGGAGCTCCTTGGAGCTCCACATGGCACCCCTTTTATCTTTATTCTTTTATGAAAAGGCATAAGGTGGGGGTACTTTGGGGTTTTTTGTATGACATCTTTACCCCTTGGCTATCCTATAAATAGAGGTGGAGGGGCAGCCCTCCACACTCACTCATTCTCACATACATGCCATTGCAATGATCTGGCTTCTTCTCTCCCTCCCCGCAAAATAGTTTCGTAGAGCCGAAAGGCTGTCTGGGTTCCGGTGGGAACTAGTTCTGGACGGTGAAGCCCTGCCGGATAGATGACACCGTATGTGTGCAACTCTGTAGAGAGGTCGTAGTTTCGATCTTAGTGCCCGAGGGGCTGTTCGTGAGTGCCTCCTGAAGGGCTGTCCAAGTGACGGTCCGAGTTCTGTGAGTCCTCCCGAAGGGCTGTCCGAGTGACCGTTCGAGTTCCGAAGGTCCTCCCGAAGGGCTGTCCGTGACACCGTCCGGGGGACTGTTCGACCGCCTCCCGAAGGGCTGTCCGAAGGGAAGACGATGGTATACATCCTCATGGTTGGGAGGTTGTAAATCCTAGCTGCGGGGATCTGCACCACCGATCGTCATCGACTCTACTTCCGCTGCGCTACGAGTCGGTAACGAAACAGATCAAACCTTGTATGCAGTCTCCATAGTGGTCCTGGGCTGGTGCGTAGGTCGGAAATTTTTTGTTTTCTGCTGCATTACCCTACAGTGCATAGATTGGATACTTGCTTGTGCCTCCTACTGGATTGATACCTTCGTTCTTAACTAAGGGAAATACTTATCTCTACTTTGCTGCATCACCCTTTCCTCTTCAAGGGAAAAATCAACGCAAGCTCAAGAAGTAGCATAGGCGAGGTGAGCTGCCCTCCTTCCCCACCAGCGATGTAGTGACCTACTCGGTTGCTGCTGGAGTGAACTTGCTGCGTCATGGCAGTTTGCAACCATGACAATCACTCCATCTATATGTATTGTATTTCTGTGAAAATACTTGGTCGTTTGGAAAAAGATGGCAATTGATTTATCATGAGTTTTTGAATGCTTGGTCATGACAATCACCCGAAGCCACAACCACAAGTCTCCATCACATAATACTTGATGGTCGGTCACACCCACGTCTCACCGAAGGGACACGCATTGGCTTGGTCTGACACGTACGACCAGTTACATCACTAACTTGTGTGTGACTGCACTTGAGCAGTAGTACTTAAAATTTGTGTTCCACGAAACTCATCGGGAGCTGTTTTGGGCTTCGAAACCAAAACCATCAATTAATCTTTAGCTTGTTCCCATCAAATTCCCAAGTAGTACTACCATGCTATAATTAAGTGCAAACCTGTTCACACCTACGTATCAAACCTGAACGTGTTCCCACTATGCAGGTTTTTGTACTAGTGCTAGTAGGTTATAAAAAGGGGAACTACCTAGCCAAAAATTACTCTACCTTTGTCCTCATAAGTATTTCTTGTTCATCCGTACTTGCCATGGCCGGTGTGCAGAGCTCTAGGTCGAGAACTACTAGTAACAGGGAGCGGCGACCAAGGCCACGGAAAATAAAAGAGAGGGATCGCCACCTCGCAGAGGCCTCGAAAGATCTTTCACGGGCAGGCGAGGGCTCCCAGGAACGCACTAGCCACGGAGGCGGACATGCCGAGCTGGAGGTGCTGGAGTCGTTATCCCTCAATGACATGCCCACTTAGCTCAATAAGCAGAAGGAGTTGACCGACGTCTTGGTGAAGCTGCTATGGAGAGCCTCGACGATATGCCCGCTCAGCTCAATAAGCAGGAGGAGTTGACCGCTGGCTTGGTGAAGCTGCTGAAGGAGAGCATTGCCTCGGGTAAGAAGGCGACTGGCAAAATCCTGCAACTTCAGGAGTACAAGGCGAAGCTCTGCCACGAGCTCGACCTACTGAATGAGGAGAACGCCAGCTGGAAGAAGCTGCATGAGAAGAGGAGTTCCTCGGTGAAGATGTTGGACTCCCTCCTCATGGAACAGAAGAAGGAGTTGGCGAAGCTTCACATCAAGTACCCGGCTGCTGTCAAGCAACCTAATGCGGCCGTGGAAGAGATGATGAACGCTGGCCTCGAGAAATCCCATGTCATGGATAGAAAGAAGATAATGGCGGAGGAGAGGCGCGAGGAGATGAAGGTCGTGGAGGCGATGAAGAAGCAGTTAGGACTCCGCGGCCAGCAACCCTTCATGAAGTAAAGAGCAGTGCCCCAGACTTTTGTCTGCGTCTTCCTTCTTTTTTGGGTGGTAATCTTCCTTCTTCTTTTGCTCATGTGTTTCTTCTTTTGCTTCGGGTGTTTTGCTGCATGTGTCACATTCTCTGTGAGGCACGAATAGAACAATGCTAACGATGAGCGGTGTCGTGGGATCGATGACTAGCAAATTAGATCATTTTTTATCGCCATATCTCACTGGGCTACCGTGTTTCACGCTCCTCCGTCGTACTAGTACTCGAATGGCAAACTAGATTATACCGCACGGTTCTTTGCTCCTCCTCACGTCGTCGGCAACAATTATACGAGCAGTCAAATCACAAGGCCCCACCTTCCAGCAGTAATGAGCCATCAAGTCACAAAGGCCCTCGCCTCTCTGTCAAACCGACCAGGCGAGACTACCCCGCCCTCGCCTTTTAAATATACTTTTGTACAGTAGTAGTATCGATGGATTGCGCCATGGAGAAAAACTAACAAGATGAAATTAAAGAAAAAAGGTGGTACATATACAGAGCGCTCATCGCCAAATTAGGCATAGTAATATAAAAAAGCTAGTACATGCTTAGATGGGGTGCTAAAGTCTATTAAAGAAATTAGCATACCTATTTCATTCTTTGACAACTAAACTCCATCATGCTTTGGGTAAACTTCTCTCATTTAAGTGTTTTGCGTATGTGGCATGCTTAGAGCATGGTTAATAGTTTAGCCAACTAATGGCTATATGGTGTTGGCCATATCATATATAGTACGTATATAATGTGAAGAAACGAGTGGTAGTACTACCAACTACAAGATGAACTATAAGAAATACTAGTATGTACGTACTAAATAGTTAAAGTAACGAGAAAGAACATAACATAGTTCTGCTGGGGGGCTCAGCACAACAGACCCCTAAAATAAAACTAAGCACCCTGAAATTAAAACTAAGCAACTAATCCGATAAACACTGCATTAGAACCACCATGAGCAACGACACTGCCACCTTACTCGGACTCCTCGTCCACATCCTCGACTTCGTCCTTGCCCCTCTTCCTCTTGGCCGATACTTCTTTGCTTGAACTGCACACTAGGCTCTCTCTCTCTTCATCCAACCCTTGTAGATATTGAAACAAAGGTAGGCATCCATTGCAGCATACTGGATGTGGTCTTTATCTATTTCATTCCACTCCCATGCAAGATGAAACTTGTGGTGAGGTTTTGTTGGTTTACCATACAAAGGATCAACCATGGCTCCTGCCAGGGTCAGCATTGAAGGCTGATGGGAGGACACCAGCCTATTCTTCTGGAGGTCGAAGGGCTGGCCTACAACGAGGCCTATCAGACCTAGGACTTCCTTATCATTGTGAAAGTCTACAGTAATGAATTTGACTCTGTCGTCTGTGAGGAAGTTCTTCAAATCCTCGCACTTAACGTCGGCATGGCATATGTGGTAGACCAAGCACAGGTTATGGACGCAAACCTAGATCACGGTGGGCTTCTTCTTCTCTTCCTTCTTTAGATTCTTCTCTTTTCCCAGGAATGTGGTGTACTCAACATCTAGCCCAGTGACCCACTCATCACCATCTGACTTTTCGAGCATGCGTTTGAAGTGAGCAAGGCATCCTTTCACCGTCGCGGAAGAACGGGTGTAGATGATGTCGAACTCATCGCCGGTGATGGTTCTAACCTTGTACTCACCGCCGATCATGGAGATTTGGGACGCCATGGATTTTCGAGGAGGGTTAGGATTAGTGGAACTGCTGTAATGTGAAAGGATGGGTCGGCTAGGAGCGAACTACCGTAATGTTAAAGGATGGCCGGGGATGAGTAGGAGCGCACTTCTAGCGATTTTCCGACTGTAAAAATGCTGAGCGGTCCGTGCGAATGGTGGAGTAGTGGCTTGCCCAGTGGATAAATGGCTTCATGCACAGTACTATGGGGGCCCAATTAGATTTCATGTCTACTAGCCCACTTTGTAGGCCTGATAGTATAGCATCTGTGTGTTCGCATGTCAAGCGTCGGGAAAATTACAGGCGATACGAAGCTTTCCATGCTCCCATGATACAGGCTTCCAAGAGCCCTTGGATCTGAGAACAAACGGTTGCATGGCATGATTCTAGACCTATGGGTGAATATCCTATCCTGGAGGGTTATTCTGCAAATTTTCAACAACTTAGCATGCGACCGTTCTATCTCAGATCCAAGGGCTGTTAGCAGCCCATATCATGGTCGCGCCTACTAAGGGTCTCCTGGACTAGGGGGTCCTCGGGGTGCCGGCCTGTCTCTTATGGGCCGGACATTTGGGCCGCACTGTGGCTGCTGGAGGACCGAACTACGGGGCGACATTGTATCCAGACAGGAGGCCTTTTGTGCCTTGGTGTGTAGTCCAAGTCAAGATAGAAGATTCGGCATGATTTTTCCTTAATTGTAACTGACCATGTGTAACCCTAATACCCCTGTGTCTATATAAACCTGGGACTTAGTCCGTAGAGGCTAGAGAACAATTGCCATCCTACCAGCCTAGGGTTTAGCTCATCCGATCTCGTGGTAGTTCAACTCTATAATCCCCGTATACAAAAGCAATATAATCAAGCAGGACGTAGGGTATTACCTCTTAGAGAGGGCCCGAACCTGGGTCAAGTCCAACGTCCCTTGTTCCCCATCGATCCAAGATCCACAGTTCGGGACCCCCTACCCGAGATCCGCCGGTTTGGACACCGACATTGGTGCTTTCATTGAGAGTTCCACTGTTGGATCGCCGAAGGATCGATGGCTCGCCTGATCATCGGAGACGACATCAACACGGGGGACATCTTCATCCCCGGCCAGCTTTTTGCGTTTGGCAGTATCATTCTGCACGCCAATTCGACCGGTCATCTTGACCTGGTCAACAAGTTCGCCCCTGAGCACCATATCAGGTTCGGCAACTTGGAATACGTCGCTGATGCTCGGGGCGATCTGATCTTCACTGGCTTTTCGGCGTCATCCGAGACATCCGAAAACCCAGGAGCCTTGGCCCCCGGATCCCCCCTTGGGCCAATCATTGGATCGGCCATTGACGCACACCAGGCCACGAGCCCGGATGCAACCACTGCCTTTGAAGGCCCAGAGTTAACCTCGGCTGGGCTCACTCCCCCCGCCATGGGTCAGGCCTCGAGCCTCGACGCGAGTCCGGTCCCCCTGGACCAGTCAGTCCCTAACAAACTCTCCCTCATCACTGTCTGTCAATCTTCGGATCCCCTCGCTAGCTCAGCATCCGAAGACCAGGAGTCAACCCCGACCGAATCCACTCCTCACATCATCATCACACCGGAAATCAACTCCGAAAGGATCTTAAATGCCGACCCAACCAGTCTCGCCTTGATAAACGAGGCTCTCTATCGGATCCAAACAATGACCATTACGGATGACCTATTCTCGGCCCGCACGCAGCAGGACCTTGAGGCAGGCCACTTGAAATTTTACGCCCCACCCACCACCCACTTAGTAGCCACTGTCGAAGATTTAACTGACATGCTGGACTATGCCTCCGATGAGGCCGAAGACATGGACAACGATATCGAATCAACAGTCCACACTGAAGCCATCCCCCCCCCTCACGGGCCGATGGAAGGCAACCTCCACCTATGGTGTTTACATGGTGGACACCCCCAAGGACAACGGGGACAGCGCCAATAACGGTGATGGCACCCCCAGAAAAGACAAGCCAGGCGAGGAGCCACCCAAACGCCAACGACAGCGCCGACCGTCCAGGGGACGTAGGAGCAGGGAAACCAACACGTGCACTGGGGAGGGCGACACCCTGGACAATATCGAAGACCTCGGCGACCCCACCCCCGACCAGCAGCCCGGCGGGTCGGAGGAGCACAAGGACAAGTTTAATCCCAAGGACCTCAACAAGTCCGAGGACAGTAACTACCTCCCTCTCTCCGAAGAAGAGGTCAGCCTCGGGGCCGAGGACTTTATAGTCCCCGAAGATCCACTCAACCAAGAGCAGTTCAAACAGCAACTTATTGGCACCGCACGAAACCTAAAAAAGAAGCAGCAACAGCTCAAGGCCGAACAGGACACCCTCAAGAACAGATGGACAAAAGTCTTGGCGGCCGAAGAAGGGTACGACTATGATCAACAAAACTAAAGCTACCCAAAGTGGAAGCTGTTGCCACAATTCAACGATGAGGCCATTGAGCCTATACCACCAAGACAAACTAAAGGCGACCAGCCAGACCGCCACCCTCGAGGCCGGGACAGGCCGGCTGGAGAAGCCAGATACCCACCCATCCCACATCGCCTAAAAGGCAAGAAGGCAGCGCAGCCAGAATATCAATACGAGCTGCCACACGACCTGGCCACTAGAGCAAGTCAGTCAAGGTCCATCTATGGATCAAGAGGTTACCCTCCCAACAGACGAGACGGATACCAAGCATGGTTCGACCGGAACAATAGGGTTCGGGATCAACACCGGGCCAGGATGGAATCTCAGGTTCGACGTGATGTGGCCCGAATAAGGGGCGCTGCTCATCCAATGTGCTTCACTGATGAGGTGATGCAGCACCAATTTCCAGAAGGGTTTCAACCTGTAAACATCGAGCCATACGATGGAACTATAGACCCGGCTGTGTGGATTGAAGATTTTCTTCTTCACATTCATACGGCACGAGGCGATGACGTCCACGCCATTAAATATCTGCCATTAAAGCTGAAAGGACCAGCCCGGCATTGGTTAAACAGCCTCCCCAAAGACTCCATAGGGAGGTGGGAAGAGCTCGAGGACGCTTTCTGAGCCAACTTTCAAGGCACCTATGTCCGGCCTCCGGATGTCGGTGACCTGAGCCATGTGGTCCAACAGCCTGGTGAGTCCGCCCAGCAATTTTGGAATTGGTTTTGGACCAAAAAGAATCAGATAGTCGATTGCCCGGATGCCGAAGCCATAACTGCGTTCAGGCACAGTATCCGAGACGAATGGCTCAAACGCCAGCTCGGCCAAGATAAGCCGAAGACAATGTTGGCTCTTACCTCCCTCATGAACCGCTTTTGTGCGGGCGAAGATAGCTGGTTGGCTCATAGAAGCACCAACCTAGATGACCCCGACACTTTGAAAGTCTGGGATGGGAATGGGAAGCCCCGACGTAATAAGTATAAGCGCTGGCATAACGGCGCCGAAGCTGATGACATGGCAGTAAATGCCGGATTCCGCAATCCCAAGCCAGGGCCGCGGAAAAAGCCCTCTAAAGGAAACCAGGATGGACCCACCAAGTTGGACGTCATCCTAGATAGGCCTTGCCAGATCCATGGCACCTCGGACAAGCCCGCTAACCACATCAACTGTAACTGTTGGGTAATCAAGCAGGCCGGCAAACTCATAGCTGAGGATACAGGCAAAAGTCCCCGCAGCGAGGATGATGAGGAACCCCGCAGGCCGAACAATGGAGGCCAGAAACAATTCGCTCCTGAGGTTAAAACAGTGAATATGATCTACGCTACTCATATACCCGAGAACGAGAGGAAGCGCGCACTTCGGGATGTCTACGCCATAGAGCCTGTAGCCCCGAAATTTAATCCATGGCTGGCATATCTGATCACCTTCGACTACAAGGACCACCCGACCAGTACCCGTCATGGAGGATCGGCGGCCTTGCTCCTAGATCCCATCATCGATGGATACCACCTCACCAGAGTCCTCATGGACGGAGGCAACGGCCTCAACCTGATCTATGAAGATACAATAAGGAAAATGGGAATTGACCCATCAAGGATCAAACCCAGTAACACCAACTTCAAGGGTGTTATCCCCAGCATTGAAGCCCGCTGTTCGGGCATCCTCACCTTGGAAGTTGTGTTCGGCTCTCCGGACAACTTCCGAAGCTAAGACTTGATCTTTGACACTGCCCCCTTTCGTAGCTGCTATCACGCCCTCCTAGGCCAAACGGCGTTCGCTCGATTCAACGTTGGCCCCATTATGCCTACCTCAAACTGAAAATGCCCGGACCAAGAGGAGTCATCACAGTCAATGGCAATACGGAGCTCTCTCTTTCTACCGAGGAACACACTGCGGCTCTGGCGGCCGAATACCAAACTAGTGTTGAAAGGCCGAAGTGTCAGGTCGCCGTCAAGGCGCAAGAGGCAAGCAAGCGAGCCCGAACTCTATCTCCAGCCAAGGGGCCTCCCCGCACTCGACGTACATAGGGATATGCCCCCCACAGCATGCCCACCCCAGTAGCACGTTACGTGCCTCGACAAAACAACTCCGCACTCAAAATACCATGGGCAGTTGTGGGGCTTAAATACAAAGAGTTCGGTTCAACCGTACCATGGAATAACGCGTCTTCGGACGATGAACAGGTACCATTCAGGACTTATCCGGCATCAAGCCCCAACAGCGCGGCGACCTCTCGATGCTCCTTGTCAAGGACACTTCGTCAGACAACTACTCCCCTCCATGGAGTTCTTCTTTCTAACAGAAGGAAAGGCGCAGACGTGCAGTAGGGCACAGTTAGGGTGTTAACCCAGACATTAAGGCCCTACGTAAACCTTTCATCTGTAAATTTCTCTTTTTTTTATACAAAATATCCATATCTAAAGCTTTGTTCTGCAGTTGAAATTGTACGGCTAGATGTCATGAGCTTATGGAAAATAAAGCAAACCTTTTGAGGTCCCCCTACAATTATCCGTACTGCACACTCTCTTTCTTCCTGTTCGTTGAAATTGTCTTAAACCTGCATGGCACATATTCACTCTAAAATGCAAATCGTCTAATAGACCAGGGGCTCAACCGTAATGCTTGCCCTACACATTAAGTCCGGCAGCCAATTTTCCAATGTGTTCGGCATCTCGGATATTGCATTGTATGCACCAGTTCTGAATTATGTCTCGGGTCAATTGTTGGATTGCCCCGCTCCTATGCTTACCTTCTTACGTTCCGCACGTTCGGCTAAGAAGGTAAAGGGAAAACCACTGCGATTGTGCTCCCGGTTAGTCCGGTCAAGTACCTCAGTGGAGAAAGTCGAAAACTGACTATCATAATAGGCGAGAACTGGTCGGCGATCCGATGACAGGTGTTAAACCCAAAATCGCTGGCAATTGTACCATGTCACACGAAGGGTTTGTCTTCGAACAAATCAAGTGATATATACTTTGCCGAATATCACACCACACTCGGGGCTGGTCACCAGCCCCCGCAGTCAAGCTCCTATGGCGAAGTGAAAGCGATAAAACCGCATAGTCCGATTGCCTTGTTTCCCTCCTACACAACCGCCTTCGGGCACCGAGACGTTGGCTAAGGGTTATAGTGCGGAGGATGAAACACCCCTCGTAGCATCTACGCGGGGGCTGAAGCCGACGACAGGTAACTTTCAAAATAAAACGGTCGAGCAGGAGTCAAAATAAAACATCAAACACATACAAGTATGATAAACCATACAAACACAGCATTATAATGCATAAAGGTTCAACCACAATATATAACAGCACAATCACTCAAGGAGTACATTCTTTGAATGTTGTGCCCCTCTACTGCCCAAGCACCGTCCATCACGGCGGAGAAGTAATGCTCTGGGCGCATATGCTCCTTTCCAGCTGGAGGAGGTCCGGTAGCCATCTCGACGGGTATGATCTTAGGCCAATGCACCATGGTCTTCGAGAATGCCACCCGAGCCCCATCGATGCACATCGAGTGCTTAACGGGTTCAACACGGTTGGCAGCATCACACAGCTTCGCCACCAGGCCAAAGTAGCTTCTCGGTATGGGCTTGGAGGGCCATAGCCGGACACAGAGGTCCTTCATGGCTGGCTCCGCCATCCGGTGCAGCTCCATCAATTGCTTCATTTGATTAACAAGAAGAGGAGGGTGCTCGGGTGCTTGGAACTGCACTCAGAATGGCCTCAGCTCGGTGTCACCCTCCCGAGCCGCATAGTGCCTGGACGCATCGGCTGCACTCTTCGGGAGCTCCGCAAAGGCGCCTGCAGAACGCCAGACCCGTGTGAGCAATGCGAATTTGTGGCCGCCAAAGACACTCTGCAGTAAATACTGCTTACCATTCGCAATCTACTTTACTTGTGGGAGCTCCTCCCGGGCGCTTTGCGTTTTCGTCCGTGCCTCCTGGGCCTCTGTCTTCATCTTCGCCAGCTTGGTGGCATAATCTTTGTTCTTATGCTCAAGGTCCTCACATCTAGTGATGGCATCCTTGAGCTCTTTATGCACTTCGCCCACCCTAGGCTCATGCTTCTCACTGTCGGTTTTCACCAACGTGAGCTTAGAGGCCGCTCGTTTGGCCGCTGCCTTCTATTTGGCTGCCTCCTCCTTGGCCTTCCGCAACTCGGCCTTGAGGCCCTCGACCTCCGCGGTGATAGCTGCAGTCATTTCTTTCTTAGGGATAATCCCGAATACCCTACTTAACACAAAACATACCAAGGACTATGTTCGAATAAAGTAACCTTGTGCTCCGTCGAACCGCTTGTTGACGAGATCGAGCTCCGCATCAGAACTCTTGAGTGTCTGATTTATCTCGACCAGCTCCGCGGCATTGGCAGCAGCCGCCAACATTGAAGCCTGCAAAATAAAACAAACATAACGCTTAGGCCACTGGTTCTAACGATTTTCGATCCTCTGCCGGGTTTTTTCAAAACCTGCCAGAATCTCGGGGGTTGCTACATACATGGCCTGCTCAAATTTTGTTTATAAAGAAAGCATTACATTGTTTACCTCAAAGCCTGTTAGGAGTCCACCAAAAGCTTCTTTTAGTCCACTGTTAACAGACCGAATGCTTTGCAAAACCGCACCCATTAGGGCGCGGCATTCCACGACTATGGAGGAGCTGTTCACAACCTCCTCCATCATGTCCGGCCACTCCGCCATAACCCGGCTCCCGGTGTTCGGCATGGGTGGCGGGCCCTCGTTCCCCCTTCGGTGGGAGGCGCCTTTGACGATTCGGAGGGTTGTGGGGGCCACGAAACTGTCTGCTGAGAGGGCTCGGCTTGCCTGAGCTCCTTCTCATGGTCTTCGGCGGCCGAAGCATTAGCCTTGGCCATATCAATGTCGCCATCGCCCCCCGTGCTTAGTGCGGGTGAGGTCCTTTGGTACATTACCTCCCCGGTCTCCCCGATGACCGGAGAAGGCGCGGAGTGCGATGCACCTCCGCTTTCTGCCAAATCGGTTGGCGGAGATGTGCCCTCTGAGATCTGGTCAATGGGGAGGTCGCGCGGTGGACTACAACACAAGAGCACATACGCCTTTAGTAATGGGTTAATAAGATCGGCACCTGAACAGTCTTCGGATTCTCACCTTTCCGCGTGGGGCTTGACCCTGGGAACCCTCTTTGGGAACTTCTCAGAGGCTACGGACTCCTTATCAGAGTCCAAATTGTCATCGAGCAGGACCAATTTGGCCATGCTCCTCTTCTTCGGAGCCGGGGAAGGGTGCTCTTCTTTGGCTTCGGCCGATGCTTCCCTCTTCCTGGTGTGGGAGGAGTCGTTCTCCTCCTCTTCCTCCTCTTCTTCCTACTCCCCCTCGTGTGTAGAGGGTACGTGGGTGTCCCCGGACTTGGTGTCCGGAGGGACTCATGAGCGGAGGCCCTCCCTGGCCTCCTTCGTTGGGTTCTTCTTCTTCTCTTTTTTCTCTGGCGCCTTGTAATGCGCCATATGGTCAACACCTCCTCTAGCTGAGCCGACTTGGGGTCTTCGGGCAGCGGGGCCAGACTGCTCATCTGCATGACCCTCTTAAGCCAGCCCTGTGGAAACGAGAAGAAGGAGTTGAGGACCATGGTAGGAATGCAAATATCTGAATATAAAGGAAATAATGCTACATTACCTCCTTAAAGGAATTTTCTGCGTTGAGGCTGATGTCCACCTCCTCGGACGGCCACGACTTTTGCGGCTTGAACAGCACCTTCCACAACTTCTCGTGGGTAGTGCCATAGAAGTGCTGCATGGTGCGGGGGTCTTCGGGCTTCCATGACCACATTGGGGCGGCCCGATGTTGGCAAGGCAGGAGACGGCGGTGGAGCATGATCTGGACCACGCTGGTCAGCTTGGCCCCCGCCTTTATCATATTGGAGACGCGTTTTTGCAGTGCCTCCACCTCGGTAGTGGACCCCAGTCAAGGCCTTTCTTGGTCCATGAGGTTAACCTTGCAGGGGGTCCGGATCTGCATTCCGGAGCGGCCGCCCAGGCCTCGTCACGGGGCTCTGTGACATAGAACCACTCTTTCTGCCGGACATTGACCATGTCTATGAACACGCCCTCCGGCCATCCGACTCGGGTGACCCTGATCTCCATGGTGCCCACACAATCCGCGTGCTGGCCCTCGACGGTCTATGGCTTGACGTTGAAGACCTTCAACCATAGGCCAAAGTGTGGCTCGACCCGAAAAAAAGCTTCGCAGATGGTGATGACAGCCGAGATGTGGAGGAAGGAATTCGGAGCCAGGTCGTGGAAGTCGAGCCCGTAGAAAAACAGTAATCCTCAAACGAACGGGTGGAGTGGAAAGCCCAGTCCCCGGATAAAGAGGGGAATGAACACCACCCGCTCATCGGCACAGGGCGTCGACATGACTTGACCCTCCTCAGGGGCTCGATGAACAATGTTGGGGGAGAGGTAGACCGCCTGCTTCCGGTCCTCTATGTCATTGTTGGTGACGCTTGACGCCTCCCACTTGCCCTTCGCCCCAGATCCGGCCATGGCCGAAGTGCAGGGAAGGGGGGTCATTTAAGGGAAGTTGAGCTGGGGCGCTGGTGTTTTGCGGAAGGCTGCAACGAAAGGAAGAAGAAGGCGTGAGGGGATAACTGCGACTGGTTTCTTTTTATAAGCGGTCGTGATACCAAGAGTCCTTCAACCGTGCCGTTGGCCGCGCCACTTCCCGATGTACTCGTGGCGTTATGCACGGGTGGGATACTGGGAATCATTGATCAAATCTCTTAAAAAACAGGACACGATCTCCACCTCGATGGGACGTGCCATTGGAGGGGCTGCCTCGAGCCACACATCGAGTTCTAATAACGGTTCGATGTTTATGACTGGCCGCGACCCTTCGCCGAAAATTATCAGTTGAAGGTACTACATATATTTAAGTAGTTGGCCTTCAAGGCTAAGTAAATCCGATAGTTCGGACACCAGATATGGCGTGACTGTGCATGTTGGCCGGATACCCTCTAAAAGCTCAGCTCGACTACTGATGTAAGAGTTGCGAGAAGCCGGCGTTGAAGGCTAGTTCGGGGGCTACTAAGGGAGTCCTGGACTAGGGGGTCCTTGGTGTGCCGGCCTGTCTATTATGGGTCGGACAATTGGGCCTTACTGTGGCTGCTGGAGGACCGAACTATGGGGCGGCATTGTATCCGGACAGGAGGCCTTTTATGCCTTGGTGTGTACCCCCAAGTCAATATAGAAGATTTGGCATGCTTTTTCCCTTATTGTAATGTAACCCTAATACCCCTGGTGTCTATATAAACAAGGGGACTTAGTCCGTAGAGGCTAGAGAACAATTGCCATCATACTAGCCTAGGGTTTAGCTCATCCGATCTCGTGGTAGATCAACTCTGTAATCCCCATATACACAAGCAATATAATCAAGCAGGACGTATGGTATTACCTCTTAGAGAGGGCCTGAACCTGGGTAAATATCGAGTCCCACGCCCCTTGTTCCCCATCGATCCAAGATCCACAGTTCGGGACCCCCTATCCGAGATCCGCCGGTTTTAACACGGACACCTACCACGACCGTCGCCTCGCTCGCGCGGTCGCGCCCTTGGAGATTTCAGACGCCTATAAATGAGAAGTTTTTTTGCCTACTTCGCATGCATGAAGCTACTTCCTCCGTTTTCACAGCCCTAGCTTAGTCCTTGCATGTCATTGCATAAGCATCCATGCATCATGTTTAAATTCAAATGAATTTGAAATGGGGGGTGTTCAAACCCTAGCATCAAATGGAATTCAAATAGGTTCAACCTAAAAATATTTTCAATGAAACCAAAATGCCCTTAAAAAATGATCATGATTTAAGGAAAAAGGTGTAAACCTTGTCGAGTGATGATGCATATTTTTCATTAGCATTTTTGGTCTCTGAATTAAGTCACTAAGTATTTGAATTGGGGCTATCTATTCCTATAAATAATTCTATAGCTCCAATAATTCTGGAACTTTATGTGGGGCTCTGAAATAATTCAGTTTGCATCCACAATTATTTTCAAAAGCAACAAAAAATATTTGGTTAGGAAACCAAATTCAAACATGCTGCAGGAAATAGCAAAACAGAAACAAAATAGAAAGGAAAGCCTACCTGGCTCTTACCTGGCCCACACTATAGCAGCCCACTCCACCGGGCACTGCCCGTCGTCCCCTACCTGCGATAGGGGGACGCGAGTGTGTTCCTCGTGCGCGCACACACGCACCGGGACACCTCCACCCTGTTCGCTTGCCTCCTCGACGCCCTGGAGGCTCTGTACATCGCCACGCAGCCCTCTGGTCCTTCTCCCTCTCTCTCCCTCGAGCTCTCCCCCTCCTCTGGCTCTCCCTCCCCCTCTTCCCCGAGACGCACGGGAGCGCGCCGCCCATCGCCGCCGCGCCCACCGGCCACCCCACGCCTCGACCATGAACCCAAAAGCTCTGCCACTTCGTCCTCGACCCCCTTACCGAGCCACGCGACCGGAAGGGCCCCGAAGCGCCGCCCCCGACGCCTTCTTCCACCTCGGCTGCCGGAGATCTGCCTCACTGCCCCGCTTGCTCAGATGCCCCCAGGCCCCGCCGTCTGCACCGGCCGACTCACCGTGAGCACCTGCATGCTCCCCCCTCCTTTGTTTTGCTCGTTCCGGTGCCGTAGCACCCTCGCCCGCGTGCCCGAGCACTATCGTCCACCGTGCCACCTGGCTCCCTCACCCCGAGCCCCTTCGCCCGAACCCATGGCACCAGCGTGCTTCT
The DNA here is from genome assembly GCA_011799875.1 of Thinopyrum elongatum. Lineage (NCBI taxonomy): Eukaryota > Viridiplantae > Streptophyta > Magnoliopsida > Poales > Poaceae > Thinopyrum > Thinopyrum elongatum. The sequence goes on along the minus strand of CM022303.1, from coordinate 427,088,675 downwards.
GGTGGCCCGTGGTTGACCACCAGCTCCTCCTCTACCGCCCTGCAGCCCCGCAGCCGCGCACCTCCGAGCTCCGGCCGCCGCCAGCGCACACCGCCCCAGCGCACACCGCGGCTACCACAAGATGCGCCACATCACGGGTTTTCAAACGCACCTAGCCGCGCGTCCAGCCGACGCCGGAGTCGGCCGGACAGGCATCGCCGTCGCGCGCGGATTAGCGCCGGTGATAGCCACCGATGTGGCATTTTAGTTAGCACTAATGGCCGGGTTAATTACCCTCTGCCCCGATGATAGGTGGGCCCCCGTGGTTAATTATCGCCGGGTTTTGTTTCCGTTTAGTTAGTGCTAATCACAATGGCTCCATGGGTTAGTTTGACCTTGCCACCTCAGCATTGAGCTGGCCCCACTAGTCAGCCTCTGCTGCTGACCCTGTTACACCGACATGTGGGACCCACAGGTCAGGTTTGACCTGGGCCGCCTATGTTGACCTGATGACATCACACTGATGTCATGCTGATGCGGTAATGCCTTTTCTGGAATTAGTTATTTGAAAATAGCCAGGAAATTCCAGAAAATAGTTCAAACTTCAAAAATTCATAGTAATTAATCCGTAACTCGGATGAAAATAAATTATATATGAAAAATGATCAGAAAAGTATGAAGAATCTTTTTATGCCATTCTCATGCATTTTTGAGCAAGTTAACATCACCAACTAGGACAATTCATGGTTATGGAATATATGATAATTAGTTTTGGAGTTGGAGTTTGCTATATGTTCGAATTCCACTTCAATTAACTTGGCTAAATATTGCATTAGGTGAATTCAGTACCTTAACATGACATGTCATTCATGGGAGTGTGCATTGCATTGACTGTGTTCCTTATTTGCAGAGTCGATATTGTTCCTTCTCGGTAGCCGATGTTTCCGATGTTGTGATCGATGACACTGATGAAGACACAATACTATCTTCAGAAGTGCCAGGCAAGCAAACCCCCGTTGAGCATTCCGATACAATCCCATTCTCTCGCTCCTGCTCTCTTTTACTGCATTAGGACAACAACGATTCAACGGTTACATGTTGCGATAGTTGAACCCATTCCTTTGCATGACCTGTCTTTGCCATAGTAAATAGTTGAAACCCACTAGCATGAGTAGAAGTTGATTGAGCCATGATGTGCCTACTCATTCATGCTTGCTTGTTATGCCTGTTGTGCTTAGAGTTGTGTCGGGTCTGATTCATCTGGGATGGATTGGCATGGTGGTGAACATGTCCTACTGTTGAGAGCTAAGTGTGTGAACACGATTTGGTAAAGGTAGCGACGAGAGGCCATGTAGGAGTACATGGTGGGTTGTCTCATTGAAACCGTCCTCAGGAACTGAGTTCCGTGTTTGTGATCCAAGACAGTTACTACCACACATTGGGTTCCGGTAACTCGGCCCCTCTTGGCTTATTAATCACCTCGATCTCTGTCCAGGAGTTGCAACTAGTTTCAGGTGTTTGTAGGTAGTGCTAGTAGTCCACCAAGTAGCACCAGGTACAGGTGGGCTTTGGACAGACTAGGCACTGTGGCCCGGTGTACCGAGGCACCCATTTGGTGGGCTCGGGAACCCTGTACACATCGTTTGGGGTTGTAGTGGACACCTCGGCCGAACTTCCTTGCGGATGGAACTCAAATAGGCGATAAACCTGGACTAGAGACTCGTGTGGTTAGTCAGGTCGTGGCCGACACCCTCGCTAGGCTTCCGCTTGAAGGTTGCCGAGATACATGACGTGTACATGGCGGTAAGTGGCGAGAGCGTGTGTGAAGAAGTCCAACCCTGCAGGGTAAAATGATCTATTCGAGTAGCCGCATCCGCGGATATGGACTACTTGGAATGCTTATATGGTTCATAGATAACTTGAAGTGGATACTCTAAAATGCGAAAGATAAGTGTGAGTGCTATGGATGGCCTTCTCGTAGGGAGACGGGAGCGGATCCATAGTGGTGTATTGATTTGGTGAATATGTGGACTCGTGTGCGCCACCTCAAAGAAAGTACTCGTAGTACAGGATAGCCACCGAGTCAAAGCTGGCTTGCTACAGTTAAACTCCACCACCCCTTTGTTGATACTGATGCATATGTAGCTAGTTCTGATGTAAGTCTTGCTGAGTACATTTATCCTCACGTTTGCTTAATTTATGTTTTTGCAGAGAGACTTCAGTCTCACTAGTAGTTCCACGTGGGCTTCGACAATTAGCTTGGGAATCCCAGACAGTGGTCTGGCTCCTATGGAGGGTCTTGTAGATAGTCAGGCTTTCTAGCCTTCTTCTTTTCAGATGTCTGTACTCAGACATGTTTACCCTTCCGCTTGTTGCTTGTATGACTTGTATGTTAGGTCATGAGACCATGTTTGTAATATCTGGCTCCTCGGAGCCTATTGAATAAATACTTTGAGTCGTAGAGTCTTGTTCTGATGCCATGTTCTATTTACCCATATCGAGCATATTGTGTGTATGTTATTGAAATGCTTGGTATGTGGGATCCGACACCTAGTTGTTTATTCTTGGTAGCCTCTCTTAATGGGAAATGTCTCCTAGTGCTTCCACTGATCCATGGTAGCTTGCTACTGCTTCGGAACACATGGGATGATCGGCATGTGTCCTTCTTTGCTCCCGTGTCTGTCCCTTCGGTGAAATGTCACGCGGTGTTTTACTGGAGTCCTTGTAGCTTGCTATGACTCAGTTGCACACGCTGATAACCAACACGTGCATTTCTGGGTCATGTATGCCTGTCGCTGTAAGTTTGTGCCACCTTGGGTTTACGACTAGTCATGTCGGCCCGGGTTCTGTGTCATATGGATGCTAGCGACACTATCATATACGTGAGCCAAAAGGTGCAAACGGTCCCGGCCTAGGTAACACTGCAGCCATGGGAATACCGTGCGTGAGGCCGGGAAGTGATATGATGTGTTACATGCTAGATTGGTGTGACTTAGGATTGGGGTCCCGATAGCTTTGGTATCAGAGCCCGACTGCCTGTAGGATTACGAAGCAAAACTGGTCGAAGTCGAGTCTAGAAATGCTTTAGTTATATAAGGGAATTGATTGTGAAAGGGAACGTAAGGCTCTTTTTACTCCTTTACCTTATGTCCTTCTGATCTGAGTCACCCTGTTCTTTCCTATAGGGTTAAGAAACTAGGCTTTCTCATCTATCTATCAGGATCACGAGTTACTATGTTGGAGACTTATAGGATTGATGGATTCAAGTCTCAGTTCAGTTTCTAGTACTTCAGTGTGATAACAGCTTGTCTCGGAACCTTGATATTGTGATATTGAGTGATTATGCCACCATTTGAGCATATACAACCGTTATGCTGTCCGAGTTGTTCCAGATTTCTAAACAATCTAATGCATTTGCAGTCTTCCTCCATATTCCCAATGTCCTTTTCGGTCACATTAATCACACTAATCGGTGTGTTGAGTTACTCCATTGACTCACATATATGTTGAAGTTATTATTAAACTAGGGTGTTTTAGAGAACCACCTAGTAATCTAGCCATGCCTTGTATTGCTAGTGTGAAAATTTTGGCCATCATTCTTGGAAGCATCTCGTGATGCCACTTAGTTAGTAGGTATCCTATTCGTGGGTTTTTAAACCCAAGATTCACTCTACTTACTTTGTGTTGATAGTGTTTGCTCGTTCCTTTAGGATATTAGTAACCTTCGTGATAGTCCTCAAGGTCCGTGGTACATCGTTCTTCCAATACCATGAACCAATATGGCAGAAGTTGTTTTGAACCAAAAGATCACAACCAGAGTGCTCTTAATGAGTTCCCCATTCAACATTGTGAATCTGCCAGTCCTTCCTCTTCTGCATGGGTTATTCAGAAGAAATATGTTGAACTTGTTCATATGCTAATTCATGCATTCACAACTCAGAAAATCATGTGTTCCTTTGAGTTGTTCCCTTTGTAGCTATATTCCGACCCTCGTCTATCAGTTGATAGTCAGGAGTACTTGTGCATTCGTGTTCATCGATGCCTTTCACTCTTGTGGTCCATCAAGCCATTCTATTCGGAATGACTGGGAGAAACAAACTCCAGTACCTCATCCATGTCTTTGATTGGGTCAAAGTAGTTGTATTCCGCAGATCAGAATGCCAATCCAGCTTTTGTTCTGTTCTACCTTGGAGTATTACCCTCTTTCATGTCAGGAATGTCGTGGGAATTGCACCACCTCTTATGCCTTCTTGATGTAGTGATACTTCTCGCCATCATCATTTATTCCTCGGTCTCCATGTTATTGCGACCGAAATATCGACAAGTGAATCGTGTTGTGTGAAATTAGTACTCCTAGCAACCCTGTTGCTTGGTAGTTAATGGCAATAATTTCATTCCTAGTGTGTTGGTTATTGAATCACCACTTTAAGATGGATCGTCCTACCTAGTCCATTTGTCTGGTGCACCTTCGATCAATGAGTTTGGATGGTGTCAATCCCACGCCCTTCTGATCATATCGTTTTGCCATGAAAAGCAAGATTGCTCTTGAGCTTAAAAACATATTGGTGGTTCGTGATTTTCTGAATATCTTCTCGGAAGTATTACCAGGTTGTTCCCTGACCGTTATGTTGAGTTCGTGATCAACTTGGTTATCCTTTAAACCACCCCTTCTCCAAGAATCTATGTTGGATACCCCGAACTAGTTGGTTAAGCTAAACAACAACTTGGAGAGTTGGAAGATAAAAGCTTGCCTAACTTAGTTCGTTCCGAAGGGATATCTTTGGGTGTTTGTTGAAGAAACATGATATCTTCATCGATTGATCCTCGTGACCAATTGTCGGAGCTATTGTCTTATCCAATCTTTGATTTGGGTATGGGCTATCGTCAAATCAAATCAGAACCAATGATGTTTGTAATGTTGTGTTACTCGTGGTTGTTCCTCGAGCATCCACCATTATATCTTTTGGTCTGACCAGTGCTATCACCTTGTTCACATAATTTTGGAATTCCAGTTATATGGAAATCTCGATGACTTGTTGTTGAGCCCATCAGCAACATTTTATCTCATCCACGATTCATGTTGAACATTAAATAGTGTTGGAAACTTTTTAAGCATTGCCTTCGTGTTCCATTCATGAGGTATATGTTTTGGATGGAAGAAGTGAGTTCCTCTAATTCACGTGCATTTGGTGCAAGTTGCTGCCATGGATTCGAGAAAGCTTGTTTTGCTACATTGGAATCATCCCAAGTCAGTCATGCCTGTGCGAAGTATTCTATGGTTTGATAGACTGATCATCTCCATTCCATAAGAACTCCCTAGCACACCAAGCCACTGATTGCCTTATCTAAGGAGAAGAAGTTCCTTCTTAAGAGCTAACCCGGGCTTAATCAAGGACTTCGTTATCCGCAATGATGGTTCCCAACCAGAACACGGTAGTGTTCATATAAGACCTCCATGTGGTCATGCTTGTCTTGGACAGTGTGTTCACGTGTGCCTTGCGAACCAGCTCATGTTTCGGAGCGTGCTACCATAGTTCATTTCCCGAGAATCTCGTAACATCATCTCGTCGATTTGTGCTGCAAACTTTCTCTTTTAGGCATGCTAAGTTTGGAATATCATGACACCAACCAGATCTGAATCTCAGGCAGATATGTTGGTTAGCACATTTCTCAAGAATTATAATACTGGTCTCTCTGTAAACCGGTAAAGTGGATGTTGTGGCCAACACACCTGGCCGGAAGACCTATTATTGTAGTATCTTGATTGAAAAGTTGGCTGCTTCCCCATGAGGATTTCATATGACTTATTGTAGAAGTTGATTCCTTGTGGATTCTTTGCATTCCCGAAGTCCAACCTTTTACTTGATGTTATATATATCAAACTACCTATAATTACGTTATGCTAGTACATCAAGGAGAACATTAGAAGCGGAGTGCTGAATGTCGCTCGGTCGATCATCCAGATTTTTGTTTCCTTGCTGTCATCAAGGTAAAATCTAAGAAAGTGTTGTCCTCCTTTGCATCTGCATTGTCCATCACTATTCATCATGGAAGTATGATGTGTTGCCAGGATCCTCGGCACGGATGTTGGTAAGACCTTGATGAGTATGGAAATGCTCAAGTTCTTGAAAGCATGGTCAGTCACTAGGTTATATCCTCGGTATCAACTGGAACATGCCTTCCATTTGCCGAGTTGTTCTATAACCATAGCTTCCATTTCAAACTAAGTATGGCATTTCATCGAACTCCTTCAAATGATCGTCTGCGAATTGCCTTAGCCTGGCATGAAGAGTTTCCATGATCCATGTATCAAAAGTAATTCTTTTTGCCACTTAATGGAATACTTCTACGAGTCACCTTTCCTAGGGTGCCCTGTTACGGAATCATGGCAATAATTCCTTGCTACTTTGACACTTATGTACCATCCTACTTAAGCATGGAATTCTTGCCTAGCAAATTGAACCTTCGTCACATGTTTCTTTCCATCCCCCTGATGCGTGTTTTGTGTCTCAATTCAAGAGATGTTTCGAACGTCTCACTCCATGAGTTGATCATGAGCTGCTCGATCTTCGAGAAGATCGATTCCTATAAAATTCCTTTTGTCGTCAATGTGTTGGGTGAAGATCTTGGAAGCAATGATGTCAAGATCAATATGTTGCAAGGAATCAACGTTCTTATGAAGTGCAATCCGGGTCGTGAAGATTGTGTTGGATTTGTGTCCCCTCTGTCTTCTTACCTCACGTCTTGAATCTCAGGACGAGATTCTTGTATAGTGGGGGTGAGTTGTCACAGTCCTAGCTTAGTCCTTGCATAGGCATCCATGCATCATGTTTAAATTCACATGAATTTGAAATGGGGGTGTTCAAACCCTAGCATCAAATGGAATTCAAATAGGTTCAACCTAAAAATATTTTCAATGAACCCAAAATGCCCTTCAAAAGTGTTCATGATTTAAGGAAAAAGGTGTAAACCTTATCTAGTGATCATGCATATTTTTCATTGGCATTTGTGGTCTCTGAAATAAGTCACTAAGTATTTGAATTGGGGCTATGAATTCATATAAATAATTCTATAGCTCCAATAATTCTGGAACTTTATGTGGGGCTCTGAAATAATTCAATTTGCATCCACAATTATTTTCAGATGCAACAAAAAATATTTGGTTAGGAAACCAAATTCAAACATACTGCAGGAAATAGCAAAACAGAAACAAAATAGAAAGGAAAGCCTACCTGGCTCTTACCTGGCCCACACTGTAGTAGCCCACTCCACTAGGCACTGCCAGTCATCCCCTACATTGGACAGGGGGACGCGAGCATGTGCCCCGCGTGCGCACACATGCGCCGGGACACCTCCACCCTAGTCACCTGCCTCCTCGACACCTGGAGGCTTTGTACATCGCCACGCAGCCCTCTGGTCCTTCTCCCTCTCTCTCCCTCGAGCTCTTCCCCTCCTCTGGCTCTCTCTCACCCACTTCCCCGAGACGCCCAGGAGAGCGCCGCCCATCGCCGGTGCGCCCACCGGCCAACCCACGCCTCGCCGACCAGCCCAGAAGCTCCACCACTTCGTCCTCGACCCCCTTACCGAGCCACGCGACCGGAAGGTCCCCGAAGCGCCGCCCCCGATGCCTTCTTCCTCCTCAGCCGCCGGATATCTGGCTCTCCGCCCCGCTCGCTCCGCCGCCCCCCGGCCCCGCCGTCTGCACCGGCCGACTCACCGTGAGCACCTGCACGCTCCCCCCACCTTTGTTCTGCTCGTTCCCGTGCTGTAGCACCCTCGCCCGCGTACCCGAGCACCGCCGTCCGCCGTGGCCACCTAGCTCCCTTGCCCCGAGCCCCTTTGCCCGAACTCGTGGCACCAGCTTGCTTCTGGTGGCCCGTGGTTGCCATCTAGACCACCAGCTCCTCTTCTACTGCCCTGTAGCCCCGCAGCCGCACACCTCCGAGCTCCGGCCGCCGCCCGGCTCGTCACCGCCGCCAGCGCACACCGCCCCAATGCACACCGCAGCCACCACAAGATGTGCTACATCACGAGTTTTCAAACGCACCCAGACACGCATCCAGCCGATGCCGGAGTCGGCCGGACGGGCATCACCGTCGTGCGCGGATTAGCGCCGGTGATAGCCGCTGACATGGCATTTTAGTTAGCGCTAATGACCGGGTTAATTACCCTCTGCCCCGATGACAGATGGGCCCCCGTGATTAATTATCCCCAGGTTTTGTTTCCGTTTAGTTAGTGCTAATCATAGTGGCCCCACGGGTCAGTTTGACCTTGCCACCTCAGCATTGACCTGGCCCCACTGGTCAGCCTGTGCTGCTAACCCTTTTACACCGACATGTGGGACCCACAGGTCAGGTTTGACCTGGGCCGCCACTGTTGACCTGATGACATCACACTGATGTCATACTGATGCAGTAATGCCTTTTATGGAATTAGTTATTTTAAAATAGCCAGGAAATTCCAGAAAATAGTTCAAACTTCAAAAATTCATAGTAATTAATCCGTAACTTGGATGAAAATAAATTATATATGAAAAATGATCAGAAAAATATGAAGAATCTGTTTATGCCATTCTCATGCATTTTTGAGCAAGTTAACATCACCAACTAGGACAATTCATGGTTATGGAATATATGATAATTAGTTTTGGAGTTGGAGTTTGCTATATGTTCGAATTCCACTTCAATTAACTTGGCTAAATATTGCATGAGGTGAATTCAGTACCTTAACATGAGATGTCATTCATGTGAGTGTGCATTGCATTGACTGTGTTCCTTCTTTGCTAGTCGATGTTGTTCCTTCTCGGTAGCCGATGTTTCCGATGTTGTGATCGATGACACTGATGAAGACACAATACTATCTTCAGAAGTGCCAGGCAAGCAAACCCCCATTGAGCATACCGATACAATCCCATTGTCTCGCTCCTGCTATCTTTTACTGCATTAGGACAACAACGATTTAACTGTTACATGTTGCGGTAGTTGAACCCATTCCTCTGCATGACCTGTCTTTGCCACAACAAATAGTCGAAACCCACTAGCATGAGTAGAAGTTGTTTGAACCATGATGTGCCTACTCATTCGTGCTTGCTTTTTATGCCTGCTATGCTTAGAGTTGTGTCAGGTCTGATTCATCTGGGATGGATTGGAATTGTGGTGAACATGTCCTACTATTGAGAGCTAAGTGTGTGAACACGATTTGGTAAAGGTAGCGATGAGAGGCCATGTAGGAGTACATGGTGGGTTGTCTCACTGAAACCGTCCTCAGGAAGTGAGTTCCGTGTTTGTGATCCAAGACAGTTACTACCACACATTGGGTTCCGGTAACTCGGCCCCTCTTGGCTTATTAATCACCTCGATCTCTGTCTAGGAGTTGCAACTAGTTTCTGGTGTTTGTAGGTAGCGCTAGTAGTCTACCAAGTGGCACCAGGTACAGGTGGGCTTGGGACAGACTAGGCACTGTGGCCCGGTGTACCGAGGCACCCGTTTGGTGGGCTCGGGAACCTGTACACATCGTTTGGGGTTGTAGTGGACACCTTGGCCGGACTTCCTTGCGAATGGAACTCAAATAGGCGATAAACCTGGACTAGAGACTCGTGTGGTTAGTCAAGTCGTGGCCGACACCCTCGCTAGGCTTCCGCTTGAAGGTTGCCGAGATACATGACGTCTACATGGCGGTAAGTGGCGAGAGCGTGTGTGAAGAAGTACAACCCTGCAGGGTAAAATGATCTATTCGAATAGCCGCATCCGCGGATATGGACTACTTGGAATGCTTATATGGTTCATAGATAACTTGAAGTGGATATTCTAAAATGTGAAAGATAAGTGTGAGTGCTATGGATGGCCTTCTCGTAGGGAGACGGGAGCGGATCTATAGTGGTGTATTGATTTGGTGAATATGTGGACTCGTGTGCGCCACCTCAAAGAAAGTACTCATAGTACAGGATAGCCACCGAGTCAAAGCTGGCTTGCTATAGTTAAACTCCACCACCCCTTTGTTGATACTGATGCATATGTAGCTAGTTCTGATGTAAGTCTTGCTGAGTACATTTATACTCACGTTTGCTTAATTTATGTTTTTGCAGAGAGACTTCAGTCTCACTAGTAGTTCCACGTGGGCTTCGACAATTAGCTTGGGAATCCCAGACAGAGGTCTGGCTCCTATGGAGGGTCTTGTAGATAGTCAGGCTTTCTAGCCTTCTTCTTTTCAGATGTCTGTACTCAGACATATTTATGCTTCCGCTTGTTGCTTGTATGACTTGTATGTTGGGTCATGAGACCATGTTTGTAATATCTGGCTCCTCGGAGCCTATTGAATAAATACTTTGAGTCGGAGAGTCTTGTTGTGATGCCATGTTGTATTTGCAAATATCTAGCATATTGTGTGTATGTTATTGAAATGCTTGGTATGTGTGGGATCTGACACCTAGTTGTTTATTCTTGGTAGCCTCTCTTATGGGGAAATGTCTCCTAGTGCTTCCACTAAGCCATGGTAGCTTGCTACTGCTCCGGAACACATGGGATGATCGGCTTGTGTCCTTCTTTGCTCCCGTGTCTGTCCCTTCGGTGAAATGTCACGCGGTGTTTTACTGGAGTCCTTGTAGCTTGCTACAACTCGGTCACACATGCTCATGACCGACACGTTCATTGCTGGGTCATGTATGCCTGTCCCTGTAAGTTTGTGCCACCTTGGGTTTACGACTAGTCATGTCAGCCCGAGTTCTCTTTCATCTGGATGCTAGCGACACTATCATATACGTGAGCCAAAAGGCGCAAACGGTCCCGGCCTAGGTAAGGCTACAGCCGTGGGAATACTGTGTGTGAGGCCGCAAAGTGATATGATGTGTTACATGCTAGATCGGTGTGACTTAGGATCGGGGTCCCGACATCCCTCTAGATGCGTTAGGCTATGTGAGTTTGGCATGTCATACATACTCATCACTTATAATCACTCATACAACAAGGTTAGCTATAAGGTTAGCTATAAGAGTTTTTTTGCACTTCTCTCTATCTCTTTCTTCGTAGTATTTATTGCATTTGCCAAGGAGTGAGTAGCTTGGGTCTTGCACAAGAGCCCACTCCCATCATTTTTCCATGTCTCTCTCCTCGACATATAAGCAAAAGTGCCATGTAAGCGGGCTATATGCCCATCATTGTAGAATACTTATTCTTAGCACCTATATATCATGGAGGGGATCAGTGGAGACTCACCCCGGTCGTAGCGCCGTAGTAATAATGATAATGGCTAGTCAAATCACAGGGCCCCACCCGTCCAACAGTAACGAGCCATCAAATCACACACCCTACGTTTGCAGTAGTAAGTTCAATCCGCTACTCCATCATCTTCTTGCCTCTCTGTCAAACCGACTAGGCGGAACTACCACGCCTACCACGCAGGAAATGCCCCGCCCTCGACTTTTAAATATAATTATGTATCCATGGATTGCGCCATATAGCAAAGCCAGAAGAAACGGTGGTACACATGTATACAGCACCCCTGTCGCGTTCACGTCGCACCCTAGACGGTCGGTCGGTCTAGCAAGCCGCTCACCGAATGGAACGCGCATCATATTGCGTTTGCACACACATGTGGGACCGCAATTTAGAACCGACCATAGGCACACTCCCCCGTCCGCGCAAGTCGGCTGAGTTAATAGAAGAGAGAGACGAGAGATAGTACTGGAGAAGTGTAGTACATACGTCGGTGCTTGGACGATCCCTGCACGACACGGGAGATCAGTTCGTCCATGTATGTGACCAGGCTCTAGCAGACGGCTGGATTGGCTATCGTGTACATATTGTGCAGGTTGTGTTGTAAGGGTTGTAGTTCTGATGAGAAATCTAAAAAAATGGGAGCACCAGGTATAATACATTAGCAATAAAATTTGAATCCATTTTCGGTATAAATACAAATCTACTCTAGTCACCATAGGCGGCTAGGGCAAGCTCTCCCCTCCATGCTTCACCGTTGAGCCCATGGGTTTGTCACTCCCCTCTTCCAACCGTTCCGTCGGCCGGTGGTGAGGAGGGGAATCCTGGTCCCTCTGCTTAGTTTATTAATTTATGTTAGGGATTTTAGTCCTAGCATGCGTAGAGCTCACGCAGATGTTGGCGCTTCTTCTCTGAGTTTCTCTTTCGGGCTCCGATCCTCCTTGAGGTCATTCATCTACACATAGTCGATGGAACTCCATTGTAGATTTTTGCCATCTCCTCTAAGCGGTTAGGTTAAGGTTTCTTGTCATCTCGCAATATTAGGTGTCATGTGCTTCGAATCACTGCGAGGGTTAAACAGCGACAACTGTGTTCCTCCAAGCCGCTGCTCATTGGGGGCATAAGCACGAAGACTACTCGGCTGCCATCTAGGTCAAGCCGGCTATGTTAATTAGCACATCTATCGATTGACCCCTTCTCTACGAGTTTGTCTTTAATTTGAGCTTTGATCCTCATCTAGTTTGTCCATAGGGACGTAGTCCACGGAGCTCCAGCATATATTCATGTTATCTCCTTGGGGCAGGGAGGTTATGGTTTCTTGTCATGTGGCATTTTTTGTGTTATGTTAATTCGGTGCTTTAGATCAAAATGATGACAACTCTCCCTCCGGGGCACGTGCATGAAGACTTCTCGACAGTCATTGACGAGGTCAAGCCGGCTTCGGTAGAAAAAAGAAAACTACTCCACTATATAGGCACAGCCTCCGCGCTTGCTTGCTAGTGTTGCTCTCTTCACACTCTCTCGTCCCCTCCAGATCTAAACACGACAGCGATGGCCACACTCTCTCTGCTTACTGCTGGTCATAGATCCGGCCGTATCCCCTCCGCAGGGGAAGGTGAGAAGGTGCAACGTTCACGCGGTCGTTCTCGTTGGCAGCTCTGACCCACTGTCGATGCGTCTCGATCAGCGTGCCTTGTCATTCTATCACACGCAGCGCCTGCTAGGGAGGGCCTCTGACCCCTTCTTCCTCACTGCCATAGTGTGGGTAGATTCGGCCTCCCGCCACCCACCGAGCAACATCCCGGGGACCCTCAGGTATAACTTCCTTCGAAACTGGCCTTGCTCTACTGCACCAGCTCCTCATGTCGCTGCGTTTGTATCTTTTACTACTTCTCAGCCCCCTCATAGATAGGATCGATTTGCTGTTCGAAAGCCACCTACATTTTTACTGTTAAGAGGTAAAACTACTTCGTGAGTCGAATCTAGTACTACTTGGTTCAAACAGGGAAGAAAGGGGGTGGGGTGGGGGCGATTTGTTACCTCAATCGAGGACTTGGTCGAAAGAGGAAATAATGGGGGCGAAAAGTAGCAAAGACTGGCTATCCAATTGGTCTCTTGGTCTAATAGGAAAATAAAGGGAAACGTAGTACAAACTCGATATAGACCGATCTATTGGTTGAAAAAGGAAAGAAAGTGGGGACTGGGGGACAAGTCAACAGAGTATGTCCAGCACTAGATTTGCTGGCCTCACACAGTAAAAGGTGGCTATACCGAACAAAAATGGGACCAACCTAGATATCCTGTTTGGATGTTTGTTGCCCCGAGCCACTCTTATGTAATGCCACTGGTAAAATGTAGCAGTCCCACTGTTAAAGGACACGTTAAACCAATGTTGTTTTCAGTGTAATGCCTCAAGTAGTATGAATCAATGGCACTGTTTTTCATGTCCTGCTAAATTTCCCAGTAAGCTAAGTTGCTTCTTTTCATTAGAAATGCAATTGTCATGGTCCGCCTACTCTCCCATGCCCAAATACCAACTCTTTAGCAGTTGTTAATGTAATGTTGCTGTTAAAATGAAGCAATAGCACCATTAAAGTAATGTCGTATTTAACGGTTGTCATAGTTAATCCTAATTCCCACACTAATATCTAGCAATGTTGCTACTTTAGGAATTGCTACTGTCCTTGTAGGATCACCATTCATATATGGAACATGCTTCTTTTCATTTGATGTATGTTTCATCACTTGTTAGTCACCGTCCTTTCCACCTTTTTGTGCAAACAGAGATATACATTTCATGCTTGATCTTAGTTGAACTGCACAAAATGATATCCAAATTGTAGTTGAACATTCCACGAGCTTCATGATCAACCTTGATGTTGCTCAATTTTATTGCAACTAATGAAGAAGAAGCTGCTAGCTCATGGGACCAAGTACTTACTAACAGCATGATGCAAACATTGCTTCATTTTAGGTGAACTGCACAATAGGTCCCATGAATTGAATCATTCATGTTGGTGACTGGTGTCATCCCTTCTACGATGGCGTTGACTGTAGATATGGTTCCCATCACGAGGTATGTTCCTTTTTGGTCCGACCATTTGCCAAAGATCCTGCATGTTGACTCTGCTCTTGTGCTACTATTTTGGCACTGCCATGATAAAGCAGTAATGTTATTATTTTGCACCTTATTCTAGTGGCACTATTAATTGGAGGCAATGTTTTGGCAGCGCTAGTGCCACTGATTTTTTTTATCAAAAGAGGGGGTTTCCTTCGATTTCATTAAAGAAACCCAACCATAGAGAACCATTATCCAACAAAATCTCAGTGTAAACGGGCAGTTATGCAACTACTACTAGAACGGACTGACTACTAGCAGGAGACAAGTTTGCCACATAAGCTAGGCAGGTAGGGGAACGCAACCCCAGCTTGACCAAGTTTGGATTACAACCCAAAAGCTACCACAGAAACATCAGGGGGAAGATAGGGACAGAAAGAGCCATCTTCAGCACCCCAGTCTAAGCACCCCCGGCCTCCATCCTAGCAACACACGGTACACCTCGCTTGCCACCTGCTCGACCCTAGTGCCACTGATAAAATGAAGTAAAAATACAGTTAAAATTGAGCTACTGTCCTCTATCATTTCATTTCCAATGTAGATAAAGAAAGTGCTTCTCTTTGTTAGTATATATTTCATCAACTAGTCACATTGTTAATGTATAAGTGTTTCTGCAAACTAGGTTGCTTAATTTTTGTTGAACTGCACAAAAATAGAGATTGGAATGTCTCAAGGCCCCTCCTTGTACTACCGTTGTACACTGATGTTCATCACTGGCAGAAGGTGTATCGGGGATAATTGGGTCGATTTCCAGTATGAGGCCTACCATATGAGGCGTCGCAGGGCCCATCTCGTCCTCGCGGCATGGCATGCTATGATACTATCGCAATCTTTTCCCACTAAGAAAATGACGTTTCTTCTATTTATTAGTGTATGTTTCATCAACTAGTGCCACAATAATGTAATCAGGCTTTTTCATTATCTGTGCAAACAGGGTTATCCAGCTACATTTTGGTGGAACTACACAAATGTACGGATGGAACCAGCATATGTGCGGAGTGCGAGGTGCCAATATCTAACATAAAGGTGTTTTGGAAAAGCACATATGCTCGGATGGTTCCACAAGTTCTTGCCAACCCATTGCAAAATATTTTAATCTATTGGTGTTTCGCTTGCACTTTACTTGTTTTTTTAGGGGACACTTTACTTGTTTCAGTGTTGCAGCAAATCCTCTAATCAAATAGGAGTAGCTTATATTGGCACTTTTTTAGGGAGTACTCTTCTCTGAAAGAAGCACCAATCAACTTTTCTTTATTTCTACACATTGTCAAAACTTTGCTTTAGGTCTAGAGCTATTTTAGGGTTATTGGCGTAGTACTCGAAGACTCGGAGTACTACCCAGTACTTACCCGTATGATTTTCATTAGCCATCACACTGATTGTATGTATGAGCAGATGGAAGATTAGGTTAGTGCAAAGCTTACCTTAAACCCTACCGTCGTCGTTGAAATGAGGCGAGTTGCGAGGGAACCGTGGAGAACGGCGGGGAAGCGACGTCGCGCCATCCGACCTCCTCTTGCGGTGGGAGAACGAATACTCCCGTGGCTCCGGCTGCCACTGCACCCTCACGAACGCCACACCATACTCGATCAATTCGTTATCCACTGGATGCTCGACCTTCGACCTGTACGCCCACCACCTCCACCTGACTTTCCCCTCGGGTGAATATGTCTGCTCCATCGCCCAGAGGAGATACTCGATGAACTCGAAGGACTGCGGTGTGACTGCCGCCGGGGAGTACATCGCCGCCCTCATCACCGTCGTCTCGCTCTTTCTCTAACATTGCCACATGACCCTCTGCGTCCTCAAAATCTTTGACTCTTTGTCAAACCAAGTAAGGATCTCCTTCAACCTAGCTAACTTCACCTGGTCGCCGTCGGCAATATGCCTGATTCACTGATGCATCCTCTCCATAGATGTGCTTCTGAGAGGTCCGGTGCTGGCTTTGGAAGATGGGAGGAGAGACGATGGTCTTGCAATGGAGAAGAGGGAGAGGCGAGACTGTGGTTTTGTGATGAAGAAGATGGAGAGGAGAGGGGGTAGTTTTGCAATGGAGAAGAGGGAGAGGCGAGACTATGGTTTTGGAATGGAGAAGATGGAGAGGAAAAGGGGTTGTTTTGCAATGGAGAAGAGGGAGAGGGCCGTGCGACAACGATTTAGGATTGGACGAGAGGGCCAGCGCGCTGTGACTGGATCAAAATCAAAATCAATTTACCCTTCAATTTAGAAGCAACCCCACATTAACTAGTCTCCCTTGTATTCTGGATCATATTTTGACCATGATTTTAACAAATTATATGTTGCAAAATAATATAATTTGCAAGTACATTCAGATACGAACCAAATGATACAATGTTTGATGACATGCATTCACATTTTGCTTGTCAAATGCAGTACGTGGTCAAACTTTGACCCAGAATATGCAAAACAAAAAAATACTTCCAAGACCACTGCCGCTCCTGTCCTCTTCCATTTCAAAACCACAATTCGCTCCTCTCCTGTTCCAATCCAAAACCAGCGCCACTCCTCACCTCTTCCATTTCAAAACCACCGCCGCTCCTCTCATGTTCCAATCCAAAACCAGCGCCGCTCCTCTCCTCTTCCATTCAAAAACCACCACCGGCGAGTGAAGGTGTTGTGGAGAAGTAGATCGATTGAGGAGTACAACCGATACGTGAGGATCGCAGACGACGACCCTGTGAAGCTAGACAGGATGTTGGAGATATAGTCTTGGTTTGACAACCTGGAGCAATTACTAGCGACGGCGACAGCGATGGCCAAATATCTGGAACAGAGCGAAAAAGCGGCGATACTCCAGCAGGGAGTCGCGCGGGAGTACATAGAGCTGATTCTCTGGGCCATGGAGCAAACAGATTCACTGAATCCGACCGTCAGGCAGTGGTGGTGGGACTATCGATCCAAGCTGGAGCATCCACCAGAGATTGAAGGATCGAGCATCTACACAGTGCCATTTTTTAGGGTGCCGTGGCAGAGCGAGCTGGTGGAATCTTCGTCGACCATACCCAACTGCAAGAGGAGAAAAGCAGTTGGCGTAATGATGCTTCCCCGCCATCCTCTCCCTCGCCGTTCACCTCATCTCATGGGGCGGCTGTCTGCCGCCGAGGAATAGGAGGGGACTGCCCCCACCCAATAGTACGAGGAGGAGCTTAGGGTTGTCAGTATTTGCAGGTTGTGGATTGTGTTTTGTGTTGTGTATTTTGATAGTACTTTTAGATATGAATGTCTTTTGAGTTTCATATTTGCAGTATTAAACATATGAAGTATTTTATGAATTCTAGAGATCTACTCTTAGCAATTTAAAAAATGTAGTTTCATATAAAAGTGCAGACAATGTGATTCTCAGAGAAGAAATTGCAAGTTTTGGTTTCACATAAGAAACTACAAGTTTCAGAGGCATGGCATTTATATTAACATGCCCTTTTCAAACAGGGATAACATCATGTTGCAAGTTTTATTCATGGTCGAAAATGGAACTACAAGCCAGTTAACATCATGCTGATTAACATTCATGCACAACACAACTTCATATGATGCACAGTCAAAAAGATATGCTATTTTCCAAATGCCCACACAATGTTGAGTGTGCAAAAATCAGAGAAAACGAGGGATGAAGTTCTGGCAAGTGTTGGAGGTGGTGTGTGTAGATGACAATTGGGCACCCACATGTCAGTAATGGCAGAGGCAAAAATTTGGGGATATTTTCACTTCATCAGGTGGAATCGAACCCGGGCGGAGCAGCGGTTGGGGAGTGGAACTTGGCCACTGGGCTACTTCAGTACTTTCGCTAGAAATTAGGCACAACTGCTACCACTACTGTAGCACGTCTTCCCCGGCTCTGGTGTGTTCTCGCCCAGGGCCTGGACATCATCCTCTGCCTTTGTCCGCTAGCTGCAGCGCCGCTATTTGCCGTTTTGAACATGGTCAACAAATGAGAGGTATCTGGAGAGGACTGTACATGGAGAGGCGGACAGTCGGGACCCACCAGGTCCATGGCCGTATGCAAGCAAGTGCCTCATTGAAAAAATACTTCCTTCTAATGCTATATCGACGTTGGGGCCCACGGGTTTGTCAACGTAGTTACTAAAGGAGATAAATTTACAACGAAGCCAGTCATTGGCGAGCTGGCAGGTATCATTTATTATCAGTGGGCCAGCAAGTATTAGCTGGGTTGTGGGCTGCCCAGTCTAGGCCTTCTTTTTTAAGATGTGCAGCCCATGACATGTCAGTTTGTATTTTTTTGAGGGCCGTCATGTATCGTCCGACCTATGGGCCTCCCATCCTAGGTTTTATTTTTTCTTAAACATCCGCAGCCCAACTTATGTATTTTTTTGAAGAAAACATAGAGGTCTATTCTATTTTTTGTATAAGAATAGGAACGCTGATAACCCACAAGTATAGGGGATCGCAACAGTTTTCGAGGGTAGCGTATTCAACCCAAATTTATAGATTCGACACAAGGGGAGCCAAATAATATTTGTAAGTATTAGCAGTTGAGTTGTCAATTCAACCACACCTGGAGATTTAATATCTGCAGCAAAGTGATCAGTAGCACAATAGTATGATAGTTTTGTAGTGATAGCAGTGGTAGTAATAGTAACGGTAACAATAACACCAATAGTGATAATTTTGTAGCAGTTGTGATAGTAGTAATAGCAATAGTAACTTAACAAGAACAATATGTGAAAAGCTCGTAGGCATTGGATCGGTGGATTTGTTGGATGATATTCATCATATAACAATCATAACCTAGGGCGACACAGAACTAGCTCCAGTTCATAAATATAATGTAGGCATGTATTTCGTAAATAGTCATATACATGCTTATGGAAAAGAACTTGCATGAAATCTTTTGTACTACCCTCCTGTGGCAGTGGGGTCCATAAGGAAACTAAGGGATATTAAGGCCTCCTTTTAATAGAGAACTGGAACAAAGCATTAACACATGGTGAATACATGAACTCCTCAAACTACGGTCATCACCAGAGAGTATTCCAACTATTGTCACTTTGGGGTTTGCGGATCATAACCCGTAATAGGTGCGTATAACTTGCAAGATCAGATCTAGAACATAGATATAATGGTGAAAACATAAACGGTTCAGATCTAAAATCATGGCACTCAGGCCCTAGTGACAAGCATTAAGCAAAGTCATAGCAACATCAATCTCAGAAGATAGTGGATACTAGGGATCAAGCCCTAACAAAACTAACTCGATTACATGATGAATCTCATCCAACTCCTCACCGACCAGCGAGCCTACGAAGGAATTATAGGGAGCATCATGGAATTGGTGATGACGGAGGGTTGGTGATGACGAAGACCGAAGATTCCCCTCTCCGGAGCCCCGGACGGGCTCCAGATCTGGCCTCCCAGTGAAGAACAGGAGGCAGCGGCGGCTCCATATCGTAAAACGTGATGAAACTTCCTCTCCTATTTTTCTAGAAAAAATGGATTTTGTAACGTCGGAATTAGCGTCAGCGGAGCCCCGAGGGCCCCACCACCCACCAGGGCGCGCCAGAGGGTGGTTGTGCGCCCTGGTGTCTTGTGGGCAGCCAGGGGCCCCCTCCAGTGGGTCTTGGTTCCAGCATTTTTTATTTATTGTGAAATAATTCACCAAAAAGTTTTGTCCAATTCCGAGAACTTTTATTTCTGCACAAAAACAACACCATGGTAGTTCTGCTGAAAACAGCGTCAGTCCGGGTTAGTTTCATTCAAATCATGCAAATAAGAGTCCAAAACAAGAGCAAAAACGTTAGGAAATGTAGACACAATGAAGACGTATCAACTCCCCCAAGCTTAACCCATTGATTGTCCTCAAGCAATTTAGTTGACAAACTGAAAGTGATAAAGAAAATCTTTTACGAACTCTTTTGTTCTTGTTTACATATATATGCTTAAATAGCACCCAGGTTTTCAACAAAGATTATGACTAACCATGTCAACAATAAATCTTAAAAATTATATTAACTCATATCAATGGCATAATCAACTAGCGAGCAATAATAAAATATCACAAATGCCAACACTTTGTCAAAACAATCATGATGTAATATGACAACAGTGTTATCTTGCTAGCCCTTTCTGAGACCGCAAAACATAAATGCAGAGCACCTCCAAAGTTCAAGCAACGACTAAACATTTTAATTCATGGTAGAAGAGATCCAGTCATGATGCACTCAACATTAACTATACACAATGCATGAGGATGACAATAGTGCTCTCAGGACTGGCGCTTGTTTGAGAAGGTGATGACTCAACATAAAAATAACATAAAAGTAAATGGATAGTCCCTTCGCAGAGGGAAGTAGGGTTTTGCAGAAGTGCCAGAGCTCAAAGCTTAAATCAGAGATAAATATAATTTTGGGTGGGGCACCCTTCCTGTCAATGTTACGACCAAGAGTTATCAATATCTTCCATGCTAAACACATTAGCAGCGGTTCCCAAGCGGTAAAAGTAAAGGTTTACTCCCCCTCCACCAACCAACACAAGCCATGGCTAGCCGAATCCACGGGTGCCGTCCATACCAACAACAATCCTGGGGGAGTTTTGTTTAATTATTTGCAAAAAAAATTTTGGGACTAGGCATCCCTATTACCAGCCCTTCTCGTGCAAGGACGAGTGAATAAACACTCATCATGAGTGTTGTGGTGCAACACGATCACCTATGGGGCCATCGGCCCCTTGTGGTTCAGCAAGGGGGGCACGTCGCACAAAGAGCGGAGACCGTGAAGCAGCAAGACAGGGGTGACGCTGGTAGTTTTTACCCAGGTTTGGGCCACTGCGAAGCGTAAAACCCTACTCCTGCTTTGGTGGATTGGATCGGGGGGCCGTGACGAACACGCAGCGCTCAAGCCCGGCAAGGTTGCCTCGCGGAGAGAAACTACGCGCATAAGAGTGTACAAGGGTCTGAAACCTATTTTAGGTCGCCATGGCCCTCCTTTTATAGGCTAAGGGGTTACCACAGTGGCAAATCAGTCATTACCTTCTGATTAGATAGCCAACAGTGCTATTATACCTAACTCTGGCAGTTAGGACAAAGTACATTAAATGCACTGCTAGGTGTCACGCTGAGGATGAAGCCCGGCAACCCTGCTGCGTCGCCCAACCACCCTCTTGTCTGTCTGCATGACACGCCTCTGGACGGGTGTCATACAGGGTGAATATTCTTTCCAAATGGCTGCCACGTGTGAAATGATAGCCACTTAATCACTTGGGGACTCGACACCGCACTGATGAGTGACTTGCGCCGCTGTGCGGTGGAGCGGTGGAGTCTTGGCGGGGTGACCTGCCCTTGGCGGCCCTGTCAAGCCTACCGGGGAAATCTTGGGACTTGCCTTTGGTGAAGCCTCGACCTGACCAGGCTCGCCTGGCCGGCAATGGAGGTTCTTCCTTAGTGATATCTTGTTCTTTTGGTTTGTCTTGGTATTCTTGATCCGCCCTTTGATTTCTCATAGAGCTATCTCTTCAGCTTGGTCTTGCTTTGTCACTGCAGTCTTGCCTTCGCGCCTGTGTACAGTCCGGGCAACACACGCCAAGGTTTGTTGCACCGACAGGAGCCCCCGGGCCTGGCCCGAACGTGCTGCTGAGCACCATTGGGGTAGGCCCTATCAGGTACACAGGTAGGAGGCTTGTGGTAGCTTATTTCTTCATACTTTCCTAGCTTCTTCATTAACCTATGCTTGAGTCAGTTTTCGGTTTTTTCGTGCGTCGTGCAGGACGTTATGGGGGAGATTTAAGCCATGATCGGTGGGCTACCCACGTCCCATGTTCATGGGGCGATAACTGCCATTCCAATAGCTTCTCCGCTCCTGGCGTTTCCGCCATGTATGCTACATGCATTGCACAGGGTTGGTGGCGGACGCGGAGGGCGCGGAAATGAGTGCCATGGCAGAAAGCCAGGCGCCATGGATTGGTGCAAGGGGTCGGTCTTAATTCTGTGTGCCATTGGTGACACAGAGGAGTCAGATTGGCGGAGCGGGGCGGTTGCCCCCTAGGTGTGGAGCTAGCCCCCGGCTCCGTTCGCCCATAAAAGGGGGCGTGGGCGTGGTGTATGCCCACACCCACCGTCTCCTCCTTTCTTCTGACATTTTCTCTCCACCATGGCAAGGGGGAGAGGTCGTGGTGGCACCCCAGCGGCGGTGACGAGGGTTCCCATGCGACAACGTCTCCCTCCTCCTGTTGAGGATGCGGGGGCGGAGCCCGGTGTTAGAGGAGGTGGTAGAGGACGAGGACGTGGCCGCCGTGGTGCTCGGGGACGAGGAGGGAGGGGCAGTGTCTTGATCGCTCCCCCTCCAGTTGCCCTGGGTTCAAACGAAGGCCATGTTGGTGACCAGCCGCTGGAGTTCATCGTCAAACTGCGCAGTCCCCCACTAGGGATGGCAATTTTATCCATGGATCTGGATACCTGCGGATACCCGACCCGGTTGGGCAAGGGTATTGGGCGCATTTCTGCCCATGGATCCGTGGATCTGGATACCCGTGAACAGCCGGGTTGTGCATGCTTATAGTTTCTGCTCCATGGATATCCAATGGATACCCGGATGATAGGTGGACCCATATGGCAGTGACACTACAATATTGGACGTAGCAAAAGTCCAACCCAAGTCGCACGCGGTCACAGAAGGTCAAAAGCCCAGCCCATGTTCCCTAATCCCCCCGCAACCCCACTATCACTAACCTAATTATATTAAAGCTAATCTAGTCGCATCAACCCCAATCATCCCGAGTCCACTCCCTCGGTCTCTCCCTAGCACGGCGGCGCTCTGCGACTCGCAATCGTCGCTGACTCGCCCCCACCCCCCATCTCCGGCTCGCCCTGGCCGTCCACCCCACACCGACGACCAGTGGCTAGCATCGGCAACCGGCCTCGGCGACCAGGATCGACGACAGGCCTCGGTTCTCAGCATCAGTGACCAGCCTTGGCGACCGGCAGTCAGCATCGGCGACCGTCCTCGGCACCCAGCATCGGCGACCAGGAAATCGGCGAGCGGCAGACGGCATGACCCAAGGTTGGTGACCCCCGTCCCACTCCCTCTCTCCTTCCCCAATCCCCAGCCGACGACCGATCTCTCCCTGACCAAGCAGTGTGCTATATTCATCTGAACAGGAGTCAAACTTCAATGGATGGGGACAAGGGCAACAATGGTGGCAACTATGGGAAGGGCAGGGGCGGGACTGTTACCATCAAACGGAGGAGTTTGCATGGTCGGCAACCAGCAGTGGAGTTGCCGTGCACCGGCGAGTAACAGGGTGTCGACGACAGCACCATCAAGAGTGAAAAAGGTTATTGCTAGAGTTATTACAACCCAATGCTCTCCTTGCTTGTGATATGTGAGAGATTTTATATAAACTAGTATAAACTGTGTTCTGTTGCATTTTAGAATTTACTTTCTTATTAAATTTTGTCATGAACTATATTTATTATTAGTATTTCTTCTAGAACTAGAAACAATTCACTGACATCATTTTTGTACAATTTACTTTTCTTATTAAATTTTTTCATAGACTAGCTTTATTATCAGAATCTTTGCTATAATTGGAAACAATGTACTAACCATTTGATGCAGAGCATCCCAAGGTCATCCCCATGGACCTACCTACGTCTCCCACGACACCACTTGGACCAATGACAAGAGCTCGAGCAAAGGCTATCGAAGATAAGGTGAACTCGCTCCTCTCCGAACTTCCACTTTCTATATATGAGACATGGCTACTACCTCAAGTGAAGACCCTATGTGTGATCAGGTATTTGGAGCAAGGCCACAGATCAGCTACGCCCATTGGACAAGACGGTGAGGACACCAAGAACAAGGACCTAGAGAAGGAGCTGTCAGGAGTCTACAGCCACCGGACGACCGGCCGGGACCGGACGTCCGACGCCTAGAACGTCAACCAGCCAGCCCGAGGACCAGCCAGCGAACAACTCCAGCGACCGAACGACCAACGCGGACCGGATGCCCGACACGCACCAGCGACCGGACGACCGAGCCCCTTCGGACGTCCGGTGTCACCCAACAGAAGGGAAATTATCGGAAGTCCGAAGCCTCCGGACGACCGACGATCGGACGACCGACCGTCTCCAGAAATCCAACGCCACCTGACCCGAGCCGAAATGTCGGATGTTCGACCGCTTCTGGACGTCCGGACCCTCGCGAGCCACCGGACGTCCAACAGCGTCCGGACGACCGACGCCTGTCTGTGCACTGCGTGTTGAGCCAAGGTCCATGTACCCTTTCGCCCCCTTAGACTATATATACTCCTCCACCTCCCTCTTTCTAGGGACAGCATTGTGATAGCTCATATGTGAGATAGAGCCTTGCTCATCCATCCGGATCTACTCCACCGAGAGAGACCGCGGCCTCTACGGAAAAGATCCAACTTGGATTCAAGACTCGTAGCGGGAAGACCCTCAAGACCTCCTCACGGAGAAGAACTTGCTACTTGTATCGTCCCTTGTTGATCGTGGATCGTGTAACGCTTTGTGTTTCAAGGATCTAGCACATGTGTAATCGAATCTTGTTGGTTTGAGTGAATCCTCTTGTGTTTCCCCTCGTGTTCTTCGTGTTCTTCATGGGATCCTATACAATCCTGAAAGATCGGGCACCTAGGGTTCTACCCTACAACCTCTTGGTATCATGAGCCACGTTTATCACGATTTTGGAGTCTCCCCTCTTTGTTTTCTAGCTTGATTTTGTTGTTTTTGTCCTAATCCGAAAATCCCCACAAAAATAGCCCCCCAATTTTTTTGTGATTTGTTGGTTTTGATGAAGTTTTGTTGGATTTGATCCATGGATTTGCTTTGCCACGTGCGGATCTAGCTTTCCCCATCATCTCCACCTTGTCCATCCACAAATTTGTCCAATTTTGCCCCAATTTTGCCCCTCCACCATGAACCCTAGAAGTTCATCCCGTGCCCGAAATCGCCCAGGCACCGGACGTCCGAGAGTCACCGGACGTCCGATGAGTACCGGTCGTCCGACCACCACCGGACGTCCGATGTTTCCTGACGAAACTGAAATTGTTCGCCCAATTTTTTTTCAGCCACCGCCCACACTTCCGCATTGCTCATACATTCCCACATCCGCATACGCACTCCCATACCACATTCCACACCAACACCCCGATAACCCCACTTCATAAACCAGCATCGCTTCCCGCAACCACCATTGCTTACTCGCTGCGCCCTCCGACAAATTTTGACACATTTGGTCTTTGAGAATTTGAGTTGCGCTTTCCATTTCCTAATGCGTTTCGGCAACTTAGGGACGGGTTGACATCAATACCAACGACGCTCATCTTCACCACGGACTTGTCATCGCCAACAACCGTTCTACAATTTTGACACCGTCAACCATAAGCAAGGACGGTAACCTCGATGACATCTTTGTCTACTCCTTGCCATTGCATTGATAACCCCATAGCCCATTTTGCATAACTTACCCATCGAGACTAGCCTTTGAGTATTGCCGGCAACGTTACTTGTGCACATTAGTGATCATAGCTCCCATCGCATACATACCATATCATCTTGGTACATATCTTCGTATCATCTCTTGTAACACAAGGTTGTCATCGCATATACACAATTGCTATCTTGGTTCATGAAGTTTTGCATGAGAAAGAGCTCAAAAGAGAAAGAGCCAAACAAGCTTTTAAGAAAAAGAGAGGGATAAGCAAATAGCTTTTAATCAAGAACCATAGCATCATATTACATTAAGATTGTCATACTCGATCATCTTGGATCATATCACCGGAACACCATACATATAGCATACTTGGGATAGTAGTCGTTGCATTTCTGCTTAATAGGTTGTGCATAAGTCTCGTATCCGCCGATTGTGCAATCGTGCTAGCATCTCTCTAGCATTGTGCAATAAGAGCATTTTCGTGGATTCCATATTTTGGCTCATTCCTTGGTTGCACGACCCCACTTATCTATTTGCGTGTGTGTTTCCGTGTACCACTACTTGCTTGGTCTACCTGTTGCATTTGCACATTTGTGAATCTTTTCCAACATTATCTAATCTCATTAACAATTGCATAAACTTTGTCCACCATCCTAACCGAGCTCCTCCAAAGGCTTTTACTTGTCTAGGTGTGAGAACCGACAAGAATTGGTACCAATTGTGCTATTTCCTTGTTACGTCATTGAGTGATCATTGATCCATTTTGAACATCGGTCAAGGTACATTTGGTATAAGTTCTTCTCTTTCTCCCACTCACATATTTGCTTCGAATGATGGATAGGCCAAGTTCTTCTACCAACCCACTCTTCATCGAGCAAGACGACGACTCAAACTCCTACGTCACCAAGATCCACCTCTTCGGTGCCCAACGAGCTTTGCATCAAGAACAACAAGCTTTGGGCGACTGCATTGACTACCTCGCCACCGACCAACGACAATTCGAGCAACATACAAGAGACTACTTCAACACATCGATGGCCTCTCTCAAAGACGATATTCGAACAATGATGGTCAGCCGCTCTTCTACCTCATTGTCCTACTCAAAACGGAGCCGCTTGAGTCGACACTCCGACGACACTATCTCGGGCGCTAGTACACCGACATCCAACACTCTTCGATGAGCCGCGCGCCAAGACCGCCAAGCTAACCGCAATACTCTACACGACAGTGGTCCACAAGAGCAACTTGACGAGCAAGAACATCGACATCGTCAAAATCAAGCTACATTCGCGCAATCAGAAGAAAGGCAACGCCAACGCCAACAAGAGGAAGCTCAAGAACAACGACGCCAACAAGAGCTAATGCAAGAACGGCAACGCCAACATCAAGATGAGCAAGACGCCATCGCGCTTCGTCAACAACAAGAATGGTGTGAAGCTCAAGCACTTGAGGCGCTACGTGCCCTCCATCATACAAATCATGTCGTTGCCAACCGGAACCGCCATACACATCAAGAAGAAGAAGCACTTCGCGGCGAAGTTCAAGAAAGAAGATATCAAGCACGAGTGCATCGTCAAGTTCCTCAAGCTCCTCCACAAGATAGGCAAGAACCACAAGCTCGCCAAGAGCAACAAGACAATGGGAATCCTCCACGCCAAGAGCAAGTTGAGGGAGACAATCCTCCTCGTCAAGGACGTCATCACCCTCGACCTCAACACAATGAAGAGCAACACTACGCAAGCTCAGGTTCACCATGCCCAAGTTCATCGAAAGCAAAGATGCCGAAGAGTACCTTTCATGGGCATTGAAGGTCGACAAGATCTTTTGTTTGCACAACTATGAGGAAGAGAAGAAGATCGCCATGGCATCCCTTGAGTTCCAAGACTATGTCCTCATATGGTGGGAACAAGTCATTGAGCGACGAGAAGCAAGGGGTGAACCACCCATCACCACTTGGGATCAAATGAAGGATGTCATGAGAGCATGTTTCGTGCCAACCTACTAAAACCGTAATCTCTTCAAGAAACTCCAACTCCTCAAGCAAGGAACAAAGAGCGTTGAAGTGTACTACAAGGAAATGGAGATTGCCATGATAAGAGCCAATGTCACGGAAGATGATGAGCAAACTATGGCACGTTTCTTGAATGGACTCAATCATCCTATCAAGAAGATTGCCGACTTCAAACCTTACTCCAACCTCATCGAGCTAGTGCATCAAGCTACCAAGGCGGAACGACAAGTGCAAGATGACTTCAAGTACGCCAAGTACTCTTCCAAGAGCTACGGCTTCTCCAACAGCCAAGCTTCAACGACTCCAATGCCTTCTACCTCAACCAAACTTTCTACAAGCAATGGCGACAAGTCAAGTTACAAGAAAACTTCGACAACCTCAAGTCGTCCTCCTACTACAAGCAACTTCAAGCCAAGAGCTTCATCATCATCCACCCCAACCGATGAGACCATCAAGACAAGTTCAATTAAGTGCTTCACATGTGGCGGCCGAGGCCACAAGTCCTTCGAGTGTACCAACAAGTGCACCATGATCCTCAACGACGATGGAACCTATGACTCCATGAGTGAAGAGGAAATGGAGGCCCTTGAGCACGTGGCCATGCACCGGCAAGTGAACAAAGATGAAGATAATCAAGTCTTTTGTGACGAAGATTCGAGCCCCGCTCTCGTTGTCTCCAAGGTCTTGACTCTTCAACATCAACAAGAAGAAGAACAAATATGCCATCTCTTCCACACAAAGGCGGGCATCAATGGAAGGTCCGTGAAGGTCATCATCGATGGAGGGAGTTGCCATAACTTGGCAAGTGAAGAACTATGCTCCAAGCTCCAATTGGTCAAGATGAAGCACCCGCATCCCTACAAGGTCCAATGGTTAAGTGACTCCGGCACTATACAAGTGGAACATATGGTGCAAGTTTCCTTCAAGATAGGAGCATACGAAGACACTTTGGAGTGCGATGTCGTTCCGATGTCCGTTTGCCACCTCCTTCTTGGACGACCATGGCAATTCGACCGAGGCGTAATCCACAATTGGCGAACCAATCACTATAGCTTCAAGATGAAGGGAAAGGAGTACATGCTACGTCCTATGTCACCTAGTCAAGTGATCACCGACAAGCAAGCCACCCATCGTGGAGAGAATAGGGAGAGAGTGAACCACCACAAAGAGAGTGAGCACCACAAGCCCAAATTGAGTGCCTCCATGATGAGCGACAAGAAAAACTTAGTGCTATTTGCCACCAAAAGTGAGATGAGAGAAGTGTGTGAGAATCCATCAAGTGTCATGCAATATGTCCTTCTGTGCAATGACGGGGCACCCAAAACTAACAACTCTCACAATCTACCTTTAGTTTTATCTTCTCTATTGTAGGAATTCCAAGATGTTTTCCCCGACGAGCTACCTCCGGGTCTACCTCCTCTATGAGGCATCGAACACCACATCGACCTCATCCCTTGAGCACCTCTTCCTAACAAGCCTCCCTACCGGGGAAACCAAGGAGATCCAACGGCAAGTACAACAACTCATCGACAATGGCCATGTACGAGAAAGTTTGAGCCCATGTGCCGTACCGGTAATCCTTGTTCCCAAGAAAGATGGTACATATCACATGTGTTTCAGTTGTCGTCCTATCAATGCTATCACCGTATGTTATTGTTACCCCATTCCACGCCTAGATGATATGTTAGATGAGCTTAGCCGAGCCACCATTTTCTCTAAGATTGATCTTAAGAGTGGCTATTACCAAATTCGTATCCAAGAGGGTGATGAATGGAAAATCGCTTTCAAAACAAAGTTTGGCTTATACGAATGGTTGGTCATGCCTATGGGCTTATCCGAAGCACCCGGCACCTTTATGCGTGTGATGCATTTTGTTCTCCGCCCATACATAGGCATATTTGTTGTGGTCTATTTCGACGATATTCTTGTATTTAGAAAATCTCTCAAAGATCATGTCACCCATCTTAGAACCATGTTACAAACCCTTAGGAAAGAGCACCTTTATGCTAACATGGACAAATGCCTTTTTGCTGTTGATAAGCTTGTTTTCTTGGGTTTCGTTGTGTCTACTAAGGGTGTTCATGTAGATGAATCTAAGATCAATTCTATTAAAACTTGGCCCCAACCAACCAACTTGCAACACGTGCGTAGTTTTTTGGCTTAGCCGGTTTCTATCATAGATATGTGAAGAATTTTAGCACCATCGCTTTACCTTTGCATGCTTTGAGCAAGAAAAATGCACCATTTGTTTGGGGACCATCCCAAGATACCGCTTTCAATGAGCTTAACAATTTGCTTACACATGCTCCTTTGCTTGCATTACCCAACTTTCATAAACCATTTGAGATACATTGCGATGCTAGCGGTTATGGCATAGGAGGTGTGTTGATGCAAGAGAAGCGATCCATAGCTTAGTTTAGTGAGAAACTTTCCAGAGCGCAAATCAATTACCCCATCTACGACAAAGAGCTATACGCTTTAGTGAGAGTCTTGCATGTTTGGGAACATTATCTCCGCCCTCATGAGTTGATTCTTCACACCGACCATGAAACACTTAAGTACCTTAAGGATCAAACTAAGTTGAACAAGCGTCATGCTAAATGGAGTGAATTCATCGAGTCATTTCCTTATGTCATCAAGTACATCAAAGGTAAGGAAAACATTGTGGTGGATGTGCTTTCCCGTAGATGCATGCTTGTTACCCAACTTGAATTGAATGTCATTGGCTTTGAGCACATAAAAGACTTGTATGCGTATGATCCTACTTTTGCAATTCCTTCTGCCAAATGTTTGACGCATACATCTTGGGAATACAATTACATCAAAGATGATTATCTCATGAGAGCTAACAAACTATGTATTCCCGAGTATTCTCTTCATTTGTTACTTTTGCAAGAATCTCATGGAGGAGGACTCATGGGACACCTTTGGACGCAACAAGACATTCACCATGCTCTCCAAGAACTACTATTGGCCAAAGATGTTCCGCGATGTCTCACGCTTCACCAACCGATGCCCTACATGTCACAAAGCTAAGTCTAAAGCTCAATTCCATGGTCTCTATATGCCACTTCCAATTCCATATCACCCATGGGAAGACATTAGTATGGACTTTATGCTTGGTTTGCCTAGAACTAGAAATGGCAAAGATTCCGTGTTTGTTGTTGTCGACTGATTCTCTAAAATGGGTCATTTCATCCCATGCAACAAGATAGACGATGCTTCACATGTTGCTAATCTTTTTTGTAGAGAAATCTTGTGCCTACATGGAGTTCCAAAGACTATTGTCTCGGACCATGACGTTAAGTTCTTGAGCTACTTTTGGAAGACCCTATGCGCCAAGCTCGGAATCAGGCTTTTGTTCTCTTCGGCATACCATCCTCAAACTGACGGCCAAACGGAGGTGACGAACCGAATGCTCTCCACTCTACTACGCGTGTTGATCAAGAGGAACATCAAGGAGTGGGAGGAGTGTCTACCCATCACCGAGTACGCCTACAACCGCGCATGACATTCGACTACCAGCAAGTCCCCCTTCGAGGTCGTCTACGGTTTCAACCCGTTGTCCCCGTTGGACATTCTCCCTCTACCACTACAAGAGCGCACCAATATGGACGCAAGTGCACGGGTGAACTATCACTACTGCAGGATGCTGCTAACGCGACACTACGATCAGAGACCCTTTCACGAAACTGTGTGCGATGCATTAATCGCAGACGGTGGTGTAAAAGAACCGTAAAAAAAGGTGCAAAACGTTTGCGATGGCGGAGCCATCAAACACGGTTCAGATTTTAGTTACATGTGTGATGCAGGGCACACGGTTAGTCCATTCGAACTATTTGTGATGAGGCAAAACAACAGAAATGGGCAGCCATATCAATGTGTGTGCGATATACGGCATACAGTTTGCTCCGATGAACTATTTACTATTAGGGAGTGCAACAGAAACGGTTAGCCAGATCAAGGTGTGTGTGATATACGACATACGGTTCACTCAGATGAACTGTTTTCGATTAACACAATAGAAACGGTTCAACTTAACAAGATGTGTGTGATATGCGGCATACAGTTCACATGGATGAACTATTTGCGATGAGCCAAAAGAACACAAATGAGACCTGTAAACATGATGTGTGTGATACATGGCAAACAGCCAACTCGGATGAACTATTTGCGATGAGAGACGGTTAATACAGTAAGTTCGTGTGCGATTTTGTGTGTATAAAAAACTTTGAAAAATGCAAACTAGTTGCTTGCGGTGGCTAGGAGTATCGCACACGATGCGTCTGCGAGTACTCGCGTGCGATGATTAGTAAGTTACACATACGTTTCCTTATGTTAACATGTGTGTGAACTTGCAATATGGACAGTTAATATGCAAATGCCTTCTGGACATCGGGTACACGCTTAAACTCAAAGAACTGTGTACGATACTAATACTTTCCATGAAAATTTAAGAACTTGGCTAACAGCATTTGAGTAACATATATATAGTGGTTACACTATTTGACAAAAGGAGGATCTTCGTAACACGGTTTTGACAACCATATGGTCCATATCTAGATACTTAACATAGTAACAACTATCACATTTTAAGAGGCTAACGGCCAACAACCATATGGTCCATATCTACATACTTAACATAGTAATAGCTAGCACATTTAAGAGGCTGAGGGCCAACAACCACAACTATCCACTGGAAGCAGCTTGATCACGGCGACTCGGCATCTCGTCAATGAAAATAAAGAGCCCTCCTGTGCCTTGGTAGCGCATGAGTAGAACAGTGTCTCCAATTTTCCAATATGGATGCATTGCCACGACAAGCGAGAACTTGTTAATTTGAATGGTTCCATTTCTGCGGGAAATGCAGTACCTTGCAATCACTTTGGCGTTATTAGCAGGCACAAGTGTAATTCGACCACGCCGGGAAATTGAACCAGGAACTGCTACAGCGGGCAATTTCCATTGAAATGTAGAATAAAAACCAATTGTAACATATCGTTGAAGATATATATAGTTTATGAGCATCAACATTAAAATAAGACTTTTTACCAGCGTTTTGTGCACACAATTGGTCTTGTTCAATGTGTGCACCATAGGTATAATTAATCCCAACCAAAATCCAGCGTTCATACGCTGTGCTATCTCTGTCAGATTATCAACAAAGTTTATGACATGCTTCAAGTCCTTCCAATGAAATTTGGTATGCTTAGTAACATACAGATCATTCACTATGCATCCAACATATCCTGCTTAAAAGGTGGAAAGGTATTATTTATTCCGAACATGGCAGAAGAATATATAGTGCGCATAATTTGGTAAATAGAATTTGTTACTGCCTAGGAACGGAGTTAGAAAATGAAATCACAATTGGTTGCTTAAATAGTGATCAATTAGTCAGAACAAATACCCCGATTTTGCTAAGTAATATGACAGAATGGAGAAAGTTGAAAGGACACTAACCTCGATCAGACTTTGACCGGCTGATGACGTTGGGGAAGTAAACGTCCATGTTAATTAGACCAGGCTGTGGTTCACGCACTAGAATTTTATTGCCAGCTTTCAGTTCATAACACTTAGACATTTTTCTCCAAAGGTCCGCATTAAAATAGGAGTGACCATCTTTATCAAGTTTTACGCTAACTGTCATTGTATGTCCATGCTGCGTTGTCAATATGACATCCTGGGAGTCATCAACAAAGTAAATCCCAAGATTTCCTTCTACTCCTGTTCTTGCAAAGCAAGGGATGTACTGCTTGAAATGAAAATTAAGATCGTAAATTAGATATATTGGAATAACAGAGCAAGATGCAAATGTGGGAGTAACTGATAGAACAGAGCAATATATAGATGAAAGAAAAGTACAAAAATATATAATTAAAAATAGATAATGTAACAAAGATTTGATGCAAATATATAGATAATGTAGCAACAGACGGTATATGTTCACAAATTTAGGCCATGCCGACCGTGGTAGGTTGAGATTGAACATACCGAGCGCTCCCTGAAGTCATCCGGAATGGTGAGATAGAACTTCGTTTCCGACTGGCCACGACCACACTTGCCCGATTTGTGCTTGCACTGTGGACACTTGAATGAACACCCACGAATCAGCTAGAACAAAAATGATTCCACGGCGATTTCCGCCGGTTGATTAACAGCGACGGACGGACTACGATAAGTGATGAGTGAATGTTTTCGCTAAGTTGATTAACTTCTCCATGAGAAAAATCCCCGGCCCAATCCCGCAGAAAACCCCAGTTGACCAGAGTCTAGAATGTCGGTGCAGATAGGTGACGGAAAGTGGTAGGGGCAAAATCCCGTGCCGTTTGGAGCGCGACCTCCGCCCGCCGACAACAGTGCCATCGAGCTTAGGGTGGCCGGCGTGATAGAAGTTGATGAGTTGCAGAGTTGCGGAGGAGTCCATGGCGAGTGGGTGGGGACGAAGGGGGCGAGGGTTTTCTTTTTCCTTTTGCATGTGTGAGTGAACACACACGGTTCATAGAGGCGACGAAGATGAATCGTGTGCGATAGTAAATCACCGAGATTCAATGGGAATCCAAATTTCCTTTGTCCTTTGTCCATGAATTTTTTCTACGATGAACATAAACCCTGCTAATCACCGTGTTCAAATTTGGCACTTTTCTGTGTTCATGTACAATATTTAGGGGATTATGTGCATTTTCTAGGCAATAATGTACATAATTCAAATTCAAACAATTGGTGCTTGAAAAGGTGCATGAGAACGGTCTGGAAAACCATGGTCGTGCTATTTAGTAAATTCTCATGCCTTTTACAAGGAATGGGCAGATATTTCAAGGAAATGTGTTTACTGGGTACTATACAAAAATGAAATATATGCTTGGAAAACATGACCCCTGGCGTGGTGCCATGGTATGGCCTCACCATCCCCTGGTAAAAAATTGAGAATGTTTGTCTTATGTCGTCATGCACGCCATTCATAAATCAAACCATCACCGAGGAAAAATCATGGTTTCGAGGGGAATCAGCAAGATTGAAGGGGCTGGGAATCCAAATTTCCTTCCTAGCTTGTCATTCAGTTTTTTCTACAATCAACATACCCCCTCGAATGCAACGTGCTCAAATTTGGAATTTTTCCGGGCTCATTTACCATATTGGGGATTATGTGCATTTTCTAGGCATTAATCCACATAATTCAAATTCAAACAATCGGTGCATGAAAAGGTGCACACGAACGGTCTGGAAAAACCATACTCGTGGTATTTAGTAAATTCTCAAGCCTTTTACAGGGAATGGGCAGAGATTTCAAGGGAATGCGTGGCAATAGTCAACCAAAACGCCTCATTTACTGGGTTAGCAACTATAGAAAAATGAAATATGTGCTTGAAAAACATGACGCCTGGCATGGTGCCATCATGGTATGGCTCACCGTGCCCTGGTTAAAAGCTGAGAAGGTTTGATTAAAGTCGTCATGCACGCCCTTCATAAATCGAACCATCACCGAGGAAGTTCCATGCTTTCGAGAGGGAAATCACCAAGATTGAAGGGGAATCCAAATTTCCGTCCTAGTTTGTCATTCAGTTTTTTCCAACAATCAACATACTGCCTCAGATGCAACGTGTTCAAATTTGACATTTTTCTGGGCTCATTTACCATATTTAGGGGATTATTTGCATTTTCTAGGCTTTAATGCACATAATTCAAATTCGAACAATCGGTGCATGAAAAGGTGCATAAGAACGGTCTGGAAAACCATGCTCGTGCTATTTAGTACATTCTCATGCCTTTTACAAGGAATGGGCAGATATTTCAAGGAAATGTGTGGCAATAGTCAACCATAAACGTGTCGTTTACTGGGTTAACAACTATACAAAAATGAAATACATGCTTGGAAAACATGACGCCTGGCGTGGTGCCATGGTATGGCCTCACCGTGCCCTGGTAAACATTTGAGAATGTTTTCCTTATGTCTTCATGCACGCCTTTCATAAATCGAACCATCATCGAGGAAGTTTCATAGTTTCGAGGGGGAAATCACCAAGATTGAAGAGGGATCCAAATTTCCTTTGTCCTTTGTCCATGAGTTTTTTTTTCTATGATGAACATACACCCTAAAAATCACCGCGTTCAAATTTGACACATTTCCGAGTTCATTTACCATATTTAGGGGATTATGTGCATTTTCTAAGCATTAATGCACATAATTCAAGTTCAAACAATTGGTGCATGAAAGCGTGCACAAGAACAGCCTAGAAAACGATGCTCGTGCCATTTAGTAAATTCTCATGCCTTTTACAAGGAATGGGCAAATATTTCGATGAAATGTGTGGCAATAGTCAACCACAAACATTTGTTTATTGGGTTTTCAACTATAGAAAAAATGAAATAAATGCTTGAAAAACATGACGTCTGGCATGGTGCCATGGTATGACCTCACCATGCACTGGAAAAAATTTGAGAAGGTTTGGCTTATGTCACCATGCACGCCCTTCATAAATCGAACCATCGCCGGGGAAGTTCCATGCTTTCGAGAGGGAAATCACCAAGATTGAAGGGGAATCCAAATTTTCATTGTTCTTTGCCCTGGAGTTTTTTTTCTACGAAGAACATACACCCTGCAAATCACAGTGTTCAAATTTGGCATTTTTCCGAGCTCATTTACCATATTTAGGGGATTATGTGCATTTTCTAGGCATTTGGCGCACATAAATCCAATCCAGCTACAGCTGCACGAATGTGATGTGAGGGACGTGGATTGCCGTTCGATGGCGGCGCATCCTATGGTGCACATGCGCGATCCGCGTGGCTGGGGTTCCTTCCAATCATAACGCAACACACAATAGCCTCAGCGCACACTGTTCCGGAAGCGACAGAGATGAACCGTGTGTGATAATGAACGAGCAAAATTATAAGGGAAGTCAAATTTCCTTGTCGTTTGTCGTTGAGCTCTTAAAAACCACCGCATTGTACGGCTTCCCGGCCCCTCCATCCTAGAGCTCTCTCCAAGCGTCGTTCATGGCACCGCGGCGCACAATAACTGGTAAGGAAGCGATGGCATCCCGCCGCGTTCCTCGCCGCCCGCGACCGCACACATGGTAAGGAAGCGATGGCATCTCGCCGCGCCGAGTTCATCGCCGCCGGCGGCCACACAGTTACGTGGGCGGACTTTGAGGCTGCCATGGCCGAATGGGCGGTGGATCTAGAGGCGGCCAAAGCCGCACAGGAGGATCGGAAAAGGCAGAAAGCAGTCAAGAAAAGAGAGTCCCGCCGCCGCAAGAAAGAAGAGGCCGCACGCCGTGGTGAGGAGAGCTTGGGGGAGATCGAAGCACGGTGGGCTGCCGTCTATAAGGCCGGGAAGGAGAACGCCGGCGTCTGGCTGGCATGCCCCGATGGCAGCAAGTGAGAAGTAGTTTAAGTTTGTAGTATTAGAGCAAATTACCAGTAGTACTTTAAGTTTGTAGGATTAACGTACAATGTCGGTAAGAGCATCCTTTGAGGGGTTTATGCGTTGATTAGCATGTGTGCCCGTGTGCGTTTTTTTGCGTTAATAATTAGAAGATCACAAAACACACGGTTTCTATGCCGTACCCGTGTGCGTTTTTTTACGTTAATGATCCATAAGTCAGTTACCTGTGCGATGGTTCCTAATAAGTCAGGCGTATCATTGACCGAAAAATCGACTACACGTGTACAATTTTTTGGAGACGGGATCTGCCAATTTTCTGTTTTCTCGCACACGAGTATTTTACGCGCTTCGTCTGCGTTGTGTGTTTCGCCCACCCAAGTTTCAAGTTTCACAGTGAAATTTTCATTAGGCGCGTGATTTCAGAATTTATTCCTCCAACCACATCCCCACCCATCAAATTTCCTCAGTATCTCCCAAACCACCTTCCCCCCCTCCCCCGCACCTCGCCCTACCGGCAGCTCAAACCGCTGCTGCCGGAACCACAGCTTCAACCACATCTACGTTCTGCTCGGATCCAGTCAGGTAACCCACCGATCTCTATCATGGCCCCGGCCTGATTGCTTAAATGGCGCCTGCGAAACATCCTCATGCCTTCAAATCCCCACCGCCCCTACCTCCAGAGCATCACCGCGCAAGCCTAACCACATATCACGTGGAGGTCGAGGAGCTGATGGTGGTCCATGGCGCGATGGCCGCTGTGTGTGTTGACCCGGAGGAACACCTCGCCTCCACCGTGGCCGACATGGTGCAGGCTCTGGCCGAGAAGAAGTGCCCCGGCGACTACCCCCCAGGACTTAACAGGTATGATCTGACTAGCTAAATCTTACCAATACAACTTGCAATGGCTATGTTTTGTACGGTTGATGTATTAAGCATGTTCGTGCCTTGTTTATTTTAGTACTGCACACTATGTGATGTTCAAGTATTAACTGTCCAGTTCAATTTCACCAATACCAGCAACAAACT
Source organism: Thinopyrum elongatum (assembly GCA_011799875.1). Lineage (NCBI taxonomy): Eukaryota > Viridiplantae > Streptophyta > Magnoliopsida > Poales > Poaceae > Thinopyrum > Thinopyrum elongatum. Next base: position 427,050,517 of record CM022303.1, on the reverse strand, counting down.
TACAATACATGACTCAGGATATCGCTAGAGATGCTGCCCATTTGCTATTTTTGGTGGATGCTAACCCTGTTGTACTTAACATGCCTGTCCATGTACTTACGCAGGGTCATAACGGCCGATGCTATTGTTTGCCGTCGAGGTTAGCTGCATCCCATGTCTTACAGTATTTCACATCATTTGTGCAATTGCAGTTTAATTTCTACCATTTACTGGTTGCCTGTAGGTACACGTGTCAGTGGCACTGATCCACGCTTCGACCCGGAGGAACAGCTTGCCTCCACCGCCGCTGGCTTTGGGCGGGCTCTGGCCAAGATGAAGTGCCCCAGCAACTACCTCTCAGGACTTACCAAGTATGTACTCACCAGTTCAATCTTACCAATACCAGTTGCAATTAATGGCTATGTTTTGTATGATCAATGTATTAAGCATGTTCTAGTAAACATGCCCAACATGTTTTAGCTACTTTCCCTACCCTTTTATAGACAACTGGGCCATTATCTGCTCTGGCAGCACCTGCCTTGTGATGTTTAACTCTGCCAATTGCATTTTTGCCAGTACCGGTTTCAATGGCTATTAAGCCTGTTGCAATTAACAGTTGAATCCATTTTTAAATAGTTGTATTTCAATGGCTACAAACTTACAAAACATGACTTAGGATGCTGTTAAGCCTGTTGCAATTAACAGTTGTATCCATTTTTTAATCTGTCCCTTTGCTACCATGCTACTCTCCGCAATGAAGATATATTAGAGATGCTACCCATTTGCTATTTTTGGTGGATGCTAACCCTGTTGTACTTAACATGCCTATCCATGTACTTACGCAGGGCCATAACGGGCGATGCTGTTGTTTGCCGTCGAGGTTAGCTGCATCCCATGTCTTACAGTATTTTACATCATTTGTGCAATTGCAGTTTGGCTTCTAACATTGACTTGCTTCTTGTAGGTACACATGTCGGGGGCACTGATCCACGCTTCGACCCGGAGGAAGAGCTCGCCTCCACCGCCGCTGACTTTGGGCGGGCTCTGGCCAAGATGAAGTGCCCCAGCAACTACCTCTCAGGACTTACCAAGTATGAACTCACCAGTTCAATCTTACCAATACCGGTTGCAATTAATGGCTATGTTTTGTATGGTGGATGTCTTAAGCGTCTTGTAGTAAACATGCCTAACACGTTTTTGCTATTTTCCCTACCTTTTTATAGACAACTGGGCCATTATCTGCTCTGGCAGCACCTGCCTTGTGATGTTTAACTCTGCCAATTGCATTTTTATCAGTACATGTTTCAATGGCCATTAAGCCTGTTGCAATTAACAGTTGTATCCATGTTTAAACAGTTGTATTTCAATGGCTACAAACTTACAAAACATGAATTAGGATGTTGTTAAGCCTGTTGCAATTAACAATTGTATCCATTTTTAATCCGTCCCTTTGCTACCGTGCTACTCTTTCGCAATGAAGATATCACTACAGATGCTGCCATTTTATTACCATTTGCTATTTTTGGTGGATGTTAACCCTGTTGTAGTTAACATTGGCTTTCCATGTACTTACACAGGGCTACAATGGGCAATGCTGTTGTTTGCCGTCGAGGTTAGCTGCATCCCATGTCTTATACACCATCTATTCCTAAATTTAAGTATTTTTAGAGATTCCAATATAGACTACATAAGGAGCAAAATGAGTGAATCTAGATTCTAATCTAAACTATATCTATAATTCTATATACATCCATATGTAGTTCATATTGAAATCTCTAAAAATACTTGTACTTAGGAATATAGGTAGTTGTATTTTACATCATTTGTGCAATCTCAGTTTAGCTTCTAACATTTATTCGTTGCTTGTAGGTACATATATGAGCGGTACTGATCCACGCTTCGATCCCTTTTGCATATGGGGCAATGAGATATTCATGAACAAGCGTCAAGTGACGAAACTAAGAAAGATTGTTAGGCGAAAGAAATGGGTGATGGGAATTAAGCTCTTTATTTACACTTTATCCAAGACAATAGTGAACTTTAGGATGGTAAGTAATGTGTTGGCTTTTCCCCCTGTCCACAACAAGTTACTCTATTAGACCTCATGATCTGATATTTTTCTCTTTTCAGTGGTTTCCGAAGCTATTTACTGATGATTACCTTGCAAACTACATGACCGGAGTGGAGGCAACTAAGGTTAAAGTATATAATTCATGCTACCATGATAATGCTCTAGAAGTCTTCCTTAAGCCGGTGAAGGATGGGCGGGCGATCGTCACAAGGGGTTGGACAAAAGTTGTTCTCGCCTATGGCATGTAGGAAGGCACATTATGGGCATTCCACTTCTTCAACACCATCGGCAGTCAAAATGATTTACACTTGTCTGTTCACCTTCACCGCCTATAAATATTGTGGTTCATCATAGTTAATTGCTGTCTAATCCTGTAATTACTGAACATATTGTACTGACAATTATATTTATGGATTCGTTGTTGAACCATTGTGCTGAGAATTTGAATTGCACGTTTCATATTTCAAAATTTCCAATTCGAATAATAAATTACAGCCAAAAAACTGTACAGGATCGAATAAAATAATGTGCACACGGTTATAAAGAAAATAGCGTGTGCGATGAAAAAATAAAGTAGACGGTTCTTTGACGTGAAACGTTTGCGATGCCCGACGGCCGCACACACGGTTTCGTCTCATATGCGTGTGCGATTCATGGTAATACGGCAATAGTTTCAATCCAGTGTGCGTGTGTGATAGGAATACCAATCGCACACAGTTATGAAAATGTACACATTGGCGTTAGTAGAGGCACCGCACACATTTTACATTCTTGAACCTTGTGCGATAACGTACCTATCACAAACATATCGGCAGATTAAATGTTGATGTCCACCTTTTTCACACGACTATAGCGGCGTAATCATTTGGGATGTCTCTTGTGGCACCCCGGCTCAGAGTAAACCGGAACGCCCCGTATTCCAGCCCAGGGACAAGTCCTCTGGAATACGACACTGTTGGCATAGAACAAATCAGCTCTTTATTACAACGGATATGGTTACAAAAGGGTACAAGGATTACATTGGCACGGCGACACTACGCCTTCCCGGGGTAGCTCTATGCTAACAGCGAAGTAACTCTCTCGGCAGCGGAACAGCGACGACGGTGATGGACTCCACTCCGCAGGGACTCTAGCTAGAACGCGTATCCTAGATCGCAAGCACAGGATCCTCGGCAAGCAAGCAATCACGGCATGACCTGCAAACTGGCATGACACGCCAGGTGAGTACTTTGAATGTACTCGCAAGCTCACAACAAACATCAGCATTAAGGCAAGACAACATCACAGCAGTCAAAATTAACAAGCAGGGTTATCCAGCAAGATAACTTCTGAAGTAAATGCAGTAAGGTAAAGCATATTTAATTTTGTACTCCAAATAATCTCAGGATGCAATCCAAACCTGTGCCAAATCCCAATTCCCAAGCATGTGGTCATCCGACCACTCAACTCACAGCCATCCCATGGCTAACATATCAAATACCTGATTCCATCTGCATGACAAGTCTGACAAACTTACTCTCCTCCGGGTTGTCTCACAACCCTCAGAATACTCATGAACCACCGAGTACTTCTGATCATACGACGAGTTCTTCCATCATTATCATCAATACCATGGTTGACCACATAGTGAGGTCTGGACGGACTGTCCAATACCGTGGACACGGCTATTCAAATAGATTTTTACACTCTGCAGAGGTTGCGCACTTTACCCACACTATGGAACACTGACCTCGTGATCCCATTCGGGTAGACCAGTGTTGCTCCAACGAAACCTGCCTGACCCGTGACTCTCCCATCGTACCACCGGCAATCGCACTCCCTCGGAGTCAAGCCTTGGGTGGCCCCTTGTCACCTCGTGACACTTGCCACCGTCGTGGCCAAACTATACTATCCCAAACGGGGACGCCGGCACAAAACTCAACTGGGCTCACAAGGTTATCGCCGCCTACCGGGCCAGGGTAGCGCGCACGCATAACCTTCCCTGTCGGGCGGTACCGGTGAAAGAGCACGCGATCAGACCAAGTCAAGGCCGTCCCATACCGGCAAATGTGGCTGCACGGATAAGTCCGGACAGGTGACTCAAGGTCAACCATGAAATATCTAATCCCCGAATAATATTTCCGTCATGGCTGACACTCCGATAACCAGTATGCTTAAGCCACTGCTACTAATTCATCTCCACGAACTGCCGGATGAACTCCAAAATAATCATAGACAGTGATCTCAACATCACAGTATCAACAAGTGGGTAAGCTACTAGCCACTAATAATCCGGTACCCAACATGGTAGTCACCTATCCAAGAGTTAACTTGAACATTGCATAATCCAATTCATTTCACAAATAACTCATACTTGCTATTAAAGTAATTAGTTAAACCATGATATTGCAATGCAATGATGCAGATGAGAGTTCTGGCTTGCCTGGGGATGAAGGAACCATCGGAAAGGAGTGCGGAGAGTCCGCGGAGACGATTGCCGGAAATAGTTCTCTCCCGGAGGGGGCTGTTTACGGACAAGGGCAAAATAGTCATTTCCACTATGTGAACACATGGTGAAAATGATACCAATGGAACGGGCTCCACGAGACGAAGAAGTGGGCTTTGGTTTCACCTGAATCGGAGTCTCGAGCAAAGAGATGTGATAGTTTGACTGCAGAAGGACCTTTTTGTAAAATAAATATTTACTTCTGGGTCCTCAGTAGTTTTTTTTCTGGAAAAAGATTAAAATGCACTGTGCGCCTGAGCTGAACTAGGCCGAAAGAGAACAGTGCCTGGACACTGGCCGAGCCGCGCAGGCGCTACTGCTCCACTTGGGGCGGCCCACCTTGCTGCGGCTCCATTTAAAAAAACGGAGGGAGGAAGGAGACACTGATGAGGGGGCCCCGCTGGCAGGACCATCTCCCTCCTCGCGCTCGCTCGCAGAACAGAGGAGGCGCGCGCGCCGGCGCTCGTCCCGGCGGCTCCGGCCACCTCCGGTGGAGCCCCGGCCACCGGAGGGACCAGCGTGGAGAGGCGCAACCGCCAGTGGGCTTTGCCCTCGCCGGGAGGCAGCGGGTCCAGCGAGGCCTTGGCCGCGGCGGGCGGCGGCCACTGCGACCTCGGGCACGGCGCTGCGGCTACTGAGAGGAGGGCGGCGAGCTGCGGGGAGGGTCTAGGTGATGGTGGTGGTTGGCTACGGTGGTTCGGTGGAGCTACGGGGGCTGAGGATGGACGAATTTAGCCGAGGCCGTTCGGCGGCCATGGCGGCGATGGGTGGCGAGGAGCAGCTCCGGTGATGGTTGAATGGGTCGGGGAGGACCAGTGGAGGGAGGTGGGGTTGGTGGTGAAGACGAGAGGGGCTCGGGGCCCTTTTATAGGCGGGGCGACGAGGGTGGCCGGGCTCGGCCACGGCGTCACGTCCACCACGCGCCGGAGCCTTCGGGAAGCCGCGGGGAGGAGGGGAGAGACATCCACGAGCTTCACAGAGGATCGGGGAAGGCTCAGGCGAGGTCGGGAAGACTCGGGAGCTCGCGGGCGACTGAAACAGGGAGGAGCAGAGGAGGTTTACGGCACGGGCACCGTCGGTGCACCGCGTCGGATGGGACGGGAGAGGGGGAGAGGGGTCCAGCGCGAGGGCGACGACGAAACGAAGTCCCTAGACAAAGCTAGGTGTCGAAAGAGAGGAAGAAACCGACGAGGCCGAGGGCCCCAATGCACAGAGCGCGCGTACTGCACACCAGCCGCATGGTCACCGCGTGCACTGGCGCACGCGGTGCACTCTGCTACCTACTTTGATGTCTAGCGGGAAGTCCTTGCTCCTCAAGGCAGCTTGGGAGAGAAATCCCATCACAAGAGGCCAGGAGATGACTAGAGGGAGCTTGGATACAATGCACCAGCAAGCTGTTTGATGTGAGCTGAGAAAAGTTGAGAAGGAACTAGACTCAGATATTTGGCTGAGAGTGATCACTCACTAGGGTGATCATCACTGCAAATTTTCAGACCATTTGGATGGAGATAAATAGCACTTGTAGTTCAATGGGCTTTACTGACCAGAAATGCAAAATATGAAGTGGCACTCACATACTTGCTTGGATTGAGCTGAATTTTGGAGGAGATGAATAATTTGATCATATGAGGATACTGTATAAATTTCATACCATTTGGATAAACCAAAGTGGTACTTCCTTCACACAGCACCCCACTGGACAGTATCTTAGGGAAATTCTAGGGAATTATTGGGTAGATGAATTGAGCCCAAATTTTGTGGAGAGGTGTTATGTAGATAGGTTAATGTCCTGGTAAAATTTCAGGAGTTATGGAGCAACATAAAACATAGTTGCTTCATAACCTAGAATAATGACCAGAAACAAAGATTTGATGCTATGCTCACATAGTTGAAGGGATGATGCTCAAATTTTGTGGACAGTCAGGATTTGAGCATATTAAGATGCTTGCAAAATTTCAACTCATTTGGATACTCCTAGCTAGCACTTGCTTCACAAAGATTCCGGTTGCCCAGAAACTTTGGAAATTAGCCAGGAGAGATTTATTATCCAAATAAAGTTTTGGCATGTGGCAATGATATGGGTTGGAAAGAGTGCACAAAAAGTTTGAGAGCAATCAATCAAATATAAAGGGTACTTGCTTCTCAATCTGACAGATAGGGCAGAATCGGAAAAGGAATATTTGTGAAATATTTTTGGGTATGGCAAGGAATATTTTGACATATCTGTATAATATATGTCCGAAAGGATTTATGGGAATTATTTGAGAATTTTGGGAATGATAGAAATATGAGTTGCTTCACAACTCAGGGCAAACAGAGTTATTCCTTTAATAGAAAAAGGAATATTCCAAAGAAAAGAATATTGGGATTGGTCCAAAATGGAAATGACAAGGTCTTGGGATGGTGTTGAAGTTGGCAAGCCACTCGGGAAGAAAAATGAAGGGTGATCCATCCAGGTTTCAAAACCACTAAGTCACAGAAAAGCAAATCCGGACCAAAATTAAAAGCAAAAGAAAATGGGCAAAATCCAGGGTGTTACAAACCTACCCCCCTTAAAGAAATCTCGTCCTCGAGATTTGGTTGCTCAGGGATCAGACATGAATATTTCCACTTGAGGAAACCGTTTCCAACTCGGGTTTCCTTTTTACCTTTGTATAATGTTACCACTGAATTTCATATGTCTGGCTACCTTGCTTCGGGGTGGTTTGCTTTACGGGACCCCTTTTTTTTTGGCTAATCTTACCTCATATGCTACTCTGACTCCAATCCTTTTGTGTCTGCTGACCTGTCTGGGGCAATAAATTATCCTGACCAAACAATGTGCCTTGCTCGTAAGTCCGAGGGTGATTCCTCATGGACATGTCGTGACGAGGTCCAATATAATTGACCATTTGCTGAGTTGTGAACAGATTCTCTCGGTGGACACGGAATCTTTTACTCACTGCATTGGGTGACTTCAAATGGCTGTGTGTCCTCCTGGTTCAAAACAGTATTGTAAATCGTACCGTTCTCCTGGCGGAATCTGACTTCTCGCACGATTTGCTGTGTCATCTTGGGTATCTCCATTGTCTCGGGTATAAATCTCCTGCCAAATGTTTGACTGTCACCTGTCGTGACCAGCATAAAGGTGTACGGTGATATTATCCATAGACTTGACTGACAGTGGTCCTGGCAGCAGAATCTTGTTCACGGCAGGTTAGTCCTTAACTGATTCCCATCTGTGGGGACACATACTTCGAGACTGTTGTTTATCCTTCTGATTACTCAGTCTATCGGCATCCATGTATGGATGGTAGGCCGTGTAATGCTTTAACATGGTTGCTGAATTTGAACTACTGAGTTAATCTTTCGGCTGACCTGACCAGCTTGGTTGCCCTCTTCTGACAATTCTGAGCATATCTAGTTGGCTGGGCGGGTTGTCTCGATATGGGGTCCGTGCAAATGAAATAGACCCCGTGGGTATGTACCCATGGTGACTGGTACCGAGCCAGACTGTCTGGAGTATTTGTACCATGTTGATCTTGCAACCATTATGATACCTGTACAGCCAATCTTGCTCCTTCATTATGGTTCTCTTTGCCTGGATCCTTTGCTGACAAACTTGGCCTTATGTGTTCTTGATTCTCCGTGTGACCATAGGTGTTGTTAGATGCAATATTCTGGCAGGCATATTACTTTACAAGTTGTAGCTGTAGGGTAACGATCGTCTCAACCCTTGGATAAAACCGGCAAATAAACTAGTAGCCACCAGAACGGTCTTTACAACTCAGATCTGGGACTTTTACTGGAATAACTCAACCCCGGCTCAAGACGGCTGAAAAGCAGCTCAGAGCATGAGACGGTGTCGATAAGAAGAAAGTAGCAACTCCCTAAGACGACCGAAAAAACAGCTCAGAGCATAGGGTCATTGCTACGAAGAGAAATTCAACAGCTACCCGAGACGGCCGAAAAGCAGCTCAGAACACGGACAGTTGTTGACAAGAGAAATAAAAATCGGCATCCACCCCGGACGGCTGGAAATAGCTCAGAACACAGGCGTGGTGCCGTCACCAAAGAAAGACAGGCAAGGGTTCATCCGTGTCCCATACAGCTCACTATTATGTATATACCTTACCGTTTCTGCTGTCGGTTACTTGTTGTATGCAACAGGGTATTCGGCTATCCTTCTTGCTGAACACTAAGTTCATAGCTCATGCTGGCTTGCTTCCAAGACATAGCAGGGTTCAAATTGCACTCGTAGCAGACTCAAACCTTGTATATATATGAATCATACCTTTGGCACGGAATGCACTGTGGATCATATACACAATTTGCCTTCTTGCTGATGCGATCATGACTGTTGTGAAAGTTGCGTTGATGTATACTTGGTGCTGATAACCAATCCAGTCAGGATATCATTTATATTCAGGCCCGATATTCCTGATATAACACAGTCTGCTGAAGATTCCATATTGCTGAGCTGTGCTTCCAAATGGCTGTCTCTTCACTGATTTCTTTGGGTTCAGGGTCGGTGAGCAACTTCCATAAGGGGAAAATAAGGTAACACCAAGGGCCAAACACAACAAAAGAAACGACTAAACAAAAGCACACAAAGTAGCAAGATCACACACAAGCAGCATCACATTCTACAGCTATTCATAGCAATAATATGCATTCCTACTTAAGCACACAAATCTTGCAAGGATTCCGGTATTACGGTCTAACATGCTGTGGCGATGTGCACGAAAGTGAATCAATGTGTGGAAGAAAATTGGTGTAAACAAGGCTACACCAAACACGGACTTAACACGGATGGAACCAGTGGCGAGGACGAACTTGGTGATCGGGGGTCGGAACACAGAAGTTACGACCACATCATCATCAAGCGTACGGAAGAAAACCGTACATGTCCAAAGACGGAATGAGATAGTGGTGGAAAGAAAAGCTTGCAGCCATTGCCCTTTTCTGATAACAAGGATCAGTAAGGGTTACCGAAACGGTTAGTGGAATGGCACGATCCGGGATAGAAATTGTCTATCACCGAAACGATAGGGTGACTGAAGAGAATATATTGGTGTGGTACCGGTGCATCAATCTTGCTAGTGATCGACACCACCAAGCACCTTGGCATCACTCCGCTGGGACGAAGATGACACCACACCAAGGAACAAATATGCAAACTGGAGAGCGCAGGTAGTGAATCAAAACCGATGCCACCCACACTCGCCAGATCCATCATTAGTGACAAGATATCTAGTCTATATGCATGCTATGCACAAACAAATGCAACAAACAAGTGCAGCAAACCAACCGGGTCGTAAACTACCGGTTACTAACGCTCGCACCTAGACCGTGCGTCCTATAGCTAGACTTGCTCTAATACCAACGCTTGTGGCACCCCGGCTCAGAGTAAACCGGAACGCCCCGTATTCCAGCCCAGGGACAAATCCTCTGGAATACGGCACTGTTGGCATAGAACAAATCAGCTCTTTATTACAACGGATATGGTTACAAAAGGGTACAAGGATTACATTGGCACGGCGACACTACGCCTTCCCGGGGTAGCTCTATGCTAACAGTGAAGTAACTCTCTCGGCAGCAGAACAGCGACGACGGTGATGGACTCCACTCCGTAGGGACTCTGGCTAGAACGCGTATCCTAGATCGCAAGCACAGGATCCTCGGCAAGCAAGCAATCACGGCATGACCTGCAAACTGGCATGACACGCCAGGTGAGTACTTTGAATGTACTCGCAAGCTCACAACAAACATCAGCATTAAGGCAAGACAACATCACAGCAGTCAAAATTAACAAGCAGGGTTATCCAGCAAGATAACTTCTGAAGTAAATGCAGTAAGGTAAAGCATATTTAATTTTGTACTCCAAATAATCTCAGGATGCAATCGAAACCTGTGCCAAATCCCAATTCCCAAGCATGTGGTCATCCGACCACTCAACTCACAGCCATCCCATGGTTAACATATCAAATACCTGATTCCATCTGCACGACAAGTCTGACAAACTTACTCTCCTCCGGGTTGTCTCACAACCCTCAGAATACTCATGAACCACCGAGTACTTCTGATCATACGACGAGTTCTTCCATCATTATCATCACTACCATGGTTGACCACCTAGTGAGGTCTGGACGGACTGTCCAATACCATGGACACGGCTATTCGAATAGATTTTCACACTCTGCAGAGGTTGCACACTTTACCCACACTATGGAACACTGACCTCGTGATCCCATTCGGGTGGACCAGTGTTGCTCCAACGAAACCTGCCTGACCCGTGACTCTCCCATCGTACCACCGGCAATCGCACTCCCTCGGAGTCAAGCCTTGGGTGGCCCCTTGTCACCTCGTGACACTTGCCACCGTCGTGGCCAAACTATACTGTCCCAAACGGGGACGCCGGCACAAAACACAACTGGGCTCACAAGGTTATCGCCGCCTACCGGGCCAGGATAGCGCGCACGCATAACCTTCCCTGTCGGGCGGTACCTGTGAAAGAGCACGCGATCATACCAAGTCAAGGCCGTCCCATACCGGCAAATGTGGCTGCACGGATAAGTCCGGACAGGTGACTCAAGGTCAACCATGAAATATCTAATCCCCGAATAATATTTCCGTCATGGCTGACACTCCGATAACCAGTATGCTTAAGCCACTGCTACTAATTCATCTCCACGAACTGCCGGATGAACTCCAAAATAATCATAGACAGTGATCTCAACATCACAGTATCAACAAGTGGGTAAGCTACTAGCCACTAATAATCCGGTACCCAACATGGTAGTCACCTATCCAAGAGTTAACTCGAACATTGCATAATCCAATTCATTTCACAAATAACTCATACTTGCTATTAAAGTAATTAGTTAAACCATGATATTGCAATGCAATGATGCAGATGAGAGTTGTGGCTTGCCTGGGGATGAAGGAACCATCGGAAAGGAGTGCGGAGAGTCCACGGAGACGATTGCCGGAAATAGTTCTCTCCCAGAGGGGGCTGTTTACGGACAAGCGCAAAATAGTCATTTCCACTATGTGAACACATGGTGAAAATGATACCAACGGAACGGGCTCCACGAGACGAAGAAGTGGGCTTTGGTTTCACCTGAATCGGAGTCCCGAGCAAAGAGATGTGATAGTTTGACCGCAGAAGGACCTTTCTGTAAAATAAATATTTACTTCTGGGTCCTCAGCAGTTTTTTTCTGGAAAAAGATTAAAATGCACTGTGCGCCTGAGCCGAACTGGGCCGAATGAGAACAGTGCCTGGACATCGGCCGAGCCGCGCAGGCGCTACTGCTCCACTTGGGCCGGCCCACCTTGCTGCGGCTCCATTTAAAAAAAACGGAGGGAAGGAGGAGACACTGACGAGGGGGCCCCGCTGGCAGGACCATCTCCCTCCTCGCGCTCGCTCACAGAACAGAGGAGGCGCGCGCATCGGCGCTCGTCCCGGCGGCTCCGGCCACCTCCGGCGGAGCCCCGGCCACCGGAGTCACCAGCGTGGAGAGGCGCACCCGCCAGTGGGCTTTGCCCTCGCCGAGAGGCAGCGGGGCCAGCGAGGCCTTGGCAGCGGCGGGTGGCGGCCACTGCGACCTCGGGCACGGCACTGCGGCTACTGAGAGGAGGGCGGCGAGCTGCGGGGAGAGTCTAGGTGATGGTGGTGGTTGGCTACGGTGGTTCGGTGGTGCTACGGGGGCTGGGGATGGACGAATTTGGCCGAGGCCGTGCGGCGGCCATGGCGGCGATGGGTGGCGAGGAGCAGCCCCGGCGATGGTTGAATGGGTCGGGGAGGACCAGTGGAGGGAGATGGGGTTGGTGGTGAAGACGAGAGGGGCTCGGGGCCCTTTTATAGGCGGGGCGACGAGGGTGGCCGGGCTCGGCCACGGCGTCACGTCCACCACGCGCCGGAGCCTTCGGGAAGCCGCGGGGAGGAGGGGAGAGACATCCACGAGCTTCACGGAGGATCGGGGAAGGCTCAGGCGAGGTCGGGAAGACTCGGGAGCTCGCGGGCGACTGAAACAGGGAGGAGCAGAGGAGGTTTGCGGCACGGGCACCATCGGTGCACCGCGTCGGATGGGACGGGAGAGGAGGAGAGGGGTCCAGCGTGAGGGCGACGACAAAACGAAGTCCCTAGACATAGCTAGGTGTCGAAAGAGAGGAAGAAACCGACGAGGCCGAGGGCCCCAATGCACAGAGCGCGTACTACACACCTGCCGCATGGTCACCGCGTGCACTGGCGCACGCGGTGCACTCTTCTACCTACTTTGATGTCTAGCGGGAAGTCCTTGCTCCTCAAGGCAGCTTGGGAGAGAAATCCCATCACAAGAGGCCAGGAGATGACTAGAGGGAGCTTGGATACAATGCACCAGCAAGCTGTTTGATGTGAGCTGAGAAAAGTTGAGAAGGAACTAGACTCAGATATTTGGCTGAGAGTGATCACTCACTAGGGTGATCATCACTGCAAATTTTCAGACCATTTGGATGGAGATAAATAGCACTTGCAGTTCAATGGGCTTTATTGAACAGAAATGCAAAATATGAAGTGGCACTCACATACTTGCCTGGATTGAGCTGAATTTTGGAGGAGATGAATAATTTGATCATATGAGGATACTGCATAAATTTCATACCATTTGGATAAACCAAAGTGGTACTTCCTTCACACAGCACCCCACTGGACAGAATCTTAGGGAAATTCTAGGGAATTATTGGGTAGATGAATTGAGCCCAAATTTTGTGGAGAGGTGTTATATAGATAGGTTAATGTCCTGGTAAAATTTCAGGAGTTATGGAGCAACATAAAACATAGTTGCTTCACAACCTAGAATAATGACCAGAAACAAAGATTTGATGCTATGCTCACATAGTTGAAGGGATGATGCTCAAATTTGCTGGAAAGTCAGGATTTGAGCATATTAAGATGCTTGCAAAATTTCAAATCATTTGGATACTCCTAGCTAGCACTTGCTTCACAAAGATTCCGGTTGCCCAAAAACTTTGGAAATTAGCCAGGAGAGATTTATTATCCAAATAAAGTTGAACTTTGGCATGTGGCAATGATATGGGTTGGAAAGAGTGCACAAAAAGTTTGAGAGCAATCAATCAAATATAAAGGGTACTTGCTTCTCAATCTGACAGATAGGGCAGAATCGGTAAAGGAATATTTGTGAAATATTTTTGGGTATGGCAAGGAATATTTTGACATATCTGTATAATATATGTCCCAAAGGACTTATGGGAATTATTTGAGAATTTTGGGAATGATAGAAATATGAGTTGCTTCACAACTCAGGGCAAACAGAGTTATTCCTTTAATAGAAAAAGGAATATTCCCAAGAAAAGAATATTGGGATTGGTCCAAAATGGAAATGACAAGGTCTTGGGATGGTGTTGAAGTTGGCAAGCCACTCGGGAAGAAAAATGAAGGGTGATCCATCCAGGTTTCAAAACCACTAAGTCACAGAAAAGCAAATCCGGACCAAAATTAAAAGCAAAAGAAAATGGGCAAAATCCAGGGTGTTACATCTCTTTCATCAGAAACGTAACATCGAGATGTAACGTGTGGGACTGGGGCGGCTTCTCATATGTTTATTCTATGGAGAACGTCAGTAGCCGCTCGCCCATCCCCGACGGTTTCTTGGCCGTGTGGGAAGGACCCCCTATCGCCCACACTCACTTGGCGGCGGTTCCAAATGCCGTCGCAGAAAGGGGTTAAAAACCATTTGTATAGCATCTTACGGTACCAGTGTATCTCAAGAAGATGCATGAAGATACAAGGCATATCATCGAGCGCCAAGTCCAACGACTCGCGACCAAGCTCAACATTAACAAGCAACCCATGATATTCTACATTGGAGATCTTGTGTGGCTACACCTTCGCAAGGACCGCTTCCCCAACGAACACAGATCCAAGCTTCTACCTTCAGCCGACGGGCCCTTCAAGGTGCTAGCACGCTACAACAACAACGCTTACAAGATTGACCTCCCGCGCGACAAGTACAACGTGAGTGATGTCTTCAATTTCAAAGATCTCTCTCCCTACCATGGTGATGAAGCTTTGATCCGAGGTCGGATCTTTCCCAAGGGGGGGGAGATAATGCGGAGCATCCCAAGTTCATCCCCATGGACCTAGCTACGTCCCTCATGACACCACTTGGACCAATGACAAGAGCTCGAGCAAAGGCTATCGAAGATAAGGTGAACTCGCTCCTCTCCGAACTACCACTTTCTACATATGAGACATAGCTACTACCTCAAGCGGAGACCCTATGTGTGATCAGGTATTTGGAGGAAGGCCATGGATCAGCTACGCCCATTGGACAAGACAGCAATGACACCAAGTACAAGGACCTAGAGAAGGAGCTGCCAGGAGTCTACAGCCACTGGACGACCGGCCGGGACCGGACGTCCGACGCTTGGAACGTCAACCAGCCAGCCCGAGGACCAGTCAGCAAAGACTCCAGTGGCCGGATGACCAACACGGACCGGACGTCCGACATGCCCCAACGACCGGACGACCGAGCCCCTCCGGACATCTGGTGTCACCCAATAGAAGGGAAATTATCGGAAGTCCGAACCTCCGGACGACCGACGACCGGATGATCAACCGTCTCCAGAAATCCGACGCCACCTGACCCAAGCCGAAATGTCGGACGTTCGACCGCTTCCTGACGTCCGGACACCCGCGAGCCACCATTGTCCAACAGCATTCAGACGACCGACGCCTATCTATGCACAGCGTGTTGGGCCGAGGCCCATGTACCCTTTCGCCCCCTTAGACTATATATACTCCTCCTCCTCCTCCCTCTTTCTAGGGTCGGCATTGTGATAGCTCATATGTGAGATAGAGCCTTGCTCGTCCATCCGGATCTACTCCACCGAGAGAGACCGCGGCCTCTACGGAGAAGATCCATCTTGGATTCAAGACCCCTAACGGGAAGACCCTCAAGACCTCATCACGGAGAAGAACTTGCTACTTGTATCATCCCTTGTTGATCGTGGATCGTGTAACGCTTTGTGTTTTGAGGATCTAGCACATGTGTAATTGAATCTTGTTGGTTTGAGTGAATCCTCTCGTGTTCTTCGCGTTCTTCGTGGGATCCTCTCCAATCCTGAAATATCGAGCACCTAGGGTTCTACCCTACATCACCATTTGTCGTGGCAAACCACGGCCACCTATGGGACCAAGGGTCCCTTGCTGGTTCAGCAGAGGGGGTGTCACATCGCACAAAGAGCAGAAGAGCATGGGGCAGCGCGGCAGAAATTACACATGCAATTTTACCCAGGTTCGGGTCGCCGTGAGGCGTAAAACCCTACTCCTGCTTTGGTGGATTGATTGTGGAAGAATGGTGGTGGAGTGCAGTACACTTGCCCGGCAGGGTTGCCTATGGGCGACTATGGCTAAGCGCGTATGAGTGTGTGTGTATCCAACCTTCTAACCCCTTTCTACGGTTGCCAGGGGTCTCCTTTTATAGATTAAGGGGTCACCACAATGGCAAATCAGTCATTATGCACTGATAAGATAGCAAACAGTGCTATCATACCTAACTCTGCAGGCTGACAGAGCGCATTAAATGCGCCGCTCAACGTCACATCGTTGCTTGCCCGACAAGCCTTGCCGGGCTATTTTGCCAGCTTCACGCCTGCTTGCTTGACACGTCGCAGGACGGGTGTCGTCTGTAGGTATTTCCTATAGAAAGAGGCTGCCATGTGGTGAACGGCTGCCACTTAATCACTTTGCGGCTTGACACCGCACTGATTGATGACGTGGGTCGTGGCGGAGTGGTTGGGTGAGGTGGCTTTCGCCTTCGTGAGTCCCGGCAGGCCCTGCCAGGACGTCTTGGATGTTTTCTTGCGGGGGCGGCTCCGCCCTTGCCGAGCTCGTCTGCCCGGCAAGGGAGGTTTTTTTCCTGGTGGTATCTTGCTTCTCTGGCTTGACCTTGGTCCTCTTAATCTGCATGTTGGTCCTTCGAAGATCTTTGTCCCCTGTACTCTGGCATGGCCTGGTGCCGTCCGTGCATGAGTCAGGGGAAAATATATACCCCTGTCTATTTTCCTTGACATAAGCCCCCAGGCCTGAGCCACATGTGTCGGCGCGGCACGTTTGGTTAGGCCCCAAACAGTGCACAGACATGTGGCAGGAGAGGGTTGTACATGCCGGTTCGCCGTGGCGACCAGTCAATCCAACATCCACTTCGCGCAATTACTGCACGTCGTGGGGTCGTGGGACTGTTGCAGTTAAGGTAAAATAGTAACTTTCTGAAGCGTCACGCCTCTGTTCCGCACTTCTCCCCTTAAAAACAGGGAAAGGCGGAGCGGCACGGTCCACCTTTCGCTTGCTCCGATCTTCCATCAGCTTCCTCTGCAAGCCAACGATGGTTCCCCCTCCCTCTCTCCCGTCCGCCGCCGTCCTTCTCACCGAACCCTTTCTCTTTCTGCATCACCGCCGCGTAAATGGGGAAGAAACCCGCAGATAAAAGAAAGCAGACGACCGCGATGAGGGAAGTAGCTGCTGAGGGGAGCAAGAGGGCAGCGGAGCTGAACAAGAAGCGGAGGGGGGATGTCGTCTTCCTTCCGTCGAACCTGAGCGGCCTAGTTCTTCAAGAGAGGTATGGGTATCTCTGGGGGAGGCCTGTTCCGAAAGGGCATGGTGCGCCCAAAGTTTTTGCGGAGGGGAAGGAAGATCCGCCAAACTCGAATCGATTCTTCTGTGCTTACTTTATCTGCGGCCTCTGTCCCCTCTTCTCCGAATTCTTTGAGGCGATCATGACCATCTATGGATTCCACCTCCTTGACTTCACGTCGAATGCAATGGCGACCATGACCATTTTCGCGCACTTGTGTGAGAATTTCGTCGGAGTCAACCCCAATGTGGATCTGTTTCGGCATTATTTTGTTCTACGGGTGGAGAACAAAGGTCACCGCTCCGGGAACATCTGTTGGATGTCGCGGGTGGCGAGGAAACTCTAGGATTATATCCCTGGGAGGCAGCGCGAGAGGTGGGATGAGTGGAGAGGGGATTGGTGTTGGATTCAGGACGAGGAAGCTCCTGATTTCTATGAGGCACGGACGGAATGTGTTGAGCGCAGCAAGGAATGGAGCGCTCATGGCCTCACTGAAGATAGGTTACGCCCGGAAATCAACAGGATTACCCGTTTGAAGGCTGTCGGGCTAACCATTGAGCATGTGGGGGCAGATTTTCTTCTCTGTCGCATTTCGCCGCTTCAGGAGAGGGACAGACCCGCCTGGTTGTATGGCGATGCTGGGGACAGGATGAGGTTGCTCCCAGGATTGGCCAACAACTTGTTAGTTTATGGCCATGCCTGGTTGTGCGACCAATTGTTTGGCCGCTTCGAGCTGTTCAAGCTCCCGACAACTGTTGTCCCTCTGAATGTCAATTCAGCCCGGGATTAGATACTGAAATGGATGCCGGATTGCAATGCTCAAGTGGTGGTAAGTGATTGGCGACTGCCCACCCTTGATGAAGAGCTCCAGTGGTCGAGTACCCTGGTGGAGAAGGCCACCAGGTTTGAGACTGGAATGTACAAACGCACCTCCTCTGTGGAGGTGGCGTATTTCTTAAGGAGGGTTGAGGAGGACAAGGCCGCCCACCTTGCGGAGGTGGCATGGGCCGCGAAGGCCGAGAAGGGCAAGGGGAAAGATGAGGATGAGAGTTCTTCTCACGGTGGCAGCAAGGTGCAAGCCACGGAAGGGGTTGCCGGGGAAGAGCTTACCGGGGACAACCTTGCCGGGCTTGATGCCTTAGCCACAGCGGCAACGAAGCTTCAGGAGGAGATTGGCGAGGTGGCAGAGCTTGAGGAAGAGTGGCTTGCGGCTGGGTCTCAAGCCCCCGAGCCAGTTTTGGACCAGCGCCCCCGTAGGCACGCTGCTAATCGGGGGGCGGCGGCCCCAAATCCAGTGCCAGCCGCCAAGGGGGTAAAGAAGACCACCACTAAGGTCACCAAGGTGGATGTGGCATGCCGCCAATCCCCTCGCCTTGCCCGGATCAAGACTTCCCTCGCTGAGCAATCGGCGGATGTGGAAGTTGATTCCAGCCCCCGTTCGGGCTCGAGTTCTTCACAGAGCTCGCCTCCCCTGGAGCCCCTGGCGCCACGCCGGGCACCGAAGCTGTCGGAGTGTTCTGCCCCTCCACCTCCGAAGAGAGGAAGGTAGCCTTCGCCTCCCATGGAGTTCATGTTTACCCTAGCTGACTAACCTCTTGTTCTGCTGTTGCACTAGGGAAGTGGAGGAGGACACGGAAACCCTCATCCATCGTCCTCGGAAGAGGCTTCGGCGTGTTGGGTCGCCGAAGACCGCGGAGAGCCTGGCCTTGGCCGAGGGCGACGCAGAGGATCCCGTGCTGCGCCCCCAGTCCAGCCCTCAGCCTGGAAGTGGGGGCTTGGTTCTTTCCATCGGAGGTGGTGGTGAGACGACGCAGGGCGAGCCCCTTCCGGAGGGGCATATCTCCTCCGCCGACCGAGCCGAAGAATCCCCGACAGAGCCCTCCGCGGATGAAACCGCACAGAGAGCCGTCGCGGCTGCCGCGGCAGGGTGTGAAGTACATGGCCCGGCAACAGACACATCCGGGGAAACTGAGGTCCCTGCCCGGCAGACTTCTCCAGGTACTCCACTTATGCCCTTTTTCCTTTCTGGTCCTGATTACTTCTCCTGATTTCCTCGTCACTTTAAACTTCTGTTTCTTTGTTGTCCGCCAGTCTTCTCATCTGCAGACCCCCAAGCTGAAGAGCCAGAACTACTGGAGGTGGTGGCTGACATAGGAAGGGCTGCTGCGGACAAGGCCATTGAGATTGCTGCCGCAGAGGGATAGGACCTTGCCGCTGGGAATGTCCAGGATTCCTTGGCGGTGGTGGAGCATTCTTTGGAGGACGCCCTGGAAGAGGAGGTGGTGGTTGAGGTGAAAGTTCCCCTCCAAACCATGGATCCAATTCCCTCCTCCGGGATTGTTGCGGAGACTCCGCCACCCTCGTCAAACACGCTGGCCATGGTGTTGTCGTAGCCTGGAACTGGAGCCCCCGGCCCGTCCTTGACGACGAGCGCGGAGCTCGATGAAGAGCTTCAACGCCTCCTGGCACTGCTGTACCAGGGAGCTGGAGAGGCCGACGACTCAGGCGCTGTCGCAATGGACTTGTCCTTCTTGGAGTCCACGGCGACGGGCGTGAAGGAGATGCAAGCCCGGCACAGCCAGAAGTGGCAGGCGCTCAAGGAGCGGCGCGAGCCTGCCAGCAGGGTGGACCAGAAGCTGAAGGACAAATGTCTGGGGCTGCACGAGTGGCATGATAAGCACTTCAAGGTGCTCATGAGGCAGCAAGAGACGCTCCTGATGACAAGGGAAGACGTCATGGCCCGGAAGGCGCGCCTGGCGGACCGCAAGGCATCCCTGGACGCCAGAGAGCAAGAAATCTCCCTCCGGGAGGAGAAACTCAAAGCCACTCTTCATGCCTAGGATGACAATCTGGAGGCTCTTGTGCGTCAACGCACCAAGGAACTGGAGGACAAGCACGGAGCTGCCCTGGACGCCATTGCTGCCGATTCTGCCGCCCAACTGAAGAAACTCACCGACAACCTGGCTGCCGCATCTGCCGCCAAGACTGATCTCGACCAGCATGTGGTTAAGTTGACAGAAGATCTTGCCGGGAGCGCCAAGGAGGTGGAGGCTCTCAAAGAAGAAGCACGGAAGGCGGAGGTTCTCTTGGCTGACGTGCAGTCGCAGCTCTCCTTCAAGACCCAGAATCTCAAGACCGCCAACGGCACCATCACCGACATGAAGGCCAGGATCGGCTCCTTGGAGAGTGTGGCAGAGTCCATTGAATCCCGCCAACAGCTATTGTCCAAGGATCTGGATACGGCCAAGCGTCTCCGGAAAGACGCAGAAGCTAAACTGAAGAATCAGTCCGAGCAAGTCAAGCTGTGGATCAAGAGCCTGATCGACGTCGCTGAGCGTCTTGCAGCCCAAGCTGTGGTGATGGGTACGGATGGCCCAACTTTCTCGGTCAGCAATCACGAGGTCCCAAGCGCCAAGCTGGGAGTCTTCTTTAATGAGTTGATCAAGAAGCTGAAGGTGCACGAAGAGGGGAGGGCCGAGCATTTCGTGACCGAGTCCCGGAAGCTTGCCCACGACGCCCTCTTCGTGGTCTTGAGCAATATCACCTACCGCCATCCGGACCTCGATCTTGATGAACGATTCAAGAAGCCGCCAGCGGGCGCCAACGTCACAGTTGCCAAGGATAAAGCCGCTTCTCAGGCCGCCAGGGTCCTCCACGTTGAAATGGTTTCACCCGGCCGCCAGACCAAGTAACGGGCCGTTGTTGTTCCTGCGTTATCCTGTAACAAAACATGATGTATGCTTTGTGTTTAGGCACTATATCTCTTGTGTTTGCGTGGAACTAATATTCTCTGTTGAATCTCAAATGCTCGTTTATCCCTTTGAGCTTTATATGCTTGCGTTTGCATGATCAATCCCTATATCTGTTCTGGATGCCTGCCGGTATCATATTGCCGCTATTGTCGTAAGGGTCTCGACCCTTAACACTCATCTTGGCGTGGATGCGTCCCGGCAGGTTTTTCCTAGGCAGCTCTCGACGCAGCCTCTCGTCCCGCGAGCATGGCTCAGGGCATGACGATGGTGCAATCAAAGAAACTGGCCAAGGCTCCATCATATGAAGGTTTTCACGGTACGAACGCTTACTAAAGCCAAAGGGGTAAACATCCACAAAAATCTAAATGCATCAACAAGAAACGATGACGTAGACTTAGCTTTTTGTTTTTAGCCCCTTTTCTCTCCGCTGGGCCACGCGCGCTTGGCGTACTCACGACGTCCGGAGGAGCGGAAGCCAAACGGGTAGCTCTCTCGTTCCCGGCAGAGACCGATACACGCCACGTGCACCTGGCGGGTAGTGGGGTATAGTGCCGGGCCCTTCTGGCCCCCTTCCTTTCCCCCTTCCCCTTCGAAACAGCCAGGCGGCGGTTGTCACGTGGATCATGCCAACGCAGACGGCCTTACCGTAGCACGTTGGCCGAGGCATCAACCAACGGATTCATACCAGCGCTTCAGTCAGGATTTCTCAAAACAGGGCAAATACTGGACTGAGTATTACGCGGTAATCATCGACATTGACGACGCTAGGGCCAAGGTGGCTCGACCACTGACGAAGGGAAGGGATGGAAAAGAGGGGCCTCATGCCCGCGCGTCTTGCCCCCTTCCTCTAATTGGCACCTGAACAGCGGGCATGCCACAGGCGTCACCGAGGGGAGCACATCACCGCCAGCAGCAATCTTCGCCGTAGCTGCGGCTACGGCGGGATGTGGTGATGAAATAATGCGGGCGCGGGGACAGCTCCGCTTGGTCTTCGTATCTTCGTAGGCATCATAGACGCCAAAAGCTTCGAGCGGGTTACCTCGGACAGGGTGCGCTGCCCATGCTTTCAGGTTCGCGCAAGTGATACCCCTACCTGGCGCGCTAAATATGTCGTGGGGAACCACGGCCACCTATGGGACCAAGGTTCCCTTGCTTGTTCGGCAGGCGGATGTCACATCGCACAAAGAGCAGAAGAGCATGGGGCAGCGCTGCAGAAATCACACGGGCAATTTTACCCAGGTTCGGGCCGCCGTGAGGCGTAAAACCCTACTCCTACTTTGGTGGATTGATGGTGGAAGAATGGTGGTGGAGCGCAGTACACTTGCCCGGTAGGGTTGCCTATGGGCGACTATGGCTAAGCGCGTATGAGTGTGTGTGTATCCAACCTTCTAACCCCTTTCTACAGTTGCCAGGGGCCTCCTTTTATAGATTAAGGGGTCACCACAATGGAAAATCAGTCATTATGCACTAATAAGATAGCAAACAGTGCTATCATACCTAACTCTGCAGACTGACAGAGCACATTAAATGCGCCGCTCAACGTCACATCGTTGCTTGCCCGACAAGCCTTGCTGGGCTATTTTGCCAGCTTCACGCCTGCTTGGTTGACACGTCGCAGGACGGGTGTCGTCTGTAGGTATTTCCTATAGAAAGAGGCTGCCATGTGGCGAATGGCTGCCACTTAATCACTTTGCGGCTTGACACCGCACTGATTGACGACATGGGTCATGGCGGAGTGGTTGGGTGAGGTGGCTTTCGCCTTCGTGAGTCCCGGCAGGCCCTGCCGGGACGTCTTGGATGTTTTCTTCCGGGGGCGGCTCCGCCCTTGCCGAGCTCGTCTGCCCAGCAAGGGAGGTTTTTCTCCTGGTGGTATCTTGCTTCTCTGGCTTGACCTTGGTCCTCTTGATCTGCATGTTGGTCCTTCAAAGATCTTGGTCTCCTGTACACTGGCATGGCATGGTGCCGTCCGTGCACGAGTCAGGGGAAAATATATACCCCTGTCTGTTTCCCCGACACCATTACTATGCAGAATTTACATTTCTTATTAAAAGATTCATTAACTAGCTTTATTGTCATGAAGGAACTTTATCTATAATGAATTTTTGCTCTAGATAACTTGTACTCATATAATTTTCTCTAATATCCAGTCCAAAACATTAGTGCTAGATCGACAATTTTTGCATGAGAACTAGATTTATTATTAGTGAATTCAATCAAGTACGAGACCTCTATGTAATGTCATTTCTGCATGTCGAACATGAAACGATGCCCATTGCTACTTGGTCAAACTGAAATCTGATGGCATCTTGCATTCTTTTGTCAGCTCCCGAAAACAGCGTTGCCCCTGCAGCGGGTGTCTCAGGCATGGCTGGAGCTGCCGGGGTCGCAAGTTTAACTCCACAAGAGGGTACCAGTACAGTAGTGGAGTAGCCAAAACTGACCGGTTCTAGAAGGAAGCGTACATCAGATGTATGGGATGATTTTAAGATAGAACTAATCAATGGGAAATGTCAGGCAATATGCAACTGGTGTCATAAGCCATATGCTGCAGAATCAACCTCTGGTATGTCACAGTTAAGGACTCATCGTAATAATTGTCTGGCTCGGCATGCACCAGTGGGTCCACAACAAAGCAAATTAAAATTGTCAAAATGTGGGGATGGGAAAGTAAATTTGGAGACCTATATTTTTGATCAAGAACTTGCTAGGAAGGTACTTGCATTGATGATATGTGCGCATGAGTACCCTCTGTCTATTGTTGATCATGCTGGATTCCAAAAATTTTGTGGTACTTTGCAACCAATGTTCAAGGTGGTGTCTAGAAATACCATTAGGCAGGAAATTATAAATATGTTTGGTGTCCAAAAGAATAGTATGGTGAAGTACTTTGCAAAGTTTGAGAACCGAGTAGCCATCACAACGGATTTGTGGACGGCTGGCCATTAATAGGGGGGCTATATGGCTGTAACTGCACATTATATTAATGCTTCTTGGAACCTAAAGAGCTTCCTAATGAGGTAACCATGTCTCTCTCTAAATCATTATTATTCTAAAATAAATGTATTGATTATTGTTACTCTGAACCTAAATATTTCCTTATTTTTTATTGCATAGGTTTGTTTATGTTCCATGTACACACAACGCTGAAGTTATATGTGAAGCACTACATGCATGTCTTGTTGAGTGGCACCTTGAGAAGAAGATATACACGGTAACCTTGGACAATTGTACATCAAATGACAAGGCTATGGAAATTCTGCCAGATAAGTTGGACACCTCTTCTCTTATGTTGAAAGGAACTTTGTTGCATATGCGTTGTGTTGCTTATATATTAAATCTGATTGTAAAAGATGGGTTGGATGTCATGGAGAAAGGGATTGAGAGGGTACGAGATTGTGTTGCATTTTGGTCAGGCACACCTAAAAGACATGAGAAGTTTGAAAAGATGGCACGCCTTTTGAATAATGAATACACATGCAGATTGGCTCTTGATTGTAAAATTAGGTGGAATTCTACCTACATAATGTTAAAGGGTGCATTGCAATACAAAGATGTTTTTGAAAGATTTTATATCCGTGAAAAGAATTTTACTTGTCCAACTGGACAAGATTGTGTCTTTGCTAAGGAGGTTTGTGATAGGCTGAAAGTGTTCTTTGATGTCACAGAGTTGTTGTCAGGCACTTCATATGTTACATCTAGTCTTTTCTTTCCGCAAATATGTGGCATTCAGTTGGCAATTCGTAAATGGGAAACTAGTAAACATAGTGTCATAAAAGCTATGTCTAAGGAAATGAAAGACAAGTTCGTGAAGTATTGGACAGATGTCCATGGTCTTATGGCTATTGACACCATCCTCGATCCACATTATAAGATGCATATGTTGAAGGCTTCATTTGGGTCATTGTATGGAACTGAAATGCATCCATAGAAGTTGATAAAATAAAGAAGTTAATGTTAGATTTGCTGGCTGAATATCAAGATGTATCTCGGTGTGTTGAAACTTCCAATGTTGGAAGCACCCCAGCTGTTCATCAAGGTGGTGTGGCTGAAATTTTGGGTGTATTTGAGCAATACTTGTCTTCACAACCTGTTGCTCCTTCTCAAGTTCGCATAGAATTGGACACGTACTTGGACGAGCCCCTTATCCGTAGAATAGCAGATTTTGACATTATTAATTGGTGGAAAGTTGGAGGTGCCAAGTACCCTACTTTGCAGAAGATTGCTTGTGATATATTACCCATCCATGTTACATCTGTGGCATCGGAGTCAGCCTTTAGTACTAGTGGGAGATTACTTAGTGCACATCACAGTCGGCTTACACCAAGCATAGCTGAAGCTCTTATGTGTATGCAAGCTTGGTCACGAGCGGACATGTTAGGTAATCTTTTTAATTATGAATTTGTATTCGGTTTTGTTGTGCTATGCATAAATTAATTTTTTTGCTTCATCTTTGCATTAGGTGATATGAACTTTGCTCTGCAAGTAGCTCAATCTATTCTTGAGGATGAAGAAGAAGTGATGGTAACTCCTTGTTCTCATCTCAATTTATTATGCTGGGGATGTTTTATATGTTTAAATAACAAGTGATGTGTGCACAATGCACTACTTTAAGATATATACTTGTGAATGTGTGGTTGATGGGTGGACTTGATTAGATGCCAGGTTTTTATCCTTCATGCATGTGCATTCAGAAGTAACTTGTTTATTTTTATGCTTTGCTTTTTATGTCAGGATGAAAGTGAGTCCATCATTACTGAAGACTAATTTGGAGCCAAGTGTCCTCATGTGGACATGCGGCTGGGTCTCCAATTACTAGTGCATGTACTGTTGGAAGTGCATTTGAATTTTGAAATATGCTACGTACTTTATTTATGCAACTTCGGTTGTGATGTAATAAGATTTTAGGACAAGAGTAGTACTATGAGACTACTTGAGTTGTCAATGTGTAGTCTACTTCAGATTATTTTTAATGTAATAAGATTGAAGACAAGTTTTTTACTCTCAGCCTATTTGAGTTGTCACTGTGTGTTTGGACAATGTTTGAATAATGTACTTGCTGCCTACTTATGCTTATGTTCTCATTTGTGAATGAACAATGATGATTTAATTTCATTTTTGGGAAGGCTTCATGCTGATTTTTCTATGCCCATGGAGCTCCATGGGTATCTGGATATCCAATGGGTTTGGGCATGGGCACAAGTTGTGCCCATGGATACTTTGGTGGATGGGGAGAAGGTAGGAAGATGGGTCATGGATTGGATTTGGACCAGCTCCACCCACCCCAAACCGGACCCATTGCCATCCCTATCCCCCACGCAGTTGCCTTCGGCTTCCATCTCCATTCACAAGGGTGATGGAGGTTGAACAGCCGCCGGGTCTGAGGCTGCACATGAGGGGCTGCTGTAATGGCAGCATGTGGGCGAACGTAGAGTTCCCTGCACCTCATGTCATGCTTCGGCTGGAAGACCTTCGCTCGGGCTCATAGCTTGGCGGCAGGGCACATCCTTCACTTCAAGTTAATGGATGCCACCTTGCTCTCTGTCAAGGTCTTCGGGCGTTCGGGTGCTCGCTTAGGGTGCTGCGTGGAGAGCTCGACCGACGACGAAAGCTCCTCCTCGAGCGATAGCGATGAGGAGGACTGAGGGAGTCATGCACTAAGGGGTCTTTGGGGAGACGACCCATTGTATATGGGCCAGACTGGTGGAGCCGTGTGGTGACCTCCAAGTCAAGGGTGGACGAGATCTCTTTCCCTCTTGTTGTAATCTATCTTCGGTAACCCTAACCCTATGAGTGTCTATATAAACCGAGGGTTGTAGTCATTAGGGTTAGAGCTATATTCATCACCTCGTAGCCTTAGGGTTTAGCTCATACTAATCACGAGGTAGATCTATTCTATAAACTTTATCATATACTCAATACAATCAAGTAGGACATAGGGTTTAACCTCTTCGAGAGGGCCCGAACCTGGATAAACACTGTGTTCGACGTCCCTTGTAACCCGTTGATCCTAGATCCACAGCTCGGGACCCCCTACCCGGAGGTCTAGCGGTTTTGACACCGACATTGGTGCTTTCATTGAGAGCCAACATGACAAACATACACACGCGCCGAACAGCCGGACCGCCCCTCTAGAGGAAGGGACAGAGAAGCTGATGAGGCTGAACACCCAACCGCCCCACCTCGTTGTAATGGCAAGGATCATGTGAGGCCCACTTACGAGTATGACCTCTGCCATGACCTAGACACCCGGGGAGGTCACACCAGGTCCATTTACGGACCCAGAGAAGGACTCGTCCGCTTACCGGGAAGCATACTATGACCGGGTAAACCGAAATGATAGAATCCGGGAGCAGCAGCAGATTCGGAGGGTCGAAGACCTCCGACAGGACGTAGCCCGAATTCAAGGCACCGCACACCCCTTGTGCTTCATAGAGAGGGTAATGCAACATCAATTCCCGGAAGGCTTCAAGCCTGTGAACATTGAATCATATGATGGAACCATGGATCCAACCGTATGGATAGAAGATTTCCTCCTCCCCATTCACATGTCACGAGGAGATGACCTCCACGCCATTAAATATTTGTCGCCAAAGCTCAAAGGCCCAGCTCGGCACTGGGTGAACAGCCTCCCCGCAGACTCTATAGGTTGTTGCGAAGAGCTGGAGGACGCTTTTCGAGCAAACTTTAGGGCACCTATGTCCGGCGTCCGGACGCTAACGACCTAAATCGCATTACGCAACTCAGAGAGTCTGCCCGATAGTTCTGGAACAGATTTCTTACCAAGAAAAACCAGATTGTCGACTGTCTGGACGCCGAAGCCTTGGCCGCCTTCAAGCATAGTGTCAGGGATGAATGGCTCATAAGGCAGCTCGGCCAGGACAAACCATGAACTATGGCAGCCCTTACTTCTCTCATGACCTGCTTTTGCGCAGGCGAGGACAGTTGGCTTGCTCATAAAACCACCAATCCCGATACCCCTGGTACTTCTGAAGTCCGGGATGGAAACGGAAAGCTGCGACGTAGCAAGAACAAATGTCTCCACAATGATGGGGAAGGTGAGGATACGGTAGTAAATGTCGGGACAGCGCAAAAATGTCCCTAAAGGCAACAGCGACGACCCATCCAGGCTAGACACAATTTTGGACAGGCCCTGCCAGATCCATGGCACGTCCAAAAAGCCTGCCAACCACTCCTACCGTAATTGTTGGGTGATAAAGCAGGCCGGCAAGCACAATGCCAAAGACTCGGGCAAAAGCCAACGCAGCGAGGACGATGATGAGCCCCCGCAGGCCGAATAGTGGAGGCCAGAAACCCTTCCCCTCCGAAGTCAAGACGGTAAACATGATCTACGCAACCCATATACCGAAGAAGGAGAGGAAGCAAGCGCTACAGGACGTATACTCCATCGAACTAGTAGCACCGAAGTTCAATCCATGGTCAGCTTGCCCGATCACGTTCGATCGCAGGGATCATCCCACGAGCATACGCCATGGAGGGTCCACAGCCCTAGTGCTAGACCCCATTATCGATGGATTCCACCTCACTAGAGTCCTAATGGACGAAGGAAGCAGCCTCAATCTGATATACAAGGATACAGGGAAGAAAATGGGGATCGATCCATCAAGGATTAAACCTAGTAATACCACCTTCAAGGGGGGTCATTCCGGGAGTGTAGGCCCGCTGTACGGGCACCGTGGTGCTTGAAGTAGTGTTCGGATCTCCGGATAACTTCTGAAGCGAGGACTTGATCTTCGATATTGCACCTTTTTGCTGTGGCTATCACGCCCTCCTCAGCCGCACAGCGTTAGCCAAATTCAATGCTTTCCCGCATTACACGTACCTCAAGCTGAAGATGCCTGGCCCTTCAGGTGTCATAACTATCAACGGCAACACATAATGCTCACTTCGAACCGAAGAATACACTGCGGCCCTAGCTGCCGAATACAACACCGGCCCACACAGGTCTGAATGCTGACCCGTCGTAAAGGCTGGCGATAATAGCAAACGGGTTCGAATCCGTTCCCCGTCATGGGAACCCGCATGCGTTCGCCGCAAATAGGAATACACGCCCCATGGCACGCCCACATTCTTCATGCTCCACCTGCCTCGTCAGCACAACTTCGCACTCAAAATACCTTTGGCAGTCGTGAGGCATACATCAATCTGAAGCACATATTCGGTTAAACCAAACTTCGGAATTACCCCGTCTTTGGATGACCCGGGGACCAATTCCGGATACCCCCAAGCTTAAAGTTCCATCGACAGGGCCCTCGCCCATCAAGGTCTCATCGAAGGTCCCAATCACCACCTATCAGAAACAAAGGCGCAGACATGCAGCAGGGCAAAGTGAAGGCTTCAACTCAGGCATCAAGGCCCTGCTTCAGTCTTTACTCTGTAAATTTTCTTTCTCTCTTACAAGTGCTGCCTTCGCAGTACGAATCGTACGGTTAGACGTCCTGAGCTTACGAGAGAGAATAAAAAATACCCTTTATGGTGTTCGGATATCCGCATGTTGTGACTTGTTTATTCCCTTTCCGATTCTCTCCCCGCTCTTCGAACAGCCCGGCACGAAAACATATTTAACTAGTCAAGAGTTCGATTTATATATCAGCTCAATACCTTCAAGTCCGGCACTGCTTTCCGCTAGATGTTCGGCGTCTCAAATATTGCACTATATGCATCTGTTCCGAACTATGTCTTGGGTCAATAGTTGGGTTTCCCGGCTCCTGTGCTTGCCCCTTATGTTCCGCACGTTCGGCTAAGAGGGCAAAGGGAGAACCCCTGCGATTGTACTTCTGGTTTGACCGGTCAAGTACCTCAGGAGGAAAAAAGCTGAAAACTGATCGTCATAGTAAGCGCGAACGGGTCCGCGATCCGATGATGAGGTTTGACTCAAAAAATTGTTGGCGATTTTGCTGTGTCACGCGAAGGGTTTGTCTTAACACAAACCATGTGATCGGAAAGGGCAGATTTTGATCCCTAAGTACATCACAATACACCGGTCCCTAGTCCTCAACATCAAGCTCCTAAGGCTAAGTGAATGTAGTAAAACTGAATAGTCTGATTGCCTCGTTTCACTCGCTCACTACCGCCTCCGGGCACCAAGACGTTGGCTAAGGGTAACAGTGCAGAAACGAAACACCCCTCAGGATATTCACTTGGGGGCTGAAGCCAATGGCTGGTAGCATTCAAAATAACCATACGGCTAAACAGGAGTCAAAATTAAATCATGACAATATAAAACAAGTCAAGCGGACACAGTATAAAGCATAAGATCCAACCAGTACAAACTTGACACAACTACTCAAACATTACATCCTTCGAGCACTGGCCCTCTATCACCCGGGCTCCGTTCATCACCTACGAGAAATACTGCTCGGGGCGGCGAGGCTCCTTCCCCTGGGCGAAGGACCAGTGGCCATCTCCATTGGATTAATCCTCGGCCAATGAACCATGGTCTTCGCAAACGCGAGCCTCGCCCCCTCAAGGCACGCTGACCGCTTCACTGCGTCAATCCGGAGCGGCGCCTCCCGCAGCTTCTGCACAAGGCCGAAGTAGGTGTCCGGAATGGGCTCAGCCAACCACAGGTTGACACAGAGGTCCTTCAAGACCAGCTCGGACATCCGATGCATCTCCATCAGCTGCTTCATTCGATCGCTGAGGAGGGGTGAACGCTCGGAGTCCAGAAACTATGACCAGAAGAGCCGCTGCGTGGAGTCCTCCTCGAGGGTGGCATAGTGCTTCGCCGCAGCCACCGCATTCTTTGGGAGTTCGACGAAGGCGCCTACGGAGCGCCAGACCTTCGTCAGCAGGGTGAATCTGTTGCCTCCGAACACACTCTGCAATAAATATTTCTTACCATTGGCAATTTGCACGGCTTGTCGGAGCTCCTCCCGGACACCTTGAGCGTCACTCCTCGCCTCCTAGAGCTCCTTCTCCGCCTTGGATAGCTTGGAGGATTGCTCTTCCTGCCCCTTCTCCTATGCCTCAAGCTACTTGGTGGCATCCTGGAGCTCCACTTGGACTTCGGTCACCCGAGCCTCGTGCTGACCCGCAACAAGCTTGGCCTTTTCGAGCTCAGCCACCGCCTTCTCATTGGCCGCCTTCTCCGTGGCCGCCTTGGCCTTGGCCTTCTTCAAGGCCTCCCTCAGGCCTTCAACTTCGACGGCGGCCACTACAAGATCAACATAATAAAGGATCACTTCACAATCCGGATCGTCAATATCCGGTACTAAGTAAATTGCATATCCTATCAATGGGCTTACCTTGCGCCTCATCAAGACGCTTGTTGACAAGGTCATGCTCTTTATCGGAAAGCTTGAGCTTCCGATCCATCTCCTCTAGCGCCATGGCATTAGCAGCCGCGGCCATGGAAGATGCCTGCATCAAGCCATAAAAATGTCAACATCATTAGTCGGTTTGCCTAATTTGATCCTCTGCAATTTTCTTCGAAGAACTTGCAGAGCATCGGGGGCTGGTACATATACGGCCTACCCAAACTACCAATTACAACCGCATTATGAGGAGAAGCATTACTTGACTTACCTCAAAGCCTGTTAGAAGGCCTTGGACATCGTCGTTCAGTCCGGATTGGACGGACCGAACACCCTGCATAACCGCACTCATAAGAGTGCGGTGCCCGTCAATGATGGCGGAGTTGTTCACCAACTCCTCCAACACCTCTGGCCAGCCGGCCGTCGCCCTTGTAGAGGTGTTTGGCGCTGGCGTGTGCTAACCCACAAGTATATGGGATCGCAACAGTTTTTGAGGGTAGAGTATTCAACCCAAATTTATAGATTCGACACAAGGGGAGCCAAAGAATACTTGCAAGTATTAGCAGCTGAGTTGTCAATTCAACCACACCTGGAGATTAATTATCTGCAGCAAAGTGATCAGTAGCACAGTAATATGATAGTTTTGATAGTAATGGTAGCAGTAGCAGTAACGGTAACAGTGATAGCAGTGATTTGGTAGTAGTAACAATAGCAGTAGCAACAGTAGTAACTTAGCAAGAACAATATAACGTAAATTCGTAGGCATTGGATCGGTGATTCGTTGGATGATATTCATCATGAGACAGTCATAACCTAGGGCGATACGACACTAGCTCCAGTTCATAAATATAATGTAGGCATGTATTCCGTAAATAGTCATACATGCTTATGGAAAGAACTTGCATGACATCTTTTGTCCTACCCTCCCGTGGCAACGGGGTCTATTGGAAACTAAGGGATATTAAGGCCTCCTTTTAATAGAGAACCGGAACAAAGCATTAACACACGGTGAATACAAGAACTCCTCAAACTACGGTCATCACCGAGAGTGGTCCCGGCTATTATCACTCCGGGGTTGCCGGATCATAACACGTAGTAGGTGACTATAACTTGCAAGATCCGGATCTAGAACATGGATATAATGGTGATAACATAAACGGTTCAGATCTGAAATCATGGCACCCGGGCCCAAAGTGACAAGCATTAAGCATGGCAAAGTCATAGCAACATCAATCTTAGAACATAATGGATAGTAGGGATCAGGCCCTAACAAAACTAATTCGATTACATGATGAATCTCATCCAACTCCTCACCGACCAGCGAGCCTACAAAGGAATTACTCACTCCCGGTGGGGAGCATCATGGAATTGGCGATGGACATGTGTTGGTGATGACGAAGATTGAAGATCCCCCTCTCCGGAGCCCGAAACGGACTCTATATCTGGCCTCCTGATGAAGAACAGGAGACAGCGGCGGCTCCATCTCGTGAAACGCGATAATTCTTTCTCCCTGATTTTTTTCTGGAAATATGTGATTTTATAGCGTCGATTTCAGGGTCATCGAGGCCACCAGGTGGGGACAACCCACCTGGGCGCGAGTGGAGGGGGTGGCGCGCCCTAGTGGGTTGTGCCCACCCAGGTGCCCCCCTCTGGTGGTTCTTGGCTCCAGATATTTTCTTTTATTGTATAAAAAATCCCCGCAAAGTTTCGTTCCATTCCGAGAACTTTTATGTCTGCACAAAAACAACACCATGGTAGTTCTGCTGAAAACAGCGTCAGTCCGGGTTAGTTTCATTCAAATCATGCAAATTGGAGTCCAAAACAAGAGGAAAAGCGTTAGGAAAAGTAGATACGGCGGAGACGTATCAACTCCCCCAAGCTTAAACCTTTGCTTGTCCTCAAGCAATTCAGTTGATAAACTGAAAGTCAAAAAGAAAAATTTTACGAACTCTTTTGCTCTTGTTTCATAAATAAGCTTAAATAGCACCCAGGTTTTCAGCAAAGATTATAACTAACCATGTCGACAATAACTCTTAAAAATTATATTAACTCATATCAATGACATAACCAACTAGAGAGCAATAATAAAACATCTCAAACAGCAACACGTTGTCAAAACAACCAAGATATAATATGACAATAGTGGTATCTCGCTAGCCCTTTCTGAGACCGAAAAACATAAATGCAGAGCACCTCTAAAGTTCAAGCAGTGATTAAACATTGTAATTCATGGTAGAAAAGATCTAGTCATGATGCACCCAACATTAGCTATACACAATGCATCAGCATGACAGCAGTGCTCTCAGGTTCCGGCACTTATTTGAGAAGGTGATGACACAACATAAAAGTAAAGAGATAGTCCCTTCTCAGAGGGATGCAGTGATTTGCAGAGGTGCCAGAGCTCAAGTTTTTAAAACAGAGGTAAATGAAATTTTGAGACATGCACCCTTCTCATTTACTTCACGACTATCAGTTATCAATATCTCCCATGCTAAGCACGCTAGTGGTGGTTCCCAAGCGGAAAGTTAAAGGTTATGACTCCATTGGGATTTTTTGTTTGATTATTTGAGAGATCAATTCTTTTTGCAGTTTGGGACTGGGCATCCCTATTACCGCCCTTTTCTCGTGCGATGGTGAGTGAATAAACACTTGACCTGAGAATAACCCGCTTAGCATGGAAGATACTGACTACCTCCTGTCGTTCCATGAATGATCCAGGCACACAAAAAGGATATTTATTTGAAGTTTTTAGAGATGGCACATGCAAATTAACTTAGGACGGCAGGGTAATACCGCATATAGGTAGGTATGGTGGACTCATCTGGAATAACTTGGGTTTCAGGTTTTTGATGTACAAGCAGAGTTCCCACTTAGTACAGGCGAAGGCTAGCAAATAGGTTGAGAAGCGGCCAGCTAGAGAGCAACAACGGTCATGAACATGCATTATGCATAAGTAATATTGGATACTAGCATGAGTAGGATATGAAAACCATGAACATAAATATCATAGAGGCTATGTCGGTTTTGATTCAACTACATGCATGAACATGTGCCAAGTCAAGCCACTCGAACATTCAGAGGAGGACACCATATCATCGTACTACATAACAATCATTTTAACGCAATGTTGATATCCAAGATAAGTCATTATTCACTCCTAGCTACTTATGCATGGCATGAGAAACTATAATCTCTAATTGTCATTTCAAACATGTTTGATCATAATAGGCTAAATCCTGGATACTAGGTTAAACATATTTACAAAAACAGAACAAGTCGAGTTCATACCCATTTCTCTCTACCACGGCCAGTTCATCGAATATCGTCATTATTGCCTTTCACTTGCACGACCGAACGATTTGAAAATAATAATAGTGCAAGAGTGCCGTGGACTAAGCTGGAATCTGCAAACATTTTATTCAAGAGGAGAAGACAAGGTAATATGGGCTCTTTATCAGATCAATAATGCAAATGAGAGCCACTCAACATTTTCATCGTGGTCTTCTCCTCGGTATGACTCAATAAAAAAGAAAAGAAATTCAGAGAAACACACTTAAATATTTTTGGAGTTTTTGGTTTTTCGAAAACGAGCAAATGAAAATAGAAAAGCAAAAACGAGAAAAACTATTTACACGGGAAAGCTCCCAACAAGTAAAAGAAGAATAAGGAAATCTTTTTGGGTTTTCTTTTTAGTGCTACAACAATTTAAACTAGGAAGAAAAATAAAAAAGAAGCAAAAAAAACATATTTTTGGATTTTCTCAAAGTTTTTCAAACACACAAGAAGAAAGCGAGAAAATAAATTTAACATGGATGATACAATGAAAAAGTGTGAACACCGACAACTGGAATGAAATGTGTGAACATGAATGTAATGTCGGTGGGAATATGTACTCCCCCAAGCTTTGGCTTTTGGCCTAACTTGGCAATCACCAGTCGTAGAAACCGTGAGGTCCAATGTTGAAGTGCTGGGGAGCTGGCACCTGAGGGTCCCACTGCTGAGGCCCGTCCTGTGCCGCAGCCAGTTTGTTCTGGTAAGCGACAATGTCCTCAGGCATAATCCTGTATCCGCCCTTGGCAACATGATCAAACAGAGCAGGTGCAGGCAAGGGAATAATATCACGAGTTTTCACACTGAAAACTAATTTGTAAGGCATATCAATATTAGGGTAATCAGCAGCAATAAACTGGTGGTCCTCCAGAGCTGCTCTATCTAAGTAAGCCCTGGGCAAAGGATGATCATGCTGGCGTATCTGCACGTTAAAGTGAGTCGCCAAGCGAGTAGCATAAATGCCCCCATGT
Source organism: Thinopyrum elongatum (assembly GCA_011799875.1). Classification (NCBI taxonomy): domain Eukaryota; kingdom Viridiplantae; phylum Streptophyta; class Magnoliopsida; order Poales; family Poaceae; genus Thinopyrum; species Thinopyrum elongatum. The sequence continues at coordinate 427,015,037 of CM022303.1, read as the reverse complement.
ATTTTACCCTTAGATCTGTTAAGGTGAAGGCGACGTGCCACAATAGCTCCCAAGCTATAAGTGTTGTCGCCATAAAGTGAGCGACGCAAAACAGCAAAGTCTGGGGCTCTAAGTGCACCCACCTTCTCTCTCGCTAGCAAGCACTTTGCAATAAATATAGCAAATTAATGCATGTCAGAAAACTGCAAGCTAACAGCGGTGGTGCTCGATACTCCTCTCTCATCCCCCACTATCAGAATACGGTAAAAACCTTCAAACTCCGAGGGCTTAGGTTCTACCAAATCACCATAAGAAGGAAGCATGCATATGTCACAAAATTCAGTAAGTGGTATCTGGTGGGTTTCAGCATATAAATTAAACTGCACCTTAGGGGGATTATTCCTAGAATGGAAATGAAAGTTTTGCGCAAAGGAATTTGTGAGGAGATGATACTGTTCGCATTCAGCTGCGATGAAGTCGGTGAGGCCGGCATTAGCAGCATATTGTGTGAACTCTTGAAGGATTCCGGCCCCTTCCATGAACGGATTATGCGGCCACTCACACGGCCGTAACTCCGCCAACCTCCGGGTATGGAGTTCATTGTCAGATGACTCCCCAATAACCCCCTTGGAGTTCTTCTTGGAAGCAAACTTCCTAAAGAAACTCATCTTTTTCCTATGAACAAAATTCTGAAACTTTTAGTCCACAAATTTTTTCTCAACAAAACTTCACAAAAATGATAGCTACTACTCATATGGATGTATAGAGGCCATATCAAGCATTCAAACTACTTAGAATTCTAAGAATTCAACATGCAAGCTCATCTACAGCAGCACCGAGAGTAGCTAATTATTCAAAATATAAACCACTAAAACAAAAACTAATTGGACACATGGAGGAGTCACATACCAAGCAACAAATCCCCGAAACAGTTTCAGAAATGGAGCTTCGAGCAAAGAGATCGAAATCCGCGGTTTCGGGAGCAAGAACACGAGAGAGATAGCAATGGTGATTTTTTTCTGGAGGAATGTGGTGATGTGCGAAGAAGAAGTAAGTGAGGGGGCCCACGTGGGGGCCACAACCCACCAGGGCGCGCCTGGGGGTCCTGGCGTGCCCAGGTGGGTTGTGCCCACCTGGTGCACCTCCCTCTGATATTATTTGCACCAGAAATTCAGAAATATTCAGAAAAAATCGTATTAAATTTTCAGAGCATTCTGAGAACTTTTATTTTTGGGTCTTTTTTTTATTGCATGGAAAACTCAGAAAACAGATAGAGCTTGGCATTTAATTTTATTTAACTAAGAAAAACAGAAAACAAAAGGTAGGCACAGAAGGTAGTGCTCACTAAATTCATCAACTTCACACCTCTAAAAAATGATCCATTAATAAGGTTGATCAAGTCTTATTAACAACCACTTTCGATTAGCATGAAACCGAAGAACTTTCATAAATCACTAATTTACCTCAATGGGGATATGAATGTCCCCAACAATAAGCATTTCATATTTCTTTTTAATAGTAGGTAGAGGTAGTTGAAAACTTCCAATAGTGATTGTCGGAGATTTTTCAATAACATTAATACCATTCACTTGGAATTGTTTCTTAGGAAAGCGCACCGTATGCTCATTACCATTGATATGAAAAGTGACGTTGCTTTTATTGCAATCAATAACAGCCCTTGCAGTATTCAAGAAGGGTCTACCAAGGATAATCGACATGTTGTCGTCCTCGGGCATCTCAAGTATAACAAAGTCAATCAAAATAGTAACATTAGCAACAACAACGAGCACATCCTCACAAATACCGATAGGTATGGCAGTTGATTTGTCAGCCATTTGCAAAGATATTTCAGTACGTGTGAGTTTATTCAAATCAAGTCTTTTATATAAAGAGAAAGGCATAACACTAACACCAGCTCCCAAATCACATAAAGTAGTTTTCACATAGTTTCTTTTAATGGAGCAAGGTATAGTTGGTATTCCCGGATCTCCAAGTTTTTTAGGTACTCCATCTTTAAAAGTATAATTAGCAAGCATAGTGGAGATTTCAGCTTCCAGTATTTTTCTCTTATTGGTGATGATGTCTTTCATGTACTTTGCATAAGGAGGCATTTTTAAGATATCAGTCAAGCGAGTACGCAAAAAGACTGGCCTAATCATTTCAGCAAAGTGTTCAAATTCTTCATCATCTTTCTTTTTAGTTGACTTAGGTGGAAAGGGCATAGGCTTTTGAACCCATGGTTCTCTTTCCTTACTGTGTTTTCTAGCCACAAAGTCTCTTTTGTCATATCTTTTATTCTTAGGTTGTGGGTTATCAAGATCAACAGCTAGTTCTATCTCAACATCATTGTCTGGTTCTTTATTATTAGGTTGAGTGTCTTCATGAACCTCATCATTATCTTTTTCATTATCAGAAGGTGAGTGTTCGTTACCAGATTGAGTTTCAGCATTAGAGATAGAAATTTCATTACCATTATCAGGAGGTTTTTCTACTTCAGGTTCACTAGAGGCATGCAAAGTCCTATTGTTTTTCTTTTTCTTTTTCTTTTTAGAAGAATTAGGTGCATCAGTGTTAATTCTTTGAGAGTCTTGTTCAATTCTCTTTGGGTGTCGCTCAGGATAAAGTGGTTCCTGAGTCATTTTACCTCCTCTAGTTGCTACTCTAACAGCAAAGTCACTTATATTATTGTTCATTTCATCAAGCAACTCTCTTTGAGATTTAGCAACTTATTCTAATTGAGTTTGAACCATAGAGGCATGCTTTCCTACACCTTTAACATCATTTGAGATTCTAAATAACAAGTCACTTAAGCGAGCAATCATATCAGAGTTGTATTTCAATTGTTTCATAACATTTGCATTGAAGTGATCTTGCTTTCTAATGTAATTATCAAACTCATAATGGCATTGACTAGGATGTTTATTACGAGGATCATCACTATCATTGAATTTCATTAAAGATTTTACCTCTACCACCTTAGGTGGTGGTGGTGCTTCAAGCCCATGTATTTCTTCGATAGGTGGTAAATTTTTAACATCCTCGGCTTTAATACCCTTTTCCTTCATAGATTTCTTTGCCTCTTGCATATCTTCAGGACTGAGATATAAGATACCCCTCTTCTTCTGAGTGGGTTTAATAGGTGTTTCAGGAGGAGTCCAATCATCATAATTTTTTAATATGTTATTCAATAATTCTTCACCTTGCCCAATAGTTCGTTGACTGAAAACACAACCAGCACAACTATCTAGGAAATCCCTAGAAGCATCGGTTAGTCCATTATAGAAGATATCAAGTATTTCATTTTTCATAAGAGGATGATCAGGCAAAGCATTAAGCAATTGGAGAAGCCTCCCCAAGCTTGTGGGAGATTCTCTTCTTCAATTTGCACAACGTTAAATATTTCCTGAAGGCAGCTTGTTTCTTATGAGCAGGGAAATATTTTTCAGAGAAGTAATAAATCATATCCTGGGGACTACGCACACAACCAGGAGCAAGAGTATTGTACCAAGCTTTAGCATCACCCTTTAATGAGAACAGAAATAACTTGAGAATATAGTAATAGCGAATCTTCTCATCATGAGCAAAAAGGGTGGCTATGTCATTCAACTTAGTAAGATGTGCCACAACAGTTTCAGTTTCATAACCATGGAAAGGTTCAGATTCAACCAAAGTGATTAACTCTGGGTCGAAAGAGAATTCATAATCCTCATCATCAATAAAGATAGGTGAAGTAGCAAACTTAGGATCACATTTCATTTTAGCATTCAGAGATCTTTCTTTATACTTGCATAATAATTTTTCTAGATCATCTCTATCCTTACAAGCAAGAATATCTCTAGTTGCCTCCTCACTCATAGCAAAATCTTCTCGTACCTTTGGCAATTCATATCTAGGAGGGCTAGTTCTAGTAGGTATTTCAAGATTTTCAGTTTCAAGCTCATCATCAGTTTCAACAATATCATGCTGTTTTACTCTAGCAATTTGTTCATCAAGAAATTCACCTAGTGGCACATCATCATCAAGCAAGGTACTAGCATCATCATGAGTAGCATTCATAGCAGAAGTAGCATCATCAATAGCTCGCGACATATCAGAATTAATAGCATGTGGTGGTGTTGCAAGTTTATTTATAACAGAAGGTGAATCTAAAGCGGAGCTGGATGGCAGTTCCTTACCTCCCCTCGTCTTTGAAGGAAAAATCTTAGTCTTAGCATCCTTCAGGTTCTTCATAGTGATAATATGATAATAATCCCAAGTGACTCAACAAATATAGCTATGCTCCCCGGCAACGGCGCCAGAAAAGGTCTTGATAACCCACAAGTATATGGGTTCGCAACAGTTTTCGAGGGTAGAGTATTCAACCCAAATTTATAGATTCAACACAAGGGGAGCCAAAGAATACTTGCAAGTATTAGCAGCTGAGTTGTCAATTCAACCACACCTGGAGATTAATTATCTGCAGCAAAGTGATAAGTAGCATAGTAATATGATAGTTTTGATAGTAATGGTAGCAGTAACAGTAACGGTAACAGTGATAGCAGTGATTTGGTAGTAGTAACAATAGCAGTAGCAACAGTAGTAACTTAGCAAGAACAATATAAGGTAAATTCGTAGGCATTGGATCGGTGATTCGTTGGATGATATTTATCATGAGACAGTCATAACCAAGGGCGATACGGCACTAGCTCCAGTTCATAAATATAATGTAGGCATGTATTCCGTAAATAGTCATACATGCTTATGGAAAGAACTTGCGTGACATCTTTTGTCCTACCCTCCCGTGGCAGCGGGGTCCTATTGGAAACTAAGGGATATTAAGGCCTCCTTTTAATAGAGAACCAGAACAAAGCATTAACACACGGTGAATACATGAACTCCTCAAACTACGGTCATCACCGGGAGTGGCCCCGGCTATTGTCACTCCGGGGTTGCCGGATCATAACACGTAGTATGTGACTATAACTTGCAAGATTGGATCTAGAACATGAATATAATGGTGATAACATAAACGGTTCAAATCTGAAATCATGGCACTCGGGCCCAAAGTGACAAGCATTAGGCATGGCAAAGTCATAGCAACATCAATCTCAGAACATAATGGATACTAGGGATCAGGCCTTAACAAAACTAACTCGATTACATGATGAATGTCATCCAACTCCTCACCGACCAGGGAGCCTACGAAGGAATTACTCACTCCCGGTGGGGAGCATCATGGAATTGGCGATGGAGATGTGTTGGTGATGACGAAGATCGAAGATCCCCCTCTCCGGAGCCCCAAACGGACTCCAGATCTGGCCTCCCGATGAAGAACAGGAGACGGCGGCGGCTCCGTCTCGTGAAATGCGATAATTCCTTCTCCCTGATTTTTTTTCTGGAAATATGTGATTTTATAGCGTCGGTTTCAAGGTCATCGGGGCCACCAGGTGGGGACAACCCACCTGGGCGCGCCTGGAGGGGGTGGCGTGCCCTGGTGGGTTGTGCCCACCTAGGTACCCCCCTCCAGTGGTTCTTGGCTCCAGATATTTTCTTTTATTGTATAAAAAATCCCCGCAAAGTTTTGTTCCATTCCGAGAACTTTTATTTCTGCACAAAAACAACACCATGGTAGTTCTACTGAAAACAGCGTCAGTCCGGGTTAGTTTCATTCAAATCATGCAAATTAGACTCCAAAACAAGAGGAAAAGCGTTAGGAAAAGTAGATACGACAAAGACGTATCACGTTGGCCCCCTGACCCCTTCCCCGCTGGGAGGAGTTTGCATCGTCAAAGGCCTTGGGGGCTCAGGGGCGGTCGACGATTTGGGTCCGGCTGGTCCGGACTCTTGTCCCGTGTCAGCCAGGAGGGACGCTTCCTCCTGGTCATCGATGTGCGAGGCGTTAACCTCGGCCATTATGGCATCGGCCTCCCCCTCCGTGTTCGGAGTAGGATGAGTCCTTTGGGACCGCACCTCTTTAGCCTCTTCGAGGACCAAAGGAGGCGCGGAGTGTGCCATAGACCCACTGTCCACCAGTTCGGCCGGCGGAGACATCGCCTCTAAAGTCTGCTCGGTGGGGCTTTCTTGTGGGGGACTGCAATTCAGAGGGGTTAACCTTCAAGCAATTTACTGAAAGCATAATAGCTGAAAACACCGACACCTTACCTGCTGGAAGGGGGCTTAACCCTGGATCCCTTCTTCGGGAGCTCCTCGGACTTCTTGTCATCCAAGCTGTCAGGTATAACCAGCTTAGGCCTGTGTCGTCTCTTTAGGGCCGGGGAAGGTTGGACCTCCTCGGTGTCCTTGGACGCCAGCCTCTTTTTTGAGTGCGAAGAGGCACTCTCCTCTTCGTCGTCCTCCTCCTCTCCCCCATCCTGTACGGATGAGGCCCCAGCATCACCGGACCGGTTGCTGGACGGATCCTGCAGCGGAGGCCCTCTCTGGCCTCCGGTGCTTATTGCTTCTTGCCCTTCTTAGCGGAAGCCTTGTAGGGCACCACGACCAACATCTTCTCCAGCTGCTCTGACCGGGGCCCCTCCGGCAGCGGCGCCAGGCTGCTGATCTTCTTGTCCTTGGCGAGCCAGCCCTGCAGAATCCACGTAACAAGGTTAGATCGAATCTCACATAATGTGAATATCCGAACACTCTTCGAAGAGAAATGCCACTCACCTCCTTTGGGGGATTCGCGGCGTCAGGACCGATGTCCTTCCCCTCGGCCGGCCACTCCTTCTAGGGCTGGAATAGTTGGCCCCATATCTTGTCAGAAGTCATGTTGAAGAGGAACCGCATAGTGGCCGGATCCTCGAGCTCATGTTCCCAGATGGGCTTGGCCCTCTCCTGGCAAGGGAGGATACAGCGGTGGAGCATGATCTGGAACACATCGACCAGCTTCGCGCCGGTCTGTATTATGTTTTCGACGTGCTTCTGCAGTGCTTTGGTGTCGGCAACACATCCCCAGTCTGGGCTCTTGGTGGTCCAGGAGGCCAGTCTGGTGGGGGGTCCGGACCAAAATGCAGGGGCCGCTCCCCATGCAGCCTCCCTCGGCTCGGTGATGTAGAACCACTCCTTCTGCCACATCCGGACAATATCGATGAAGTGGCCGTCCGGCCATTGGACCTGTGTCAGCTTGCTGATCATGGCCCCTCCACAGTCCGCGTGCTCGCCTTCGACCACCTTGGGCTTCACATTGAATACCTTTAGCCACAAGCCGAAGTGTGGCTAGACCCAGAGGAGCGCCTCATAGACGATGATGAAGGTCGAAATGTGCAGGAGGGAGTTGGGGCTAGATCATGGAAATCCAGTCCATAGTAGAACATCAACCCCCGCACGAAGGGGTGCAGGGGAAATCCTAGCCCTAAGGAAATGGAGGAGAAAAACTACCCTTTCGCCCGACCCGGGCGTAGGGATGATCTGGCCCTCCTTGGGGGCTCGATGGGCGACATTGGCTAGCAAGTAACCGGCCTCCTTCAGCTTTAGTATATCCTCGTTGGTGACGGAAGAGGCCTCCAACTTCCCATTGGCACTGGATCCGGCCATGGGCGAAGGAGGTGAGGTGGGATTTGCTGTGAGAGTAGAGAGAAAGGGCGCTGGAGCTCTAAGGGTCTGTGCGAGTGGAAGGTGGAAAAGGGCATGGGATGCAGACTGTTGCCCCCCCTTTATAGGCTGTTGGCAGGCCGGGGATTCCTTTTTCCGCTCCGCTGGCCTCTCGACTTCCTGATATCTCTGCAATGTTATGAGCGGGAAGGGGAATCGAAATCATTAACCATATCCCCCGAAAAGCAGGACACAATCTCCACCTTGAGGGGACGTGTGAAACGTGGCGTCAGCCTCGAACCGCGCTTCGAGTAATAGTAACTGCTTGGCGTTATGGCCGAAAGTGACTCCTCGTTGAAAGAGAAAAACGTTATCAGATGAAGGCATTGTTCATGCTTGAACAATATTTTTTATTGTTGCTGCCCTCCGTGTTAAGTGAAAACATCGTTTCAGATTCCGGATATTGCTTGGTTCCGAACATGGGTGGAGCGCATTGAAGAACTCGCCTTGCAAGCTGAATATTGGTCAAATGAATGGGTGCCAGATACAAGTCTTGGCGTTGGTGGCAAATTCGGGTGCTACTGAGGGAGTCATGGACTAAGGGGAACTCGGGGCGTCGGCCCATTGTATATGGGCCGGACTGGTGGAGCCGTGTGGTGACCGGAGACCTGTGAAGCCGTGGTGTACCCTCCAAGGCAAGGGTGGACGAGATCTCTTTCCCTCTTGGTGTAATCTATCTTTGGTAACCCTAACCCTATCGATGTCTATATAAACCGCGGGTTGTAGTCATTAGGGTTAGAGCTAAATTCATCACCTCGTAGCCTTAGGTTTTAGTTCATACTGATCTCGAGGTAGATCTACTCTATAGACTTTATCATAGACTCAATACAATCAAGCAGGACATAGGGTTTTACCTCTTTGAGAGGGCCCGAACCTGGGTAAACACTATGTTTGACGCCCCCTATTACCCATTAATCCTAGATCCACAGCTCGGGACCCCCTACCCCGAGGTCTGCCGGTTTTGACACCGACAAGGACAGCGACGGCGATGACGGCGGAGCCGGTCGGGAGGACGATGGCTCCGACTCCGGCTGAACACCAGCCACACCATCACCGTCAGCCAGCAGCACCACCATCTGCACCTGCATCTCCTCCCCGGCAAGGCAATTTGCCGGGGTGTTGGGTGCGGGTGGCGTCTTCGCCTCCTCTAGTGGTCTTCCATCTGGACCCCGGCAGGCTTCCCCGTGGACTCTGGCTTCGTCCTTCCTGCCGGTGTCCATGCTGCCGTTCGCTACTGGCCCTGGTGGCGGTGACCAGGGGATCGCCTAGCCGTTATCCCAATCCATCACCTTCATTCGCGCCCTCCTGATCTTGTCAAGCTCCATCGCACGGGTCTTGACGGGGTCAGGCTGGGCTTCTGCCTGGGTGCTCCTTTTGAACTCTTCACCTCCCACTGTAGTTCCTAGGAGGAGAGGGACAACAAAGGGATTACGGGGCACTTACCTTTTTTCAGTCTAAAATATGTAGGTGTATGCCAAATTTTAGTCTCAAATATGTAATCTATTTTATCCATGTTTGTGCTCTGTAAGATCTATACTTGTTTATCCGCATATTAATGAAACAGACAAGCCTTGCCAGCTACTTGTGCATGTATCCTATCCATCCAGAGGATGAACGCCTCTATACTTTTAAGTCAACAAGTTTCCTCGGCAAGCTATCTTGCCGGTGCCTTCCTTTATTGCCGCGGGGCCAGGCCTGCCGGGCTTTTAAAAGTATGGAAGGGAACCGGCCCCTTGTCAACCTTTCTCCGTCAAATGCCACTACAACCTTCCCGACCAAAGCAACGTTCGGGTCAAGGGATGGGAGCACAAATGTTTCAAAGGTGACAAGGTTTCATTATGCACAAGTTTTTTTCTTACAAAGACATGTATGGATAAAAACAAAAACTTATCTGTTTGGCTTGTAGAGGATCGATATGTAAGCTTGCTTTCCGTCTCTTCTTCCCAGGATTGGATCCGCGGCAAGAGTCCTATAGTAAGTGCAGGGGAAAACATAGCAGCATATGACCTCATCTAAATGATCATGGTATGCTTATGCTAAGCTACTCATGCATGCACGTTATTTTTAGGGCGCCAGCGCTTCGTTTATTTATCTGTTGCTCAAGGTCTGCGCCTGGCTTTGTACAAAGGGTTACATGCAACATCGGCAAGGCTTGTACAAAAGGGTGGCTGTCGGGGCAGGGCCCGGCAGCCGCGCCTTACGGGTAGAACTTGCCAATATGCTCAATATTCCATGAGTTTTGCATTTTAATGCCATCTTCTCTCTCCAGACGGACTGCGCCAGGTCTAGTGACTCGTACTACCCAGTAAGGGCCTTCCCACTTTGGTGTCAACTTGTTGGAACTCTTGGCGGACTAAACACGCCTAAGGACAAGGTCGCCTTCCTCCAGGCTCTGGGCATGGACCCTGCAGCTGTGATAGCGGCGCGGGGCTTGCTGGTAGCATGCAGCACGTACAGCAGCCTGGAGATGTTTCTCATCAAGAAGCACGGCATCGTCATGCCGGTGCTGCTCTTGCTCTACATCGTAGGCAAATAGTTGAGGTGACCCGTATATGACTTCCGTGGGGAGCACTACTTCTGCCCCATAGACTAGGGAGAAGGGAATCTGGCCGATAACTCGATTTGGTGTCGTATGGAGGGACCAAAGAACCACCGGCAGCTCGTCGGTCCAGTGTCTGCCACACTTTTGCAGCCTATATATTGTTTTTGTCTTGAGTCCTTGTAGCACTTCAACGTTCGCCCTCTCATCTTGTCCATTGCTTCTGGGATGGGCAATAGAGGCGAATGAAACTTTGCTTCCGAGGGTTTGAACGTATTGCATGAAGGCGCGGCTTGTGAATTGGGTGCCGTTGTTAGTGATGACTCTGGCGGGTACTCCAAAACGGCACACCAATCGCTTCAAGAACTTGATAGCTGATTGTGCGGTCACCTTCCTCACAGGCTCCACTTCCGGCCACTTTGTAAACTTGTCAATTGCGACGTACAAGAATTCAAAGCCCCCGGTAGCACGGGGGAAAGGGCCCAAGATGTCAAGCCCCCAGACCGAAAATGGCCATGATAAAAGGATCATCTAGAGAGCTTGAGCAGGTTGATGGATGTTCTTGGAGTGGAACTGGCAGGCCTCACATCTGGTGACTAGCTCGGTTGCATCTTGGAGGGCTGTGGGCCAGTAGAAACCTTGCCGAAAAGCTTTTCCAACCAAGGCTCTTGATCCAATATGAGAGCCGCATGTGCCTTTGTGTATCTCTGCCAACAGTTCCTTCCCCTCTTCCCGGCAAATGCACTTCAATTTCACACCGTTGGGCCTCCTTCTGGGCCTCCTTCTGTATAATGTGTCCTCGACAAACTGATACATACTGGCCCTCCGGGCTACTTTTTCAGCCTCTTCTTGCTCTTCAGGAAGTTCTCCAGTTTTGAGGTAGCGGACGATGTGCTGTGCCCAGGTTGGAGCTTGAGGCTCGATAACTATGGCCAATGGCACCTCCTCACTCATGGGAGCGCCTGCCCCAACCAAAAAGACCTGTGGTCCTGCGGAACAGTGCGGCTCACCAAGCAAGGTGGAGTTGTTCCCGGCAGCTCCTCTACCGCGGACCTCTGAAGGTTCTGCCGGTAAAGGCTTGCCGGAGTCCAGCTTCCTCTTCTTCCTAGCCATCGCCAATGGAGATACTGATGGTTGAGTCAGATGGAGGACAAAGGTCCCTGGTTCCTAGGGAGCTTTTGTGCGGCACACTTTGACAGATAATCAGCGATGCTGTTTTCCACACATGGTACATGCTCCGTTTGCAATCCGTCAAGTGTTCCTCCAACTTCCTCACCTCTTTAACGTATGCCTCCATTAACAGGCTCTGGTAATCCTTGTTGACTTGCCTCACCACAAGTTGTGATCTCCAGGATGATTAACTTCTTGATCCCCAAAACTATCGCAATCCTGAGCCCGGCAATGAGCCCTTCATATTCAGCAGTGTTGTTGGTAGCCTTCTCCCGGGGAAAGTGCATTTGGACCACATACTTCAGGTGCTCTCCGGTGGGTGCGACGAAGAGCACGCCAGCCCCGCACCTTGCAGTGAGAAAGCACCATCAAAGTACATGATCCACTCTTGGGGCGGTTCCTTGCCAAGGATAACTGTTCCAAGCATCTCTTCGTCTAGAGTAGGTGTCCACTCTACAATGAAATCTGCCAGCGCTCTGCTCTGAATGGTCGAGGTGCTTTCGTACTTCAGTCCAAAGCTTGATAATTCCAATGCCAATTCAACTATTCTGCCGGTGGCTTCAGGGTTTCTCGGCATGTGTTGTAAAGGGAAACGGGTGACAACTGTGATCTCGTGGGCTTGGAAGTAGTGGCGCAGCTTCCTCGAGGCCGTGACATGGCGGAAGATTAATTTCTGCACCCCAGAATACCTTGATCTAGCCCCCTGGAACAGGGAGCTTACAAAGTAGACTGGTCACTGCACCACCTTCTTCTTTGTCGCGGTCTTGGGATTGCCTTCACTACCCTGCTCTTCTTTCTCCCGGTCCGCAATCAATCCTGTCGTGACCGGTTCGCTTCCTTCTCCAGGGCGGATAGTAGCCACAGCTGCACCTTCTTCCACTTCCCGCTGTGCCACCAGTGCTGCACTAACCACTTGATTGGTTGCCACCAGATATAGCAGCAACGGCTCTTGCGGTTTAGGAGCGACCAAGGTGGGAACAGAGGAAAGGTAAGTGTTAAAGTCCTGCAGCACCGCTTCAGCCTCCGGGGTGCACTTCATGGGCCCTGCCTTCTTCAAAATTTTGAAGAACGGCAGGGCGCGCTTGGCAGACTTGGAAATGAACCTACTCAGCACGGCAACACATCCAGTTAAACGCCTCATGTCCTTGACTGTCTTGGGTGCTTGAATCTGCTTGATTGCTCTGATCTTGTCGTGGTTGGCCTCTATTCCCCGGTGAGACACAAAGAAGACAAGTAGCTTGCCGGAGGGAACGCCAAACACACACTTCTCTGGGTTCAGCTTCAAGTTGATCTTGCGCAGGTTTGCAAAGGTTTCTTCCAAGTCCTGAATGAGTGTTGATCTGTTCTTGGTCTTGACCACTATGTCATCCATGTAAGCTTCAATATTCCTGTGCAGCTAAGACTCAAACCGAATTTGCACAGCTCTCACAAAATTGGACCCAACACTCTTTAACCCAAAGGGCATCCGTACAAAGCAATACGTGCCACATGGGGTTATGAATGCGGTCTTCTCCTCGTCTTCCTTGGACATGAATATCTAGTGGTACCCGGAGTAGGCATCCAAGAAGGAAAGCAGATCACATCCGGAGGTGGAATCCACGATCTGATTGATGTGCGGCAAGGGGAATGGGTCCTTTGGGCATGCTTTATTCAGATCTGCGAAATCTATGCAAAGCCTCCACTTCCCATTCGCCTTGTGCACTACCACTAGGTCTGCCAACCATGTTGTATGCAATACTCCTCTGACCAAACCAGCCGCTTCAAGGTTCTTGATCTCTTCGGCAATGAACTACTGCCACTCCAAGGCTTGCTAACTGACCTTCTGCTTGATGGGCCGGGCATGAGGGCAGAGAGCAAGGTGGTGCTCGATTACCTCCCTGGGAATGCCGGGGATGTCAGATGGTTGCCAAGCAAACACATCGATATTCGCCCGCAGGAAGGCAACGAGCGCGCTTTCATATTTGTCTACAAGGGTGGAACTGATAGTAAACGTACCATCAGCGCCAACCAGCCCTGCTGGGACCTTCTTCACAGGAGGTGCAGTGACCTTCGATCTCTTGCTAGTGGAACTCTCTGGCAAGTTGTCGACAGGCGCAGCACACTGCGGAGAGGTATGCTTCCCGGATTCTTTGCTGGTATCCCTGCTAGCTTTTCTTACTTGCTTGTTTTCCTTGGAGGGAACTGCGGCTTCTGCGGCCTCGGCAGCGACCGCATCCCGGTACATCTTATCCACGCATATGATTGCATCCTTCTTGTCTGACGGGATAGAAATGACGCCCATCGGTCCTGGCATCTTCATAGTGTTGTAGGCATAGAGGGATGCCGCCATAAACTTTGCCACGGCAGGTCGACCAAGTATCACATTGTATGGCAAAGGAAGGTCGACCACGTCGAACACAATCTTCTCGGTTCGATAGTTCAATTCTTCTCCAAATGTCACTGGCAGCGTGATCTTCCCCTTTGGACGACTCCTGCCGGGGTTGATCCGTTGAAACATGCCAGTAACCTTGAGCTCTTCATCTGATATCTATAGCTTGCTGATTACCTTGGGGGAAATCGGATTCAACCCTGCCACATCGTCAACCAACATCTTTGTGACCTTGAGGTTGCGGATTGTTGGCGAAACCAACAATGGCAAGCACCCTACCGTAGTGGTGCGGTCAGGGTGATCCTCTTCATCAAAGATGATGGGCGTGCGAGACCACTTGAGTGGTTTCCAGGAATCTGCCGCTGGCTCCATAGTATTGACTTTACATGCCCACTGTTTAAGCTGGCGGTGAGAGGAGTGCAAAGAAGTGCCTCTGTCAATGCACAGGGCGTCAGTGGCTTTCTGAAACTCTTGCTCACTGGTTTCCTCTTCATCCTCTTCACCAATTTCATAATCACCTTCCTTCTTCTCATGGCCTTTAGCAGGTTTCCCTTGCTGTTGAGGGACCTTGCCGGGGTGGCCTCCTCTGCCGCCTTGGCCCTTCTCGCCAACGCCATCTTGGTTTCTCTCCTTGTCACGCTTCTCGTACTCAGCTTTCTACTTCCTGACGACTTGCTCAACATGATGACACTCTTGGAGATCATTGCCCTTGGTCCGATGGATCTTGCAGTATGCACTACAAAAAAAAGACACATCCGTGACATTTTGGGCCGAATGAATTTTTTTCTGTCATGCTTATGACACTTCTATGACGATAATTGTGACAAAACCCGGTATCATCATAGATGTGGTGGGCTCCTACTTCTATGACAAAAAATCATGACAGAAAATGGGCTTTTCGTCCTGGGCGGGCCGGAGATGCAGCTGCACGACATTCTTTGGGCCGTCCATGATGGAAAAAACCGTGGTAGAAGCAAGCGCGAGGAAAATATCGGGGAAATCCCGGTTACGGTGGGTGGTCGGGGCCGAGCGATGCATGGAGGGATTGCATGTTTCTCTCGTACACGTACGCGCGTGGGTGCGAGGTGTTGGGCTCTAACTGAACCCGAGCGAGGCGTTCGCCTACTGAACCCGAGCGATTGCACTGGCTACGCGTTACTGAACCCGAGCGATCGATCGATCCCTGGATGTTAACTGAACCCAATCGAGCGGTTCCTTCGCTACTGCTGCTAACTGAAGCCGATCGAACCTGCTGCCTCTTGATGAACAGTGAGCGTTCACTGGTACAGCGAGGTGCTATACAAACGGTTTTTAACCCCTTTCCGCGAAGGTGTTCTGAACCGTCACCTAGTGAGTGACTGCGATAAGGGGGTCCTTCCCACACGACCCAGAAACCGTCGGTGATATGCCCTCCTGGCACACACGCTCGGCAAAATGAGGTCGTGTGCAACCGGCGAGCGATCAAATACGGTTATACGTAAAGTAGTGCTAAAAAAATACAATTATACAGGCGAAATCATTTCCAGTCGTAAGTACATCCCACGCAGTCAGTCCCTGCTAAACGTTTCCGTTCGTATATACATCCCACACAGTCGCTCCAAGGAAAACGTTTCCGTTCGTAGGTACATCACACACAATTTTCCCCGTTAAATCGTTTGTGATAGTGTTGCCATTGCACACGATATTAACAATTTTATCGTTTGCGTTATTGAATGCATCACACACGGTGCGTAGAAGAAAATGTGTGGCAAAGGTTGTCCATCACACACAGTTTTTATGTTGTAAACGTTTGCGCAAGGTGGCCTAACGCAAACAGTTTTCAAGAGAATGTCATGTGTGATTGTTCATTGACCCAACACGGTTTATTCCTAGAAACTGTGTGTGTTGCCTGAGGTCATCGCCCATGGTATTTTCTCAATAACCGTTTGCAATAGCAAAACCCAATTAGTAGGCTAATTAGCCATTAGCAGGCTAATGTATATAGTGCTCCCTCCTATTAGTTGAATTAACCTCAAGGTCCTTGTTTTGTAATTTATGACATTTTCTGTTTTTTGAACACATGTTGATTGGTTTGAAGAAGGTCTATCTCGTTACTTTTTGATAATTTTTGTTTTTTGAACACATGTTAATTGGCTTGAATGAAGGTCTATCCCGTTACTTTACAACATGTTTCCAAAACATGGACCTCGAGGTTAATTCAACTAATAGGACGGAGCACTATATACATTCAACGCAATTAAATGTTTTCCAAAAAAAGTGATATGATTTCTGTGAAACTTATAAGTCATGTATGTCAAATTAACCTCTGTGTACTTGTTCTCAAATTAACCTCCGGGCCTGTTTGCCGCGTATCACACACATCTTCTTAAGTTGAACCGTTTATGTTCTCTTGCCTAATCGAAAACAGTTCATTCGAGTGAACCGTATGCCGTATATCACTCACACCTTGATTTGGCTGACCATTTCTGTTGTTTTCCCTAATAGCAAACAGTTCATCGGAGCGAACTATATGCCGTATATCGCACACACATTGATATGGATGCCCGTTTCTGTTGTTCTGTCTAATCGCAAATAGTTCGTCTGAATCAACCATATGCCCAGCATCGCACACGCAAGTAAAATCTGAACCGTGTTTGATGTACCCGCCATCGCAGACGTTTTGCATCTTTTTGACAGTTTTTTTACATCACCGTTTGCGATTAATGCATCACACATAGTTTCATCAAAGGGTCTCTGATCATAGTGCCGTGTTAGCAGCATCCTGCAGTAGTGGTTGTTGGGGGTTGGATGAACAGTTCCCGGTGGGGGTTGGATGAACAGGACCCCGTGGTAGTAGAGGCCGTTGTCGATGGATGAACAGGACCCCAATCGAGCCGGTTGGGGGTGGATGAACAGGACCCCGTGGAGGGCTGGTTGAACAGTAGCTGGTGGAGGGCTGGATGAACAGTAGCCCGTGGAGGGGTGGTTGAACAGTAGCCGGTGGAGGCTGGAAGAACAAGAGCCCGTGGATGAATAGTAGCTGGTGGAGGCAGGAGGGAGATGCCGTGGATGAACAGTCGCAGGTGGAGGCTGGAGGAGGTCAACGGTGGATGAACAGTAGCCCGTGGAGGCTGGAGTGAGGCAGTAGATGGTGGATGAATAGTAGCCCGTGGAGTCCCGTTTTGTGGTACGCCACACCCCTCCCGATGAACAGGACCCTCATTTCGACCGTAGGAGGTCGAAGAGAAGTCTGTTTCCTCTGTTTTGCGGTACGCCACACCCCTCCCGATCAATAGGACCCCGTTTCGACCGTAGGAGGTCGAAGAGAAGTCCGTTTCCTCCGTTTTGCGGTACGCCACATACCTCCCGGTGAAAAGGATCCCGTTTCGACCATAGGTGGTCGAACAGAAGGCTGTTTCCTCCGTTCTGCAGTATGCCAGGCCTCGTTTCAGCTATTCCGTCCAAGCCGGTTGGCTCCTGATGTATAGGACGCATTCCATTACCTCCCGATGAACACGACGACATAGTTTCTCCATTCCGACCCAGCCGGTTGGCTGCCGATGAACAGGACGCCGTCGCTGCTCTCCGCTGCCTCTCCATGTACACGAGCCCTGGCCCGTACGTATGCGTGAGTAGGCGTTCGAGACCCCGCCCGTATGTACGTACGTGGCCGTATTTACTTTCTTGCACCCTGGTTGTACGTACATGTACACAATATTGACGGGACTGCTTGACATGCTATGTCCGCGCCTCTACTACGACACGTGCCCTTCCTTACTCGGCCATGGTTCATCGCTGCAGCCTGCAGACAGACCGATCGACCAATATGTACGTAGACGTTCGCGACCAGAATGACAACGCTACGTACGCTTCGACCAGGTGGGTCCCGACTATCAGGGAGGATAAGGAGGCACTTCCTTGCGTGCGAATTTATTGCTGGTGGGTCCCAGCTGTCAGGGGGAGAATCATTTTTTTGCCCGTAATATGGACGCACTTCCTTGCGTGCGAAGATGTAGCTGGTGGGTCCCAGCAGTCAGGGGGGAAACTTTTTTTTTGCAAAATATGGTGGCCCTTCTGGTGGGACCCTGCTGTCAGGTGGAGGAATAATTATTTTATGCATAATAAGGTTGCACTTCTTTCCTGCGGCCGTGGACCCAGCTGTCAGCCTCTCCACGTACAGTACTCTTCCAATGGAAGTCGTTCCGTGACCACATTGACCACGCCGCGCCAAGAGCACCAAGGCGGTGGACGACGGCGAGGCCTATGAAGGGGACGACGCAGAGCTGGGGAAGACGCGGCAGTGGATGCCCACGTAGAGAGGAGTACGAGGGTTGACTGGTTCGGCTGCGGTGTGAGGCTGTCATCGCCGCAGAATAACAGGGTTTGTGGGTGAGTAGAGGGATGGCTTGGCCAGAGGTTGGAGTAGAGTGGAGTGGTGAGGCTTCTGCGGCAGCAGAGCCGGCCACGGGAGGCAGGAGCAGGCGGCACGACCGGCGCTGGTTTGGGCGGCTGGAGCAAGAAGACCAGAGGTTGAAGAAGCATTACGCCGTTGGATGGACATCGTACGGTCACTGGAGCTAGAATCGTTCATATTGACTAAGTTGACAAAGCCCTCCGTCCACGTCAACATAGTAGGCCCACAAGTCAGCCTCCCACCATGGTGGGTCCCAGCTAGCAGGGGGAGTATTCATTTTTTTGTGTGTTGACCACACCGCACCAAGCACATCCAAGGTGGTGGACGACGGCGAGGCCCCGGACAGCAACGAGCTGAGATGGGAAGACGCGGGAGTGGAGTCGTAGACGGAGAGGTGTACGAGGGTTAACTGGTTCTGGTGCGGCATGGTTCGGCAGTCGATGCAGAAGAACAGGAGGTGTGGTGGGGTGGAGGGATGGCCTGGCCGGCGGTGGGGCAGCGCTTCACAGCGAAGCGTGCTAAGCAGAGCTGCTAGCAGCAGGAGGCGGGAGGAGGTGGTCCCGGCGGCGCTGGAGGAAGAAGACGAGAGATTGAAGATGGATGCCGGTCGTTGGATGTAAATCCAACGACTATCGATGTCAGAATCATTTGTTGACTAAGTTGACAACGACTTGCGTTGGCCTCGACCTATTGGCCCACATTTCAGCCTCCAAAAATGTGGCACATATTCAACCCATTTTTTCAGAATTTACGGTCCATTTGATCTTTTTTTTAGAGTTACAGTCCATTTGCTGGGCTGGGTGAACAAATAATTTAGCGTCCATGCGGCCCATTTTTTTAAACTACAGCCCATTTTCACTTTCTCGAAATACACGAATTTGCTGGGCTGGCTGAACAAATAATGTAGCATCCATGCAGCCCATTTATTTTTTCCTAAAAAAATTACAGCCCATTTGCATATTCTCGAAATACACGATTTTGCTGGGCTGGTTCTAATTATGATGTTGGGTTGGGCGCAACAATGTTATCAAAAAATAAACAGGGGCTGAGCATTTTGTTATAAATATATTTAAATAATTAGTGCTTTATTATTACATTGATCCTTAAATCTTGCCAAGCTTTTGTACACAATCACCAGGATTTTCGTTGCCTTAATGTAAAAAAATCCAGGATTTTATTGTTAAAAAATTGTTTTTATAAGTTAATAAGACGTGGGATATTGTTTTCTTATATATGTAAGTATCTGTTAAATATATGATGACAATAACAATAATATATAATAACATATAAAATAATATAAATATATATAATATAGTTAGAAGGGAAACATAAGTTGGACCTGGCGTTCCTATTCTTATATAGAAAAATAGAACAGACCTCTGCGTTTTCTTCAAAAAAATACATAAGTTGGGTTGCGGATGTTTCAGGAAAAATAAAACCTAGTATGGGAGGTCCATAAGACGGTCGATACATGACGGCCCTCAAGAAAATACAAACCGGCATGTCGTGGGCTACGCATCTTAAAAAAGAAAGCCTAGACGGGGCAGCCCACAACCCAGCTGATACTTGCTGGCCCACTGATAATAAATGATACCTGCCAGCTCCCTGACTTCGTTGTAAATTTATCTCCTTTAGTAACTACATTGAAGCACCTAAAAAAAATGTAACTATGTTGACAAACCCGTGGGCCCCACGTCAGTATAGCATTAGGAGGAAGTATTTTGAGCGGTAGACCTGGTGGGTCCCGACTATCCACCTGTCCATGTACAGTCCTCTCCAGATTCCTCTCGTTTGTTCAGCATGTTCACAATGGCAGACAGTGGCGCCACGGTGAGCGCACAAAGGCGGAGGACGAGAACAAACCACCGGAGCCGGGGAAGGCATGCTACTGTAATAGTAGATGATGTGCTTATTTCTACCGAAACAACTGAACTACCCCAGTGGCCAAGTGACACTACCTGACCGCTGTTCTGCCCGGGTTCGATTCCACCTGATGCAGTGAAAATATCTCCAAATTTTTTACCTCTGCCATTATTGACATGTGGGTCCCCATTGTCATCTACGCACACCACGTCCAACACTTGCCAAAACTTTGTCCCTCGTTTTCACTATTTTTCGCACACTCGACATTGTGTGGGCATTTTGAAAATAGCATATCTTTTTGACTGTGCATCATATGAAGATGTGCTATGCATGAATGTTGATCAGCATGATGTTAACTGGCTGGTAGTTCCATTTTCGACCATGAATAAAACTTCCAACAGGATGTTATCCCTGTTTGAAAAGGGCGTGTTAATATAAATGCTCTGCCTCTGAAACCTGCAGTTTCTTATCTGGAACTGAAACTTGCAGTTTCTTCTCCGAGAATCACATTGTCTGCACTTTTATATGAAACTACATTTTTTAAGTGCTAAAAATAGATCTCTATAATTCATAAAATACTTCATATGCTCAATACTGTAAATCTGAAATTCAAAAGACATTCATATCTGAAAGTACTCTCAAAATACACAACACAAAACACAATTCACAACCTGCAAATACTGACAACCCTAAGCTCCTCCTGACAATTCACAACCTGCCGGACTATTGGGTTGGGGGGGCACTCCCCTCCTATTCCTCGGCGGCAGACAACCACCCCGTGAGACGATGTGAACGGCGAGGGAGAGGATGGCGGGGAAGCGTCGTCGGGGCAACTGCTTTTCTCCGCATGCAGTTGGGTTCGGTCGACGAAGACTCCACCGGCTCGCTCTGGCATGACACCCTCACAAATTGCACCCTATAGATGCTCGATCCTTCAATCTCTGGTGGATGCTCCATCTTGGATCGATACTCCCACCACCGCTGCCTCACGATCGGATTCGGTGAATCTGTTTGCTCCATGGCCCAGAGAAGCAGCTCTATGTACTCCCGCGCGACTCCCTTTGGGAGTATCGCCGCCTTTTTGCTTTGTTGCAGATATTTGGCCATGGATGTCGCCATCGCCGCTAGTTGGTCCTTGTTGTCAAACCAAGACTGTATCTCCAACATCCTAGCTAGCTTCACAGGGTCGCCGTCTGCGATCCTCATGTATCAGTTGTACTCCTCCATCGATCTACTTCTCCACAGCACCTTCACTCATCGGCGGTGGTTTTTGAATGGAAGAGGAGAGAAGCAGCGCTGGTTTTGGATTAGAACGGGAGAGGAGCGATGCTAGTTTTGGATTGGAACAGGAGAGGAGGGGCGGTGGTCTTGAAATGGAAGAGGAGAGGAGCGGCGCTGGATTTAGATTGGAACAGGACAGGAGCGGCAGTGGTTTAAGAGGAGAGGAGCAGCGCTGGTCTTGGAAGTATTTTTTGCTTTGCGTATTTTGGGTCAAAGTTTGACCACGTACTGTACTTGAAGCAAAAGGTGAATGCATGTCACCAAAAATTGTATCGTTTGGTTCGTATCTGAATGTAATTTCAAATTATATTATTTTTGCAATGTATAACATAGTGTGCAAATAAAGAAAAATAGATTGGTGCTTCTTTCAGAAAAGAGTACTCCTTAGAAAAGTGCCAATATAAGCTACTAGTATTTGGTTAGAGGATTTGCTGCCAAGAAAGATCCGTCCACAGAGAGCGCCACACATCCCACTGGTGGTGGTGGATGCCAATGCTTACATGGAGCATGGTTGATGTTGGTGATTTTTACTTGGCACACCTCGCACTCTGCATATATGCCGGTTCCATCCGTACATTTGTGCAGTTCCACCAAAATGCAGCTGAATAACCCTGTTTGCACAGATAATGAAAAAGCGTGATTACTAGTGGATGAAACATACACTACTAAATAGAAGAAAATATTGTGACACTATCATAGTATGCCATGCTGCGAGGGCAAGATGGGCCCTGAGACGCCTCATACGGTAGGCCTCATATTGGAAATTGACCCAATTCTCCCCGATACACCTTCTGCCAGTGATGAACATCAGTGTACAGCGGTAGTACAAGGAGGGGCCTTGAGACATTCCAATCTCTATTTTTGTGCAGATCAACTAAAATTAAGCACCCCAGTTTGCAGAAACACTTAAACATTAACAATGGGACTAGTTGATGAAACATATACTAACAAAGAGAAGCACTTTCTTTATCTACATTGGAAATGAAATGATAGAGAGGACACTCGCTCTATTTTAACTGTATTATTACTTCATTTTCTCAGTGGCACAAGGGTCAAGCAGGTGGCAAGCGAGGTGTACCGTGCGTCGCAAGGATGGAGGGCGGGGGTGCTTAGACTGGGATGCTGAAGCTGGCTCTTTCAGTCCCTATCTTCCCCCCTGATGTTTCTGTGGTAGCATTTGGGTTGTAATCCAGGCTTGGTCGAGCTGGTGCTACATCCCCCTACCTGCCTAGCTTATGTGGCGAACTTGTCTCCTGCTAGTACTCAGTCCGTTCTAGTAATAGTTGCATAACTGCCCATTTACACTGAGATGTTGTCGGATAATGGTTCTCCATGGTTGGGTTTCTTTAATGAAATGGGAGGAAATCCCCTCTTTCGATATATAAAAAAATTAGTGGCACTAGCGGTGCCAAAACATTGCCTCAAATTAATAGTGCCACTAGATTAAGGTGCAAAATAATAACATTACTGCTTTATCATGGCAGTGCCAAAACAGTAGCACAAGAGCAGACTCAACATGCAGGATCTTTGGCAAATGGTCGGACCAAAAAGGAACATACCTCGTGATGGGAACCATATCTGCAGTCAACGCCATTGTAGAAGGGATGACACCAGTCACCAACATGGATGATTCAATTCATGGGACCTTTTTGTGCAGTTCGCCTAAAATGAAGCAATGTCCCATGAGCTAGCAGCTTCTTCTTCATTAGTTGCAATAAAATTGACCAACATCAAGGTTGGTTGTGAAGCTCGTGGAATGTTCAACTATAATTTGGATATCATCTGTGCAGTTCAACTAAGATCAATTGTGAACTGTATATCTCTGTTTGCACAAAAAGGTGGAAAGGAGGGTGACTAACAAGTGTTGAAACATACATCAAATGAAAAGAAGCATGTTCCTTATCTGAATGGTGATCCTACAAGGACAGTATCAATTTCTAAAGCAGCAGCATTACTAGATATTAGTGTGGGCATTAGGATTAACTATGATAACCGTTAAATACGACATTACATTAATGGTGCCATTGCTTCATTTTACCAGCGACATTACATTAACAGCTGCTAAAGAGTTGGTATTTGGGCACGGGAGAGTAGGCAGACCAGGACAGTTGCATTTCTAACGAAAAGAAGAAACTTATCTTAATGGAAAATTTAGCAGGACATGAAAAAAAGTGCCATTGATTCATATTACTAGAGGCATTACATTGAAAACAACATTGGTAAACGTGTCCTTACTTTTAATAGTGCGACTACTACATTTTACTAGTGGCATTACATAAGAGGGGCTCGGGGTAACAAACATCAGAATAGGATATCTGGGTTGGTCCCATTTTTGTTCGGTATAGCCACCTTATACTATGTGAGGCTAGCAAATCTAGTGCTGGACATACTCTGTTGACTTGTCCCCCAGTCCCCACTTTCTTTCCTTTTTCAACCAATAGATCGGTTTATATTGAGTTTGTACTGTGTTTCCCTTTATTTCCCTATTAGAACAACAGACCAGTTGGATAGCCAGTCTTTGCTACTCCCCCCCCCCCCATTATTTCCTCTTTCGACCAAGTCCTAGATTCAGGTAACAAATCTTCCCCACCCCTACCCCCTTTCTTCCCTGTTTGAACCAAGTAGTACTAGATTCGACTGCATGAACTAGTTTTAACTCTTAACAGTAAAAATTTAGGTGGCTTTCGAATAGCCGATCGATCCTATCTATGAGGGGGCCTGAAAAATAGTAAAAGATACAAATGCAGCGACGTCAGGAGCTGGGGAAGTAGAGCAAGGTGAACATGCAACTATCCCTGGGTGGTTTTGGTAATTCCTAACAACATATAGCTCATTGAACTAATGCTATTTCAAGATGATTATTTCAGGAAGTTCAATGATTGGCATGGCATAGACTAGGAATGTGGACCGCTCAAAATGCTAAGGACACATATTGGCTAAAGCTCAAGACTCTACATTTTCATTTTAGTGATCCAAGATCACATTGAGTCCATAGGAAAAGCCAGTACTATTAAAAGGGGATGAGGTGTTGCTTAATGGCTTGCTTGCTCAAATGCTTAGTGAGATGCTCCAAAAGCCCTCAACCACTTTCTCATATCCACATATGTCCCAAACCAAAGTCAAACTCGGCCCCACCAATTTGATCTATCCGGCGCCACCGAGTTCATTTGACATAGCCACTGCCAGAAACCCTAGTCAGCTCAGTCTCACCGAGATGGGATTGCAAACTCTCTGTTTCCCTTCGTAACGTTTTGGTCTAACCGAGATGAGCGATCGGTCCCACCGAGTTTGCAATGCAAACTCTCTGTTTCCCTTTCGTAACATTTTGGTCTCACCGAAATGAGTGAATCGGTCCCACCGAGTTTGCCTGACCAACTCTCTGTTTACCTATTACAGAAATCGGTCCTACCGAGTTTATGTGATCGGTCTCACCGAGAATACGTTTTGCCCTAACCCTAATGAAATCGGTCCCACCGAGTTGATGTGTCGGTCCCACCGAAAATCCTAACGTTCACATTTTGAACTAAATCGGTCTGACCGAGTTTTATCATTCGGTCCCACCGAGTTTGGTAAATTGTGTGTAACGGTTAGATTTTGTGTGGAGGCTATATGTACCCCTCCACCCACTCTTCATTCGTGGAGAGAGCCATCAGAACATGCCTACACTTCCAGTATACATTTTCTGAGAGAGAACCACCTAGTCATGTGTTGAGACCAAGATATTCCATTCCAATCATATGAATCTTGATCTCTAGCCTTCCCCAAGCTGCTTTCCACTCAAATCATCTTTCCAACAAATCCAAATCCGTGAGAGAGAGTTGAGTGTTGGGGATACTATCATTTGAAGCACAAGAGCAAGGAGTTCATCATCAACACACGATCAATTACCTTTTGGAGAGTGGTGTCTCCTAGATTGGTTAGGTGTCACTTGGGAGCCTCCGTCAAGATTGTGGAGTTGAACCAAGGAGTTTGTAAGGGCAAGGAGATCACCTACTTCGTGAAGATCTACCCGAGTGAGGCAAGTCCTTCGTGGGCGATGGCCATGGTGGGATAGACAAGGTTGCTTCTTCGTGGACCCTTCGTGAGTGGAGCCCTCCGTGGACTCGCGCAACCATTAACCTTTGTGGGTTGAAGTCTCCATCAACATGGATGTACGATAGCACCACCTATCGGAACCACGCCAAAAATCTCCGTGTCAACATTGTGTTTGCTCCCTCCAAACTCCTCCCTTTACCTTCATATGCAAATGTCTTACATTCTGCTGCTATACTCCTAGACTTGCATGTGTAGGTTGATTGCTTGACTTGTGCCAAGTTGCTAAAATCTGCCAAGACTTAAAATTGGGAAAAGGCTAGGTTTTTATTTGGTCAAGTAGTCTAATCACCCCCCTCTAGACATACTTTCGATCCTACAAGTGGTATCAGAGCTTTGATCTCCATTTGCCTTGATTTCCATAGCTTTTGGTGATCATAGCCTTGGTTTCACAACCTAGGAGAGTATGGTGTCTAGCGAGGGAAATTACCACCGTAGAGGTCCTTACTTTGATGGTACTAATTTTGCTAGTTGGAAGCATAAGATGAAAATGCATATTCTTGGACATAACCCCGCCGTTTGGGCTATTGTCTGTATTGGTTTGCAAGGTGAATTCTTTGATCGGAGAGAACCAAACCTTGAAGCTACCGCGGAAGAGTTGAAGATGTTGCAATACAATGCTCAAGCTTGCGATATCCTCTTCAACGGATTGTGCCCCGAAGAATTCAAAAAAATCAGCCGTCTTGAGAATGCAAAGGAAATTTGGGATACTTTGATTGATATGCATGAGGGTACCGACTCCGTCAAGGAATCCAAGTTGGATGTACTTCAAAGTCAACTTGACAAGTTCAAAATGAAGGATGGTGAAGGTGTCGATGAAATGTACTCTAGGCTTGCTCTCATCACAAATGAGATTGCCGGCTTAGGAAGTGAAGAGATGACCGATAGATTCATCATCAAGAAGATCCTAAGAGCCTTGGATGGAAAATATGATACCGTGTGCACATTGATCCAAATGATGCCCAATTACAAAGACTTAAGCCAACGGAAGTCATTGGAAGAATTGTTACTCATGAGATGTCACTCAAGGATAAGGAAGAGCTTCACAACAAGTCAAGTGGTGCTTACAAAGCCTCATGTGATACTCCTACATCATCAAGTGAGAAACAAACCTTCAATGAGGAATTGAGCCTAATGGTGAAGAACTTCAACAAGTTCTACAAGAGTAGAAGCAAGGAAAGAAGTTCCAAGTCAAGGTCCTACAATGACAAAAGATCTTCAAGCCGTGAGCGTAATTGCTACAATTGTGGAAGACCCGGACACTACTCCAATGAGTGTACGGCCCCCTACAAAAGAAGATAAGATTCACCCAAAAGAAGAAGTAGAAGAGAAGAATCACCTCCAAGGGAGAGAAGGAGTAGAGATGATCGCTATGATCGAAGAACCTCTCGCAGAAGCAAGGATTCAGAAAGGAAGGACAAATCATCAAAGAGCTACACAAAACGAAGACATCAAGCTCACGTTGGTGAATGGGTATCCGGCTCCGACTCCGACCATCACTCCGAGAGAAGTTATCACTCCGACTCCGAATATACTCAAGATGAAGGTGTTGCCGGTCTAGCACTTGTGCCAACCAACTCCTACGACATATTTGACTCACCAAATGAAGGAATTGGAAGATGCTTCATGGCTAAAGGCCCAAAGGTATCACACCCCGAGTATGTTGATTTCAATAGTGATGAAGATGATTTGCTAGGTGATGATGATTTACTTGTTGACAACTCTAGTGATGAAAACTATGATGAACTTGCTATTAATCATGCTAATCAAGATAAAATGAATGATGATGTTAAGAAGGAGATTGACCGTCTAACTAAAGAACTAAACACTCTTCAGTTAGCTCATGAAACTACCTTAGAAGATCATCGAGAACTTTTAAAGACTCATGAGAAGCTACGCTTTGAAAAGCTCAACCTTGAGCAAGAGCATGGGTTCTTAAAGGCAATCAATGATGATCTTCGTAAGAAAAGTTCTTACATTGCCAAGCATTTACTCTTGTCTACTTACATGCCACAAGTAAAATCTAGCAACAAGAGTAAGAAAGATTCTTCTTCTAGTAGTAACAATAATCATGTTAAATCCAATGTTGTTGCTTCTAGTAGTTCTCTTGATTACACTAATGATTCTCTTAGCCAAGTTACACTCGAGCAAGAAAACAGCTTATTGAAGGGAATTATAGAGAAAGGTGTTTACTAAAGCCTTGCCGGGAGTAAGCAATTTGAGGAAATTGTACGCAAGCAAGGAAGGCACCGGAAGAATCAAGGTGTTGGTTTTGAACGAAAGTTCAATGCCAATGGAGTTGAGTGGGAAGAAGATCAATACCCCAAGACGAAGTTTGTTCCTCAACAAGAGAAGTATGATCCTACTTCTTTCCATGGGACACAAGCTCAAGATGAACTTCCACCACAAGACCACAAGCAAAAAGGCAAGGACAAGCTTCAAGAGGAGATTGATGCATTTGAAGAAGCTCCTAAGGCCTTGGTCAATTGGGTTCCCAAGACTACATCAAGTTCTACTTCGTCAAGTACGACTACAACTCCAAGGATTCCCATCAAGATGATGTGGATCCCGAAGAAGAAGAACTAGAGAGTTCTTGAGGGTGACTCTGCCAACATACTTCACTCATATCATTTTGGCAAGGACAAGTGCAAACAACTTCCATATCTTGCACTAGTTCAAGGAGTCACAAACCCTCTTGTTGGTAAGACAAGGGACAAGGTAACCTAATGCTTTCATGGACATCATCTTGTGTGAACATCACTCTATGTCTATGGATATCCTTGTTTGTTCCTTGTGGGACTAACCCATGTAGGTATTGAAAGTGCAACTCACTCCAAAGGATTGCTCCAAATGATCTACATCAACATTGAGCATCCACATCTTCAACATCTACATGAAGTCATCATCGACAAAACCCAAGGTTAGTTCATCCCTCTTGGGGGGATATCACATCTAGGGGGAGCTTTACTCTAATAATTGAGCTAAAGAACCTCTAATGGTGTGAACACAACAATGCTTTATGTAAAAGTGGTAACCCCACTTGTGCTTAAATGATGAGTATGACCTATGATCAAATGTTCTCATTTGACTTCTAAGTCAATATACTCATATATAGATGACCTAGTCATCGCCAATTGCTTGATAGATGCTAGAGTGTTTGTGCATGCTTTGCCACATGTTTCATTTGCCACTTTATTGTGTGAGCATGTTGATTGCATATTTTACTCATTCGAGGACATCCATTTGTTGCTTTTATTGTTTGTTTTTTTTCCCTTTTGCCAAATGGATGGACAAGAATGCCTAAGAACTTCCTCTAGCTATCTATGCTTTTCTTGTCTCAAACTCTATTCATGCTACATCACAAAGTTTGATCAAGTCAGATTCGAACCACTCTATGTGAGGAGCACTCGGAGTCCCCGATTTGTCATAGACTTAAACTTCCAAAACCTCTCTGTGCATTTTGGTCTGGCCGATTCATCCATTTCGGTCATACCAAGTTCACTGAGTTGTTCTAGGTTTTCAATCTTGGTGCAACCGATTAGAACCTTTCGGTCACGCCGAGTTGCAGTAACCGCTTGCGATTCATCATCTCGGTGCCACCGAGTTGTTCCTTTCGGTCACACCGATAGGGTCAGGATATATATATCGAGAGGTGAGATTTTGGAAATTTCTTCAAAACCCCTCAGCCCGCGCGTGTCCTGCTCTGCCGCCTCGGGTCTCTGGATCGTCTCCTTGTCGCCAGTGACCTCCCACCGCCGGTCTCCATCGCCGTCAACAGATTTCAACCCCGCCGTTGCCGCCGTAGCGAACTCACCGCCGAACTAGGTTATGAGTTCGACCTTTTGTGCTAATTCCTAACTCCGATTCTTAGCACAATGCAATGCCATGTTCTATACCACGTATGAGATCAATCTATCCAGAGAAAACCTCCATTAGATTAGGTTTGATTTGAAAATTTAGGGTTAAGTTTCCGCCGAACTCATCTCGGACCGACCGAATTCTAGAAATCGGTCTCACCGATTTGGCCTAGGCCATTGCACTTGTAATTTTCGGTCTGACTGAAACTTATGAATCGGTGCGACCGAGTTCAACTCTTAGTGAAACCCTAGCAATCTCAGAGTCACCGAACTGCATCTCGGTCTGACCGATTTCACTAGTTTAGACTCCAAAAGTTGCTTCGGTGTCACCGAGTTTAACAAATTGGTAGCTCCGAAATGCTTTATGTGGAAAACTAAAACTAAGTTTTTGACTCATTTGTTTTGCAAAAACTCTGCACTTTGTGATGCTCATCCACTCTATCTCATCTATATCTATTCACCGGGTCTGCTATCAGTTTGCTTTGCCAGTATGTCAGATCAAAGTGACCGCCAGAACAAGTCTGAGGAGCAAGTTAGCATGAGTGAGGGCACTAGTCCCTCTGGCAGCAATGATGAGGGTAGCAGGAGCACCCCAAGCAATTTGCCCAAGGCAGCCACTAGGACAAGGTAGAAGAGAATCTCAGACTCAGAGGATGAGGACTATGTTGCTGAGGAGGAAGTTAGCTCAAAGAAGAATGTTGTCAAGAAAGAATTTGGCAATATAGCGTCAACCAAGCCTGGTTTGAACAAGAGAGCTCCTGCCAAGAGAGAGCCCATGTCTAAGGCCAGAGCCTCAACTTTTGAAACTTCCAAATCAACTATTGAAGAGGCTGCTGATGATGGCAAGAAAAGAAAGGAGAGGGTCAAGAAGACCATTGCTAGAGTTATTGGCAAGCCCTCCATGATGAGAGATCCAGCTGAGGATGAAGAGGAAGAGGAAGAGGATGCTGCACCAGCACCCAAGTCCCAAAAGCTGATGGGGGATGCCATCAAGTCTGGGACTGCTGCTTCAAAGCCCAAGATTGCCTCCAAAGCTGTTGCTCAAGCTCCAAAACCTACTGCACCAAAGAGGAGCACTAGGAATATACCAGCTGTTGAGAAGAACAAGGCCCCAGTGCCTGAAACTGAAACTGAAGAAGATGCTGAAGCCCAAGTACTTAGGAAACTTAAACCAAAGATTCCAGATCATGATGACAGCCATCCAGTGGCAGAAAATATGAGCATCAGGAAGGATGCTGGTCTGAGACTTTGGAGACAAAGTGATCCCTATGCTGTGAGGAGGAGGACTGCAGTAGACTACAGATTTCACACCAAAGAACAACAAGATTTCTATGAAACCATTCTGCTTGACAAGAAGCCCATAGTTTGTGACATGAAGTGGGCAGACTGGAAGTACATTGATGAGAATGAAGATCATTTTCCAGGTGTGCATGAGAGCTTCAGAGCTTGTGGAGTTGACAAGTTTGTGGGTCAGAAGCTAACAAAATGGAATGATGAACTCATCATGCAATTCTACTCTACAGCTCATTTTTATCCAGATGGTAGAATTGTATGGATGTCAGAGGATACAAGGTACCAATCAACTGTTGATGAGTGGGCAAAACCGATAAATGCTCCTGAAGAGCATGAAGATGACTTGGACATCTATGCCAAGAAGAAGAAAGACCACAACTCTATGGCCAACATGTACAAAGAGATCCCTGACAAAGCTTTGGATACACATAGACTTGGATCTATTCATTACTTGATGTCTGGTCCAGCTACAATCAACACAATATTGAGGCATACTCTGTTGCCCAAATCTGGAGATCACAAGATGATCAGAGGCCATTCAATCAACTTGCTGCAGATATTTGATGTGCCTCAGAAATTCAAAGTTATGAGCCTGATTGTTGAAACAATCAAGAGGACTGTTGCAGATCAGAAGAGATCTTGTGGGTATGCTCCACATATTCAGGTGCTCATCAACTCCAAGATGGGCACAAGCACCTATTTGTTGGATAAGGAGCATCTACCCCTAAGACCAGAATTTGAGGATAATACTGTTGTGATGGATGAAGAAGATCACACATCTGTGCAAGCACAAGAAAAGAGAGAGAAGGCAAAGGCTGAGAAAGCTGCAAAGATGCCAAGTGTTGAAGAGGCATCTCAGGTATTTCTGAAGAGCAAGCAAGATCAGCTTGCATATCTGATTCAAGCAACTTTGAGGATTGAGAAGGGCTTGGCCACCCTGACTCAAAATCAGGAGAGCTTGGAGAGGATCATTGAGACAAAATTCTATGATCTAGATCTGAAAGTGACTGAGATGCAGGCAGCTATTGAGCAGCTCCAGGAGGAAGCAGAGGAGAAGAAAGGGCAGGCTACCATAGATGCCTTTCAGAGAGTGCCCAGAGGTCAGAGATCTGCTGCAGTGCCAGTGCCTTACACTAGAGCCACAAAATTAGCACCAGTAGCCACAGCTTCAGTGCCACCTCCAGTTGCAACTCCACCAGCTCCATCAACTTCTACAGATGCTTTCGACCTTGGAGTTCTCTCAACATCACCTCCCAAAGATCAAGCCTAGAGAGACGCATAACACTATGCATTTTCGAACTTTTTGGTAACTTGTTGCCAAAGGGGGAGAAATGTATAGATCATAGGCTTCGAGAGAGAGTGTTCTTGCTTCTTTTGTCTCTCTTGCTATTTGGTTGAAACTTTTGTGTGCTTGATTGATACTTTATGTCTTATGATCATGTGTTTGATCATATCATACTTTAATGCCTGCTTGAATGATATTATCGTTTATTTCCCATATATGATCATTCACTTTGCTTGGTGATGAGTGCATGTTTTTAATTTCTATCATTTTGAGCACTCCACCAAGATGTATGTGACATGGAAGAGTAACCCATGATCCTAATCGATTGTGCATTTGCATTCAAAAGCAAATTTCAAATAATGCACAAATTTAGGGGGAGCTCTTACTTATCACATACTTCTCAAAGCGACGATGTTCTAAATCTTATTATCATTTGTCGAAGCTTTGATCTATATGTTGTCATCAATTACCAAAAAGGGGGAGATTGAAAGTGCAACTATCCCTGGGTGGTTTTGGTAATTCCTAACAACATATAGCTCATTGAACTAATGCTATTTCAAGATGATTATTTCAGGAAGTTCAATGATTGGCATGGCATGGACTAGGAATGTGGACCCCTCAAAATGCTAAGGACACATATTGGCTAAAGCTCAAGACTCTACATTTTCATTTTAGTGATCCAAGATCACATTGAGTCCATAGGAAAAGCCAATACTATTAAAAGGGGATGAGGTGTTGCTTAATGGCTTGCTTGCTCAAAATGCTTAGTGATATGCTCCAAAAGCCCTCAACCACTTTCTCATATCCACATATGTCCCAAACCAAAGTCAAACTCGGCCCCACCGATTTGATCTATCCGGCGCCACCGAGTTCATTTGACATAGCCACTGCCAGAAACCCTAGTCAGTTCGGTCTCACCGATAGGGATCTCAGTCTCACCGAGATGGGATTGCAAACTCTCTGTTTCCCTTCGTAACATTTTGGTCTAACCGAGATGAGCGGTCGATCCCACCGAGTTCGCAATGCAAACTCTCTGTTTCCCTTTGGTAACATTTCGGTCTCATCGAAATCAGCGAATCGGTCCCACCGAGTTTGCCTGACCAACTCTCTGTTTGCCTATTACAGAAATAGGTCCTACCGAGTTGATGTGATTGGTCTCACCAGGATTACGTTATGCCCTAACCCTAATGAAATCGGTCCCACCGAGTTGACGTGTCGGTCCCACCAAAAATCCTAACGTTCACATTTTGAACTAAATCGGTCTGACCGAGTTTTATGATTTGGTCCCACCGAGTTTGGTAAATTGTGTGTAACGGTTAGATTTTGTGTGGAAGCTATATATACCCCTCCACCCACTCTTCATTCGTGGAGTGCGCCATCAGAACGTGCCTACACTTCCAGTATACATTTTCTAAGAGAGAACCACCTACTCATGTGTTGAGACCAAGATATTCCATTCGAATCATATGAATCTTGATCTCTAGCTTTCCCCAAGCTGCTTTCCAATCAAATCATCTTTCCACCAAATCCAAATCCATGAGAGAGAGTTGAGTGTTGGGGAGACTATCATTTGAAGCACAAGAGCAAGGAGTTCATCATCAACACACCATCTATTACCTTTTGGAGAGTGGTGTCTCCTTGATTGGTTAGGTGTCACTTGGGAGCCTCCGTCAAGATTGTGGAGTTGAACCAAGGAGTTTGTAAGGGCAAGGAGATCGCCTACTTCGTGAAGATCTACCCGGGTGAGGCAAGTCCTTCGTGGGTGATGGCCATGGTGGGATAGACAAGGTTGCTTTTTCGTGGACCCTTCATGGGTTGAGCCCTCCGTGGACTCGTGCAACCGTTACCCTTCGTGGGTTGAAGTCTCCATCAATGTGGATGTACGATAGCACCACTTATCGGAACCACGCCAAAAATCTCCGTGTCTACATTGCGTTTGCTCCCTCCAAACTCCTCCCTTTACCTTCATATGCAAATGTTTTACATTCTGCTGCTATACTCTTAGACTTGCATCTGTAGGTTGATTGCTTGACTTGTGCCAAGTTGATGAAATCTGCCAAGACTTAAAATTGGGAAAAGGCTAGGTTTTTATTTGGTCAAGTAGTCTAATCACCCCCCCTATAGACATACTTTCGATCCTACACAAGGCCGGTTTCGAAGGAAGTTAGACCTGAGGGTCGCCGGGATGTCGCTAGGTGGGCGGCGGGAGGCCGGATCTGCCCACACTACGGCAGCGAGGAAGAAGGGGTCGGAGGCCCTCCCTAGCCGCTGCTGCGTGGGAGAGAATGGCAAGGCACGCTAATAGGGACGCGCTGGCAGTGGGTAAGAGTCGTCACCGAGGACGACCGCGTGGACATTGCACCTTATCACCTTCCCCGGCCGAGAGGATCCAGCTGGATCTATGACCAGCGGTGAGCAGAGAGAGAGTGTGGCCACCGCTGTCTTGTTTAGATCTGGAGAGGACGAGACGGTGTGAAGAGAGCAACACTAGCAAGCAAGCGCGGAGGCTCCTGCCTATATAGTGGTGTAGTTTTCTTTTATCTACCGGAGCTGGCTTGACCTCGTCAATGACTGTCGAGAAGTCTTCATGCACGTGCCCCGGAGTCGCAGTTGTCATCATTTTGATCTGAAGCACCGGATTAACATATAACACGAAAAAATGCCACATGACAAGAAACCATAACCTCACTGCCCCAAGGAGACAACATGAATCCCGACGGACAAACTAGACGAGGATCAAAGCTCAAATTAAAGATAAACTCCTAGAAAAGGGTCCATCGATAGATGTCCTAATTAACATAGCCGGCTTGACCTAGATGGCAGTCGAGTAGTCTTCGTGCATGTGCCCCCAATGACCAGCGCCTTGGAGGAACTCAGTTGTCGCTGTTTAACCCTCGCAGTGATCCGAAGTACATGACACCTAATATTGCGAGATGACAAGAAAACTTTTTTTTAGATTTCTCATCAGAACTATGGCCCTATACAACACAGCCTGCACGATATGTAGACGATAGCCAATCCAGCCGTCTGCTGGAGTCTGGTCTGCATGGACGAACTGATCTTCCGTGTCATGCAGGGATCGTCCAGGCACCGACGTCTATACAACACTACTCCAGTACTATCGCTCGTCTCTCTCTTCTATTAACTCAGCCGACTTGCGGGGCCGAGGAGTGTGCCTATGGTCGGTTCTCAATTGCGGTCCCACATGTGTGTGCAAATGCAATATGACGCGCGTTCCATTCGGAGAGCGACGCGCCAGACCGACCAACCGTCTGGGGTGCGACGCGAACGCGACGGGCGTGCTGTATACATGTGTACCGCAGTTTTCTTGAGGCTTTGCTCCATGGCGCAATCCATGGATAAAAAATTATATTTAAAAGTCGAGGGCGGGGCTTTTCCCGTGTGGTAGGCGGGGCAGTTCCGCCTAGTCGGTTTGACAGAGAGGCGAGAAGATGAGGGAGTAGGCTGCTGCAAATGTAGGGCTGTGTGATTTGATGGTGAGTTACTGTTGGACAGGTGGGACCCTGTGATTTGACTTGCCATTATCATTTTAACTGCGGCGCTACGACCGGCGTGAGTCTCCCCATTCCTGACCACCTCCATGGTATACAGGTGCCAAGTACTGTACTCCTTACTCCTTTTGGCAAATGCAATAAATACTACTCCCTCTCTCTCAGTTTACAAGGCATGCGCGTACCCCTAGGTCGACCAACCTAATAGAAGTCATATACAGTATAAAAAAAACATACCATTATAAACTTCAAATGTTCTATTTTCAAACGGTATAATTTTTGTGTTATATAGTTTATATTACGGTGATAAAATTGACAACCTAGGTATACGCGCAGGACTTGTAAACTGAAATGGAGGGAGTACGAAGAAAGAGATAGAGAGAAGTAAAAAATATTACTCTTATAGCCAACCTTACAGTTAACCTTGTTGTATGAGTGACTAAGTGATGACTATGTATGACATGCCAACATCAGATAGCCTAACGCACCTGGACGAAGGAAGTAGTTTCATGCATGCGAAGTAGGCAAAAAATGCTCATTTATAGCTGTCTGAAATCTCCAAGGGCGCGACCGCACGAGCGAGACGACGGTCGTGGTAGGCGCGACCATGATACGGGCTGCTGACAACCCTTTGATCTGAGATCGAACAATCACATGCTAAGTTGCTGAAAATTTGCTCCAGGATAGGATATTCATCCATAGGTCTAGAATCATGCCATGCAACCGTTCGATCTCATATCCAAGGGCTCTCGGAAGCCC
Source organism: Thinopyrum elongatum (assembly GCA_011799875.1). Taxonomy (NCBI): domain Eukaryota; kingdom Viridiplantae; phylum Streptophyta; class Magnoliopsida; order Poales; family Poaceae; genus Thinopyrum; species Thinopyrum elongatum. The sequence continues at coordinate 426,979,077 of CM022303.1, read as the reverse complement.
GTATCATGGGAGCATGGAAAGCCCTGCTGTTCGTATGCCCCAGTCAGCATTTTTACAATCGAAAAAACGCTAGCAGTTTGCTCCTACTCGTCCCTGGCCGTCCTTTAACATTACGGTAGTTCGCTCCTAGTCATCCCGTCCTTTCACGTTACAGCAGTTCCACTAATCCTAACCCTCCTCCCAAATCCATGGTGTCCCAAATCTCCATGATCGGCGGTGACTACAAGGTTAGAACCATCACCGGCGATGATTTCGATGTCATCTACACCCGTTCTTCCGCGACGGTGAAAGGATGCCTTGCTCGCTTCAGACGCATGTTCGAAAAATCAAAGGCAGAGTGGGTCGCTGGTCTAGATGTTGAGTACACCACAGTCCTGGGAAAAGAGAAGAATCTAAAGGAGGAAGAGAAGAAGAAGCCCGTCGTGATCCAGGTTTGCGTGCATAACTTGTGCTTGGCCTACCACATATGCCATGCCGACGTTGAGTGCGAGGAATTTAAGAACTTCCTCAGGGGCGGCAAAGTCAAATTTGTTTCTATAGACTTTAGTAACGACAAAGAAGTCCTGGGTCTGATAGGCCTCGTTGTAGGCCTGCCCTTTGACCTCGAGAGGAATGTTCTGGTGTCCTCCTGTCAACCTTCAATGCTAACCCTGGCAGCAGCCATGTTTGATCCTTCATATGGTAAACTGATAAAACCTCCTCCCAAGTTTCATCTTGCATGGCAGTGGAATGTACTAGATAGAGACCACATCAATTGTGCTGCAATGGATGCCTACCTTTGTTTCAATATCTACAAGGGTTGGATGAAGAGCGAGAGCCAAGTGCGCGGTTCAAGCAAAGAAGTATCGGCCAAGAGGAAGAGGGACAAGGAAAAAGTCGAGCACGTGGACGAGGAGTCCGAGTAATGTGGTAGTGTCATTGCTCATGGTGGTTGTAATGCAGTGTCTACCGGATTAGTTGCTTAGTTTAATTTCAGGGTGCTTAGTTTTATTTGAGGGGTGTGTTGTGCTGAGCCCCTAGCAGAACTATGTTATGTTCCTTCTCGTTACTTTAGCTCTTCAGTACGTACATACTAGTATTTCTTATAGTTCATCTTGTAGTTGGTAGTACTTGTCGGCGTTCTGGATACGGGGGGACCCAGACTTGCCTGCCTACGGCCCACGGCGTGGCTCCATCGACGGCCTGGTACGGCCCAGCTTCGACATCGACAACTCAAGACCCTCGCGAGGGGCCAAGCCTCACGAGGCGGACGACATCAAGACCTCCCAAGGGATCGGCCTCCTCAGGCTGGCTCCCGAGGAGCGGAGATTTCTATGCAAGGCTCACCTCGTGAGGTTCGGGTGACGTGAGCCATGACGATCGAGGCCAGGCGGGCGCCAGCGGGCGCAGTGTACCAGTTTCCTCTTTGGTGCAAAGGAGGCAAGCAGCATACGCAGAGTCCCGAGGAAGCAGCCAAAGGTTTCCATTCCCGTGCAACAAGACCAAGACTGCCAGGACGGAGGTCGTCGCCGTGCCCACCACGCCGTCACGACCAGAGGCTTTTGCAGGCGAAGACCACTTTAGTCAGGATAAGATGTACTAGTTGTCTCCCTTCAAATTTGGCCGTTATGGGATCCCTTCCCGCCTACATTTGGGAAGAGGACCAAGGCCACTATAAATAGGACCTAGCCACCACCATGGACAGGGGATTGAGGGGATCGAGGGAGGACAGATCAAGTCGACCGCATCCATTCCACCCTCACCAGCTCACTTGAGCTCAAGAACACACCTCCTGAGGTTGTTCTCCACTGTACTAGTTCATCCTCAGCCCACCGAGGCAAATCCACCACAAAGCAGGAGTAGGGTTTTACACCGCAAGGTGGCCCGAACCTGGGTAAATCGCTGTGTCTCTCTTCCCCTTGAGTTCGCCGCGCTAGGCTATGGGATTAGGGAGCTGGCAGCCTGGGTAGGTTGAGATCTCCGCACGCACCCCAGAGTTCAAACCTCTCAATGGTTTGCGGAACCCAAAATCCGACATTTCGCGCGCCAGGTAGGGGTGCGTCGGAGCCCCTCTTCCGCCAGACGATTCACCACCGCCCCGCCGTTTCCATGGCTGACGCACGTCAAGCTCGCGCTGAGCGACGGGCCGCTGTCGCAGCCCGCGTCGCTCAGACGGCACCGGCGGGCGACGGCTGCCCTCGCCGCCCCCCTTCACAAGCGGCGAATGCCGCCACTGGCCCTGCGGGCCACGAGCAGCAGGCCTCATTGCTGCACCCTTCCGTGCGCCGCGGCGGGCGCACCGCTACTCCGGCCGCTTCGTCCTCCCACGCTCGTCGTGGCCCGGGGAACGCGCAGGCCGCGCTGCTCATGGCACGGGAGCTCCTACGCTACCACCCGGTCGACGACTTCTACGAGGAGTGGCTCGAACGCATTGCCGAGCTCGTCAGCGCCGCCGGAGAATCTGCTGCACCATCCCGCTCGCTGCGCCAACCGCCGCCTGCCACGAGCGACATGGCTCACGGAGCGCCTCCTCCACCTCCCATGCAGGACGCCATCATCGAGCCAAGGCGGGTGGCGCCTCGGCGTGATCCGTAGTGTCAGGCGCCCGCACGCGATGAAGCAAGCTTACAAGTGGTGCAGCGGCCCCAAGAAGATGCACGTGCGCTCCCAGCACTGCCGCGTCAAGACCGCGCACCACCTATGGTGGTGGTGCGCGAGTGCCAAGACCAGGCTCCGCCACCGCGGCGGGCTCCCGTGACCACGGCAGGGTGCCGTGCGTTCACTCCGGAGTTGCGCAGCGTCGTCTGGCCGGGGAAGTTCAAGCCCGACCTGCCTCCACGCTACGATGACACCGCCGACCCTACCGAGTTCCTGCAGCTCTATGAGCTGAGCATCGAGGTGGCCAGTGGTGACGAGAAGGTCATAACTGGTTCTTCATGGCCCTCATGGATGGCGTGCACTCGTGGCTCCTGAACGTCCCCGCAGGATCGATCTCCTCCTGGGATGAGATGCGGGAATGCTTCATCGCCAACTTCCAGAGCACACGCGACCGTCCGCCGGCCGCGGGTGACCTGCGACGCATCAAGCAGCAGCCAGGAGAGACCCTGCAGAAGTACATCCAACGCTTCAACAGCGTTCGCCTCAAGATCCCCAAGGTATCGGATGAAGCCATCATCTCAGCATTCACTGATGGCGTCCGCGACGTCAAGATGAAGGAGGAGCTTGCCATACATGAAGATCTTTGCACTGCCCTGGAGATGTTCAACATGGCGACCAAGTGTGCGAGAGCTGAGAAGGGACGCCTCTCCCTCCTCGAGCTCCCTGATGCAAACCCAGAAGACAAGAAGGCCAAGGCCAAGGATGTGAAGCGCAAGGGGCCAGCCATGCTCGCGGCCGAGCCAGAGATGAAGTGCGGCTGTGATCACCCAGAGTCATCCAAGGGCAGCCGCCTGTTCTGCGTCTTCCACAACATGCACAACCACATCACCAACGACTTTCAGGAGCTCAGGGCTATCCGCGATGGGCGCCTCGGTCGTCGCCCTGAGCGCAATGATCGAGGCTACGGCCGCGGAGGTGGCCGAGGTGGAGGATGCTGGGACGGCCGCGACCATCGTCAGGAGTGGCACGACCAGCCTCGGGAGGACCGCTGGCAGGGCCAGCCTCGTGAGTGGGCCTGGAGAGACCAACCTCGCGAGGACCGTCCTCAGGGCAATGTTGGCCTTCCCCCGCTGCCGCCACCACCAAGAAGGAACGAAGACCACCACCAGGACAAGGGGGCTGGGGGCTTCCAGGAGCCTCGTGCCATCGCTTGCATCCTGGGCGGCTTCCAGGCCCCAGCCTCTCACCGCATATTCAGACAATTCGCGCGTGAGGTGAACGCAGCCCTCCCCAAGCTCGAGGCGACACGGCCGCTCAGGTGGTCCAAGTACGCCATCACCTTTGACTCCTCCGACCAGCTCAAGTCCGTGGCCACAGCCGGCGCCCTCCCAATGCTCTGCTCTCCCATCATCAGCAACGTACTCATCACCAAGACACTCATCGATGGTGGTGCGGGGCTCAATGTTCTCTCTATTGAGACGTTCAACAGACTCCAAGTGCCGTACCATCAACTGCAGCCTACCAAGCCCTTCTCTGGAGTAACCGACGTCTCCACGCATCCGATCGGGCAGGTCCGCCTCCCCGTCACCTTCGGCAAGCGTGACAACTACCGCACCGAGCTCATTGACTTCGACGTCGCCGACATTCGCCTGCCATACAACGCCATCCTCGGGTACCCAGCCCTCGCCAAGTTCATGGTGGCAACACACCATGGCTACAACGTCCTCAAGATGCCAGGGAGCTGCGGCATCATCACGGCCGCCTGCAAGGAGAAGGATGCGGTGTGCTCTCTCGAGCGCGCCTACCAGGCCGCGGCGGTCAAAAACCCTGAAGACGAGGGCGCTGTCCTCCCTCCTGAGGCCGTCCCCAAGAAGAAGAAGCAACTGCTTGGCCAGGGATCTCAGGAGGAGGGGGCGTCTGGCAGTGCTGCCTTAAGTCTTGCATCCGTGGATGGGGCGCCTTCACCTATCGCATAGGAAGGCGCGCCCGGCGCCCCTCTCAGGCTGGGCTCGGGGGCTCTTCTCTGGAGGGCCTCAGACCTAGCCAACATCATGAGGGAGGCGCTCGGGCACCATGCGGAGGCGTGCTTCAGTGCATGTTTCCGCGAAGAGGGCGCAAGGCATCAGGCGCTCAGGAGTTCATTACCAAGGCGGTCAAGGAAATTCAGGAGGCGAGAGCTAGGCGGGGCGATCGCTGCCCACCACTAGGCGCGGCTCCTTGCCCCGGCGAGGACAAGGAGCTGCGCGTCTGCGTCGACATGCCTGGGCTCAACAGGGCCGCGTCTCAGGAGCTCTTCTGGCTGTCCCGTGTTGGCCGATGCGAGGGACCCCCTCACAGCTACGTTCACATGCCCTTCGGTCTACTGAACGCAGCTGCTGCATCTCAGCGCCACATGCGGGGCGTCCTGGCAGCTCAGGAGGCCAGGCGCCAGGCGATCCAGGCGGAGATGGCGATGGATCCTCACGAGCCCCCCGGATCGCCAGAGCCTCCCGAGGTTCAGGGCCAGGGCGGCTCATGAGGAGCAACTTCAGTAGCACACGCCTCCTACTACTCCAACACCTCTTCAGCAATGGTGCCAGGTGACATCTTTTAGTTCGTTCAGTTGGGGGCGCACCTCGGGCTGCATCATCCCCAAGTCACGTGGCTCCATCCCTGCGACATGTATCCTTCTTGCATTTATCAGAACTGGCTTTACCTTCTTCCATGAGCTGCTTTATGTCTATCATCCGCTTGCTTCGAGTTTCATTGCTACTCGTGGCCTCGCCGCATTGCTAACCTACCTTTTGCTCATCCCGCAACGGGGGCTACACCTGCTGGCACGACGCTTGTGCTCGGGTCCGTCCCTGCAACGCTGACAAATCTGAGAGATCGAGCTCTGGCTCGCGGCCTGCCCCGCGCACATCACCTCACCAGATCCTCAGTGCCTCCATATTCTTGCGGAAAGATCAACGGACGGGCAGCAAGCGCGGTTCTATGTCATACTCTCTTCCACGAACTAACTCGCAGGAAGCTCCGGAGCCTAACTACGGGCAGGTCCGACGGCCGTCTCCTTCTCACGCAAATCGCATGCATGTTAAAGGGGGGGCTCCTGAGCATCGCGCCTCAGGAGCTCCTACTGGCTCTCCAGCCCTCACCCCTGGCCTTAACCACGGCATCGCGACCTGGCATACTAGCGGTGGCTGAGCCTCGCTCGAGGGCCGGGACCCGAGGACATAGAGCGCCTAGACAAGCAAGGGAAGGGGATGGCCGGCGCGAGCCTACCTAGAGGCGTCACCGCCAGGGTACGATTGGGCACCATGCAAGGAACCTGCCGCAGGCTCACTAAGATAAGTCACCCATACATAACAGCGTGAACCTCATGACTCAATCCCGCGATCTTCACGGCCTCACTCGGGCAATGTCACTTTCCTTTCCGGCCTTTAGGGAACTGCTTGCACGCCAAAGGGGACCTCTTGAGCATCGCACCTCAGGAGCTCTCACCGGACCTTGGGCCGCTCACCTCCTAGCCTTGACCACGGCATCATGACCTGGCATACCAGCGGCGGCTGAGCCTCGCTCAAGGGCCGGGACCCGAGGACGTAGAGCATCTAGACGAGCGAGGGAAGGGGATGGCCGGCGCGAGCCTTACCTAGAGCCGTCACCACCAGGGCACGATTGGGCACCGCACAAGGAACTCGCCGCAGGCTCACTAAGATAAGTCACCCATACATAACAGCGTGGACCCCATAACTCGACCGCTCGACCCTCGCAACCTTGCTCGGGCAATGTTGCTTTCCTTTTCGGCCTTGGGGGAGCTGCTTGCGCGCCAAAGGGGACCTCTTGAGCATCGTGCCTCAGGAGCTCTTACTGGACCTCGGGCACCTTACCTCCTGGCCTTGACCACGGCATCATGACCTGGCATACCAGCGACGTCTGAAGCCTGCTTGGGGACTGGGTCCTGCCGGCATAGGGCACTAAGCTACCACAAGAACGAAAAGGGGGGAACCATGCCAGAGCGGGACACGCAATTTCAACACAGTACTAGGAAGGATAACGTCGAAGCAAAAGCGTTATAGTTTTTTACATACCCCCACGGGGCTGGTCACAATTCCGTGCAGGGAAGCAAAAGAAGGAGGACCTTGAAGGATCGGGCCGACGGGCATCACCGACGACACCGAGCAGACGCCGCTGCCGCACTCCGGGCACGGCGTGAACTCGACAGCACGTAGCTATCGTCGCTGGACTCTGGAGAATCGCTGGACTCGGGAGATTCGCTGGATTCCTAGGAGTCGTCGCTGCTGCTGGAGGAGGTGCTGGTGAAGGCGGAGGCGGGCTCGACGCTCGCGACCGCACTCCGCGAGCTACTTCCTCCGGGGCAGCACTCCAGCCGCCGGCCCTCCCCATCGAAGACCTTGAAGAACAGCGTGGAGGCGCCGTCGTACTCGAAGTGGATGGCGAGGGCCCCTTCTGCACGGCAGGCGCGTGCGACCTCGCCCCATCCGCGGGTCATGAAGATGCCGCCCGGAGGCACTACCTCGACCTCTACCTCGGTGGCCAAGCTGCAGCACCCGGCGTGTTGCAGCCACAGCTCAAGTGGCCCCCTCAGTGGCATCTCGTCGGCGAAGAACCTCGGGAACCAGATCCAGGAGCCAGGCGGCATTGCCGCCCACACCACAAACTCGCGCGAGCTACCCTCGATGTGAGTTTGCGGCTCTACTGGCTACTCGACTTCGGCCTGCTCGCCGCTGCCCTGAATCACGCGGCGGTGGGCATCGCCGTCCTGCGAGCGGGCGTACCGGGGAAGCGGCAAGCCAGGAGGAGGCCGCTCACACCAAGGCCGAGTACTAGCTTTTTTAATAGTACTATATGCATAATTTGGCGACGAGCGCTCTCTATATGTACCATCTTTTTTCTTTAATTTCATCTTGTTAGTTTTTCTCCATGGCGCAATCCATGGGTACTACTACTATACAAAAGTATACATTTAAAAGGCTAGAGGGCGGGGTAGTCTTGCTTGGTCGGTTTCACAAGAGGCGAGGGCCTTTGTGATTTGATGGCTCATTACTGCTGGAAGGCGGGGCCTTGTGATTTGACTGCTCGTATAAATGTCGCCGATGACCTGAGGAGGAGCAAAGAACCGTGCGGTATACTCAAGTTTTCCAATGGAGTACTAGTACGACGGAGGAGCATGAAACACGGCAGCCCAGTGCAATATGGCGATAAAAATGATCTAATTTGCTAGTCACTGATCCCACGGCGCCGCTCATCGTTAGCATTGTTCTATTCATGCCTCGCAGAGAACGTGACACGTGCGGCGAAACACCCGAAGCAAAAGAAGAAACACAGGAGCAAAAGAAGAAGGAAGATTATCCCCCCAAAAAAAGAAGGAAGACGCACACACAAAGTCTGGGGCGGTTCTCTCTACTACATGAAGGGTTGCTGGCCGCAGTGTCGTAACTGCTTCTTCATCGCCCCCACGACCTCCATCTGCTCGCGCATCTCCTCCGCCATCTTCTTCATTCTGTCCATGACGCGGGATTTCTCGACGCGAGCCTTCATCATCTCTTCCACGGTCGCATTACATACCTTGACGGCAGTCGGGTGCTCGATGCGGAGCTTCCCCAACTCCTCCTTCTGTTCCATGACGAGGGCGTGTAGCATCTTCAGCGAGGAACTACTCTTCTCATGCAGCTTCTTCCAGCCGGCGTTCTCCTCCTTCACCAGGTCGAGCTCGTGGCGAAGCTTCGCATTGTCCTCCTAAAGTTGCAGGATTTCGCCGGTCGCCTTCTTATTCGAGGCAATGCTCTTCTTCGGCAGCATCACCAAGCCGGCGGTCAACTCCCCCTGCTCATTGAGTTCATCGGGCTTGTCGTCGAGGCTCTCCTTTAGCAGCTCCACCAAGCTATCGATGAACTCCTTCTGCTTATTGAGCCGATCGGGCATGTCGTCGAGGGATAACGACTCCAGCGCCGCCAGCTCGGCATCTTCGCCTCCGCGGCTAGGGTGCTCCTGGGAACCCCCGCCTTCCCGTGAGAGATCTTTCGAGGTCTCTACGAGGCGGCGAGCCCTCTCTTTTTTTCCACGGCCTTGGTCGCCGCTGCCTTGTTACGAGTAGTACTCGACCTAGAGCTCTGCACACCGGCCATGGCAAGAACGGATGAACAAGAAAGACTTAATTATGAGGAGGAAGGTAGAGTAATTTTTGGCTAGGTAGTTCCCCTTTTTATAACCTAGTATTAGCACTAGTACTAAAACCTGCATAGTGGGAACACATTCAGGTTTGATACGTACTACTACCTGTGTCCTGGTTTATTGGTCCCCATTGTAATCTGTGCCAAAGTTTGACCATAAATTTAACTAACAAAATATTCATGCATGTCATAAAAAATTATATCATTAAAAATTATGTTCAAATACGAATCCAACGATATAATTTTATTAACATGCACTAACATTTCATCAGTTAAATCATTGGTAAAAAATTAGCACAAATTACAAAGAGGACTAATAAACCCGGACGGAGGTAGTAGGTGTGAGCAGGTTTGCACTTAATTATAGCATGGTAGTACTTTGGAATGTGATGGGAACAAGCTAAAGATTAATTGATGGTTTTGGTTTCGAGGCCCGAAATGGCTCACGATGAGTTTAGTGGAACATAAATTTCAGGTACTACTGCTCAAATGCGGTCGCACAAGTCAGTGATGTAACTGGTCGTACATGTCAGACCAAGCCGATCCGTGTCCCTTCGGTGAGACGCGGGTCCGACCGACTGTCTGTTGCTCCGATGGACCGTAAGTATTACGCGATGGAGACTTCTGGTTGTGGCTTCAGATGATTGTCACGACCAAGCATTCAAAAACTAGTGATAAATTAATTACCATCTTTTTCAAAACGACCAAGTATTTTCACAGAAATACAATACATATAGATGGAGTGATTGTCAAGGTTGCGAACCGACATGGCATTGCAAGTTCACTACAGCAGCAACCGAGTAGGTCACTGCATCGCTGGCGGGGAAGGAGGGCAGCTCACCTCGCCTATGATGCGTGCCCAGCGGTGCCGCCACAGCTGGTCCCGGGATTTGGCTTCTCCTACCGCCCATTTGAATAGTTGCACCGGCTGCTCATGCCATTCCGCAGGCATGCGTGTTCTTTCCTCCACAGTCGACTCCGTGAATATGATCTCTGCCATTAGCCCCAGCTCAAAATCAACGCGACGCTGCCAGATGCTGACATCCCTCAGCATCTCTCCCCTGAGATCGACTTGCGCATCCGCCTTGTGCTTCGCCAGGCGCAGCTCCTTCGAACTTGTCTCCAATCGATGCGACGCTTCCTTGATCCGATTTGCCCTTGCTGCCCACCACCTGAAACGCAGCCCTAGCATGTCCTCCGGCGCCACCGATCTGTGATTCTAGAGCAATGGATCCCCTCTGAAACACATGTGGGTTTCACTCAAAGGCGGCAGTGTTGCGGGCCACAGCGAGAGGGCAGCCCACGGGATCCCGGGATCTAAGGGATTATCCATGGCGGGATCCAGTGGGCGAGGCGGGGAGGCGAGCGTAGGCGCTGGGAGAGCCCTACGAGGCTAAGATAAAGATAGTACTACTCCACTCTGTCCATATTTAAATAGTACAAAGGCCATCAATAGTAACCCAGGCAAAAATTGATCATCCTGCCTGCGTCCTGGTTTATTGGCCCCCTTTTTATTTTGTGCCAATTTTGACCAAAAATTAACTAACAAAATTCAAGCACTACAGCCAAAGTTTCTATTTTTGCACTGCACAAACCAAACAAGCAATCTGATCATCCTAAAGGAAAATCTTGGCACATTATTTTTATAGTACAAAGGATTTGTACAAGGGGATAATTATTTTTGTTGAAAAGTTTCTGTAATCAAGGTTCACAAAGTTTCCATGGGCATCAACAAAGTTCAAGGCTAGCTCCCACTTTAAGAATGCTCGTCTTTCTCACTTTCGCTTTTCTTTTTCAAAAGTATTAGGTTCCCCTCTATATTTTTTTTGTTTTTATAAATTTTTTAAAAGCACACAACAGAAAAAATGACTCTCTAAAACTTCCGGGTTGTATCCCTGGCAGCGCTTTCTTTAAAGCCATTAAGCTAGGCATATAGTGCTCAAGTAATGGATCCACCCGTATCCCAAGGTATATCAAAGCCAATTTTAGTTAACAATGATTTGTGATTTAGCAGTGAGCACAAAGTAACATATATCATGCACAAATGAAGTCTAACTCTCTTCCTATGCATCGGCATGTCATAAAATAACAATTCAGGCACACGAAGTAAAGGCTAATGCATAGTATAAACAGTTTCTTGCAATTTTATCGTATTGGAAACATAGAGAGGCGGAGATGTAGTTCCTCTCTCATAATAATTGCAAGTAGGAGCAGCAAGCACATGCATATTATATTTATCAAAATCATCATGTTATAGTGTAGTTGAGAGAATTCAAAAAGATAATAGGACTATCATGCGTGGGTGCAATAGCAACAATTTCATTCTTAACATACGGAACTATAGCAAATTCATCTCCATAAGCATAATTCATAATGGCATCATGGCCACAAGCATAGCAAGCATCAAGTTTATCAAAAAGGGATATTTTAAATGAATCCAAGGGATCATAGCAATCATCCTTCGATAAGCACGAAGGGAAATTAAACAATGTATGAGTTGAATAGTTACTCTCATTAGAAGGGCACGGGTAGCTAATCCGCTCTTCCTCCTTTTGTTCTTCGCTCTCCTCGTCATCTTTTTCATCTAATGAGCTCACAGTGTCATCTATTTCTTCTTCCATAGATTCCTGCAAAATATTAGTCTCTTCTTGGACAGCGGAGACTTTCTCAATAAGATGCATCAATATCGGAATTATATTCATAATTCTCATAGCAATATTTAAGTTAAGCATAATTTTCAGGTCTGTAAACATCATCATCATAATTTTCACACTTTTCAAACAAAGCTTCAATTTCATAAGCACCCTTAACAGCAACAAATTCTTCTATTCGTTCTACATCACAGTAATCATATATACCATTAGCATAAGAAGCCAAGGTTTTATTATCATTAAATTTACATGAAAAGGGAAGGTGTGGAGCCTTCATCCGAGCACTACTGGCCGTTGGATATCATCTACAATGCACCCGATTTTGCCACATGTACAATCTAGAAGACTCCATGGTTGAACTTAAGCATAATGCACAAACCTCAAAACACAAGCACTTCTCCTTTGTTCTAGAATCTTCCGTATCATAATTGCCCAAATATTTTTTACATGAATTGCCATTATTTGTTTTTACTTTATGCTTTACAACGCACAATTCCATGAATCTTAAAATAGATTAGCTTTTTTATAAAAACTAATTGATTTTGAATGAGATGAACTATAAGAATTAAACGAACATCTTGATCATGCATACATGACTCAAAGCTCACATGCTATAATGTGGTATTTATTTATAATTTGGTTGCCAAATCTCATGCGTGCAATGCACGTGTACCTTACTAGTCTAAATGGTGTGTGTGTGTTATGCGTGTTAAAAACATTGTACGTAGTATATCATACATGGTTTAGATTCTGAACATCTAGCTAGAGCATACATGTACTATGATTTGAATTCAACATAAAATGGATACATATATTTGAATTTGAGATCATATGTAAATGTAGTTCGTATTATATAGGAATTTACTACTCCTATATTCATGTCATGTGTTGTGAAAATAATATTTAGAAGGTTGTATAACTAACCTGAGTACAATCCCATTCAAAGAGGGAAACTGTACTCAAATTTAGTCCATCTGCTAGACAACACGTTGTTTTTTTATTGTTGAGGGAACTGCAAATTGATTTGTTACTGTACATGTTATGTTTGTTGTCCCGATTTTTTTATTTTTTGTTGTTGTTGTATTTGAATGCATTTCTGGTAATATAGTAAAACGGGACATGGCTCTCTCTAGTGATGAGGTGCGAATTAAGCTTGTTCTCCCGAAATTTCAAGCCGCGCCTTGTTATGCAGAAATTTCAAGCTAGCATCTCTGTCTATCGTGCTGCGAAACTCCCGCCTCTTCAACCCGCGCCTTGTTACTGCGAAATATTTAAGATATATCTTTGTCTCATTGTGCTCTGAAAACTCCCTCCATCTTAACCCATGCCTTGCTATCCCAAAATTACAACGCGCGTGAAAACTCCCACCTCCTTCGAAATCCCGACACACGAAATGCCCGTGATACCCCTGAACCGAAAGAACCGACTAGCTCAAATCGGTGGGGGTACTTTCATAACTTACCCCACATTTTGGACAAGCGCGTCCCAAAGCCATGGTTCCCCCCTCCCATCCCATCCGCCGACCCATTCGTACACCAAGGCCGTGAAAACCCGCGAAGCCCCCCACCCTCCTCCGTCCGCCACCCAGCCGGAGCCTCTTCCCCGACGATGTCGTCCACAGCAACACCTCGATGTCCCTCATCCACCGCACCAGATGAGGATCCGTCGTCGATCTCGTCTTCCCGCCAGTTCAGCCACCCCATCCTCCACCTCCAAGGAGGTGCCCCGACGTTCCCCTCGTCTTTCGCGCCACCTCCATTCCCACACCGCCATCTTCAGCTGCACCACCGGAAGAGCAACATCATCACCAATACCTCGGATGAAGCTGAGGCCTAATCAGTGCCACCAAAGAGGTTCTACACTAATCGCCACAATTTCTTCTTTATTCGATCTCACGGTGCTGCCGACGCTCGGTCCCGAGCCGACATGGCGCGACTCCATCCATGGCGGCGTCGCCGGCCAATTCCTCCACGGTGTCGCTCCCTCGGCAACGACGTCCACATCAGTAGGAGCTGCTGCTGCTTTGGCTCTCACTCGCGCTGCTGCTCTGCTCTTGCTCTCGGTCCCCAGCCTGGTCCGCTCTTGCTCTTTCTCGTGCTGCTACTCTCGCTCTTGCTCTTGCTTACGCTGCTACTCTCGCTCTTGCTCTTGCTCTTGCTTGCGCTGCTGCTCTACTCTTGCGCGCGCTGCTGCTGCACGAGCAGCAGATCCTGCTCTCCCTCGAGCCCCTGCAGCTGCTACTCGAGATGCTACTACACGACCAGCTGCCCCGGCTCTCGCATGCGCTGCTGCTCCGGGCGCTGCTGCTACTGCTTTTCTGCTACTAGTGCGTTCAGTTTCGATAGTAAACTTCAGTTACGACAGCAAAATTCAGTTTCAACAGTTAAATTCAGTTTTGAAAGTTAAATTCAGTTTTGACAGTTAAGTTCAGAGATGGGCAGCTGATGTATTTTACATCTAGCACTTTGTGGTTATGTATTTTACGTCATCTATTGGAGATGCTATTAGAATTCCACTCAGGTTAACGTTGTCTCTCTTGTCCTGCTTCAGCCTCGCTGTCGTACAACTCACTGAAGCTGCTCCAATGACTAAACCCTCCATCACAGCGAAGCAGTACCCCGGGCTCCATCTCTAGACGCCTAAGATCTTCTTGCCCTCCTTCGACAGCCAAATCAGCCGGAGAATCCTCACCGACCAACCCAATCACACTGAGATCGACATGGCTTCGCCAAAGAAGTTGTACACTTGTTGCATCGCTTTTTTACTCTACATGTTATATATATTGTCCACCGAGCACACGTAGTAACGTGAAATACGATTAGTTTCTCCTACTATATGACAAGCAGTGAGGTACCAGGCAACTTAGCTATCTGTGATGGACTCTCTTGAATGCCATCATTATTTATCTCTACGCGTTTGAGCTGTGCATTTGTAGATGGGCCTGGGAGTTGAGCTAGTAGAGCAGTGGCCTGGGTCCAAAGTAGTAGAAGTAGCACAAAAACATTTTTTGAGTGTAGGCTTTTCCCTGCTCAAACCTGCCTACTAGAATCGCCACTGCTTGAAAGGAAAAGTGAAGGAAAAACATAGGAACTGGAAAGTTTCATATGGTACTACTAATCATGCATTTGGTTCAAAGGAATTGGGCAAAGGAAAACTGTAGGATTTGTTCCTTTAGTGTCTCCTTGAAAGAAAAACCGTAGGAATTTTAATATCCACTTGTCCTCCTTTTGAAATTCCTATTCATGAAGCACAAGACTAAGAGATAGTAGCATAATAGCATTATAACCGTACATTTTCTTGTGGTTTGAATTAATCTCACCATGCTTCTTTGCATCTTGTGATCTTCCAATTCTTGTGAACCAAACACCCAGATTGGCAGAAATCCTGTATTTTTAAATTCTCTATTTTGCACGTGCATTCCTATCCTATTCCAGTGTATTTCCTATCCCTGCATTGTTAGAATCCTCAAATTTAAACAAGCCCTTACACAATTACTTCTGTTACAGATATGTGTCAAAGAAAACCTTGTGTGGTTTGTCCCGCTCTTGCTGCGATGTGTTCCACCCCAGCTCAGCTGCTCCAATGACGGAAGGGTTCACCACAGCAGGGATCCGCCCTCCAGACTGTCTTTCACCACCTCGGATCTTCTTCCCCGCTGCCGGCAGCCACGACAACTGCATTACCATCATCAACTGAGCAGATGACATTGAGGACTACATAGGTCCGCAAGAGAGGTCGCACTCTTTCGTCTCTGCTTACGTTATGCATCGCTTAATATGATGACATGCTACTTTATCGTCCTGTTCACCTATTAGACTCCGAGTCAGGTCCAAACTAATGCTCAAACTTGAGTTTTTAAATGGTTGTGGGGTACATATTGGGGCAGCAATCAATACTATCTGTCTATTATCTGGTTAATCTCGGGTGTCTACTATTAGTTTCATGTTGGGTGGAAACAAACATTAAATGAGCCATTATCTGTATTTTTTAACTAAAGCTATTATCTGCCTGCTATCATTGGTTTTGGGTCTATCCACAGTTTGCTACCATCACTCTGGATTTGTGCATGCACTCCTTACATAATCTCACTATGTTTTATTCCTATGCATGTTAGTTCTTGTACACAATGAAACTGAACATGTAGAATAAAAAAGACGAGCCTTGTGTGGCAATAAAATTTCATGCAGACGTCGCTCCATGGTGGGTGCAAAGGCAGCCCCCCTCCACCCATTTTGGATTGTAATCAAGAGGAAGATAACTATTCTGAGGGGGATTCAGAAGGAGATGACCACTCCTATTTACCCCCTGAGGTCTTCGCTCTAACTTGGCATGCTGATGTTGGTAATATCATGCATATGGTGCCTTGCATTGCTTACTTTATACATCAAATATGTCATCTGCTTAGTTTAGACATGCTTTGTGTGAAAGCCATCTGTTTAGTTTCTTTATCGTATATGTGAATCATGCAATGCCATCTTGTTTAGCCAGGCATCATATATGTGAATTTTGCAATGCCACCCTGGTTAGCCAGTCATCTTATATGTGAATTACATCGTGCCATCATTTTTTATTACGTATTAAATTTGTCAACAATTTTAGTACATTCAATTACTCTTCCTGTGCATCAGCCATTCGACACGGTCATGGAAAAATCTGGAGTGGAAACAAGGTCTTCAGAGCAGACAATGCTATCTGACGAAGCACATGTCTTGCTGGTTATGGATAGCTCCTCAGAGGAGGATTCAGAGACAGATGACCAGTCCTATTTCCCCGCAGAGGTGCATGCTCTAACTTGGCAAGGTTATATTGCTCATATCGTGCATACGGTGTCTTGCATTGGCATGTCATTTGCTTAGTTTAGACATGCTTTGTGTGAATGCCACCTGTTTAGTGTCTAGTTACCATGTATGTGAATTTTGCAATGCCATCTTGTTGCAAGACATTATATATGTGAATTATGCAATGCTATCTTGTTGCAAGGCATTATGTATGTGAATTATGCAATGCCATGTTGTTTAGCCAAGCATCATATATGTGAATTATATCATGCCATCCTTTTTTGTATTACTCATTGCATTTGTCGACAACGTTTGTATATTCAACTGCTCTTCCTGTGCATCAGCCATTTGAAGCGGTGATGGAAGTATCTGGAGTGAAAACAAGGTCTTCAGAGCAGACAATGCTACCTGCTGAAGCAGATATCTGGTTGGTTACAGATAGCTCCTCAGAGGAGGATTTAGAGGCAGATGACCAGTCCTATTATCCCCCTGAGGTGTATGCTCAAACTTGGCAGGGTTATATTACTCATATCATGCATATGTTGTCTTGCAATGCTTAGTTTTTACATCATATACACAATATTGAATGCCATCTCCTTAGTTGACACATCATATATGAGATTGCCCTCTGCTCACTTGCTTAGTATATAAATCATATATTTGAATTATATCATGCCATGATGTTTACATAGATAGCATGTATCTGAATTATGGAATGCCAACCCATTTTCTATAGTCATCACATTTTGAATTATGTCATTCTATCCGTGAATTATATCATGCCATCATGTTTCCATCGACGGCATGTTTGTGAATTATGGCATGCCAACCACTTTAATAGACACATCGTATAGTTATATCATGTCATCTGTTTACATAGTCATCATATTTTGAAGTATGTCATTCTATCCTGTTTAGTTAGCCATCATACATGTGAAATTGTGTCATGCTATCCTGTTTAATTAGCCATCATATATGTGAAATTATGTCATGCTATTCTGTTTGGTTAGACAACATAAATGTGAATTATTTCATGCCCTGTTTTCTTACCTACTATCCATTGCACTTGTCTATCTTATAATGTCTGTACATTCAATTACTTTTCTTGTTTATTAGCCATTTGATTTGGAGGGGGTGATGGTAGTATCTGTGGGAGTAAAAACACGGTCTTCAGAAAAGATCATGCTACCTGTCGATGCAGATAGAACCACGGTTGTACTTGCCCAAGAACCAGCCCCAACACACATAACCCAGACTCACGCAGATTGTACCCCTACCTAGTTGGACAGAGAACCAGTTACACCCCTTCTAATCCCAACCCCAGCAGATAGTATCCCAGTTCCAGTTGGCACAGCACCGTCTCCACCACAGAGCACCCAAACACGAGCAGTTAGTAAGGCAACTGCAGTGCCCAAAGCACGAGGACCACCACTCCGAACCCCAAGTCAATGCTTAAAGCAGAAGAAGAATTGTTCTCAAGTCAGGTTCTGTAGCTATGGTTCATACTCCTTTGCTCTTGCATCACAGTATTTACTCATACCAACTAATTTCAAATTTGAAGGATGCAATTGAAACTCCAATGGCGCAACAGGTATGTTTTAAACCTGTTTCTTTAACGTGTTTGCTGTTGTAACTTGCTCTATGTTGATTTCAGTTTCAATTGAATAAACAGTTATGTTCTCATGCCATGCACATTACAAGTGTTGTTATTGTTGTGTAGTTTCCCACACTTATATTCGGTCTATGCTGCTTTGCCATAAATACATATGATTTGAACTGTCTTTATCTTGACTTGGCAACATAAACTAGAATGATATAGACCATACAGTGACCATTCTATATAGATATATGTTTGTTTCATGTCGTTATCCTGTCCACCTTACTACTGAACTGGTTTACCAAAATGAGTTTCATATACAACATGGTAAACCTGTGATGTGTCTGTTTATTTCTCTTTTAGAATGCGGATAAAATATTGGAGAAGAGTACCCCGTTATGCAATGGTAAAGGAAGTAATGCAGATAAGGTTCAAGATAGTGAGACATCCCTGTTGGTCTCCAAGAAAGCTGATAAAAACTATATTGAAAACACTGAGACAACACCAAAGTCCTGTCTTGATGTAGTGTTCGAGTTACAGGCCACTACTGCTGGCACTAGCTCTTCGAACTCGCTGCCTGAATCAGTTCGACTTCTTGAGTCTCAACTTCAAGTTGAAATTCATTGATCAGATGTTCTGCGACAGGAAGCCGAAGGACTGAGGAAGTCCCTGAAGAATTTAGATGCATACTTTCTAGTGCAACAGCAAGCGCTGGAGGATTTAAGCGCCAAACAAGACAAAGTTAATAAGCTTGCTAAGCGTCTTGCCAGTATTATGGGTGCCCAGGATATTGTTTCTTGAGCTCTTCTGAAGTGGTTTCAGTTCTGGACTAGTTTTGCTGCAGCTTTTATTTGCACGATCGCCAACTTTGACAACCAGTGTATGTGATATGCTGCTTTGTTCCCTATATTTGCACTGGTGGCGAACTTTGATGCCCAGTGGATGTAATATGTGTAATAGCCGTGATAGCCTAGCGTAAGTTGCTTGCTTATTTATTTCCTTGATGTCTTGTTTATTTGTTAGCTTGTAGTCAGCGCAGTTCTTTTTCCGCGGTTTGCTATTGGCCGCAATAACCTATTTTTTAAAACTAGGCCACAATAACCATGGGCTACATATTTACTGTAGTGACCATGGGCCTCCTACGGGCCGTAGAAACAATGGGCCTTCTACGGGCCGTAGAAACAATGGGCCTTCTATGGGGCGTAGCATCAATGGGCCTTCTACGGGCAGTATGATCGATTGGCCAAACATGGGCCAATAACGGACTGCATTATGGGCTGTAAACGGGCTAGAGTTGGAATCGTCCGTTCATGGGCCGACCATAATGGGCCGTCGTTAATCGGCCGTATTTGATGACGCTATGAAAACGGCCCAACGGATTAACGGGCCACAAACGGGCCGACTGTAACCACGGGCTGAATTTGGCCCACAAGCAGAAAAGGCCAGTAACGGGAGTAATCGAATGCTGGAAATGAGCCCAAGAATAAATGGGCCTTGAGAAGGCCAAAAGGTAACACGGGCTGGAAATGGCCCAATGGAATAGTGGGCCATTAATGGGTATAAAGCGATACACTGTTTATTATGGGCCAGTTTCACCACCAGCCGTTAATGGGCCAAGAGTTACAAAGGGCCTCATATGGGCCGAAAGAAGTCATGGGCCATACATGGGCCGCAAGTTACAATGGGCTGGAATCATATTGGTCGGCCCAGATGACGCTACTGGGCCTAATTTGGATAGGCCGTAACGGGCCGTGACTTAGTGGGCTGTAAATGGGCTATATGCGAACAGGCCGTTAACAGGCTTTCCGTGGGCCGGCCCGCTACCTTTTGACCAAGTCAAATGGGCCGGCCTTTTCATCGGAATGGGCCTCTGTTGGGCCGTGCCACGTGTCGACGTATCATAGGCGCCTTCGGTCCAACGAGTGGATGACATCTGTCCCAACGATGAGCCGACACGTGGTTCCTCTGGCCATTGAGAATTTTACACGTGGAAAATCCCTATTGGTCCGGGCTGTTAACTGGTTATCGGGTCCAAACTGGAACCCGATAGCTTAACGACGACCCGTTACGGTGGATGCACATGTCGGTCACCCTTGACGAAAGCACTTCTATGACGCGCGATTTATCGTCATGGAAGTGGACACTTCCGTGATGATAATTTTGGTAATGTCATGGAACACTTCTACGAAAGCACATGTATGACTATCTTGATTCTGTCATAAAATCATCATGGATGTACATGCATGACAAAAAACATGACCTACTGTGACAAACACGTATCATCACGGAAGTGTATTTTTTTGTAGTGATGGTCCGTCAGCCTTCTCGGCCGCCGCAGCTTCCCGACAGTCAGTGCACGCGGCAACTTCCTTGCCGGGGGCTCCGATCTTGGCCTTCTTGTCGGTACTAGGAGTGCCAGATCCTTCGACAGCCAGCACTGCCTTCTACTTGCGCTTCTTGTTGCGTTTCTTGTTCTTTTTCTTCTGGTTGGTAGCATCATCGTCATCTTCTGAGTCAACTTCGACGCCATCTTCTTCTCTGGGGAGTCGCCTCCCCTCCTCTGTGCAGGCACACTTATCTACCAAGGTGTAAAGCTCATTCACAGTCTTGGGCAACCGGACGTTCATCTTGGAACGTATGATGCGGTTGTGCATGTTGGACTGGAATGCGGCAATCACAGCTGCGAGGTGGATATCTGGAATGTTCCTGTGCACCCGGCTAAATCTCTGTATGTACTTCCGCAAACTCTCTCCTTCCTTTTGTGAGAGGAGCTGAAAATCGCTGGGCCGCCCTGGTTCTTGATGGCCGCCCGTGAAGGCACCAACAAACTCACTACACAGGTCAACCCAGGTCGAGATGGAATTCTCCGGCAAGTGCATCAGCCACGACCTCATGTTCGGCTTGAGTGCCAAAGTGAAGTAGTTGGTGAATACCTTTTCATCTCTTCCTCCGACGGCTTGAACGGCGATGGTGTAGATGCTCAAGAATTCTGCCAGGTTCAGCCTTCCATCATACTTCTCTGGTATCTCTGGCTTGAACACGCGGGTAGATGGCCATCGGACTTGCCGCAGCTTGTGAGTGAAGGCAGGGCAGCCAACCTCAAAACACAGGTATCCGCCTCCACTGGGCGCGGGTTCATCGACGTCGGAGCCATTGCGCCTATCAGACTGGCGGCGGGCTTCGCGGCGCCGTTCTATGGTGACGCGCGCGTCTTCCCTCCGCCTGTCTTCCAGTACATGCCGCTGATCTCGACGGGCCCGAGGTTCAGATGAAGCCATCGACACCTCGTCGGGCTCTTGGTCGCGTGGCTCTGGCTACTGCCTCTGCGCTGGCTGCCGTAGAGGGGACTGCATCGTCAGAGTGGGCCCTTTAGCGCGGCCAGCGGTTTGGGCCGCCGTTGCTGCTTGCGGGTGCCGTGGCGGGCCTGCCCGTTGTGATCCTCCGATCTCAGGGAAGCCAATCAAACTTTGAATGGTGGCTCTCCACTCATCCATTTGATTGGCCGCTGGCGGGAATCTGAGCAGGAGCTGGGCCCGCGCCATGGCTTCCGAAGCAGTGCTTGACATAGACGACGATGCAGATCGCATCGTCGCCTGAGTTCTGATGGTACCGGTAGTGGCAGCGTCACGTTCTCGTCGCCGCGAGCCAATCGCCATGGTGGCGTGACGACGAGAAGGATGTGTCTGGGGGTTGACGACCCCATTCGGTGCTTCGTCTTGATTACCTTGCCCTGGGGAAGGCGTGTGCCCCATAGCTACGCCCGCAGCAGGGGCAGCTAAGGGGTTGTGATTCGCGCCAGAGCAGGCGCCATTGCTGCGGCTGCATCCTCCAGTGAGGTGGAGAGGTGGAGACTGAATATTCTGCCCACCCGCGTCTTGTGGAACATGGCCGCTGATACGTCTCCAACGTATCTATAATTTTTGATTGTTCCATGCTGTTGTATTATCATTCTTGGATGTTTTACAATCATTTTATAGTCATTTTATATCATTTTTTGGTACTAACCTATTGACATAGTGCCCAGTGCCAGTTGTTGTTTTCTGCTTGTTTTTTACATCGCATGAAATCAATACCAAACGGAGTCCAAACACAGCGAAACTTTTTGTGGATTTTTTCTGGACCAGAAGACACCGTATGGGCCAAGGAAGCACTTGAGGGGAGCTCCGAGGGGAGCACGATCCACCAGGGCGCGCCTAGGCCCGCAGGCGTGCCCAGGTGTATCATGCCCACCTCAGTGGCCTCCCGCACCGCCTCTTCACTCTATAAATACCCCAATATTCTAGAAACCCTAGGGGAGACGACGAAAATCAATTCCAGCCGCCGCAGAGTCCAGAAACACCAGATCCAATCTAGACACCATCACAGAGGGGTTCATCATGTCCATTGGTGCCTCTCCGATGATGCGTGAGTAGTTCTTTGTAGACCTATGGGTCCATAGTTAGTAGCTAGATGGCCTCCTCTCTCTCTCTCTTGATTATCAATACAATGGTCTCTTGGAGATCCATATGATGTAAGTCTTTTTGCGGTGTGTTTGTTGGGATCCGATGAACTTTGAGTTTATGATCAGATTTGAGTTTTTATCCATGAAAGTTATTTGAGTCTTCTTTGATCTCTTATATGCATGATTGATTATAGCCTCATATTTCTTCTCCTATATTTGGGTTTTGTTTGGCTAACTTGATCTATTTATCTTGCAATGGGAAGAGGTGCTTTGTGATGGGTTCGATCTTACGGTGCTTGATCCTAGTGACAGAAAGGGAAACGACACGTATGTATCGTTGCTATTAAGGATAACAAGATGGGGTCTATTTCTACATAAATAGATCTTGTCTACATCATGTCATCGTTCTTATTGCATTACTCCATTTTTTCATGAAATTAATACACTAGATGCATGCTGAATAGCAGTCGATGTGTGGAGTAATAGTAGTAGGTGCAGGCAGGAGTCGGTCTACTAATCTTGGATGTGATGCCTATTTAATGATCATTGCCTAGATATCATCATGATTATTTGAAGTTCTATCAATTGCCCAACAGTAATTGTTTTCCCACCGTTTGCTATTTTTCTCGAGAGAAGCCACTAGTGAAACCTACAGCCCCCGGGTCTCTTTTCATCATATTTGCCTTTGCGATCTATTTTCCTTTGCATTTATTTTCAGATCTACTAAACCAAAAATACAAAAATACCTTGCTGCAATTTATTTTTTCCGCGATCTATTTAATCAATCTACAACTTTTATCTCATGTTATTTGCCTATCTTGAGGCGCCGTACCCGAAAGGGATTGACAACCCCTTTAACATGTCGGGTTGCTAGTATTTGTTATTTGTGTGCAGGTGTTGTTTACGTGGTGTGAGGAGGTTCTCCTACTGGTTCGATAACCTTGGTCTCATCACTGAGGGAAATACCTACCGTCGCTATACTGCATCATCCCTTCCTCTTTGGGGAAATACCGACGTAGTTCTAGCAGACATCAAAAGGAATTTCTGGCGCCGTTGCCGGGGAGGATCTTCAACATCAACCAAGTTCCTAATCAGAAATCTCATCTCCTCGTAATTTACATTATTTGCCATTTGCCTCTCGTTTTCCTCCCCCCACTTCACAAAAATTTGCCGTTTTATTCGCCCTCTTTTTCGTTCGCCGTTTTTCTCGTCAGATCTGTTTTCTGTGTGCAAACTTGTTGCGTGGTCATCATGAGTGATTTTGGTATGGCAGAAACAGATGATGACCTAACTCCCAAAATGGAGCGTATGGGCAATCTGGATGCCAAAACTTTTATCTTGGGGCAAGGGAATTTTATGGGAAAAGAACATATCCAAGAATTTTTCAATTGTGTCGGAAAATTAAGCCTTGATGATATTCCTATACTTAAGAGAACTAACTCTTATGCAGAAGCTATTTCGGCACTTGTTCTGAAACATGAAACTAGATTTATCCGTACTCATCCTACCTTGCAAAGATTGTTCTATGAGTTGCCCGTTATAAAGAATCCTAAAGCTAAAAAGTTAGCTACTCTTGTTTTGATGAATGAATTTGACTACATAATATGGGAAGCTAGGGAAATCTTTGATTTTTATGGTATGAATCATGAAAAACCAGTGATTGATGAAATTCTTTATAATAGTGATTATGCTTTGAGACATTTTCTTGGATATAACCAAATCTTTGATGAGAATCTTAAAAAGCAAGTCCCCGTTTTAGACATGATCCAACAAGTTTTTATTGATGTTAATCAACACTATTCTTGAATCACTGCCGGAAATCAAAAGGGTTATGATAAAAAGCACCTTGATAGTGCTAAGGTTTCCATGGATAATGTGTTTTTTGTTTTATTTACAAAACCCTCCAACGCAAATACGTACCTCCAAGGAGGACAAGGATAAAATAGACAAAACTTAAATCCTACGTGTTATGCCTAGCTAGGGGCGTAAAACGATAGCGCTCGTTGGGAGGCAACCCAACTTGTATCTTTTTGCTTTTTGGTTTTCTTGCTGTTTTCAATAAAATACCCAATTATACCTCTGGTTAGATGTGTTTTTGTGGTTTAAATTAGTGTTTGTGCCACGCAAGGCCTTTGGGAAGATTTGTGCCGAAAGTTGATTTGATCTTGCTGAAAAACAGAAACTTTTGCGCTCACGAAATTATTTTTCATTTTTATCTGAAGAGTAATTTTGAGTTGATTATTTTTGCAGAAGATTAATAGACAAATTATGCACGTTTTGCTAATTTTCTCAGAATTTTTGGAGTTTCAGAAGTATTCGAAATAGTCAGATTGCTACAGACTGTTCTGTTTTTGACAAATTCTGTTTTCTTTGCGTTGTGTGCTTGTTTTGATGATTCTATGGTTTTCTTTGATGAGTTTTTGCCATAGAAAAGTTGGAATACAGTAGATATAATGCAAGAATAAAATATGAATGGGTTTGCAACAGTACTTATAGTAGTGGTTTGCTTTCTTATACTAATGGATCTCATGAAGGTTTTGTTGAGTTTTGTGTGATTGAAGTTTTCAAGTTTTGGGTGATCTTATGATGGATGAAGGAATAAGGATTAGCAAAAGGCTAAGCTTGGGGATGCCCGAGGCACCCCAAGATAATATTCAAGAAGTAGCAAGCAACTAAGCTTGGGGATGCCCCGAGTGGCATCCCTGCTTTCTTCTAACAACCATCGGTATCTTACTTGAAACTATTTTTTTATTCGTCACATATTATGAGTTTTGCTTGGAGCGTCTTGTATGATATGCGTCTTTGCTTGTTTTGCTTTGTGTTTTAAGTCTTGAATACTTGCTGGAAACACCTTTTTGAGAGAGCCAAAAATTATGCTATGCTTGCTCCTATGCTTCACTTAAATCTTTAGAGCCATGGATTTGCTCTAGTAGTTCACTTATATCTTTTTGAGCACGGTGTGCTTTGTTATTTTTGAAGAAATGATCTCATGCTTCACTTAGATTTATTTGGGAGTTAATAAAATTTTCAGAAATTCTCTCTTGCTTCACTTAGATTATTTTGAGAGAAAGAAATATTATGCTCATGTTCTTCACTTAAATTTGTTTGAGCCTATCAAAAGCAACTTATGAAAATAGTCCCAAAGTGATAGATATCCAAGGAGGATATAATAAAAAGTTTCATGAAGATCATTGGACAAAAAAAACTTGATTCTTAATAATGGTTTTGAGATATGAAGATGTAATATGTGAGTCATGTTGACGAGTAATTGTGCTTTAGTAAGAATATTGATGTTAAGGTTTGTGATTCCCTATGCAAGCATGAAAATCAATGGTTATGCAATGAAATTTATATCCTACTTGTGGTGCATTATTCGGTGTTACTTATGCTTAATGCTTGGGTACGAGATTTTTCATTTTTTCATTGGTCGCTTCTCAATCTTTTTGCTAGCCTTCATTTTGCACCAAGTATGATCACTACTTGTGCATCCAAAACCCTTTAAACCTGTTTTGCCATATGAGTCCACTATATCTACCTATATGCGGTATTTCCATGCCGTTCTAAACAAATTTGTATGTGCCATCTCTAATTTTCAAAATAAATTTCTCTTTTGTGTGCTCTACCGCTCGCGAGGCGGTGAGGGGTGGCCAATATTTTCCATGCTAGATGTGTTATTCTCACGATGAGTGTTTATTCACTTGTCATTGCACGAGAGTGCGGCAAGGGTATTAGGGATGCCCAGTCCCGAAATGAATAAATGAATTTACTTTATGTTGTCAAATAATAAATTCCTTGGAAAGTGTTGGTATGGAGGGCACCTGTGGATACAGTTAGCCATGGAAAGTGAAAGTAATGGTGGAAAAAGAAATAAACTTTATTTTCTATTTGGGAACCACCTATAATGTATCTAGCATGGAAAGTGTTGAAAACCCTAAGTCGTTTTCGTGGGTGGGAAAAGTATGCCTCTCAAAATATTTTTTATCTCTCAATTTAAGCTTTGAGCTCTGGCACCTCTACAAATCCCTACTTCCCTTCGCGAAGGGCCTTTCTTTTACTTTTGCAATTTTTATTTTGAATTTGAGTCTCCATCTTCTCTTATAAAGCACCAACTAGGGGGCACTATGATCATATTTGAGCATTGGGTGTAGCTAATATTCGAGTGTGTTTCATGAATGGATCAATGGTTGAGCATAATGGGCTAGGGATAACTTGCTTTAGTGTTGATATTTTGAAAGACATGGTTGCTTGTTGGTATGCTTGAGTATTAAAGTTTTCATGTCAAAACTGGACTATTGCTTTGAACCATATAAAAGTCCAAATGTCCATGCTATAAAGAAAAAGAATGTGATGAACATGTTAGGCAGCATTCCACATCAAAAATTCTGTTTTTATCATTTACCTACTCGAGGACGAGCAGGAATTAAGCTTGGGGATGCTGATACGTCTCCAATGTATCTATAATTTTTTATTGTTCCATGCTATTATATTATCATTCATGGATGTTTTACAATCATTTTATATCATTTTTTGGTACTAACCTATTGACATAGTGCCCAGTGCCAGTTGCTGTTTTCTGCTTGTTTTTTAAATCGCAGGAAGTCAATACCAAACAGAGTCCAAACGCAGTGAAACTTTTTGTGGATTTTTTCTAGACCAGAAGACACCGTATGGGCCAAGGAAGCACCTGAGGGGCGCTCTGACGGGAGCATGATCCACCAGGGTGCGCCTGGGCCCCCAGGTGCGCCCAGGTGTATCGTGCCCACCTCGGTGGCCTCCCGCACCGCCTCTTCGCTCTATAAATACCATAATATTCCAGAAACCCTAGGGGAGATGACGAAAATCAAATCCAGCAGCCGCAGAGTCCAGAAACACCAGATCCAATCTAGACACCATCACGGAGGGGTTCATCATGTCCATTCATGCCTCTTCGATGATGCGTGAGTAGTTCTTTGTAGACCTACGGGTCCGTAGTTAGTAGCTAGATGGCTTCCTCTCTCTCTTGATTATCAATACAATGGTCTCTTGGAGATCCATATGATGTAAGTCTTTTTGCGGTGTATTTGTTGAGATCCGATGAACTTTGAGTTTATGATCATATTTGAGTTTTTATCCATGAAAGTTATTTGAGTCTTCTTTGATCTCTTATATGCATGATTCATTATAGCCTCGTATTTCTTCTCCGATATTTGGGTTTTGTTTGGCCAACGTTATCTATTTATCTTGCAATGGGAAGAGGTGCTTTGTGATGGGTTCGATCTTACGGTGCTTGATCCCAATGACAGAAAGGGAAATGACACGTATGTATCGTTGCTATTAAGGATAACAAGATGGGGTCTATTTCTACATAAATAGATCTTGTCTACATCATGTCATCATTCTTATTGCATTACTCCGTTTTTCCATGAACTTAATACACTAGATGCATGCTGGATAGCGGTCGATGTGTGGAGTAATAGTAGTAGGTCCAGGCAGGAGTCGGTCTACTAATCTTGGATGTGATGCCTATATAATGATCATTGCCTGGATATCGTCATGATTATTTGAAGTTCTATCAATTGCTCAACAGTAATTGTTTTCCCACCGTTTGCTATTTTTCTCGAGAGAAGCCACTAGTGAAACCTACGGCCCTGGGTCTCTTTTCATCATATTTGCCTTTGCGATCTATTTTACTTTGCATTTATTTTCAGATCTATTAAACCAAAAATACAAAAATACCTTGATGCAATTTATTTGTTCCACGATCTATTTATCCAATCTACAACTTTTATCTCATGTTATTTGCCTATCTTGAGGCGCCGTACCCGAAAGGGATTGACAACCCCTTTAACACGTCGGGTTGCGAGTATTTGTTATTTATCTGCAGGTGCTGTTTACGTGGTGTGAGGAGGTTCTCCTACTGGTTCGATAACCTTGGTCTCATCACTGAGGGAAATACCTACCATCGCTATACTGCATCATCCCTTCCTCTTTCGGGAAATACCGACGTAGTTCTAGCAGACATCAGCCGCCAGGGGGATGCTGATGTTGTCCTCCTCCGGCATCTCCTGCTCCTACTTCCGCCGCAGGGGGAACGGTGATGGCACCGCCTGCGCCGGTCATGTTCCCCGTATCGTCCCCGTCCCCCTACACCACCGCAACACCCATGGTACCAGTGGTGCATGCGAACGGGCCTTCGAGGTGGAAGGGTGAGCTGTTGCGCCAGACTTTTTCTTGGGTGCCATGGATGATGAAGCTATCGATGAAGAAGAAGATGATGAAGGTTGACGTGTTGTTTACGACCTCGGGTTCGCGCAGGCGCCTCCCCCTACCTAGCGCGCCAAAGATGTCATGGTGCAACACGATCACCTATGGGGTCATCGGCCCCTTGTGGTTCGGCAAGGGGGAGGGGAACGTCGCATAAAGAGCGGAGACCGTGAAGCAGCACGACAGGGGTGATAGTGGTGGTTTTTACCCAGGTTCGGGCTGCTGCGAAGCGTAAAACCCTACTCCTGCTTTGGTGGATTGGATGGGGGGACCATGACGAACACGCAGCGCTCAAGCCCGGCAAGGTTGCCTCGGGGAGAGCAACTACGCGCGTAAGAGTGTACAAGGGTCCGAATCATATTTTAGGTCGCCATGGCCCTCCTTTTATAGGCTAAGGGGTTACCACAGTGCCAAATCAGTCATTACCTTCTGATTAGACAGCCAACAGTGCTATCATACCTAACTCTGGCAGTTAGGACAAAGTGCATTAAATGCACTACTAGGTGTCACGCTGAGGATGAAGCCCGGCAAGCCTACCGCGCCGCCCAACCACCCTCTTGTCAGTCTGCATGACACGCCTCTGGACAGGTGTCATACAGGGTGAATCTTCTTTCCAAATGGCTGCCACATGCCAAATGACAGCCACTTAATCACTTGGGGGCTTAACACTGCACTGATTAGTGACTTGCATCACTGTGCGGTGGAGCGGTGGAGTCTTGGCGGGGTGACCTGCCCTTGGCGGCCCTGGCAAGCCAGCCGGGGCCCGGGGAAATCTTGAGACTTGCCTTTGGTGAAGCCTCGGCCTGACCAGGCTCGCCTGCCTGGCAAGGGAGGTTTTTCCTTAGTGATATCTTGTTCTTTTGGTTTGTCTTGGTCTTCTTGATCCGCCCTTTGATTTCTCAAAGAGCTATCTCTTTAGCTTGGTCTTGCTTTGTAAGTGCAGTCTTGCCTTCGCGCCTGTGTACAGTCCGGGCAACAGACGCCAAGGTTTATTGCACTGACAATGAGAATAACCCGCTTAGCATGGAAGATACTGACCACCCCCTGTCGCTCCATGAGCGGTCCAAGCAAACAAAACAGATGTTCATTTGAAAATTTAGAGGTGGCACATGTAAATTTACTTGGAACGGCAGGGTAATACCGCATATAGGTAGATATAGTGGACTCACCTGGAATGACTTTGGTTTAAGGATTTTGATGTACAAGAAGTATTTCCACTTAGTACAGACGAAGGCTAGCAATTAGGTTGAGAAGCGGCCAGCTAGAGAGCGAGAACGGTCATGAACATGCATTATGAATAATCAACATTGAATACTAGCATGAGTAGGATATAAACACCATGAACATAAATATTGCAAAGGCTATGTTGGTTTTGATTCAACTACATGCGTGAACATGCGCCATGTCAAGCCACTCGAAACATTCAGAGGAGGATACCATATCATCATACTACATCACAATCATCTTAATGCATGTTGACACCTAAGATAAATCATTATCCACTCCTAGCTACTTAAGCATGGCATGAGCAACTATAATCTCTAATTGTCATTGCAAACATGTTTGATCATAATATTATGAATCATGGATACTGGGTTAAACATATTTTGAAAACCAAAAACAAGTTGAGTTCATACCTGCTTTTCCTGCCACAGTCACTTCATCAAATATCGTCATTATTGCCTTTCACTTACGCGACCAAATGATTATGAAAATAATAATAGTGCAAGAATATCGTGGACTAAGATGGAATCTGCAAACATTTTATTCAAAAGGAGAAGACAAGGTAATTTGGGCTATTTGTTAGATCAACAGTAATGCACATGAGAGCCACTCAACATTTTCATCGTGGTCTTCTCCTTGGTACAACTCCACAAAAGAAAAGAAATTCAGAGAAATTGTAGCGCCCAAGATGCGATTCTATCCCAATCACGTGATGAACTCATGATTGGGCACAACCGCATTTCGAGCACATAGGTAGGTGGATATCATTACAACATACCATGTACTGAATAGATGAGAATACAAAAAGGCTTACACTCGCCACAAGCTACAACATAATACATGGATACATCAATACATAGCAATCATCATTCAGAAGAGCGGGATTCGACTACGGATGAAATCAAACGAAAAAGAAGAACAACATCCACCCTGCTAATCCCAGGCTCCCGACCCGGAACCTATCCCTTGATCTAAGAAGAAGAAGCAGAAGAACTCCAAACAAGAAAGCATCGCACTCGCGTTAGATCATCGCATTACCTATACCTGCAACTGTTGTTGTAGTAATCTGTGAGCCACGAGGACTCAGCAATCCCATTACCATGGGTATCAAGACTAACAAAGCTTAATGGGTATGGAATGGATAAGTGGTGAGGTTGCAGCAGCACTAAGCATTATATGGTGGCTAACTTATGAGTACAAGAGTAAGAAGAGAAACTACGCATAACGGTCGCAGACTAGTAATGATCAAGAAGTGATCCTGCACTACTTATGAGTCAAACATAACCCCACCATGTTCTCTTCACGAACTTGCTCAAAAAGAGACGGTCACGGTGACGCACGTGGTTGGTGTATTTTAATTCGGATCTGGTGTCAAGTTCTCAACAACCGGATATTATAAATTTCCTATCTGCCACATAACCGCAGGCACGGCTCTCAAAAAGATTAAACCCTGCAGGGGTGTCCCAACTTAGTCCATCACAAACTCTCATGATCCACGGAGGAAAATCCTCCATTTCGGAACATCCCGATCAAGCTCGGAATCCCGGTTCACAAGACATTTCGACAATGGTAAAACAAAACCAGCAAGACCTCCCGACGTGCCGACACCTTGATAGTAGCCGCGCGTATCTTGTCTCAGGCCACGATCGGATGAGCAGTCCATACAACTAAAACCAGTCCTCGAGTTTCCCCGTGGTAGCACTGCAAGGGGCTCTAGTTTGGACGAGCACTCATGAGGAGCACTGGCCCGGGATTGTTAATTAATTATCCTCGGGTCCGGAAAGTCCCTATGCAAGTTTTATTTGTTATTAGGCGAATGGTAAAACCAATGTTGGGTCTTGCTGGAAGAGTTTTATTCAAAGCGAACTGTCAAGGGGGGCCCATAAACCCCGACCGTGTTAGGAACGCAAAATCAAGGAACATAACACCGGTATGACGGAAACTAGGGCGGCAAGAGTGGAACAAAACACCAAGCAAAAGGCCGAGCCTTCCACCCTTTACCAAGTATATAGATGCATTTATTAAATAAGAGATATTGTGATATCCATGTCCCAACACCGAACAACCTGAAGCTGCACCTGCAACTAGCAACACTATAGGAGGGGCTGGGCAAAGCGGTGACATAGCCAAACAACGGTTTTCTAGGAAGGTGGGAAATGTTATAGGCTTATCATGGCATATTGGGAGGCTTGATAAACAAGTGGTAGGTAGCGCGACATAGCGATAGGATCGAGAAAACTAGCGAAGCAAAGATAGTAGTGGTATCCAGGGTAATGTTCATCTTGCCTGAAATCCCGCTAGGAAGAAGACTGAATCCATGAAGTAAACGAACCAACGTAGTCGAACGGATCCTCACAATCGCAACGTAACCGGAAATATTGAGAAGAAGCACAACCGGAAAGAAGGAAACAACATGGTAAACACACATGCATAAAGATGGCATGATGCACAATCAAGTATGATGCATGTCCGGTTTAATGATTCATGGCATTGCAAAGTGCACAAACAATACTACAAGTTATGTGGAGCTCAATATGAAACGAGTTGCATATTGACGAATCACCACATTCAATTATTTAGTTTGCTCTCATTATGTACAAGACAAGATTAAATGTTGGGCAACATGGCAAGAGGTGAAGATTTAGTAAACTAACTATTTAGGCAAGTTTAAATGAGGCCGGAAACAAACAACAATTCCGGAAAATCCTCGTGTGCGTATTTCGAATTTGGTACTGATCTGCCTAAAATCATATTTTAGAGTTATTAAACATGCAAAGTAAGTGCACCAGGTTAATCTATGCATTTTTCTAGACAAGTTACATATATAGTTTATTTAATTCCGAGCTACGGTTATTTAGTTATGAATTAAGCCATGTTAACATGACATTTATGCAAATTAATGTAAACAACAATTTTAAACATTTTGAATGTTGTTATCATGATGCGGATGGCATATTCAAGTATATGCAATTTTATGAAATGTTGGCATTTAATATGATAGGGAGCATTTGGTTACCATGGCGGAAAGAATTGGGTGCCATGGCGACAAAAACGGAAACGATGCAATGGCAACGTATTGGATATCCGGCAACTCGATTGAGATGTCGGTGCAAAAGAAATGTGGGTGTGAGCATGCAAAAGTGACGGGGGGTGATCCCGGTAACCGGGTGTCCCACATGTCGGTGGCATGGAAACGAGCAACAATTCGGACACGGTGCAAACACGAGCATCTCATACAACACATGCATTCGGTCCAGGGGCAGTCGTCCCGGCGGTTATACCTTTGAAGCGTGTGTTTTGGGGCGGATCGAGTTCGGAGCGGTGTAGTTGTTCATGAGTCGTCATGGGAAGTAGTCGTTCACATGGTGGCGTAGTGGAAGTAGTGGTACATGACGTAGAGGAACTTGACGTGTCCATATAGTCCGCTGGTCGTAGTTGTACTTGGCTATCCGAGGGGTACTTGGCGGTAGCGATCTTGGCGACGGTAGTTGTACACACGGTCTTGTTGGATCCACGACGAGGGTAGTTCTACATGGTTCCGAGAGAAACTTGGCGCACCCTAGGGTCGTCGAGTACTGGTCTTGGCGATCCGAGGATGACCTGTTCATGGAGGTCTCGGTCTTGGAGTTGGCGCAAGGCTCGCGAGGGACGCGGATGTAGAGAGTCAGCGGGACGTGGCGGGGTAACGGCAGCAGCAAGCATGGCAAGGCTCGAGCGTCAACGACGCCATGGGCGTGCAGCAAAGCAAAGGAGCATCGAGGCTCATGTCATAGCGGAGGCAAGAGCGGGGCACGAGGAGCAAGGCGAGCAGCAGCACGAGTCGCGAACAGAGTAGGTGCTGCCGAGCACTGATGGTGGTGGAGCAGGGCTCCATGCGAACAGGGTCGCGGTGGAGGTCACCGTCGGGCACGCAAGCACGCTGAGCAAGGGTGCTGTCGGATCGTGCGGAAGAGGGGCTAGAGCAAAGGAAGGAGGGCAACGCAGAGGTGAGGCACGGGTTAGCGACGGTCGCCGACAGCAAGAACATGAGGTCGCCACGGCGTCAGGAGGCGTCATGGTGGCGGCGGGCTGGCTCGATCCGGCCGGATCCGGGTGCGACGGTGGCGGGGAGGTGACTGGTGGGGTGGTCGAGCTCGAGGTGGGCCTGGGCGACATCCAGTGGCGGTTGGTCTCGGAGCAGCGGGCGGTGGCCATGGAAGGCGCTCGGTCATGGGGACGAGCGCGCGTACGCGGGGGCGATGCAAGGAGGCGGCGCGAGCATGGAGGAGGGGATGAAGGGCACGACGACAGCCTCGGCTCACAACAGAGCAGCGGGGAAGGCACGGCCATGGGGATCGGGCATCGGCGAGGCTGCCATGGCCCTGGGAGTGTGTGTGTGTGTGTCGTCGCCCCGAGATCTAGGGATGACAAACGGAAGAGGAAGAGAAGAGGTAAAACTAAGTTGCTTCTTAGACAAACGAGTGAACCCACGAACCTTGAAAGGTTGCAGAGCTGAAGAAATGACACGAAGGAGATGAATGTAATTTAAAACACTCCGTTAGACAAGAGGAACAAGGACGAGAACCAAGAGCTGAAAGGACAAGATAGATTTTGAAAGGCCATTTTGAAACCACTCCGGTTAAAATTAGCTGGACAAGGAATAAGAATAGAAGAATTCGGGCAGCACTCTGGTTAAATGTATAAGCAAGAAAAGAACATGATCTTGACAAAACGAGATGAAGGGTGAAGAGAGAAACATCACAATGCCTCCGGAACGAAAGAGTAGAATGAAAAGAACGGAGAAGAGAACAACAACTTCCACCAGAGACAAATTTGAAAAACATCCTTACGAAAAAGGGTTGAACGGAGTTGTTGAAAAATCAACAACAAAAAGATACGATTCCCGTGGGCTTATGGAAAACATCTCAAAATTATGAGGTGACGACCGGCCACTAAAGGAAATAATTGATTGGTTGAGATCAAGAAAAGATGAAAAACTTCTTTCGCCGAGAGGATAGGAGAAAACTTGGATCATTGATAAGCACCACAATTAGCAACATTCATTAGGGAAGGCTTTAGGTGAAATCTTTACCAAGATAACTCCAATGAAGAGATTGATGAATTTAAATACCTCGTTCTTGACAACATGTGAATCATGAAACATGAAGGGAAATTGTCAAGAACAACATACCACCACCTCAAAAGATAGAGTAGAAAGAATCACACTTTGGAATGCAAGAAGAAGAATACTTCAGCTCCTCAAACAAAATCTTGAAGAACACTTCGAGAATCAATTAAATCCTTAATGAACCACCATGAAGAAACTCTCGAAGAACTCCGGATAGTTAACAAGATGGTCGCAAAGAAAGGAAGCTTGAAAAGAATAAGATGAATTCTTGCAATGATTTAGACGGGTCTTTGTGATGATATAATGAGAATACTTTGAACTCTGGGAAAAAGGAGAGGAAGAACTCCGGAAGAAGGAATTAATTCATCTCGAGGAAATAAGAATAAGATTTATTGTATGCTTATCCTTCATCAAATTAAATTGATGATAAGCAATGGATTTGGCATACTACTTATTCCCATTGAAAAGGATTAAGGAGAGATATAGCGCAAACTTGGGATGGTCTTCGCTGAACCACCAGTAGGAACTGGAAACAACGAATAAATTGGTATGATACCAAGGAAGAGAAAACTTGAATGAACCACCGGTAGAATTGAAATGAACGATGAAAAGAAAATGGCTCTCCAGGAAGCATTAAAAACGGACGAAGATACTTGAGAGAATTTAGATACGAGAGATTGAAGAGATCACGAGCTGACTAAAGAATACTTGAAGGAAGCATGAGAAGAATCAGAGAACGAGAGCTAAAAATTGAGAATGCATAAATCTTCTGAAATGATGGCCTTTGGAAGATAAAGCAACGAAAACAAGTCCTGAAACATTCTGGACGGGTATGAAAAGAATTCTTGATGATCATAACAATTTGAGAGGATGGCATCAAGCTTGAACTACAAATCTTCGAGAGAACTAACAAGATTTGGAGAAAACTCTTCTTTGGTCTTGAATGCTGAAAATGATGATGAGGAACACCACCAAATTGTTGAGACACCCCGGAACAATGAAGGGTAGAAAGGTTGAGTGAAAGATGAAAAGAATCTGAAAGCGATGTTGGAGAAGGCAATTGAGTGATGAGAATTCATTCTTACGTCAAACTTTGAAAAGAATTTGGGAATAACTTCCGAAAAATTAGAAGAGTCAAGTAAGATGTTGGGAAAAGACCTGTGGGTTATGGGCCCACTCAAAAGAAATACCATTGGAAAATGATTACATGAAAAAGAGATTGCACCGGTTGATTTAAATGACTTGAATAAGGTAACAACCTCGAAATAGCTTGAACTGATTAAGAATGGAAACATGAATCTTCTGAGATATCTTCAGCACTCCGGATACAAGTATCGCGAGGTTAATGATCAAGAGATGCTTGGATAGAACTTCCAACATGAGAAAGCATTTGAAAGGAGGAATGGGATATGATCAACACCGAAAGCTTGCATAGAGTCCACCGTAGGAACAAACAAAAATGAAAGAATGATGAACTTGTAGAGCATCTTCATGAGAACCACCGGGTAAGAATATTGAAGAAAAAGAATGAAGAGACTTCACATCAATAAAATGGATACTAGATTTGAGATTTTGACTCCTTGAAGAAAAGGGTGGAATGGTGGGAAAACAAAGGCAACTTGGGACGGATGAAATGGACAAATCCTGAGGCTTCTCAACGGCGCCTGTATGGAATAACTTGAAGAGAAGTGCACCGGTTGAAAAGGATTGACATGACAATCTCAATGATCTAGAAGGATTAGCATTCACATAGAAATATGAGACCACCGCTTAGAAAAGGTATGGAATCAACACTTGACATTGAAGCAACTCGAATACCACAACAAAACAAAACAAAGGATTTGGCTTGCAGAATAAGCTGGAAAAAAAATACATAACCCTCATGCATTTGTTGGAAGGATGATCCTAGGTAACTACTTGAATTCCCACCTAAGAACTCCCGAAACTTTCTGGTTATGCAATCTGGTGTTGGGGATATAGGGAGGCACAAATATCTCACACAACTAACAAATCCTACACTCCAACTGTATCCATCCGTCAACACATAACCAAGAAAACCTCAGAAATCGTGTACCTCCGACCTTCGCAGGAACATCCCCTATACTAGCTGTGGCAATACATCTGGTCGCTCTCCCCAGTACTGGGTGGCACCAAACTACTCTCACCACCAAGAGTATAGAAGCGTTTTCGATGTCGGTGTCCTCTGGTATTCTGGAACTGAAACGATAAGCACTGTGACAAAAACACCTTGGAGCTCAACTCCCCGAGACACTGCCACAACCCCTAAATGTCAGGAGGCACCAAGACAGAATTCCCGTCACATCGATATCGCAATGATTCCAACAATACCCGCGTGATACTAAAAAGATTTTGAGTGAAAAAGGAGAGTAATGAAAAAAAACACCTACGTCACGATTCCTCACCAGAGCGACGAAGGGGATCAGGAGTAAAAAGAATTCCTACTCTCCGATATATATAACTATGACTCAAAACAGTTTTCTTTCTAGACTCAGCAATGTCAGTGGTTCGATCAATCAAGGGGGCTCCTGTGGTCAGTAGGCTCTGATACCAACTTGTGGGACCCAAGATGCGATTCTATCCCAATCACGTGATGAACTCATGATTGGGGCACAACCACATTTCGAGCGCATAGCAAGGTGGATATCATTACAGCATACCATCTACTGAATAGATGAGAATACAAGATAAAGGCTTACACTTGCCACAAGCTACAACATTGTCGGATTCAGGGCTCCGCAAACCCAAGAAAGGTTCAAACTCTGGGCGTGTGCAGAGAACTCAACCTCTCCAGCCAACCAGTTCGTCGCCCCCACGGCCTAGCTTGATGAACAAGGAGGAAGAAGAACACAGCAGTTTACCCAGGTTCGGGCCACCTTGTGGTGTAATACCCTACTCCTGCTTTGGGTGGATTAGCCTCACGAGGGGCTGAGGATGAACTAGTACAGAGGAAGAACAACCTCGCTAGGTCTGCTTTGGTGAGGGAGTGAGTTGAGAATTGGATCGGTCCCCCTGCTATGGTGGTAGCTAACCTATATATATAGAGGCCTCGGTCCTCTTCCCCCAAAATGAAGGCGGGAAGGGATCCCACAGTGGCCAATTTGAAAGGGGACAAGTAGTACATCTTATCCTGATAAAAGGTGGTCTTCGCCTGCAAAGCTTCTGGTCGTGACGCCGTGGTGGGCTCAGCGATGACATCCGTCCTGCCGTCCTGGCTGTCTTGGTCTTGTTGCACACGAATGGAAACCTTTGGGTGATTCCTCGGGACCCCGCGCCTGCGCTTGCCTCCTTAGCACCAAAGAGGAAACCTGCTGCTCTGTACCCGCTGATGCCCGCCTGACCTTGGTCGTCATGTCTTGCGTCACCTCAACCTCATGAGATGGGCACCTGCATAGAAATCTCCGCTCCTCTAGAGCCAGCCTGGGAAGGCTGCTCCCTCCGGAGGTCATGATGTCGCCCGCCTCGCGAGGCTTGGCCCCCCGCGAGGGTCTTGTCTTGTCAGTGTTGTAGACTGGCCATAGCCGGCCATCGATGGAGCCACGCTATGGGCCGCAGGCAGGCAAGTCTGGGTAACCTGGTTCCCAGAATGCGGATAGTAGCCCCCAGGCTCAAGGCGCGCTCGGACTTGGCTTTGAGGTGAAGCCAAAGGCCAAGGGCAAAGCGCCGCGGGCCCCAATCGCCTACAGGCCGAGTCGACTCGTGGCGCTTGATGGGACATGGGCGTCTCCACTTCCCCATGCTGCTCGGCAACTGCCCGACTTGACAACTGCCTGTTGCATGCAGAAAAACCATCACTACATGGAATTGTGGGAGGCCGGCAGTTGGCCTCCCTCTGTCTATAAATGGGGAAGAGGCGGAGCGCCCAGCCCATCTTCGTCTTCTCGCCGCTCGCTCCTTCTTCTTCTTCAGTCTGCTGCATTGCCAGAGCATCCATGGCGCCAGTGAGGAGGTTTTCCGCTGCGGAGAAGGGAAAAACCCCTCAGGTGGAACCTGAGCTTCTCCCGCCGAAGAAGACGCCTGATTGCTGTCGCGACACTGCCGCGGTGCTCATGGCGACGCGGCCTTGGCACGAAAATGCTCCACCGGGCTTGCCGATCCCCGTGTATGCTCGCGTGCCGAGCCCCGCCAATGGGAGCGGCGGCGGACGCCGCGAGGAGCGCAGCCGTGGAGGAGAACAAGCGGTGGCAGCACGGCCACCCCGCCTGTGGACCCATGCCGAAGGCACGGCCTGCAAATTTGTGGTGTGGGCGGCAATGCCGCCGCGCACATGGATCCGGCTCCCACGGTCCCTCGCAAGGGAGATACTGCCGAGGGGGCCCGTCGAGTTGTGGCTGCAGCACGACAGATACTACAGCCAAGCTTCTAAAGCGAAAGTCAAGGTCGTCGACTCCGGCGATGTCTTCATGACCCGTGGGTGAGGCGCGATCGCCCGAGCCTGCCGTCCGGAGGGAGGTCACGCCATCCACTTCAAATACGACGGAGCTTCGACGCTCTAATTCAAGGTCTTCGGCAAGGACGGCCGGCACCTGGAATGTTATCCCGGTGGGGCAGCCAAGGCGGCGAGGCCACGGGCGGTGGACTTGCCCTTGGCCTTGTTCGCGACTCCTCTGCCAGCAGCAGCGCCTCATCGGACTAGAGCGACGACGATAGCTACGAGCCGCCGCGCCGCCGCGACCTGACCGTAGCAGCAGCGTCATCCCGGCGTCGTCGGTGATGTCGCCAAGGCCGTGGCTCTTATGGAGTTTTTGCTTTTGCTTCACCTCTGCACAAAACCATGATGAGCCCTGTGGGGGTATGTAAAAAACTGCAACGCTCGCACTTTAACGTTATCGTTTCTGATTCAATGTCGTGTTTGTGTCTCTCGCCTTGGCATGGTTCCCCCTTTCATTCCTGCGATAGCTTAGTGCTCTACGCCGACATGACCCAGTCCCCAGGCAAGCTTCGGCTGTCGCTGGTATGCCAGGTCGCGATGCCATGGTCAAGGCCAGGAGGTGAGCGGCCCGAGGTCCAGTAAGAGCCCCTGAGGCGCAATGCTTAGGAGGTCCCCTTTGGTGCGCAAGCGGCTCCCGAAAGACTAAAAGGGAAACGTCCTTGCCCGAGCGAGATTGCTAGAGACAGAGCACTGATTGAAAGGTTCGTGCCATCATGCGAGTGCGGGGTAACTTATCTTGGCGATCTCGTGATCATGCTTTAGCTATGAGGACGAGCTTACTGCGTGACGTTAGGTTGTGGCCTTCTCCCGATGGCTTCCCTAGGCAGGGCCCATGCCATCCCCATCCTTCTCGCTCGTTCGGCTGCTCTACGTCCTCGGGTCCCGGCCCTCGAGCGAGGCTCTGCTGCCGCTGGTATGCCAGGTCGCGATGCCATGGTTAAGGCCAGGGGGCAAGGGCTCAAGAGCCAGTAGGATCCCCTGAGGCGCGGTGCTCAGGGGGCCCCCCTTTAACATTCAAGCAACTTGCGCGAGAAAAGAGTGGCTGGCTCTGAGGGGGTGCCCAGGAGGTGTTGCGTCTCAAGGGACGGGCGAAGCCGCTAGTGGTCCCCACTCCGGCGGTTCCTGCGAGTTAGCCAAAAAAGGAAAACACAAGACGCAACCGCGCTTGCTATCCTGCCGATGATCTTTCCGCAAGAAGACGAAGGCACTAAGGACCCGGTGAGGTGACGTGCGCGGGCCCGGCCACGAGCCAGAGCTCAGTCTCTTAGGTTTATCAATGCTGTAGGGACGGACCCGAGCACAGGCGTCGTGCCAGTAGCCCCCGTTGCGGGATGAGCAAGAGGCGGGTTTAGCAATGCGTAGAGACAACGAGGGGCACCTTCATAGATAATGACACGGTAGTGGCAATATCAACAACCATGATAACTGGAGCATGCATAACTGGTCCGGGGTACGTGAATCAAAATGGTGCAGCTGCAGGGACAGGCCCTAGCAGCTTGAGGATAGTGCAGCCGGAGGTGCGCCCTGAACTGAACAAACCAAAAAGTCACCTGGCACCGTCATTGTAGGACTCACTAAAAAAAAGACACATCCGTGACATTTTGGGCCGAACAAATTTTTTTCTGTCATGCTTATGACAATTCTATGACGATAATTGTGACAAAACCCGGTATCATCATAGATGTGGTGGGCTCCTACTTCTATGACAAAAAATCATGACAGAAAATGGGCTTTTCGTCCGGGGCGGGCCGGAGACGCACCTGCATGACATTCTTTGGGCCGTCCCTGATGGAAAAAATCGTGGTAGAAGCGAGGGCGAGGAAAATTTCGGGGAGTTCCCGGTTACGGTGGGTGGTCGGGGCCGAGCAATGCACGGAGGTTTGCGTGTTTCTCTCGTACATGTACGCGTGAGTTGTCGGTGCAACAAACCCTGGGTCTGTTGCCCTAACTATGCACAGGCACAAGATCAAGATCGAAGCACCAACCCAAGACAGAGTATGAGAAACCAAGAGATTCAAAGGACCAACGAGCAGATCGGAAGGACCAAGGCCAAGCCAGAGAAGCAAGACCTGTGGCACCCTGGCTCAGAGTAAACCGGAACGCCCCGTATTCCTGCCCAGGGACAAGTCCTCTGGAATACGGCACTATTGGCATAGAACAAATCGGCTCTTTATTACTATGGATAAGGTTACAAAGGGTACATGGATGACATCGGCACGGCGACACTACGCCTGCCCGGGGTAGCTCTATGCTAACAGCAGACTAGCTCTCTCGGCAGCGGAACAACGACGACGGTGATGGACTCCACTCCTCAGGGACTCTGGCTAGAACGCGTCTCCTAGCTCGCGAACTCAGAATCCTCGACAATCAAGCAATCATGGCATAACCTGCAAACTGGCATGACACGCCAGGTGAGTACTTTGAATGTACTCGCAAGCTCACAGCAAACATCAGCATTAAAGCAAGACAACATCACAGCAATCCAAAATTAACCAGCATGGCTATCCATCAAGGTAGCTACTGAAATAACTACAGTAAGGTAAAGCATATTAAATTCATACTCCAAATAATCTCAGGATCCAATCCGAACTTGTACCAAGTCCAATCCAAATCATGTGGTCATCTGACCACTCATATCATAGCCATTCCATGGCTAACATATCAAATACCTGATTCCATCTGCACCACAAGTCTGACAAACTTACTCTCTTCCGGGTTGCATCACAACCCTCAGAATACTCATAATCCACCGAGTACTTCTGATCATATGACGAGTTCTACCATCATTATCACTACTATGGTTGACCACCTAGTGAGGTCTGGACGGACTGTCCAATACCGTGGACATGGCTATTCGAATAGATTTTACACTCTGCAGAGGTTGCGCACTTTACCCACACTATGGAGCACTGACCTCATGATCCCATTCGGGTGGACCAGCATTGCTCCAACGAAACCCGCCTGACCCGTGACTCTTCCATCGTACCACCGGTAATCACACTCCCTCGGAGTCAAGCCTTGAGTGGCCTCGTGTCACCTCGTGACACCCTGCCACCGTCGTGGCCAAACTAAACTGTCCCAAACGGGGTCGGGATCCCAAACAACTCAACTGGGCTCATAGGGTTATCGTCGTCTACCTAATCAGGGCAGCACGCACGCATAACCCTCCCTCTTTGGAGGTACCGGTGAAAGAGCACGCGATCAGACCAAGTCAAGGCCGTCCCATACCGGAAAATGTGGCTGCACGGATAAGTCCGGACAGGTGACTCAAGGTCAACCATGAAATATCTAATCCCCGAATAATATTTCGGTCATGGCTGACACTCTGATAACCAGTATGCTTAAGCCACTGCTACTAACTCATTTCTACGAACTGCTGGATGAACTCCAAAATAATCATAGATAGTGATCTCAACATCATAGTATCAACAAGTGAGTAAGCTACTAGTCACAAATAATCCGATACTTAACATGGTCGTCACCTATCCAAGAATTAACTCGATCATTGCATAATCCAATCCACTTCACAAATAACTCTTACTTGCTGTTAAAGTAAATAGTTAAACTATGATATTGCAATGCAATGATGCAGATGAGAGTTGTGGCTTGCCTGAGGGTGAAGGGATCATCGGGAAGGAGTGCGGAGAGTCCGCGGGAAGAGTTGCCAGAAACAGTTCTCTCCCGGAGGGGCTGTTTATGGCAAGGGCAAACAGGTCATTTCCA
The DNA here is from genome assembly GCA_011799875.1 of Thinopyrum elongatum. NCBI lineage: Eukaryota > Viridiplantae > Streptophyta > Magnoliopsida > Poales > Poaceae > Thinopyrum > Thinopyrum elongatum. Next base: position 426,936,116 of record CM022303.1, on the reverse strand, counting down.
CTGTGTCCAAACATTATGAAAATGACTCCATCGGAACGGGCTTGATGAGACGAAGACGTGGGCATTGGATTCACCTCGATCGGAGTTGTGGATAAAAAGTTATAAGGGTTTTTCTGCCAGGGACTAATCTACAGAAATAATAATTAAATTTAGGTCCCTGGGCAGAGCAGCTGGTCGCGCACTTAGGCAGAATGCGCCTTCCAGTGAGGGAAATGGAAAGGCGGTGGGGCGCGTCCACTTATCCGAGCTGGCGGGTGCGGGGTCGGGCTCTGTGCAGCTGACCGGTGGGGCCCGCGCAGCTTCTCTCTCTCTTCACTCACTCCTTCTTCTTCCTCCGACAGAACAGAGAGGATAAGCGCGACAGAGGCGAGGCCGGCACCGGCAGTGGCGACTCTGGCCGTCTCCGGCCGTGCTCAGGCCACCAGAGGAACCAGGGGACGACTCCGCGCTCGGGGTAGGCCAAAGGAGCGGCGGGGAGCGAACATGGCGATGGGTACCGTGGGGAACCGAGGCGGGCGCCGGCGAGAGGCGCGGGCGGCTCTGGCTACCTCTCGTGGTGCTCGGCACACCGGCGTGCTCGGGGAGGAGTGGAGCATCCATCCCCGCATCAGACGGATGCCGAGGAGCACCGAGATGAGTGGGGCGGCGACCATGGCGGACGACGGCTCCGGCGAGATTGGGCGCGGGTGCCACGGTGGTGGAGGGAAGGGGCTGAGGCTACGGGGAGGTTATACGAGCTCCGGGTGGTCTTCTGGTGGTGGTTAAAGGGAGAAGGGGTGCCCGGCTCGCCAGAATTGCAGAAAGCAGAGGGGGCGGCCATGGCGACAGATGGAGGCAAGGAGGGGCTCTCGGGTTCGGCTGAGCGGCTGGGGAGGTGTGGTGAGGTGAGGTGCAGCGGCTGGTGTGGACTACAGGACTCGGGGGGGGGGCTATATATAGCCGCGGGGAGGAGGGCTCGCGATGGTGGCCGAAGCACCGAGACGCACGGCCACGGCGGCGATCTTAGCCACATACTGGAGCTTGTAGGCGAGCTAGCTGGACGGTAGCGTTGCCGACCTGACGAGCATTCAATGCAACGCGACGGCTCGGGGAGGAAGAAGCCAGAGAGGGAGGTGACAACTCGGGTCACGGGCGAACAGAGCCGCAACGGCGACCATCATGGCATGGAGAGGAGGTAATCGGAGGGGAGAAGGGTCGAGAGAGGGGCAGGTGGAAGCCGCGGAGCCGTAGGACACATCCGGACGAGCAGAGGCCGGCCGGAGATGACCGGACGAAGCTCACAGAGAGCAGACCGCCGTTTTGGCATGCTCTCTGCGTGGTCACCACGTGCATATGATGCCACGGCCACGTCTTTGACACTAAATCTTGTCCAGTGTGTAGTCCCTCCAGGATACATTTCAAATGAGGTGATAGATCGATGAGATGAGCTGTAGGTAGATGGGAGTGGTCACTGGAAGTTTGCTGTAGCAAACTTGACCACACCACTGCGATGAACAGAAAAGTGATATGGTTAAAATGAGATGTCTGGGAGGTCTCGGGTAAGAAGGACTACAGTCCTGGGTGTTTTGGAAGGAATTGGACCAATATACATCATAGTTGCTTTGCAACAGCACAATTGGTCCAGAATCAAGATCATGATGGTGCACTCAAATGAAGAAGCCACTTGAGCTGGAATTTGGCAAGGCAGAGTTATTTGGACATATGAAGATTATGTAAAAATTTAATACCAAATGGACATGCAAAATGGTACTTCTTTCACAGCTATCCTCTCTGTCCAGAAACTTGGAATAATTCTAGAGAAATATTGGGAAGATGAATTGAGCCCAAATTTTGTGGAGAGGTGTTACATAGGTAGGAGAATGCTCTGGTAAATTTTCAGCAATTATGGAGCAATATAAAATATAGTTGCTTCACAATGTGAAAATCTGACCAGAAACCAAGATTTGAGGCTGTGCTCTCATAGATGATTGGATAGGGTTGAAACTTGGTGGAGAGTCATTATTTGAGCACATGAATATGCTTGCAAAATTTCAACTCATTTGGATACTCCTAGCTAGCACTTGCTTCACAAAGATTCCAGTTGCCCAGAAAATTTGGAAATTAGCCAAGAGAGATTTATTATCCAACTAAAGTTGAATTTTGGCATGTGGCAATGATATGGATAGGAAAGAGTGCACAAAAAGTTTGAGAGCAAGAAAGCGAATATGAAGGGTACTTGCTTCACAAACTGCCAGCTGGGGCAAAATCAGAAAATGAATATTTGTGAAATATTTTTGAAAATGGCAAGGAAGGATTTGACATATTTGTGGAAGATCTAACCCAAACAATTTATGAGAATTTTTTGGGAATTTTTGGAATGATGGAAAGGTGGGTTGCTTCACAACTCAGGGCAAACAGGGTTATTCCTTTAATAGAAAAAACGAATATTCCCAAGAAAAAGAATATTGGGGTTGGTCCAAGATGGTTATGGCCTGGTCTTGGGATGGTTTTGAGGTTGGCAAGCCACTCGGGAAGAAAAATGAAGGGTGACCCCTCCAGGTTGCAGGACTACTAAGTCACAGAAAAGCGAATCCGGACCAAATCAAAAGAAAAAAAAATGGGCAAAATCCAGGGTGTTACAAACCAACCCCCCTTAAAGAAATCTCGTCCTCGAGATTTGGTTACTCAGGGATCAAACATGAATTTTTTTCCACCTGAGGAAACCGTTTCCAACTCGGGTTTCCTTTTTACCTTTGTATAATGTTCCCACTGAATTTCATATGACTGACTACCTTGCCTCGGGGTGGTTTGCTTTACTGGATCCTTTTTCTGGAAAATCTTACCTCATCGGTTACTCTGACTTTACTCCTTTAGTGTCTGCTATCCTGTCTGGGGCAATAAGTTATCTTGACCGAGCTATGTGTCCTGCTTGTAAGTCCGAGGGTGATTCCTCATGGACGTGTCATGAAAAGGTCCAATACGAACGACCGTTCACTGAGTTGTGAACAGATTCTCTTGGTGGACGCAAAATCTTTTACTCATTGCATTGGGTGACTTCAAATGGTTGTGTGTCCTCCAGGCTCAAAACAGTACTGTGAATCATACCGTTCTCCTGGCGGAATCGGACTTCTCACACGGATAGCTGGGTCATCTTGGGTATCTTCACTGTCTTGGGTATAAGGCTCCTACCAAATATTTGACTGTCACCTGTCGTGACCAGCGTAAAGGTGTACGGTCTTATTGTGATATTGTCCATAGACTTGGCTGATAGTGGTCCTGACAACAGAATCTTGTTCACGGCAGGTTAATCTTTAACTGATTTCCATTTGTGAGGACATATGCTTCAAAACTGTTGTTCATCCTTCTGATTATTCAGTCTGTCAGTATCTCCATATGGATGGTAGGCCGTGTAATACTTTAACATGGTTGTTGAATTTGAACTGCTGAGTTATTCTTTCGATTGTCCTAACCAGCTTGGTTGCCTTTTTTTGACAATTCTGAGCATATCTGGTTGGCTGAGCGGGTTGTCTCGGTATGGGGTCCTTGCAAATGGGATAGACCCGTGGGTATGTACCCATGGTGGCTGGTATCAAACCCGACTGCTCTGAGTATCTGTACCATGTTGATCCTGCAACCATTAGCATACCTTGCTCCTTCATTATGGTTCTCTTTGCCTGGATCCTTTCCTGAAAGAACTTGGCCTTATGTGTTCTTGATTCTCAGTGTGACCTTAGGTGTTGTTAGGTGCAATATTTCGGCAGGCTTATTACATTACAAGTTGTAGCTGTAGGGTAACAATCGTCTGAACCCTTGAATAAAACTGGCAAATAAACTAGTAGCCACCAGAACGGCCTTTACAACTCAAATCTGGGACATTACTGGAGTAACTCAACCCCGACTCAAGACGGCTGAAAAGCAGCTCAGAGCATGAGACGGTGTCGATAAGAAGAAAGTAGCAACTCCCTAAGACAGCCGAAAAACAGCTCAGAGCATAGGGTCATTGCCACGGAGAGAAATTCAACAACTGCCCGAGACAGCCGAAAAGCAGCTCAGAACACGGGCCAGTTGCTGACAAGAGAAATAAAAATCGGCATCCACCCCGGACGGCCGGAAACAGCTCAGAACACAGGCGTGGTGCCGTTACCAAAGAAAGGCGGGCAAGGGTTCATCCGCGTCCCATACAGCTCACTATTATGCATATAGGTATGAGCATAATAATTTGAACGTACCGGAATATCACAGAGCAATGCTATAAGGCATATATCAGATGGTCGGCTTGCTCCATAGGTTGTTGGTCATCACCCTGAAGTGTATAACTGGCGTTCTTTTCTTCTTACATAGCTCACGCAATAGTCAGATCCTTACTGGGCTGGCATCATTGTATGAGTAACCCATATGTCCTTGGCAGCATGTCCACCATATCTATGGAAACATGTGTAGCTGGCCACTGGATTCCCCAAGGCAAGCTTGTGTCCTAACTGATTTTGGACCAACTGTTGCAGATCTGACCCTGGGGATGCATTGTCATATACTTGCATCGGAAGATGTCCATGTGTCGTATCGAGGAAGACACAGGGATCCTTGCGTCGCACGCTTCTCAGGTAGCTTGTAGGGAAAGACTAGGTTGCTTACGCCAAAAATTTCTTTATGTCACATGCAGACTGAGTGCATATATATATACATACCTTGTGATTACTGATGTCGGATACTTGTTGTATGCAACAGGGTATTCAGCTATCCTTCTTGCTGAACAATAAGTCCATAGCACACTCTGGCTTACTTCCAGGACATAGCAGAGTTCAAATTATACTCATAGCAGACTCAAACCTTGTGTATATGAATCATACCTTTGGCACAGAATGCACTGTAGATCATGTACACAATTTGCCTTCTTGCTGATGTGATCATTGCTACTGTGAAGATTGTACATTGAGGTATACTTGATGCTGATAACCAATCCGGCCAGGATATCATTTATATTCAGGCCCGATATTCCTGATATAACACAGCCTGCTGAAAATTTCATATTGCCAAGCTGAGCTTCCAAATGACTGTCTCTTCACTGATTCTTTGGGTTCAGGGTCGGTGAGCGACTTCCTTAAGGGGAAAATAAGGTAACACCACGGGCCCAAAAACAACAAAAGAAATGACTAAAACAAAAGCACACAAAGCAGCAAGATCACTCACACAAGCAATATCACATTCTACAGCTATCCACAGCAATAATATGCATTCCTACTCAAGCACACAAATCTTGCAAGAACTCCGGTATTACGGTCTAACATGCTGTGGCGATGTGCACGAAAGTGAATCAATGTGTGGAAGAAAATTGGTGTAAACAAGGCTACACCGATTACGGGCTTACCACGAAAGGAACCGGTGGCGAGGACGAACTTGGTGATCGGGGGTCGGAACACAAAAGTTACGACCACATCATCATCAAGCGTACGGAAGAAAACCGTACACGTCCAAAGAATAAGTGGCGGAATGAGATAGTGGTGGAGAAAAAGGCTTGCAGGCATTGCCCTTTTCTGATAACAAGGATCAGTAAGGGTTATCGAAGCGGCTAGTGGAATGGCACGATCCGGGATAGAACTTGTCTATCACCGAAACAATAGGAGTGGGTGATGGGAATAAATTGGTGTGGTACCGGTGCATCAATCCGACAAGGAATCGACACCACCAAGTACCTTGGCATCACTCCGCTGGGACGAAGATGACACCACACCAAGGAACAAATATGCAAACTGGAGAGCGCAGGTAGTGGGTCGAAACCGATGCCACCTACACTCACCAGATCCATCGTTAGTGATAAGATATCTAGTCTATATGCATGCTATCCAACATACAAATGCAACAAACAAGTGCAGCAACCAACTGGATCCTATACTACCGGTTACTAACGCTCGCACCTAGACCGCGCGTCCTATAGCCAGACCTTCTCTCATACCAACTTCTGTGGCGCCCCAGCTCAGAGTAAACCGGAACGCCCCATATTCCTGCCCAGGGACAAGTCCTCTGGAATACGGCACTGTTGGCATAGAACAAATCGGCTCTTTATTACTATGGATAAGGTTACAAAGGGTACATGGATGACATCGGCACGGCGACACTACGCCTGCCCGGGGTAGCTCTATGCTAACAGCGGACTAACTCTCTCGGCAGCGGAACAACGACGACGGTGATGGACTCCACTCCGCAGGGACTCTGACTAGAACGCGTCTCCTAGCTCGCGAACTCAGAATCCTCGACAAGCAAGCAATCATGGCATGACCTGCAAACTGGCATGACACGCCAGGTGAGTACTTTGAATGTACTCGCAAGCTCACAGCAAACATCAGCATTAAAGCAAGACAACATCATAGCAATCCAAAATTAACCAGCATGGCTATCCAGCAAGGTAGCTACTGAAATAACTGCAGTAAGGTAAAGCATATTAAATTCATACTCCAAATAATCTCAGGATCCAATCCGAACCTGTACCAAGTCCAATCCAAATCATGTGGTCATCCGACCACTCATCTCATAGCCATTCCATGGCTAACATATCAAATACCTGATTCCATCTGCACCACAAGTCTGACAAACTTACTCTCTTCCGGGTTGCATCACAACCCTCAGAATACTCATAATCCACCGAGTACTTCTGATCATATGACGAGTTCTACCATCATTATCACTATTGTGGTTGACCACCTAGTGAGGTCTGGACGGACTGTCCAATACCGTGGACACGGCTATTCGAATAGATTTTACACTCTGCAGAGGTTGCGCACTTTACCCACACTATGGAGCACTGACCTCGTGATCCCATTCGGGTGGACCAGCATTGCTCCAACGAAACCAGCCTGACCCGTGACTCTTCCATCGTACCACCGGCAATCACACTCCCTCGGAGTCAAGCCTTGGGTGGCCCCGTGTCACCTCGTGACACCCTGCCACCGTCGTGGCCAAACTAAACTGTCCCAAACGGGGACGGGATCCCAAACAACTCAACTGGGCTCACAGGGTTATCGTCGTCTACCTGATCAGGGCAGCACGCACGCATAACCCTCCCTCTTTGGAGGTACCAGTGAAAGAGCACGCGATCAGACCAAGTCAAGGCCATCCCATATCGGCAAATGTGGTTGCACGGATAAGTCCGGACAGGTGACTCAAGGTCAACCATGAAATATCTAATCCCCGAATAATATTTCGGTCATGGCTGACACTCTGATAACCAGTATGCTTAAGCCACTGCTACTAACTCATTTCTACGAACTGCTGGATGAACTCCAAAATAATCATAGACAGTGATCTCAACATCATAGTATCAACAAGTGGGTAAGCTACTAGTCACTAATATTCTGATACTCAACATGGTCGTCACCTATCCAAGAATTAACTCGATCATTGCATAATCCAATCCACTTCACAAATAACTCATACTTGCTGTTAAAGTAAATAGTTAAACTATGATATTGCAATGCAATGATGCAGATGAGAGTTGTGGCTTGCCTCAGGGTGAAGGGATCATCGGGAAGGAGTGCGGAGAGTCCGCGGGAAGAGTTGCCGGAAACAGTTCTCTCTCGGAGGGGCTGTTTACGGCAAGGGCAAACAGGGTCATTTCCACTGTGTCAAAACATTATGAAAATGACTCCATCGGAACGGGCTTGACGAGACGAAGACGTGGGCGTTGGATTCAACTCGATCGGAGTTGTCGATAAAAAGTTATAAGGGTTTTTCTGCCAGGGACTAATCTGTAGAAATAATAATTACATTTAGGTCCCTAGGTAGAGCAGCTGGTCGCGCACTTAGGAAGAATGCGCCTTCCAGTGAGGGAAATGGAAAGGCGGTGGGGCGCGTCCACTTATCCAAGCTGGCGGGTGCGGGGTCGGGCTCTGTGCAGCTGACCGGTGTGGCCCGCGCAGCTTCTCTCTCTCTTCCCTCGCTCCTTCTTCTTCCTCCGACAGAACAGAGAGGAGAAGCGCGACAGAGGCGAGGCCGGCGCCGGCAGTGGCGACTCCGGCCATCTCCGGCCGTGCTCAGGCCACCGGAGGAACCAGGGGACGACGCCGCGCTCGGGGTAGGCCAAAGGAGCGGCGGGGAGCGAACATGGCGACGGGTACCATGGTGAACCGAGGCGGGCACCGGTGAGAGGCGCGGGCGGCTCCGGCCACCTCTCGCGGTGCTCGGCACACCGGTGTGCTCGGGGAGGAGTGGAGCATCCATCCCCGCATCACACGGATGCCGAGGAGCACCGAGATGATTGGGGCGGCGACCATGGCGGACGACGGCTCCGGCGAGATTGGGCGCGGGTGCCACGGTGGTGGAGGGAAGGGGCTGAGGCTACGGGGAGGTTATACGAGCTCCGGGTGGTCCTCTGGTGGTGGTTAAAGGGAGAAGGGGTGCCCGGCTCGCCGGAATTGCAGAAAGCAGAGGCGGCGGCCATGGCGACATATGGAGGCAAGGAGGGGCTCTGGGGTTCGGCTGAGCGGCTGGGGAGGTGTGGTGAGGTGAGGTGGAGCGGCTGGTGTGGACTAAAGGACTCGGGGGGGGGGGGGGCGATATATAGCCGCGGGGATCATCTAACAAGCAAAGCACCATCTCATTAACTGCACCCCAATCTCCCTCAAATTATTCAGCAACCACTCCCAAACCCACGCCATCGCTCCTACCCACTCCCTCACGTATCAGTCCCCCGACCAACGCTACGCAACGCCCATCCAGATCAGAACGATACAAGGGCCACTGGCAGGGACCCCCACCGCCACCTTTTACCAGTACCCCGTCAACATGTCCCCTCCCGACCTACACGACATCTTCCCCGCGGAACCTGCCCCAGCGCCACGTACATAGACCCCCCTCAGCCACGAGAAGTTATACCCACAGCCCTTATTGGATACGGTGAGCACACGGCCCAGGCATCTACAAGACCCACCCCCTCAGAGTAGCCTTACATAAGAACGCCCACACCCGGGAATCGCGGATGCACCGGATTCGAGCCGGGCGGGGGAAAATGAGCGTTGGGTAAGAATCATGCGGAGGCAAGGAAGGAGGGCTCGCGATGGTGGCCGAAGCACCGAGACGCACGGAGACGGCGGCGATCTTAGCCACATACTGGAGCTTGCAGGCGAGCTAGCTGGATGGTAGCGTTGCCGACCTGACGAGCATTCAATGCAACGCGACAGCTCGGGGAGGAAGAAGCCAGGGAGGGAGGTGACAACTCGGGTCATGGGCGAACAGAGCCGCAACGGCGACCGTCATGGCATGGAGAGGAGGTAATCGGAGGGGAGAAGGGTCGGGAGAGGGGCAGGTGGAAGCCGCGGAGCCGTAGGACACATCCGGACGAGCAGAGGCCGGCCGGAGATGACCGGACGGAGCTCACAGAGAGCAGAGCGCCGTTTTGGCATGCTCTCTGCGTGGTCACCACGTGCATATGATGCCACGGCCACGTCTTTGACACTAAATCTTGTCCAGTGTGTAGTCCCTCCAGGATACATTTCAAATGAGGTGATAGATGGATGAGATGAGCTGTAGGTAGACGGTAGTGGTCACTGGAAGTTTGCTGTAGCAAACTTGACCACACCACTGCGATGAGCAGAAAAGTGATATGGTTAAAATGAGATGTCTGGGAGGTCTCGGGTAAGAAGGACTACATTCCTGGGGGTTTTGGAAGGAATTGGACCAATATACATCATAGTTGCTTTGCAACAGCACAATTGGTCCAGAATCAAGATCATGATGGTGCACTCAAATGAAGAAGCCACTTGAGCTGGAATTTGGCAAGGCAGAGTTATTTGGACATATGAAGATTATGTAAAAATTTAATACCAAATGGACATGCCAAAATGGTACTTCTTTCATAGCTATCCTCTCTGTCCAGAAACTTGGAATAATTCTAGAGAAATATTGGGAAGATGAATTGAGCCCAAATTTTGTGGAGAGGTGTTATATATGTAGGAGAATGCTCTGGTAAATTTTCAGCAATTATGGAGCAATATAAAATATAGTTGCTTCAAAATGTGAAAATGTGACCAGAAACCAAGATTTGAGGCTGTGCTCTCATAGATGATTGGATAGGGTTGAAACTTGGTGGAGAGTCATTATTTGAGCATATGAATATGCTTGCAAAATTTCAACTCATTTGGATACTCCTAGCTAGCACTTGCTTCACAAAGACTCCAGTTGCCCAGAAACTTTGGAAATTAGCCAAGAGAGATTTATTATCCAAATAAATTTGAATTTTGGCATGTGGCAATGATATGGATAGGAAAGAGTGCACAAAAAGTTTGAGAGCAAGAAAGCGAATATAAAGGTACTTGCTTCACAAACTGCCAGCTGGGGCAAAATCAGAAAATGAATATTTGTGAAATATTTTTGAACATGGCAAGGAAGGATTTGACATATTTGTGGAAGATCTGACCCAAACAATTTATGAGAATTATTTGGGAATTTTGGGAATGATGGAAAGGTGGGTTGCTTCACAACTCAGGGCAAACAAGGTTATTCTGTTATTAGAAAAAATGAATATTCCCAAGAAAAAGAATATTGGGGTTGGTCCAAGATGGTTATGGCCTGGTCTTGGGATGGTTTTGAGGTTGGCAAGCCACTCAGGAAGAAAAATGAAGAGTGACCCCTCCAGGTTGCAGGACTACTAAGTCACAGAAAAGCGAATCCGGACCAAATCAAAAGAAAAAGAAAATGGGCAAAATCTAGGGTGTTACAAACCTACCCCCCTTAAAGAAATCTCGTCCTCGTGATTTGCTATCCTATCAGTGTCTAATGACTGATTTGCCACTGTGGTGACCCCTTAACCTATAAAAGGAGGCCCATGGCAAAGGTAGAAGGGGTTCGCGAGGTTAGAGAGTTGGAGAACTCGCACCACCATACGCACGTAGTCGCTGCCGCCCTGAGGCAACCCTTGCCGGGAAAGTGTACTACACTCCACCACCACATTTCCACCATCAATCCACCAAAGCAAGAGTAGGGTTTTACGCCTCACGGCGGCCCGAACCTGGGTAAAACTGCCTGTGTAATCTCTGTCGTAGTGCCTCACGTTCGTCTGCTCTTTGTGCAATGCGACTCCCCCCTGCCGAACCAGCAAGGGGCCGTCCTCGTCCCATAGGTGGCCGTGGTTTCCTGCGACATCTTTGGCGCGCCAGGTAGGGGGATCGCTTGCGCGAACCTGAAGGCGTGAGTAGCACGTCATCTTCATCGCCATCTGCATCTTCGACGACACCATCGACCATGGCGCCCAAGAAGAAACCAACTTCTTCGGCTCATCCATCCACCTCGAAGGCTCCGCCGCCCACGGCCTCCAACGCTACGGGGGGGGGGCGGAGACACGCGAGGGCGCAAACGCTGTTCGGGATGTGGTCGGAGCAGGCGGCACCACCACCACTTCTCCCACGGCCGACGCAGGAGAAGGAGGTGCCGGAGAAGAGCAGCATCAGCAACACCTCGACGGCCACGCTCCGCTCGTCGACGGGCACAACCACGGTGATGGCGCTCGGTCCGGGGCGAACCGCCGCCCTCCGGCCACCCCTGTCACGGGCGTGACCGCTGCGCGTGCGCTTTCCCCCGGGCGAGTCGACCAAACTGCTGCGCCCAACGGACCCACTAGCCCTCGAGCGCCTTCGCCGCACAACCCTGTCATCCAGGTAGTTGCACTGCAACAGCGGGGACGCAGTGCTGCCGCCGCTGGCTCCGTCAGGAGCCAAGCGACGGCACGATCGACTTCATCTTCATCCATGCCAAGTACAGCCTCGGAGGCCATGGCACGGGCTCAACTGCTGCTGAGGTTTCTGCTGGGAGCCGAGCAGATGGATGAATGGCATGCCACCATCCAAAGTCTAATCGGTTTCGCCAAAGCTGGGGGCTCACGGCGAGCTGACCCACCACGGCCTCCCCTAGCGACGACGACAGCTCATGCTGCTGTCCGAACGGAGGGGGGCATCCCCACGGTGTAGTCTCCGCCACGGCAGCCAGCACGAGCACGACCAGATCAGGACCCCAACGACGTCTCGATGGCTTCCTCTGACCCTCGAGCACGTCCATGCCGACGACGAACCCCAGAGGAGAGGCGGAGAGGAGACGCGCGCATCATTGAGCAATGCCGCGACGACCTCCGCCGAACCGACGGGCACGACGGCCCCGATGTCGACGAGCCCACGCTCGGTATTGGCGGACACCTACCTTTTGAGGTTGGCTGCCCTGCCTTTACCCTGTGAGCTGTGGCAAGTCCGTTGGCCATCCGTTCGCACGTTCAAGCCAGAAATACCTGAGAAGTACGACGGGAGGCTGAACCCGGTAGAGTTCCTGAGCATCTACACCATCGCTGTTCAGGCTACCGGGGGAAGAGATGAGAAGGTGTTCGCCATCTACTTCCCTTTGGCCCTCAAGTCCAATGTGAGGTCTTGGCTGATGCACCTGCCGGAGAACTCCATTTCATCATGGGCAGACCTGTGCCACGAGTTCATCGGTACCTTCACTGGTGGCCACCAGGAGCTGGGCCGACCCAGCGATCTGCAGCTTCTCCAACAGAAGGAAGGAGAAACCCTCCGTAAGTATTTACAGAGATTCAGCAAAGTTCATAGAAATATTCCAAATATCCATCCAGCAGCTGTGATAGCTGCCTTCTAGTCCAATGTGCGCAACCGCCGGATTCGTTCTAAGATGAACGTGCGGTTGCCCAAGACTGTGAAGGAGCTGTACACCCTAGTGGATAAGTGTGCTCGGATGGAGAGGGAAGGAAGTTGCCCGGAGAGGATGATTGCATCAATATGGATTCAGAGGATGATGATGAGTCCACCAGTCAGAAGAAGAGCAAGAAGTGCAGTAAGAAGCGGAGGGATAAGGCAGTGATGACTGTTGAAGGATCAGGCACCCCAAGTACCGGCAAGATCGCCAAGGCTGAGGTCCCCGGCAAGGAGACTGCCGTGTGCGCTGATTGCCGGAAAGCTGTGGCTGCCGAGAAGGCCGGGAAGGGCGATTGGCCGTACTGCAAGATCAATCAGACCAAGGGCCACGACCTTCAAGACTGCTATCAGGTTGAGCATTTAGTTAAGAGACGGAGAGCAGAATATGAGAAGCGTGATAAGGAAAAGGGTCAGAACATTGCTAGCGGGAAGGGCCGAGGCGGTGAAGTAAATCGCCCCAGCAAGCCCTTTCGGAACCAAGGAAAACCCGCCAGGGGTCAAGAAAAGGAAGCCTGTGATGATGAGAGTGATAGAGGGGATGAAGAGGAAACCAGTGAGCAAGAGTTTTAGAAGGCCACTAACGCCCTGTGCGTTGACGGGGGTGCATCTCTGCACACCTCCCACTGCCAGCTTAAGCGGTGGGCACGAGAAGTCAATGCCGTGGAACCAGCGCCAGAGGCCCGGAAGCCGCTCAGATGGTCCCGTACACCCATCATCTTCGACGAAGAGGATCATCCTAGCCGTACCACCGCGGTAGGGTGCCTGCCATTGTTGGTTTCTCCAACAATTCGCAACCTCAAGGTCATGAAGATGTTGGTGGACGGTGGGGCTAGATTGAATCTGATTTCCCTAGCAGTTATCAACAAGCTTCAGATAGCAGAGGAAGAGTTAGAGGTTACCGGCACATTTCAAGGAGTTAATCCCGGTAGGAGTCATCCTAAGGGAAAGATCACGTTGCCGGTAATGTTTGGGGCAGAACTTAACTACCGGACTGAGAAGACTGTGTTTGACGTGGTTGATCTCCCCCTGCCATACAATGGGATTCTTGGACGCCTGGCTCGGGCTAAATTCATGGCAGCATCCCACTATGCCTACAACACCCTGATGATGCCCGGGCCACTGGGGGTTCTCACCATCCCATCAGATGAGAAAGATGCCATCATTTGTGTGGACAAGATGTACCGGGACGCGGTCACGACAGAGGTAGTGGTAGCAGTTCCGGCCAAGGAAAGCAAAGGGAAGAAAAAGGATTGTAGGACCTCTGGCAAAGAGTCCGGGAAGCGTGCCCCCACCGAGTGCACGACACCCATTGACGACGTGCCGGAGTGCTCCCACAGCAAGAGATCCAAGGTTGCTACGCCCCAAGTGAAAAAACTCCCGGCAGGGCTAGCTGGCGGTGATGGTACCTTCACTATCAGCACCACCCTCGATGACAAATAGGAAAGCGCACTCGTTGCCTTCCTGCGGGCGAATATCGATGTGTTTTCCTGGCAACCATCTGATATCCCCGGTGTTCCCAGGGAGGTAACCGAGCACCACCTTGCCGTCTGCCCACACGCCAGACCTGTTAAACAGAGAGTCCGGAAGCAGGCCTTGGAGAGGCAGCAGTTTATTGCAGAAGAGATCAAGAAGCTTGACGTAGCTGGTTTGGTCAAAGGAGTGCTACATCCCACTTGGCTAGCAAACCCAGTGGTGGTCCGGAAGGCAAACGGGAAGTGGAGGCTGTGCATTTCACAGATCTCAACAAAGCTTGCCCGAAGGACCCATTTCCTTTGCCGCGTATTGATCAGATTGTGGATTCCACTTCAGGCTGTGATTTACTCTCATTTCTGGATGCCTATTCTGGATATCACTAGATCTTCATGTCCAAAGAAGATAAGGAGAAGACGCCGTTCATCACTCCATGTGGTACGTACTACTTTGTCCGCATGCCATTCGGACTAAAGAGTGTCGGGTCCACCTTTGCAAGGGCAGTCCAGATTGGTTTTGAACCTCAGCTGCACAGAAACATTGAAGCTTATATGGATGACATTGTGGTCAAAACCAAGGACAGAGCAACCCTTATCCAGGATTTGGAGGAGACATTTGCAAATCTGTGCAAGATCAAATTGAAGCTCAACCCAGAGAAGTGTGTGTTTGGCGTTCCCTCCGGTAAGCTGCTTGGGTACTTCATGTCCCACAGGGGGATCGAAGCTAATCCTGATAAGATCAAGGCCATTGAGCATATCCAAGTGCCAAGGACAGTTAAGGATGTGAGGCACCTGACGGGATGTGTTGCCGCGCTAAGCAGATTCATCTCCAAGTCTATCGAGCGTGCCCTGCCGTTCTTCAAAATTTTGAAGAAGGCAGGTCCTATGAAGTGGACCCCCGAAGCAGATGCAGCTTGCAAGAGTTGAAGGCCTACCTGTCTTCTGTGCCTACCTTGGTCGCTCCCAAACCTCAGGAGCCGCTGCTATTATACTTAGCAGCAACCAACCAAGTGGTCAGTGCAGCCCTGGTGGCACAGTGAGAAATGGATGAATCTGAGAATGAACATAGACCGGCAGAGTCAGATAAGGTTCAGGACAGCAGTGAGCACGACAATGAGGGCAACCCCAAGGACGTGGCGAGGAAAAAAGTGGTGCAGCGCCCAGTGTACTTCGTCAGCTCCTTGTTACAGGGGGCTAGATCGAGGTACTCTGGCGTGCAAAAATTGATTTTTGGTCTCAGCATGGCCTCAAGGAAACTGCGCCACTACTTCCAAGCCCATGAGATCACGGTCGTTACTCGTTTCCCATTGCAACGGATACTCCGAAACCCAGAGGCTACCGACAAAATAGTGGAGTGGGCTTTGGAGTTATCCAGCTTTGGTCTGAAGTTTGAAAGCACATCAACTGTCCAGAGCAGGGCATTGGCAGAGTTTATTGCAGAATGGACGCCAACCCCTGATGAGGAAGTGACAGAGATAGCTATCCCCGACAAGGAATCACCCCATGAATGGATTATGTATTTTGATGATGCTTTTCCCCTGCAAGGTGCAGGGGCTGGCGTGCTTCTTGTCGCCCCCTCTGGGGAGCACTTGAAGTATGTCATCCAAATGCATTTTGCCCGGGAAGAAGCAACCAACAATACAGCGGAATATGAAGTGCTGATTATCAAAGTCCATTGATGGAGGCATACGTCGAGGAAGTGAGAAGATTGGAGGAGCACTTTGACGGATTGCAAACAGAGCACGTACCCCGTGCGGAAAACAACATAGCTGATCATCTGTCAAAGTGTGCTGTGCAGAAGCTTCCTTCGGAACCAGGAACTTTTGTTCTCCATCTTACTCAGCCCTCCGTATCCCAGGCAACAATGGCCCGGAAAAGGAGAAAGTTGGACACTGGTAAGCCTCTCCCGGTAGAGCCGTCCGCTCCTGGCAGAGACCCTGCCGGAATCAACTCCTCGCAGCCTACCGGACCATCCACTCCAGCCGGGCCCATGGACCCCGCGTACGAGGCTGGTGCTCCCGCAGCAGAGGAGGTGCTGTTAGTCCTCGTTGACGAGCCACAGGCTCCAACTTGGGCAAGGCACATTGTCCGCTTCCTCCAAACCGGAGAGCTTCCCGGCAACCAAGACGAAGCTGAAAAAGTAGCCCGGAGGGCCAGTATGTATTAGTTTGTCGATGACACTCTGTACAGAAGGAGGCCCAACGGTGTGAAATTGAAGTGTGTCTGCCGGGAAGAAGGAAAGGAACTGCTGGCTGAGATACACAAAGGAATGTGTGGCTCCCACATTGGATCAAGGGCATTAGTTGGGAAAGCATTCCGGCAAGGATTCTATTGGCCCACAGCCCTCCAAGATGGTGTCGAGCTAGTCACTAAGTGTGAAGCCTGCCAGTTCCATTCCAGGAAAACCCACCTGCCTGCCCAAGCGCTTCAGACAATCCCTCTATCATGGCCATTTTTGGTCTGGGGGCTCGATATCCTCGGCCCCTTCCCCCGAGCAATCGGGGGCTTTGAATTCTTGTTCGTTGCCATCGACAAGTTTACAAAGTGGCCGGAAGTGACTGCCGTGAGAAAGGTGACTGCTCAGTCAGCTATCATGTTCTTGAAAGATCTGGTCTGTCGGTTTGGAGTTCCGGCAAGGATCATCACCAACAAAGGCACCCAGTTCATGAGCCGCGCCTTCATGCAATATGTTCATGCCCTCGGATGCAAGATCTCATTCGCCTCTATGGCACACCCCCGGAGCTGTGGACAAGCTGAGAGGGCGAACGCTGAAGTGCTGCGTGGACTCAAGACAAGAACCTTTGATACGCTGCAGAAGCATGACAGGCGGTGGATCGAGGAGCTGCCGGTGGTTCTCTGGTCCCTCAGAACGACACCAAACCGAGCAACCGGGCAGACTCCCTTCTCCCTGGTCTACGGGGTAGAAGCAGTTATCCCCACAGAACTCATTTACGGGTCACCTCGAGTGCTTGCTTACGATGAAGTCGTGCAATATCAGCACCGGCGTGACGACGCTGTGCTACTCGAGGAGAACCGTCTCCGGGCTGCTACACGTGTTGCACACTATCAGCAAGCCATGCGTTGCTATCACAGCCGCAGGGTTCATGCCCGGTGTTTTGAGGAAGGTGACCTTGTCCTTAGGCGCATTCAGTCCACCAAGGGTACACACATTTTATCACCAAAGTGGGAAGGCCCTTACCGGGTTGTACGAGTCACCAGACCCGGCGCAGTCTGTCTGGAGACCGGAGATGGCACTCTGTTGCAAAACTCATGGAATATTGAGCATCTCCGCAAGTTCTACCTGTAAGGCGCGATGCTGTCGGGCCCTGCCGGCAGCCACCCATTTGCATAGGCCTTGCCTCAGCTGCATGTAACCTCTTGTACAAAGCCGGGGCGATGACCCCGTGCAAGAGAAAATAAAGAAGCGCTATAGGGGGGCCCCCAACCTAGATTGCATGCATGCATGAGCATTCTAGATCACTGCACAAGCATTTCATGAGCATCTGCATATGCATATAGATAGGATCGCATCCTGCATTCATTCTCACCTACATGAAGCTGCAGGTTCTTTCCGTGAACTTGGCTTCGACAAGGAGTTGAGAAGATTGCCCGACACTGCGATCCCCGGCAAGCCAAACAGATAAGTTCTACCTCTTGTCTACTCGTGTTCGGTAAGCTATAACATATGCATTAGAAAACCTCGCCACTCTTTTTAGACTTAGGTGCTCCCATTCCTGACTCGAACGTTGCTTCGGTCAGAATGGTCGCAATGGCCTTTGGTAAAACGAAGTTGGCGGGGGGCTGGTCCCTTTGTCTGTAACCCGGTAGATGTGGCTCTCCGGCAGACAAAAAGGGTGCCGGCGAGGTAGCCTGCCGGGAAAGCTCGTTTATTTACACTAAAGAGGCATCCCACCTCTGCATCGACATATACATGCATGAGTTCCCGGCAAGGTTTATCTTTTTCATTAACATGCTGATACAAGTACAAGCATTATAGAACACGAACATGGACTCGAGAGATTACATTATTTGAATTAAAATTTGGCAAGTGCCCATAGTTTAAGTTTGAAAAAAGATAAGTATCCTGTAAACTCCTCTCCCTGTTCCTTCTCCCCCCAGGAAGCACGGAGAGAAGAAAAGGGGCAGGAGCAGCACCCAAGCAGAAGTCCACCCCGATCTCGTCGAGGCCTGCCAGACGCAAGGCCTGACAAGATCGGGAGTGGCGAGGCTGCGAAGGAGGAGGGCGACCAGAGCAGCTCGGCGGCGCCCTTGGTCACCACCACCAGGGCTCGCCAGAAGCCCCAGCTCGAGCGACAGTGGAGTCATCCACCAAAGCTCAGCTGGAAGACTACTGGAGGAGGCAAAGGCACCAAGAGGACAGCCCCTTCCCTGGCAACCAGGAGGCCGGTGATGACGGTGCCTGGGAGGAGGGGAGGAATGGGAAGATGAGGCGGCAGGTCGCCAGGACGAGATGAACGCGTCGATGTAGTCGTACTCCATCCTGACGGCCTGCCTCCCGCCTTCTCCGTCTTCCCTGGCTTCATCTTCATCAACACCTCTCCAGGTAAGTGCTGGCCTCACTGTCCGACACCCCCTCCGCAGAGACGGCGAGCGGCCAAGACGGCCAAGGGGCTTGAGGCACACCGCTCTCCTCCTTGGCGGGCAGGAAGGCATGCCTCTCGTCGACGTCAACCCCAGTTCCAAGGAGAGGGGCCGTACTGGGATTTCCAATGATCCCGAGCCCTTCGTCTTGGACTTGGACCAAGCTCACTCCATGAGCGCTAACAACATCGCTCGGCATCATCAACTCAAAGCTAAAGCCCGACAGCCAGTCTCGGGCTCTCCCTTCCAGCATATCCAAGACGGAGCAGGGCTGAGGAGAAGAAGAATGCGGATGAATGCCTCCACTCCTCCCCTGCTCTTCCTTTTTATAGGCAAGTGGGTGGGGCTGGGGGCTGATTCCGCAAACGGGCGACCACCGTCCTCCTCCACCAATTCAAGGAAGCCGGGCCCTCGCCATTATACTCTCCCGCACCACGCGCCTCCGTTACCTACCCCGTGCGATGCATGCAGCATACGTGGCTAAGGATAAGGGCGTGGTTGGAAGAGTGAATTGGCAGTTTCTACCCCGTGCATTAAAGTCATTCACGGGCCATTACTGGAGCGGCCCCACCACTATTGGCTTTACACGACGCGCGGGAAAACCGGAAACTGGCCCAGAATCAAGACTAATGAAGAAGCAAAGAAGATCTCAAGAGGCCAGCCTCTTCAACAACTCTGCCTGTGCACTTATTAGGCCCTACCCCGACGACGCCCAGCAGAGCGTTCGGGGCAGACCCGGGGGCTTCTGTCAGTGCAACAAACCCTGGGTCTGTTGCCCTGACTGTGTGCAGGCACAAGATCAAGATCGAAGCACCAACCCATGACAAAGTACGAGAAACCAAGAGATTCAAAGGGCCAACGAGCAGATCAGAAGGACCAAGGCCAAGCCAGAGAAGCAAGACCTCATCAAGAGAAAGGCCTCCCTTGTCGGGCAGGCGAGCCCGGCAAGGGGCGAGGCCACCACCATCAGAAGATGACCGAGGCGTCCCGACAGGGCCTGCCGGGACTTGCGAAGGCCAATTCACCCCATCGACCACTCCACGACGACTCACGTCGTGGATCAGTGCGGTCTCAAGCCGCAGAGTGATTAAGTGGCAGCCATTCGCCACATGGCAGCCCCTTTCTACCAAGAGAACCCACAGATGACACCCGTCCTATGACGTGTCAGGCGAGCAGGCATGGTGCTGGCAAGATAGCCCGGCAAGCCTTGCCGGGCAACCAACGATGTGACACTAAGCGGCGCATTAAATGCGCTCTGTCAGCCTGCAGAGTTAGGTATGATAGCACTATTTGCTATCCTATCAGTGTCTAATGACTGATTTGCCACTGTGGTGACCCCTTAACCTATAAAAGGAGGCCCATGGCAACGGTAGAAGGGGTTCGCGATGTTAGAGAGTTGGAGAACTCGCACCACCATACACACGTAGTCGCTGCCGCCCTGAGGCAACCCTTGCCGGGCAAGTGTACTACACTCCACCACCACCTTTCCACCATCAATCCACCAAAGCAGGAGTAGGGTTTTACGCCTCACTGCGGCCCGAACCTGGGTAAAACTGCCTGTGTGATCTCTGCCGTGCTGCCTCATGTTCGTCTGCTCTTTGTGCAACGTGACTCCCCCCTGCCGAACCAGTAAGGGGCCGTCCTGGTCCCATAGGTGGCCGTGGTTTCCTGCGACACATGTATGTGAGGCGTTGCGCTCTAACTGAACCCGAGTGAGGCGTTGGGTTCTAACTGAACCCGAGTGATTGCACTAGCTATGTTACAGAACCCCGATCGATCCCTTGTTGTTAACTGAACCCGAGTGATTCCTTCGCTACTGCTGCTAACTAAAGCCGATCGAACATGCTGCCTCTTGATGAACAGTTCCCGGTGGGGGTTGGATGAACAGGATCCCGTGGTAGTAGAGGCCGTTGCCGCTGGATGAACAGGACCCCGATCGAGGAGGTGGGGGTGGATGAACTATAGCCGGTGAAGGGAGCCCGTGGAGGGCTGGTTGAATAGGACCCCGTGGAGGGGCTGGTTGAACAGGACCCCATGGAGGGCTGGTTGAACAGTAGCCGGTGGAGGCTGGATGAACAGGACCCCATGGAGGGCTGGATGAACAGTAGCTAGTGGAGGCTGGATGAACACGACCCCGTGGATGAACAGTAGCTGGTGGAGGCTGGAGGAAGTCGACGGTCGATGAACAGTAGCAGGTGGAGGCTGGAGGAAGTCGACGGTGGATGAACAGTAGCCCGTGGAGTCCCGTTTTGTGGTACGCCACACCCCTCCCGATGAACAGGACCCCCGTTTTGACCGTAGGAGGTCGAAGAGAAGTCCGTTTCCTCCATTTTGTGGTACACCACACCCCTCCCGATCAACAGGACCCCGTTTCGACGGTAGGAGCTCAAACAGAAGTCCGTTTCCATCGTTTTGCAGTACGCCAGACCCTTCCCGATGAACAGGACCCCGTTTCGACCGTATGCGGTCGAACAGAAGGCCCGTTTCCTCCGTTCTGCGGTACGCCAGGCCTCGTTTCGGCTGTTCCGTCCAAGCCGATTGGCTCCCGATGAACAGGACGCATTCCGACCCAGTGGCTTCGCTCCCGATGAACAGGATGCATTCCGACCCAGGCACTTGGCTATCGGTGAAGACGACGCTGTTTCCTCCGTTCCGACCTAGTCGGTTAGCTGCCGATGAACAGGACGACATCGCTGCCGTCTGTTGCCTCTCCATGTACACGAGCCCTGGCCGTACGTATGTGTGAGTACGCGTTCGAGACCCCGCCCGTATGTACGTACATAGCCATATTTAATTTCTTGCAGCGTGGTTGTACGTACGTGTACACGATATATATAGACGGGACTGCGTGACATGCTACGTCCGCGCCTCTACTACGACACGTGCATCTCCTTACTCAGACATGGTTCATCGCTGCAGAGAGACCGATCGACCCGTATGTACGTACATGATCATGACCAGACAGACAACCTGACGTACGGTTTGCGATGGGTCCCAGCTGTCAGGAAGGATAAGGAGGCACTTCCTTCCGTGTGAAGATATAGCTGGTGGGTCCCAGCTGTCAGGGAGGATAAGGAGGCACTCCCTTTCGTGCGAAGATATAGCTAGTGGGTCCCAACTGTCAGGGGGAAGAATCATTTTTTTGCCCGTAATACGGATGCACTTCCTTGCGTACGAAGATGTAGCTGGTGGGTCCCAGATGTCAGGGGGGAAACATTTTTTTCGAGGCCCTTCTGGTAGGTCCCGCTGTCAGGTGGAAGAATCATTATTTTGCGTGTAATAAGGAGGCACTTCCTTGCTGCGGCCATGGACCCAGCTGTCAGCCTCTCCACGTACAATCCTCTTCCGATGGAAGGCGTTCCTTGACCATGTTTACCACGTTGCGCCGAGAGCACCAAGGCGGTGGACGATGGCGAGGCCTAAGATGGGAATGATCTGGAGTCATGGAACTAGGGGCAGTGGAGTCCTTGGTGGAGGGGAGTACGAGGGACTAGTTCGGCTGCCGGGTGAGGCTGCCTTCGTCGGAGAATAACAGAACTTGTGGGTGAGTACAGGTATGACCTGGCCACCATTGGGAGTAGAGTGGGGCGTCGAGTCCTGCGCGGCAGCACATCCGGCCACGGGAGGCAGATGCAGGCGCTCCAGCCGGCGATGGTTTTGGCGGCTGGAGCAAGAGCAACTAGATCAGAGATTGAAGAAGCAGGATCGCCGTTGGATGTCAATCCAATGACTACTGATGTCAGAATAATTTGTTGACTCTTTTTTTAGACCATTAAATAGTTTTGTTCATTAAATGGACAACACCTTGCGCAGGCTTCATCTAGTGGGCCAACAAAGTCAGCTTTGAAAGCTGTGGCGGAATGCATCCCATTTATTTAGGTTTTATAGCCCCTTTCATTTTGTTTGCCAATACATCTATTTCATGGGCTTTGACTCAAAAAATAATCTATTTCCCGGGGTGGATAAAAAAAAATAATAGCCGATTTACTATTTATGATAATTGTTTCTCAAAAAAAATACTATTTATGATAATTTACAACGCATTTGATTATTTATTCGAATACACCTATTTACTGAGCTGGGTCAAAAATAATATTGCGTACATGCAGCGCATTTATCATTTCTGATAATTTACAAGCCATTTGATTTTAGTAGAAATGGACCCATTTTCTGGGATGGGTGAAAAACAATGATGGTCTGGACTGAGCATTTCATATAAAAATAATATTGAGATACGAATATTATTAAAAAATTAAGTTGGACTTGGTAATCTTATTATATAAAAATGAACTTGGCTATGCATTTTATTAAAAGAAAGATAGGCTAGGTTGTGCTTATTTTAGGATATTGTGTACAACTGTCGGCCCAGTTGCATTGTTGATGTTCAAACAAAAGGCCTGTGTAGTACAGTACAACTTTACATGGCTACTCAGCCCACATTCAACGACGCCGGAAAGGCCCAAACAAGGCTTCTGTACAACTTTTTGAAGTCACTGAGCTCAATTAATAACTTAAGAAAAAAGTTAGAGTACAATGGAACCTAATTAAAAGTTGTCACGAGCGAAGAAATAATTCAACGGGTCCCACTTGTGTGTGTGTGTGAGAGAGAGAGAGAGAGAGACCCATCGGTCGATGCTCATAAATACATCTTTTAGCCATATGCATTACTGATGCTCAGTAAAAACTTATATAGCTGACACAATCATATATGACATCATAGCACACTGAACTTGCATACAAAATTTTTACGCAGATGGTACAATCAGGGTGGAAGGAGTGGATCGCTACGGGTAGGGCTATGATGAAACCAACGAACTCATACATAACGGTTCATCGTCTTTATCAATGACGGGGAAATATCTTGAATGATGTGCAAAGAAAACAGACAGACAACATAATAAGTTCCGCTAGCACATTAAGTTGACGTACAACCCTTTCTAAAAAAAGTTCAGGTAAAAAAATAGAACAGGTCACAATCAAATGTACTGGCACATCAGTGCTTCACACCGATTGCTCGGATTTAACTAGTATCTGACAAGATTCAGTTGTGACCTCAAATTAGAGCACATCCAAGCAGCCAGCCCTGCCTCTTCTCCCAAAGTAGCAGTAGCCTTCGCCGCGCGATGGTGTAGGCCCTGTACCATCCATCGTTCCGGGCAACACGGGGAAATTCTGATGTTGACTCCTGTAATGGACGTCGTCGATGGACCCTAGCACCAGCGGCGGCGGCAGGACTTCGATTGATGGATTGACCACTTCTTCGACATGCACGAACACTGGATACAGGTACATCCCTAAAATGGTCCACGGAAGCCTCGGTGGCGATGAATAGTACAACCTTGGTTCCTGCACCGGTATCTCAACACCAATCACCTTCAGTATGGTGGACGGCTTCTTCATCCATGCCATAACCGTCAGAGCCCAGCTGTCTGGAGGAACAAACATACTTACGAGCTCACCTCCAAGGTCGTTGATAAGCTCATTCATGGACTTGTTGTTCCAAGCACGTCGAGGCATGCCGTGGAAGGTAAGCTTTGTTAAAAACTCAAGCTCAGAGGGCACCGAGCCCCATCCTGGGTGCCACCAATCAAAGCTCACCAGCGCGCCATCGTAGAACAAACGCTCGGAACCTGACAAAGAAATCAGCCGATGGCGGACAGACTTCGACGAGCAAGTCACTTTTTTGGATGCCGTGCGCAATGCTAAGAGCTCTGACAAGGTCCTACGGCGAAACGGGAGGCCGGTCGCCGTTGATGGTTACCATCAGCACTTTGCCGGCAAACTGGTCATCAAGCGCCACCATGCCACTGTTGAGCGACAGCATGCAGCACCCGAAGGCAAGACAGACCTCAGGATCTCCAGCTCGGGGATCAGCGTTGGCCGGCGACATGATAGTGCGCTTGAGTACAGGGAGTACAGGAGGGGGATTTGGGGGAACTGGAGTAGGAATCGAGATTCCAGAGGTGGGGGAGGGGCGAGAGATTAGGGATGAAAAGGCAGCATGAATTTCGAAAATGCGCCAATATGCTCTCGGCGCGTAAGCGCACGAAAACACCAGTGGCGCCCACATGTCGGCCTAAGAGTCCTTATTCTTTCTTTTTTTTAGAGCCCGGCCTTTTTTTTAGGATCTTTTGAGAGCCCGGCCTGAGAGTCATAATTGACCTGTTTAGCATTGCGTTACTACTCGGCCCATATTCAACGACACCTCACTGGCCCAAACAAGTGTACATCATCGAAAAGACACTAAGCTCAAATTATAACTTGAAAAAAGGAGATATACTCTGAACACTGGAGAATGGTGATGCCCTCATATAGCCCACCAGCAGTTCAAGACAATAAACAGTTCGAAACAACGATATATACAACATTCAAACACTGACTACTGACTACTACTGACATAAACAACAAGACATGATAGTTCATAAGAAGTCTTGCTACACCACCAAAACGCACCCATCTGCAGCGCTCAGACTCTCATGATCCAGACGAGAATGACATTCTAAATAGAGGTAACTATTACATAGTAAGAGTGACATAGACGAGGATGACCAAATGACAAGGAATATGCATAACAAAAGAGAGAACTACCCATCCAGAACAAGCAGCAAAGACAACAAGTCATTCGAAGAGGGATGATCAAACACCATCATAATTTGCAGCCCGCTTCAGCCACCAGTAATCTGAAGACACCAGTACTCCACCCTTTCGATGCAATAGCCCAATTACCTATCAACCTGAAGGCTTGAACCACATCACTGCCTGTCGGACTTGAGACATCCAAGGATCAAAGTTAATCCAGATGCCTGTGTCATTCTCACCTTCTTTTGGCTGCAGGCTGTATCGTTGACAATCAGGGGAGTTTGCTCCCGAAGTCCTAGGGCTTGCTGTATAGACACAGTTTTCCAGAGCAAATAGAGCCTCTCTGCCATCAAGGTCCTTGCCAACGGTGATCTCCTGGTTAATCGGATAATTGAGTCCGAGAAACAGAGAGTGTGAACCAAGGCTGTTTACCCGCCTCCAACTCAAAAATCCTGAAGGCCCCAACAAGCTGGTATCCTACTCATAGACGTAACAGCCACTGTCCGGATACTCACGTATTTCACGGTGCTTGTACACAGTGGGTTTTTGCAATATAACTTTTGCGGCTCATGTTTGCGAATGATCATCAGTCTTTTGCCATTGTCTGTTTAAGCGAGGAACCAGTTGTGCTTCCTTGTTTTTGGCAAAGGTGGTGTGATTACAAAGGGCAGTAACTATAGGGACACTGCATCATATAAAAAAGGACAGGCATTGTTAATGTAAGATCAGCATTGTTCAGAGTATGAGTAGGATAATGCAAGAAACAGCATTGATATGTCCCTGTTGGAATTGAGATGAAAATACAGGGAAATGTATACTGGGTTCGAAAATATAGAAGTGCCATGCATGGTTATACTCATGTTATCTCGCAATCGATTCTTCACAGGAAACTACCATGTCATGCATGTTATGTAATCATGTTCTGTCCTCACAAACAAATTCTTCAAGGAAACTAACAGACCATGCATTGTTATATACTCATGTTCTGTGGGCAAATTTTTTGTGAGGATATTATTCTAGCCATTGATTGCTGAAGGGCGAATATAGGTATGTACACATGGTAAGCACTACAGAATTTCACTACTTCCAAATATAGAGTTCGCCATATGCACATTTACTTCCCTAATGTATGGTTAGATGAAACCAACAGTGTGATGCATGTTTCTACATCACGAAAATGAGGAAACTAACATGGCTATTGATACACACTCATATTTAGTAGTATATAGATTACTATAAAATAAGGAGGATATGCATATCTTCCTAACCATTTGATTATTCAAGGGTACAAATTGGTTGTAATGACATGGTCACAATCGCATGAATTAACTCATTCCAAATAGAGTTGATTTACGGCGTCTCTAATACATTGCCATAGTTCTACTCAAATTCTGCTCAAACAGGGATATGCCAATCATCACAAAAAGTTCAAACAGTGTCATGGCGTTATCATTAACATCAGACAAAAACAACTTACACGCGCCGTCCCAGCAATACGTGGTGCCATCTGCTTTGTCGATCGCGTAGATGATGCCACCATGTTTAATAGCATCACAGAAGTGTGTATCAGCTTTGACGATCCACTGCGAGCTGAGTTGTCTCTAGCTAAAGAAGGCACCAACGTAAAGATAGGCGAGTCCGCGGTTGAACAAGGCAATTAGCTTGAAGTCTGCGTAATCCGCATGTCATGTGGGCACTTGGCAGATTACAATCTTCTACAAAACAAGGCCCATCCAACTGACGTGGTAATCTAGATGACTTGGACCACGACGGTAAAACCCTAAATAATCCAACGGAGGAAGGATAATCTCATGGGAGGTCTGGAAGTTCACGAGCACCAACTTTCTCCCGTCTTCTCTGACGGCAGCCATCCAGTGGGAGTTCATGCCGACCCAGTACATACCTGCCAAGAAGTTTTGGGTGATCGTGATCAGATCGAAGTCGAGGGAAATGATGTACGGCGACCCACTACATACCTGCAAAGAAGTTTCGGCTAATGGAGGTCAGATTGAAGTCGAGGGGCATCATGTACGCCTCCGTATCATGGTGATCAAATCTCGCAAGACCAGATAGCAGCAAGCAGGGTGTCTTGAAAAGCTTAGGCCTCGCTTCGACGATGGCCGTGTGCATGTCCCTCGAGCATGCAGCCAGCCTCACGGCGCTCAAGATATCCATACACGAACAACAGAGGTCAAGGATGTCACTGGGGAGATTGCTCCAATCGCGCTCATATGGATGCTGCGCAGTTAGCGTTCGGCCATGGTGGAGTTTGGAAGGTGGGGTTTTGGGGGGCTTGATTTACGGGGGAGAAGGCTATCAGTGCTGGAGCGGCTAGCAAGGGAATAGTGGTACTGGGGGAGGCGAGCGAGGCGAGGGTACGCTAGGGCATAGTGAGATGGAGATGGAGATGGAGACGGAGTGGTGCTAGGGGAGAGGGAGACGAGGCGAAGCATGCTATATACAGCAGCGGTGACATACTGCACAGTGCACAAGGTGAGGCTGACTTTGGTAACCCGAACACGCCGCTTGGACTAGTGTCAAGTGCAGTCTGTTGTCACTTCACTGTGAGGACCGGATGAATAATATTTTGACCATCAAGTGTACCACATTTGTACTACTACTACTAGTAGTAGGAACATGAGTACTCCATTACTGTATAGCGAAAATAGGTCTCCCGTGCTAGCATGCCTCTGGGTTCACTTCATCCTCCAGGTATCATCCATATTGCGAGCAGAACCAAATTCTCGTGCATGCGAAAGCGCGAAGAAGGGCTTTTTCTTTTTTGAGGATAACCGCGTATTCCTTAACCAAAGAATGTTGTGTCTCCCACGCACGCGCCAATATCCATCCGAACCAGCCACGACACATTTTTTTAATATCTGTTTGCATAGGTCCCACCTGTCAGGAGGGGTGCAGAAATAAAAAGGAATAATAAAATGTCTCCCCACGGTGATTCGAAAGAGTGACCTCAACTAGATAGTGGCACATGTAGCGCTAGAAGGATGGGCACGTACACGGACAGGTACCACTCCTCAGTCTACCCGCTTATCCTTTTCGTTTAGTCTACCTAGCTGTCTAATCAACTGCCTGCAGGCCACTTCTCCCATTTACTTCTCCATCGGGAACCGATTTTCCTCCGCTTCTTCACCTCTCCTTCATCTTCATTTGCATCCAAACCTCACTGCATTCACATTGTTTTAACCTCTTCACATACTCCTGGAGTAATTCCGAAGCCCCTTTAAATAATCATCTTCTTCACTTAGACTAGCCATCTAATCCTAATTCTCCAAACCATAGCCCTCCGATCCAGCGGTTCCAAATGGTGAAAGAGATCCAGATGCAGGTTTTTAGCATCCAACATGTCCTCGTCGAAAGCTCGTTGAGCATAGTTGCCACTGTCACCGACCACCCAAGGTTGTTAGGAAGTGGATCAACAATGTATCCAACTCCCTCCAAAAGGTAGAGATGAAGGTCATCGGTCACGACGCAGAGTACACGGAACGTGCCACTGGGAAGATCCAATGCGCCGCCGTCCGTCAGCTGTGCCTCGAAGATGATGTTTTGGTGTACCACATCATACACGCGCCCTCCATACCAGGTGAGCTCCACGATTTCTTGTCTCGGTAGGATATATACTTCTGTGGGGCAGCCATCGAAGGGGACAAACAGAAGCTGGCGCCGTACAACCTTGATTTGAAAAGCATCACTGACCTACAAACCAGAATCAAAATTCCTGTAGAAGATTGTGATAAACAGACACCATCCCTATTCGACGTAGGAAATTTTGTGCTCGGTACAAATCTTCAGAAGGGTGACGAGACGGTGGCATTAAGGTCGTCTGGATGGGAGAATTATCCCTTGACGTACGAGCAGATAAAATATGCTGCCCTTGATGCCCGTGTGAGTTTCGAAATAGCTGCAAGGTCCAAAGAGCTTGTTGCGAAGCCGTCTCCCACAGAAAATGAGAAGAAGAAGAAGAAGAAGAAGAAGAAGAAGAAGAAGAAGAAGAAGAAGAAGAAGAAGAAGAAGAGAAGGAGAAGAAGGAGAAGAAGAAGAAGAAGAAGAAGAAGAAGAAGAAGAAGAAGAAGAAGAAGAAGAAGAAGAAGAAGAAGAAGCTGCACTAGCAGCAGGGCATTATGGATGGATGAACTATTTCCTCTCTTGTAAAAAAATATTTCCTCTCTGTGTATATTGATATAGATGAACTATTTCGATTGTGTGCATGTCTTTGGAACAATTAGCAGCGTAGGTCCGCTTGACTATAAGGAACTATTTATCCGCCTAGCTTTCTCTACTACTCCTTCCAGTGATCAGTATGCAATGCATGTGTCAGTAGACATGACAGCTTGTCCATGGAAGTTGAACTACCATCATGTTTCATATACTACCACTCGCGATTCCCACGACGGTGCTCCAACCCACGGCACCACGTCCCCCGACGTGCGCCTCACCCCTCTCGGCCGCACCGCCCCTCTGCCTTTGTGTGCATGACATGTGGGCCAGCTAAAATGCGGCGAGCATCAAGGTTCTACCACAGCCACACGCGATTCCCACGACACCGCTCGAACCCATGACACCACACGTCCCCCGACCTGCGGCTCACCCCTCTCCGCCCCACCGCCCCTCTGCCTTCGGGAGCATGACATGTGGAGCAACCACCTATCGGGTCCACTGAAGCTCAGTCCCGTGGGCCCCGAGAGGGAAATGTAACTCCTGCGCTAGGCCATGTGGTGCTACCGCTGCACGAACTCGTGCCAAACTCGAGATTTGTTTCTTACTAGCAAGATGCCCATGCGTTGCATGGAACATCAAGATGCATTTGTATGAGTAGTTTATATTGTGGGAGAAAAGGATGAATGATGGAAGGACTTATTTGCAAATGTGGAGAGGGGTGTGGGTATCTTTTTGCAAAATTACCATGGTTTCCTTCCATGGACATCTACGCCTCATAACACCCCGACGTCCAGCTGTGGCACCCTCACCACGGCCAGGCCAGCACCAGCCGGTTCAACTCGAACGAGTGAGTTGCGAACGCCGCCGCGACAACGGCCAGCTGGGCATCTCGAACCACACTGATGCCGCTTCCCCGTAGCCCACCTAAGCAGGCACGTGGTCGCATGCCGTTGAGCCGCGCGTCAACGTACGACGACAGGAACGCCTCCAGGCTCACTGGCTCAACTACGTAGAGTACATCACGTTCGCAAACCGGTATCCGTTGAGCAGGTTCCTCCCGCCCACGAGCACACGCCTATACGTATCCAGCATTCCAGCCTCGTCGCTGAGTGGTACATCCTCGGGACGGTGCAAGCGGTCAGAATCTCGAACCCAAGTCGAGCTATGTGCCTCGGGTAATTCACTGGCTCCCGCCCGAGCTCCCACCCGGCCGTCGTTGCCGTGGCACCACTGATGATCGGGAGCAGCACTCTGCCGCTCATCTGGAGCGCGAGCTAGTAAACGTCGTGCGGCACGTCACAACAGTCAAGCACCTTGACATGCGTCGGCCGGGCAGAGACTTTTCTTGG
Organism: Thinopyrum elongatum; assembly: GCA_011799875.1. Lineage (NCBI taxonomy): Eukaryota > Viridiplantae > Streptophyta > Magnoliopsida > Poales > Poaceae > Thinopyrum > Thinopyrum elongatum. The sequence goes on along the minus strand of CM022303.1, from coordinate 426,905,285 downwards.
CCACAAGCTCCATGGTCTCATCCAAGATTGGTGTGGTACTGCAGTCGAACATGCGGGTAAAATACTATGGGAGCAACTGGATGTGCATGGCCCAGACACCGATGTTGGCGTGGAGGAGGTGGTACTCGCTGGCGCCGCAGCATGCTACATGGCTTAGGCAGGCACCTGTTTCGACGCTCTGGCATTGGCACCGGCATTGTCAACACAGCAGATGATCCGGAGGAGGACGAGCAGGAAAGGAAAGGGTCTTGCATGCGTGTACAGATTCATGCATGAAATTATTTACTAGAAATACGGCCTTTGTTTACCTTTCTTTGAGGCTATAGATGACCCACACGAGGAAATCTATTATAACCGTTGGATGAAAATTAGTGGTGCGGGAGTACGGATCAGAGCATGGGAGGGGAGCAGGCAAGCCTCGTCCGCCGACCTGTGCCTCACCCCTCTCGGTCCCACCGCCGCTCGGCTTTCATGAGAATGACATGTGGGCCAGCCGCATTTAAGGTCCACATGTCATTGACTCATAGGCCGGTGCACTAGGCCACTAAAGCTCGGTCCCGTGGGCCCCGAGAGGGAAATGTCACTCCTGCGCCAGGCCTTGTGGTGCTCCCGCAGTACGAACTCGTGCCAAACCCGGAATTTGTCTCTTACTACTACCAATGTGCCGGCCCGTGCGTTGCAATGGATCCAAAATATCTATTTAGTGGAGTGCACTCTAAACACATTATCTATTTATTTTTCTCTAGCCTTTCCTAGCCATGCAACCAAGCCACATAAGCTTCATGGGTGCCCCCCACATCATATTATTCATACTACTTTGACTGAAAAAAGATAAATCACCCAAAACAAGATCTTCCCGTTTTTTGTTCCTACGATGTTGTGCCGTCCACGTACCTAGTTGTATAGTGGTAGTACTAGTTGTAGTACAAACTTCGTACTAGTTGGAGTAGTAGTATCGAGTGCTCCTACTCTATCAACGAGACCCATCTGACACCAAATTTCTTGGCTTCCGTGCTACAGCTAGATCTTCCCCTCCTCGTTTCTGTTTTCCAACGCGGCGGGCGGGGTGCGGTTTGCCGATAGTCGGCTTGCTCAACTGCGGTCCCAAATGAAAGTGAAAATCCTAGGCAACACGCCTTCCCTAGCTATGTGGCATGCCGGACAGGCCATGGAGTACTCCCGATTCCCGGGCATGTGGGGGTGCGACGCGAACGTGGCAGGTTTTTTCTTTTACTAGCAATGTGCCTGTGCATTGCGACGGATCCAAAGTATAATAGTACTTGTTCACAAACTTGAACGAAAACACTCTTGTTTTGATATACGTATATACCACTAAAAATATATTACTTTTCACTCAAAATATATTTCTTAGGATGTGTTGATGAGGTGAGGGAGGGATGTGGTTGCTTTCAAGATAATAAGGGGTTTTCTGCAAATTGGAGCAGAGAAGTGGGCTATTGTTGCGAAAATGCCACAACTTACCTCACAACCGTTAGATGCAGATCTAATGGTCAGAAATGATGGATGGAAGACACACCACCATCACCAACTGAGTCTTTTATAGGAGTAGAGAAACATGTATAAATTGTAACATTTGGTTCTGCTCATTGGCACGATAGATAGATAGAAATAACGATTGGAAATGCTAGGGCGGGCCTTTTTCCGCCAGATAAGCAGGGTAGTAGCTAGGTTGGTGCATCGTCAGTCTGGTCACATGCGGTTCGACATGTTGTAGTGTTTCTAGCAAGATGCCTGTGCGTTGCACGAAGTTGATGGAAAAGGTAAGCACAACTTATAAATTGACGGACGGAGTACTAGTTACAGTGACGCATATAATTGCCTCCAAATGTGAGCAAAGGGATCGCACATTCTGTATTGACTGGAACGAGAATGCAATAGTGCAATAAGAATTAAGGCCACGATGATGTGATCGCAGTGGTGGTTACAGGAGGCAAGAAGAAAGATGCATCCATGAACGTACGACCTCCTCCTCCTCGACTCAGTGCACCGGGCCACCGAGCGACAGCTTAGAAGCAGCGGCTTTTGTGGTGAGGTCAAGGTGCTTCTCAACAAAGGCGTCCAATGCTTCCAGCCGGTTGACGAAGGCCAACATCGCAGCGTCCTCACCGGCCTTGTAGATACCTATGTACACGGCTTCCTCATACACGTGGATGTGTAGGTCGACGAATTCTTGCAGGGCGAGGCGCCTCGCGGCGAGCGCGACCTCCAGGTGGACATTCTTCATTGCGTCGGCGGGCAGTAGCAGGGCCACCGGTGCTTGAAAGAGGTTCGCGCCATGGAGGCCGATTAGGGTGGCAGGCAATGAGGAGCCTGGGCGCGCGGGCTGGAGGAGTACGGCGATGTCGTTCGCGAGCTTCTTGACGACGGTGAACTTGTTGATGGTGGCAACGATCATCCGGTCCAACTGAGAGTCGTAGCTGGCGTCGACGATGGCCATGAACCAGCCGGTCGCCAACACCGTCTGGAGACGATCCTCGGTGCCATGCCGCAGGCCAGCGTCGTGGACCATCTGGCATAGCCGCTGGCCGCTCGCGTGCATCGCCGCCATGGGTCTGGAGTGAGCACTTTTGCGCTTAGTGTAGGTGCTTAGGTGCGTACGATGTGGTAGATGCATTGGAATGGAGGGGCGCCTTTATATGAGTGCAAACTGCGTTGCATTCACATCGTGCTGCCTCTTTTCCTCGTCCTCCTCCCATTACTTCCCTCCTGCATTCAGGATGCTAATTGAAGGAGGATGCATCATTGGCCATTCAACATTTCGTGAACCGCTACCCTCTCCCTCGTCTGCATTAAAGTCGTATCGGGAATTGTCCTGGTTTTACTAGTAGCTGTCATATCAAACACTAGTACTGCGCAGCCCGCTGCACGCCCGGCTGAACACGCCTCCTCGCCTCCATCAAACGCCTCCGTTAAACCTGCATGCAAACCGAGAAACCTACTCCGGCCACATGTTCGTTCAAGAGCGGGCCGGAATTAAACGCAACGCCGGCCGAGCTCCTCCCATCCGCCCTTAGTTTAAACAATGTCAGACGCCGGACAAGCTCCTACCGCCCGCCCTCTATTTAAACTAGGCCAGACAGACAGCAGGCCAGAATCGCACCCCTCTGCCGCTCCCCCATCTCCTCCTTCACCATTTTCTCCACTCTTCCTATGGCTTTCGAGGAGCCGTTCTCCGTCATACTACCCGGCTGTGTGGCCTGCCAAGCCCTCCGGATACGAGCGAGGCCGCTCAGTGCTTCACCAACCTTGCTTGGCCCGACGGAGCCAGTTGCCGCCCCAAGCTGGCGCGTGGTTCAACAACTCGCCACTCTAGTTCACCTCGATGAGGAGTGGCGAGTTGCTCCACGCCGGCACGACGGCGAGAACGGTGGCACGGGCATCGTCGCTGCCGCGTCATACCACGCCACCAGTGTCTGCGGTGGCCGCGCCTCCCGTGTATGTGGGCGCGCCTCCCGTGCCTGTGGCATCGCCATGCAGGCATAGACAGAAGCCGGGTGCGTGGAGAGCGATGAGTCGGTGGCCAGCTTCTCCGTGTCCACCGCCATCATCGAGGAGAAGTAGAACACGAGAGGCCGCCGCCACTTGGGTCCCATGAAGGCCACCGCCGAGGCGACGACTGCGTATACAGGTGGTTTCTTTGCTGCTTCGTCTCTTCCGAGGACCTTCGTCGACCCCGCAAGTGTCTGCCGGACATGAGGAAGACAAAGGGATCTGCGGGCGGCCATTTAGATTAGGTATTAATTATACCACGAGAGCCGGGTTAACACCACTTAGTTCATGTAAATGTACTGAAATCCGTCATGTTTATATGAAGATCCGGCTTTTTATACAAAATCCTTCTTGCTTATATGAAATCAGTCCGTGTTTGCACGAATTTCCTTTGGTTGGTTAGAGTTGTGAAAATGTATGCCGCTGGCGTTGGATGTCCTCCACGGAAGGAAGCGGGAGGAAATTTGCCGGCTGTCGTTGGAGATGATCTTATGCTGGAAATAATAGAGTCACATCCAATCCATTTGAGTTAATTGCGTGTATGATTCTCCGTCTATAAAGAGTTAATTGCATGTATAGTGTACATGACTTGCAGGGTGGCTACAACTTCGTACAGAAAGTTAAAAAGAAACAAATCCATCCTTAATCTTGTATTCTAAGTACTCTGTGGGTTCCACTGTTAGTACTATAGCGAAAGAAGTATCTAAAGTTAAAGACAGAATTCGAATTCAGGTCATCGCGTTGCGAGCATCCGACGCTAAGCAGTCCAGCACATGTTCGTTGTGGATGATGTAGGAGATATATCTCTATGTCTATTCTTATACTCCCTCCATTCCTAAATATTTGTCTTTTTCATATTTCAAATGGACTACCACATACGGATGTGTATATAGACAAATATTTAGGAACGAAGGGAGTAGAAAACAGAGTTGGTGATGATGGTGTGCCTGCCATCCTGCAATATAGGCCGTCGGATTTATATCTAACGGATAGGAAGGAAACTATGGCAATTTTGCAAAAAGATACCCACACCCCTCTCCACATTTGCAAATAAGGCCTTCCCTCGTTCATCCTTTTCTCTCACAAGATAAACTACTCATACAAATGCATCTTGATGTTCCGTGCAACGCACGCGCATCTAGCTAGTTTCTTTTAAAATAGTTACTGTGATAATTGGGTTGAAGTGATCTATTTTATGTCTGCCCCGAATGATCTTAGATTCACTAGTAGTAATAAAGAAAAGGTTGCCTTGTTAATTAACAGAAAACAGGGTGAAAACCATCACATGAGGCCGGTAAAAACAAGGCACACTGGGTTCAGCGCCATCGTCACTGCAATTGTGCGCGTGATAGAAGTCTACATATCAAGGGGGCTACGGAGAGAAAGACGTATCGAGTGTGTGTGAGCGAGGCACAGAGACACAACTAGCATGTGTGTGTATGTGTGTGTGTGTGTTTCAGAGAGAAACCAATTGATAGATTAAGATCAAGATCGAGTTGTCATCCTTCTGCTGTCATTGTTGGGGGGTGGGGAGGGGGAGGGAGAGAAAGACGTATCAAGAGTGTGCGTGCGGTAGGCACATAAGCACAACTAGCGAGTGTGTGTGTGTGTGTTTGAGAGAGAAGCCAGTAGATAGATTACTATCAAGATTGGTACCACCTACTCCTTCGGTGTCGGGTAGTGTGTGTGTGTGTGTGTTTGAGAGAGAAACCAATTGATATATTTAGATCAAGATCGAGTTGTACACTTCTGCTGTCATTGTTGGGGGTGGGAGGGGGGAGGGAGAGAAAGACGTATCGAGAGTGTGCGCGCGGTAGGCACAAAGGCATAACTAGAGAGAGTGTGTGTGTGTGTGTGTGTGTTTGAGAGAGAAGCCAGTAGATAGATTACTATCAAGATCGAGGTGCCACCCTACACCTTCGGTGTCGGGTAGTGTGTGTGTGTGTGTGTGTTTGAGAGAGAAACCAATTGATAGATTAAGATCAAGGTTGAGTTGTCACCCTTCTGGTGTCATTGTTGGGGGGTGGGGAGGGGGGGAGGGAGGAGAAGACGTGTCAAGAGTGTGCGCGCGGTAGGCATAGAGGCACAACTAGGAGTGTGTGTGGTGGTTGTGAGGAGAACTAGTGATAGATCTATCAAGATCGAGGTGCCACCTACTCCTTCGGTGTCGGGTATGTGTGTGGTGTGGGTGGTGTTTGAGAGAGAAGCCAGTAGATAGATTAGTATCAAGATCGAGGTGTCACCCTACTCCTTCGGTGTCGGGAAGTGTGTGTGTGTATGGGTGTGGGGAGGGGGGGGCAGTGACACTTAGATATAGGGAGAAGGAGTTTGTGTGACACATATCTATATTAAGGGATAGGTAGATAGCATGTGTGCAAGGCATACTTAAAGCATCACGGAGATAAACAAGCGGTGTGCATGCAAGTGCCAGAAAAAAATGAAGAGAGAAACAATGTCTACGCGCACGTGTGTGTGCGTGTGTGTGTGTGTGTGAGAGAGAGAGAGAGAGAGAGAAATCTCAAAACAAAAGGTGCTCTGCTGGAATCCCATTGTATGTATTCATATGGTTCCGGGACTCGAGTTAACCTTAGGCATATGTGTGCGAGACATAATTATACTTTAAGACATTAGTGGCGGTGGGTGGGCGGAATTAAAGGGGTGGCGTGTTCGACAGAGAGAGCGTGTGTGTTTCTGTGTGAGACTTGTAGGACGGGGTAGAAAGACGAATTCTAACCTTGACAGAGGGAGAGAAATACACGAAGTGCGCGTGTGTGATTCAGATGCCCACAAAGAAATGAGATATGTATGCGTGTGAGAGAGATTGCACAATTCATTCACGTATCACTATCTAGCGATCGTGGACGTGCATCGCTTGAACATAAATCAATATCTACTTCGTATCGTGGCCAAAGATACAATATCGATTCAACGCTATAAAGATTGGACACACACATATCACATTTTTTTTCTAAATAATCCTTTTCAATTGTGCATGCCAAAGTTACAGTGATGTTTCTTCAAACAACCAATGTAGCTATCATGTACATGCACCATTGTTAGTCTTGCATTCATATTCATTAGTCTTGGATGATTTAAGGTTCTATTATGAAGTAATATATGTAATATTCATATATGAATTCAACGGGTATGCAATTTATGAAATGGAGGCTATGTAATCATATGAGGTAACACTTTTAAGTAGCGGACTACAATATCCATTTCTTTTGTGGGACACAATATCCATTTCTTTTTGTGCGTCTCTACAATAACACGTCAATGCATTATGTTTAAAGTAAATAACCAATGGCACTAAATTATATATGTACACGAGAAATACATAGGCTGAGCGTTTGATCCCTTTTTTTGTTAACGCGCCTCTACACCCGTACGATTGGCCGCACCCGTGTGAATGTCCAAGTTATCGGTGCATCAACCCGAGTTATTTTCTTTTTTTCTAGGGTGGACTTCACACCAGTTATTAACTGCTGACGTGTGCCCCGTGTACACAATCTCGCATGACATTCCCGCTAGCACTGTCCATAATTAGTTGAAACTAGATACGAACGATCCCGCGGGCGGCAAAATGTCCTGCCTCCTTCTAAAATTTCCACCACCTAGTCTTTAGCATGCGAAATTCCCCTTTTGTCCTTGGTGCACGGAGAACAAAAGTTACAATACGGCCCTCATTTACATAATAGGTTGGGGCTGCTTTGGTAACTTCCGGTTCCCCCCACCACACGGCACCCCCATTTCCTCTCCCCCTCCCGCAAAAACGACTAACTCCACAGCACCAGAGCATCTTACATCATGTCGTCCGTACTTCATCGGCCTTTCTACCCCTCCCTTCTCGAAACCCTAGACTGCTCATCCACCAGCGTACCAGAGCCCATTCACTGCCAGCGGCGTCCACCTCGCCGGATCTGCGTCTACGGCCGCATCTACCCCTCCCACCTCCCCTAGAAACAAGTAGACTGCTCATCCACCACTGAACCACAGCCGATTCAGTGCCGGCCTTGTCCACGGTGCCGAATCTGCTTCGCCGGTACTCTCGTCAACCGCAGCGCATCTGCAGCGGCTCCTTCGTACTACCCACCGGAGATGCTTCGTCCACACCCCCCTGGAGCTGCCCCACCGACGCCCCCGTCGACGGCCTCTGATCCTCTTCGCCGACACCTTCCTCAACCCTACCGGAGCCGCTTCATCGACACCATGGTCAACCCTACCGAGGTAGCTTTGCCTATACCATTCTCAACCCTACCGGGGCCGCTTTGCCAACGCACAAGTCCACGGCCTCAGATCCGCTTCGTCGCACCCTCGTCCAACCTACCGGAGCAGCTTCTGACGCCTCATCCACGGCCGCAGATACGCATCGTTGACACCATCCTGAACCCAACCACCGGAGCAGCTTCACCGACGCCCTTGTCCATGGCCTCAGATCCGCTTCGCCCACACCGTAGTCCACCCTACCAGAGCCGATCCACAAACACCCTACTCGACGGTTCTAGATCTCCTTACCGGACCCCGACAGCCAGTGCAGCATCATCACCCTTGCCGTTTCTAACCTGATTCCCACCGTCTGGCAAGATGCCAAGCACCCGCCACGGCCTAGGTACTTGTCACCTTTAAACCCGTCCAGCATCACCTGCCCGATGTACTTCAAATATACTAACAGGTCGCTGTTACATATTATGCAGCTGGCGAAAACTACAAGGATGATGTTTCTTCTGGATCTAATAGCTTGGCCAATCAAGATCCTGGACTGAGGCATTGCTATTATCTTGTAAGTGCGTCTCTCTCTCTTGTATTGTTGTGTGCCTGCCAGCATGCTTTGCTTGGATTTTCGACCAGTGATCCCTTTGTGCAGACAATGATTTCTACTACTGGCTGCTAAATTATATATGTAGATGTCATACATGATACTCCCTCCGTTCCTAAATATAATTCTTTCTAGAGATTCCACTATAGGCTACATACAGAGCAAAATGAGTGAATCTACACTCAAAAATGCATCTATATACATCTGTATGTGGTCCATACTGGAATCTCTACAAAGACATATATTTAGGAACATAGGTAGTACATTACACAAAATCGTAGGTGGCATGTAGGAATTCCAGTGCACTACATTAGGCTCCCTTGGAGTGCCTACTAGTCCAGCACACAGAGTCATGGCTAGTTTATGCTACGCACACAATCGTTAATTGGTGGTTTAAATATGCGCAAGGGATATGCAATGTATTATCATGTAGAGATGTCCGAAATTAGCCGTGTCAACTTGCAGATAGGGTTACACAATGAAAAAGTACAATATGTATGTGGCAATTTCATGGAACATCGCAAAAAAAGGAGAGGCAGCGGTGAGTCTATATAGTGTGCTATGGTAGGTCACTCTGGCCCAGTTCTTTTGCAGGATTCTCCCAGAATCTGCCCCTCTCTAGCTTCTCCTAGAATTTTTGACCCCCTTTTGTTTTACAATCCTACCTAATTAGACCCTAACAAGATAGGATTGTAAAACAAATGGGGCTCAAAGATTCTGGGAGAATCTGGGTAGGGGTCAGATTCTGGGAGAATCTGGCAAAAGAACTGGGCCTCCATTGCAATCATCGTGACATGTTATTTGTATGTCAGTTCTATTGGCCAAGTTTCTTAGGGACAGTTATTTCGAGTTATCCTAAGAAAATAAGCACCTTTGAATATAAGCTCCAGGTAATAAGCCAACCAGTTCTTTTCATTGCCTGCCTTTTCAGCTTATCTGTGGTATGATCAGTGAAAAGTCTAGATTGCATTATATTTTGTCATTTTGCTGCCCATATGAAAATTAATTTGACTTGCAAACATCACAAACTGAACCCTGTGTAGTAATTAATATGATAGGAAAATAGACCATCAATATTTGTTCAAAACGCAAATACAAAGATACCATCTACTTGGCACAATCTACTTTGGTCAATGTCTTCCATAGAGATCCCATTGCCTAATTTAAATGAAGAACGCATGGCCTAAATTTAAATGAACAATTATTTATCGAAATTTGATTGTCCAAGTGGCTGGTTACTATCATATAGCAGCACCACCTGAAAGCATCATATAGCAGCAGTAGCTCATAGCAACTCATCATACAGCAGTAGCAGCAGCGTGCAACTCATCATATACCAGCAGCAGGTCATAGCAATTCATCATATAGCAGCAGGAGGAGCAGCTCATAGCAATTCGTCATATAGCAGCAGCAGGAGTAGCTCATAGCAATTCATCATATAGCAGTAGTAGGAGCAGCTTATAGCAACTCATCATATAGCAGCAGCAGCTCATAGCAATTCATCATATAGCAGTAGCAGCTCATAGCAATTCATCATATAGCAGCAGCAGGAGCAGCTCATAGCAATGCATCATATAGCAGCAACAGAAGCTGTCGGTGCAACAAACCCTGGGTCTGTTGCCCAGACTGTGCATAGGCACGGGAACAAGATTACGGCACCAGGCCATGCCAAAGTACAAGAGACCAAGATTTTCGAAGGACCAACATGCAGATCAAGAAGACCAAAGCCGAGCCAGAGAAGCAAGATACCACCAGGAGAAAAACCTCCCTTGCCGGGTAGACAAGCTCGGCAAGGATGGGGTCACCCCCGGAAGAGAACAACCAAGACATCCCGGCAAGGCCTGCTGGGACACATGGAGGCAAAACCACCTTACCAACCACTTCGCTACGACCCACGTCATCAATCAGTGCGGTGTCAAGCCGCAAAGTGATTAAGTGGCAGCCATTCGCCACATGGCAGCCTCTTTCTATAGAAATACCTACAAATGACACCCGTCCAGCGACGTGTCAAGCGAGCAGGCGTGAAGCTGGCAAAATAGCCCGGCAAGGCTTACCGGGCAAGCAACGATGTGACGTTAAGCGGCACATTTAATGCGCCCTGTCAGCCTGCAGAGTTAGGTACGATAGCACGATTTGCTATCTTATCAGTGCATAATGACTGATTTGCCATTGTGGTGACCCCTTAATCTATAAAAGGAGGCCCGTGGCAACCCTAGAAAGGGGTTAGAAAGTTGGACACCTACACACTCATACGCGCGTAGCCACCATCGCCCATAGGCAACTCCTGCCGGGCAAGTGTACTGCGCTCTACCCCCATTCTTCCACCATCAATCCACCAAAGTAGGAGTAGGGTTTTACGCCTCACGGCGGCCCGAACCTGGGTAAATTGCCTGTGTGATTTCTGCCGTGCTGCCCCATGTTCTTTGGCTCTTTGTGCAACGTGACATCCCCCCTGCTGAACCTGTAAGGGACCCTTGGTTCCATAGGTGGCCATGGTTTCCCACGACATCTGTGGTGCGCCAGGTAGGGGGATCACTTGCGCGAACCTGAAAGCATGTGCAGCGCGTCATCTTCTTCTTCGACGGCGCCATCAACCTTGGCGCCCAAGAAGAAATCCGGTGCTTCGGCTCACCCATCCACCTCAAAGGCTCCGCCGCCCGCAGCCGCCAATGCTACGGGAGGTGCGGAGGCGCGCGAGGATGTGGACGCTGCTAGGGATGTGGTCGGAGCAGGCGGCACCGTCACCACTTCCCCCGCGGCCGAAGCAGGAGCGGGAGACACCGGAGGAGAGCAACATCAGCAACACCCCGATGGCCACGCTCCATGAGGTACGAGTGAAGGGGTTACTCCATCCACACTCCTTCCTCTTGCCGGCGGGCACAACCGAAGCGATGGCGCTCAGTCCGGGGCGAATCGCCGCCCTCCGGCCGCCCCCATCACGGGAGCGACAACAGCGCGTGCGCCTCCCCCGGGGCGAGTCGACCAAGACGCTGCGCTCGACGGAGCCGCCGGCCCGCAAGTGCCTTCGCCACGCCACCGTGCCATCCAGGTGGCCGCCCACCAATAGCGGGGGCGCGGTATTGTCACTACTGGCACCGTCAGGAGCCGAGCGATCGTACGATCCGCGTCGTCATCACCCATGCCAAGTACGGCTATGGAGGCCATGGTGCGGGCTTAGCTGCTACTGAGGTTCCCGCCAGCGGCCAAGCTGATGGACGAATGGCGTGCCACCATCCAGAGTCTGCTCGGTTTCACCGAGGCTGGGGGCTCGCAGCTAGCTGGTCCACCACGGCCTCCCCAAGCGACGACGACGGCTCGTGCTGCAATCCCCAATCCCGTACGCAATTCCCTTTGTCCATCGGTATGTTACTTGCCTGAGATTCAATCGTTGGTATCCCCATACCCCGTTCAATCTCGTTACCGGCAAGTCTCTTTACTCGTTCCATAACGCATGATCCCGTGGCTAACTCCTTAGTCACATTGAGCTCATTATGATGATGCATTACCGAGTGGGCCCAGAGATACCTCTCCGTCATACGGAGTGACAAATCCCAGTCTCGATTCGTGCCAACCCAACATACACTTTCGGAGATACCTGTAGTGCACCTTTATAGTCACCCAGTTACGTTGTGATGATTGATACACCCAAAGCATTCCTACGGTATCTGGGAGTTGCACAATCTCATGGTGTAAGGAAATGATACTTGACATTAGAAAAGCTTTAGCAAACGAACTACACGATCTTGTGCTATGCTTAGGATTGGGTCTTGTCCATCACATCATTCTCCTAATGATGTGATCCCGTTATCAACAACATCCAATATCCATGGTCAGGAAACCACAACCATCTATTGATCAACGAGCTAGTCAACTAGAGGCTCACTAGGGACATATTGTGGTCTATGTATTCACACATGTATTACAGTTTTCGGTTAATACAATTATAGCATGAACAATAGACAATTATCATGAACAAGGAAATATAATAATAACCATTTTATTATTGCCTCTAGGGCATATTTCCAACAGTCTCCCACTTGCACTAGAGTCAATAATCTAGTTCACATCACCATGTGATTAACACTCATAGTCCACATCGCCATGTGACTATACCCAAAGAGTTTACTAGAGTTAATAATCTAGTTCACATCGCCATGTGATTAACACTCATAGTCCACATCGCCATGTGACTATACCCAAAGAGTTTACTAGAGTCAATAATCATGTGATTAAGACTCAATGAGTTCTAGGGTTTGATCATGTTCTGCTTGTGAGAGAGGTTTTAGTCAATGGGTCTGCAACATTCAGATCCATATGTACTTCGCAAATCTCTAGGTCATATTGTAAATGCTGCTTCCACGCCCCACTTGGAGCTATTCCAAATGGTTGCTCCACTATACGTATCCGGTTTGCTACTCAGAGTCATCCGGATAGGTGTTAAAGCTTGCATCGACGTAACCCTTTACGTCGAACTCTTTATCACCTCCAAAACCGAGAAACATTTCCTTATTCTTTTAAGGACAATTTTGATCGCTATCCAAATGATCCACTCCTGGATCACACTTGTACCCCCTTGCCAAACACGTGGCAAGGCACATATCAGGTGCGGTACACAGCATGGCATACTGTATAGAGCCTATGGCTAAGGCATAGGGGACGACCTTCGTCCTTTCTCTTTCTTCTGCCGTGGTCGAGCTTTAAGTCTTAACTTCACACCTTACAACTCAGGCAAGAACTCCTTCTTTGACTGATCCATTTTGAACTCCTTCAAAATCATGTCAAGGTATGTGCTCTTTGAAAGTCTTATCAGGCGTCTTGATCTATCTCTATAGATCTTGATACCCAACATGTAAGCAATTTTACCCAGGTCTTCCTTTGAAAAACTCCTTCCAAACAACCCGTTATGCTTTCCAGAAATTCTACATCATTTCCGATCAACAATATGTCATCCACATATACTTATCAGAAATGTTATAGTGCTCCCACTCACTTTCTTGTAAATACAAGTTTATTGGAAACTTTGTATAAGCCCAAAAGCTTTGATCACCTCATCAAAGCGTATATTCCAACTCCGAGATGCTTGCTCCAGTCCATAGAAGGATCGCTGGAGCTTGCAAACCTTTTAGCATCCTTAGGATCGACAAAACCTTCTAGTTGTATCACATACAGCCTTTCCTCACGGAAACCGTCAAGGAAACTTTGTTTTGACATCCATCTGAAAATGCAGCAACTGCTAACATAATTCTAACAGACTTCAGCTTCGCTATGATTGAGAGAGTCTCATCACAGTCAACTCCTTGAACTTGTCGGAAACTTCTTTGAGACAAGTCGAGCTTCATAAATGGTGACATTACCATCATCGTCTGTCTTCTTCTTAAAGATCCATTTATTCTCAACGGCTTGTTGATCATCGGGCAAGTCCACCAAAGTCCATACTTTGTTCTCATACATGGATCCTATCTCGGATTTCATGGCTCCTAGCCATTTGTTGGAATCTGGGTCCACCATCGCTTCTCCATAGCTCGTAGGTTCATCATTGTCCAACAACATGACCTTTAAGACAGGGTTACCGTACCACTCAGGAGTTGTACGTATCCTTGTCGACCTACGAGGTTCGATAGTAACTTGATCCGAATCTACATGATCAATATCATTAGTTTCCTCTTCAACTGACGTAGGTGTCATAGAAACATCTTTCTGCGCTTCACTACTCACTGGTTGAAGTAAAGGTTCAACAACCTCATCAAGTTCTATCTTCCTCCCACTCAATTCTTTCGAGAGAAACTCTTTCTCGAGAAAGGACCTATTTTCAGCAACAAATACTTTGCCTTCGGATCAGAGATAGAAGGCATACCCAAATGTTTCCTTAGGGTATTCTATGAAGATGCACATTTCCGCTTTGGGTTCGAGCTTATCAGACATAAGCGTCGTATTCCCAAACTCTGAGAAATGACAGCTTAGGTTTCTGCCAAACCATACGGTGACATCTCAACGGAATTAGATGGTGCCCTATTTAAAGTGAATGTAGTTGTCTCTAATGCTTAACCCCAAAATGATAGTGGCAAATCGATAAGAGACATCATAGTACGCACCATATCCAATAGAGTACGACTATGACGTTCGGACACACTATCACACTATAGTGTTCCAGGTGGCGTGAGTTGTGAAACAACTTTCACATTGTCTTAAGTTGTATAGAAAACTCGTAACTCAGATATTCACCACCACGATCATATCGTAGACATTTTTATCTTCTTGTCACGATGATCTTAGACTTCACTCTGAATTTGTTTGAACTTTTCAAACATTTTAGACTTGTGTTTCATTAAGTAAATATACTCATATCCACTCAAATCATCATGTGAAGGTAAGAAAATAACGATATCCACTGCATGCTACAACACTCATTGGACCGCATACATCAACATGTATTATTTCCAATAAGTTACTAGCCCGCTCCATCATACCGGAAACGGGGTCTCAGTCATCTTGCCTAATAGGCATGGTACGCATGTCTCAACCAATTCGAAATCGAGTGAGTCCAAAGATCCATCAGCATGGAGTTTCTTCATGTGCTTTACACCAATATGACCTATAGCGGTAGTGCCACAAGTATGTGGTACTATCATTATTAACTTTGCATCTTTTATGAACATGTGTATTACTACGATCGAGATTCAATAAACCATTCACATTGGGTGCATGACCATTGAAGGTATTATTCATGTAAACAGAATAACCATTATTCTCTAACTTAAATGAATAACCATATTGTAATAAACATGATCTAATCACGTTCATGCTCAACGCAAACACCAAATAACATTTATTTAGGTTCATCCCTAATCCCGAGAGAGTGTGCGATGGTGATCACATCAACCTTGGAAACACTTCCAACACACATCGTCACCTCACCCTTAGCTAGCCTCCTTTTATCCCGTAGCTTTTATTTTGAGTTACTAACATTTAGTAACCGAACCGGTATCCAATACCCAGGTGCTACTAGGAGTACTAGCAAGGTACACATCAATAACACGTATATCAAATATATTTCTGTCGAGGTTGCCAGCTTTCTTATCTACCAAATATCTAGGGTTGTTCCGCTTCAGCGACCGTTCTCCTCATAACAGAAGCACCTAGTCTCAGGTTTGGGTTCAACCTTGTGTTTCTTCACTGGAGCAGCAACTGACTTGCCATCCATGAAGTTTCCCTTCTTGCCCTTGCCCTTTGTGAAACTAGTGGTTTTACTAACCATCAACACTTGATGCTCCTTCTTGATTTCTACCTTCGAGGTGTCAAACATCGCGAATAGCTCAGGGATCATCTTGTCCATCCCTGGTATGTTATAGTTCATCACGAAGCTCTAGTAGCTAGGTGGCAGTGACTTGGAGAACTATATTAATCACTATCTTATCTGGAAGATTAACTCCCACTCGATTCAAGTGATCGTAGTACCCAGACAATCTGAGCACATGCTCACTGATTGAGTTATTCTCCTTCATCTTGCAGGCAAAGAATCTTGTTGGAGGTCTCATAGCTCTCAACGTGGGCACGAGCCCGAGATCCCAATTTCAGCTCTTAGAACATCTCATATGTTCCGTGACGTTCAAAACATTTTGGAGCCTCAATTATAAGCCGTAATGCATGACGCACTGAACTATCAAGTAGTCATCAGAACGTGCCTTTCAGATGTTCACAACATCCACAGACGACGCTAGAGGGGTTGGCACACAGAGCGGTGCATCAAGGACAGAAGATTTCTGTGTAGCAGTGAGGACAATCCTCAGACTACGGCCCTAGTCCGCACAATTGCTCACAATATCTTTCAATTTAGTCTTTCTCTAGGAACGTATTGAACAGGGAGCTAAAGCGCGAGCTTTTGATCTACAACATAATTTGCAAAGACAATTTAGACTATGTTCATGATAATGAGTTCAACTAATCAAATTATTCAATGAACTCCCACTCAGATAGACATCCCTCTAGTCATCTAAGTGATACATGATCCGAATCGACTAGGCCGTGTCCGATCATCACGTGAGACGGACTAGTCATCAACGGTGAACATCTCCATGTTGATCGCATCTACCATACGACTCATGTTCGACCTTTTGGTCTCTCGTGTTCCGAGGCCATGTCTGTACATGCTAGGCTCGTTAAGTCAACCTAAGTGTTTCGCATGTGTAAATCTGGCTTACACCCATTGTACGCGAACGTTAGAATCTATCACACCCGATCATCACGTGGTGCTTCGAAACAACGAACCTTTGCTACGGTGCACAGTTAGGGGGAACACATTTCTTGAAATTTTAGTGAGGGATCATCTTATTTATGCTACCGTCGTTCTAAGCAAATAAGATGTAAACATGACAAACATCACATGCAAGTCAAAAAGTGACATGATATGGCCAATATCATCTTGCTCTTTTGATCTCCATCTTCGAGGCGCGGCATGATCACCATCGTCACCGGCATGACACCATGATCTCCATCATCGTGTCTTCATGAAGTTGTCTCGCCAACTATTACTTCTACTACTATGGCTAACGGTTAGCAATAAAGTAAAGTAATTATATGGCGTTTACATTGACACGCAGGTCATACAATAAATTAAGACAACTCCTATGGCTCCTGCCGGTTGTCATATTCATCGACCTGCAAGTCGTGATTCCTATTACAAGAACATGATCAATCTCATACATCACATATATAATTCATCACATCCTTTTTGGCCATATCACATCACATAGCATACCCTACAAAAACAAGTTAGACGTCCTCTAATTGTTGTTGCATGTTTTACGTGGCTGCTATGGGTTTCTAGCAAGAACGTTTCTTACCTACGCAAAAGCCACAACGGTGATATGCCAATTTCTATTTACCCTTCATAAGGACCCTTTTCATCGAATCCGATCCGACTAAAGTGGGAGAGACAGACACCCGCTAGCCACCTTATGCAACAAGTGCATGTCTGTCGATGGAACCTGTCTCACGTAAGCGTACGTGTAAGGTCAGTCCGGGCCGCTTCATCCCACAATGCCACCGAATCAAGATAAGACTAGTAATGGTAAGAAAATTGACAAAATCATCGCCCACAACTACTTTGTGTTCTACTCATGCATAGAATCTACGCATAGACCTAGCTCATGATGCCACTGTTGGGGAACGTAGTAATAATTCAAAAAAATTCCTACGTGTCACCAAGATCAATCTAGGAGATACTAGCAACAAGAGAGAGGGAGTGTGTCTTCATACCCTTGAAGATCGCTAAGCGGAAGCGTTACAAGAACGCGGATGATGGAGTCGTACTCGCGGCGATTCAAATCGCGGAAGATCCGATCTAGCACCGAACGGACGGCACCTCCGCGTTCAACACACGTACAGCCGGGGGACGTCTCCTCCTTCTTGATCCAGCAAGGGAAGAGGAGAAGTTGAGGGAGAGCTCCGGCAGCATGACGGCATGGTGGTGGAGATCGTGGTTCTCCTGCTGGGCTTCGCCAAGCACTACGGAGGAGGAGGAGGTGTAGGAGGAGGGAAGGGCTGCGCCAGGGAAGGGGTGCTGCTGCCCTCCCACCCCCCTCTATTTATAGGGTGAAGGGGAGAGGGGGCCGGCCCCCTTAGATCCCATCTAAGGGAGGGGGAGGCGGCCAAGGGGGAAACTTGCCCCCCCAAGTTTGGTCGGAGGCGCCCCCACCTCCTAGGGTTTTCAACCCTAGGGGCCTTGGGCCCCTTGGGAGGGCGCACCAGCCCACTAAGGGCTGGTTCCCACCCATGTTCAGCCCCTTAAGTCCTCCAGAGCACGTGGCCCCACCCGAAGGACCCCCGGACAACTTTCGGTGGTCCCGGTACAATACCGATAACCCCCGAAACCATTCCGGTGACTGAAATTGGACTTCCCATATATAAATCTTCACCTCCAGACCATTTCGGAACTCCTCGTGATGTCCGGGATCTCATCCGAGACTCCGAACAACCTTCGGTAACCACACACAATTTCCCATAACAACTCTAGCATCACCGAACCTTAAGTGTGTAGACCCTACGGGTTCGGGAACCATGCAGACATGACCAAGACATCTCTCCGGCCAATAACCAACAGCGGGATCTGGATACCCATGTTGGCTCCCACATGTTCCACGATGATCTCATCGGATGAACCACGATGTCGAGGATTCAAT
Source organism: Thinopyrum elongatum (assembly GCA_011799875.1). NCBI lineage: Eukaryota > Viridiplantae > Streptophyta > Magnoliopsida > Poales > Poaceae > Thinopyrum > Thinopyrum elongatum. Next base: position 426,886,781 of record CM022303.1, on the reverse strand, counting down.
CAATCCCGTACGCAATTCCCTTTGTCCATCGGTATGTTACTTGCCCGAGATTCGATCGTTGGTATCCCCATACCCCATTCAATCTCGTTACCGGCATGTCTCTTTACTCGTTACATAACGCATGATCCCGTGGCTAACTCCTTAGTCACATTGAGCTCATTATGATGATGCATTACCGATTGGGCCTAGAGATACCTCTCCGTCATACGGAGTGACAAATCCCAGTCTCGATTCACGCCAACCCAACAGACACTTTCGGAGATACCTGTAGTGCACCTTTATAGTCACCCAGTTACATTGTGACGATTGATACACCCACAGCATTCCTACGGTATCCGGGAGTTGCACAATCTCATGGTCTAAGGAAATGATACTTGACATTAGAAAAGCTTTAGCAAACGAACTACACGATCTTGTGCTATGCTTAGGATTGGGTCTTGTCCACCACATCATTCTCCTAATGATGTGATCCCGTTATCAACTACATCCAATGTCCATGGTCAGGAAACCACAACCATCTATTGATCAACGAGCTAGTCAACTAGAGACTCACTAGGGACATATTGTGGTCTATGTATTCACACATGTATTACGGTTTCCGGTTAATACAATTATAGCATGAACAATAGACAATTATCATGAACAAGGAAATATAATAATAACCATTTTATTATTGCCTCTAGGACATATTGTCGGACTACTTTTGCAAGGGCAGTCTAGATTGGTTTCGAGCCACAGCTGCACAGAAACATTGAAGCTTATATGGATGACATTGTGGTCAAGACCAAGGATGGAGCAACTATTATCCAGGATTTGGAGGAGACGTTTGCGAATCTGCGTAAGATCAACTTGAAGCTCAACCCGGAGAAGTGTGTGTTTGGCGTTCCCTCGGGCAAGCTACTTGGGTTCTTTGTGTCTCATCGAGGGATCGAAGCCAACCCCAACAAGATTCAAGCACCAAGGACAGTCAAGGATGTGAGGCATCTGACAGGGTGCGTTGCCGCGTTAAGCACATTCATTTCCAAGTCTGCCGAGCGTGCCCTGCCGTTCTTCAAAATCCTGAAGAAGGCAGGACCCATGAAGTGGACCCCAGAAGCAGATGCGGCCTTGCAAGAGTTGAAGGCCTACTTGTCCTCTGTGCCCACCTTGGTTGCTCCTAAACCACAAGAGCAGTTGCTGCTATACTTAGCGGCAACCAACCAAGTGGTTGGCGCAGCCTTGGTTGCGCAGCAGGAAGTGGACGAGGCTGAGAGTGAGCAAGGACCGGCAGAGTCAGATAAGATCAGGGCAGAAGTGAGCACGACAGCGAGAGCAACCCCAAGGACACGGCAAGGAAGAAAGTGGTGCAGCGCCCAGTGTACTTCGTTAGTTCCTTGTTACAGGGGGCTCGATCGAGGTACTCTGGCGTGCAAAAGTTGATCTTTGGTCTCATCATGGCCTCAAGGAAACTGTGCCACTACTTCCAAGCCCATGAGATCATGGTTGTCACTCACTTCCTGTTGCAACGGATACTCCAAAACCTTGAGGCTACCGGCAGAATAGTGGAGTGGGCTTTGGAGTTGTCCAGTTTTGGTCTGAAGTTTGAGAGCACGTCAACAATTCAGAGCAGGGCATTGGCAGAGTTTATTGCGGAATGGTCGCCAACCCCTGATGAGGAAGTTACAGAAACAATTATCCCCGGTATGGAGGTGCCCCAAGAATGGATCATGTATTTTGATGGTGCCTTTTCCCTACAAGGTGCAGGGGCAGGAGTGCTTCTCGTCGCCCCCTCAGGGGAGCACTTGAAGTATGTCATCCAGATGCATTTTTCCAGGGAAGAGGCAACCAACAATACAGCAGAGTATGAAGGGCTCCTTGCCGGGCTCAGGATTGCCGAAGAATTGGGAATCAAGAAGCTGATCATTCGAGGAGACTCACAGCTTGTGGTGAGACAAGTCAACAAGGATTACCAAAGTCCATTGATGGAGGCATACGTTGAGGAAGTTAGGAGATTGGAGGAGCGCTTTGACGGATTGCAAACAGAGCACGTACCCCGTGCGGAAAATAGCATAGCTGATCATCTATCAAAGTGTGCTGCGCAAAGGCTTCCTGTGGAACCAGGAACTTTTGTTCTCCATCTTACTCAGCCCTCCGTATCCCCAGCAACAATGCCCCGGAAAAGGAGAAAGATGGACTCCGGTAAGCCTCTCCCAGTAGAGCTTTCCGCTCCTGGCAGGGACCCTGCCGGAAACAACTCCTCACAACTTGCCGGACCGCACCCTCCAGCCGGGCCCATGGCCCCCGCAGACGAGGAATGTGCCCCCGCAGTTGAGGAGGTGCCGCTAGTCCTCATTGCCGAGCCCCAGGCTCCAGCTTGGGCAAGGCACATAGTCCACTTTCTCCAAACCGAAGAACTCCCCAATGACCAAGATGAAGCTGAAATAGTAGCCTGGAGGTCCAGTATGTATCAGTTTGTCGATGACACTATGTACAGAAGGAGGCCCAACGGTGTGAAATTGAAGTGCATCTACCGGGAAGAAGGAAAGGAACTGCTGGCTGAGATACACAAAAGCATGTGCGGCTCCCACATTGGATCAAGGGCATTGGTTGGGAAAGCATTCCGGCTAGGATTCTATTGGACCACAGCCCTCTAAGATGCGGTTGAGCTAGTCATCAAATGTGAAGCCTGCCAGTTCCATTCCAAGAACATCCACCTACCTGCCCAAGCTCTTCAGACAATCCCTTTATCATGGCTATTTTCGATCTGGGGCTCGATATCCTCGGCCCTTTCCCCCGAGCAATCGGGGGCTTTGAATTCTTGTTTGTTGCTATCGACAAGTTTACAAAGTGGCCGGAAGTGACTCCCGTGAGAAACGTGACTGCTCAGTCAGCTATCAAGTTCTCGAAAGAACTGGTGTGTCGTTTTGGAGTTCCGACAAGGATCATTACCGACAATGGCACCCAGTTCACGAGCCGCGCCTTCATGCAATATGTTCATACCCTCGGAAGCAAGGTTTCATTTGCCTCTGTCGCACACCCCAGAAGCAATGTGCAAGCTGAGAGGGCGAACACTGAAGTGCTGCAGGGACTCAAGACAAGAACCTTTGATATGCTGCGGAAGCACGGCAGGCGGTGGATCGATGAGCTGCCGGTAGTCCTTTGGTCCCTCAGAACGACACCAAATCGAGCTATCGGGCAGACTCCTTTCTCCCTGGCCCATGGGGCAGAAGCAGTTATCCCCACGGAACTCACTTATGGGTCGCCTCGAGTGCTTGCCTATGATTAAGTAGTGCAAGATCAGCACCGGCGTGACGATGCTGTGCTACTCGAGGAGAACCGTCTCCGGGCTGCTACGTGTGCTGCACGCTATCAGCAAGCCCTGCATCTCTATCATAGCCGCAGGGTTCATGCCCGGTGTTTTGAGGAAGGCGACCTTGTCCTTAGACGCGTTCAGGCCGCCAAGGGTACAAACAAGTTGACGCCGAAGTGAGAAGGCCCTTACCGGGTAGTACGAGTCACCAGACCTGGCGCAGTCCGTCTGGAGACAGGAGATGGCATTCAATTGCAAAACTCATGGAATATTGAGCATCTCTGCAAGTTCTACCCGTAAGGCGCGGCTGTCGGGCCCTGCCCGGTAGCCACCCTTTTGTACAGGCCTTGCTCAGCTGCATGTAACCCCTTGTACAAAGCCAGGCAATGACCGTGAGCAACAGAGAAATAAACGAAGCGCTGGGGGGGGGGCCCGACCAAGTTGCATGAATGCATGAGCATTCCAAGAGCATTGCATAAGCATTTGCATATGCATATAGATAGGATCGCATCCTGCATCATTCTCATCTGCATGAAGCTGCAGGCTCCAACCATGAACTTGGCTTCTACAAGGAGTTAGGAAGATGGACCAGCACTGCGATCCCCGACAAGCCAAATAGATAAGTTCTACCTCTTGTCCATAAGTGCTCTGTAAGTTGAAACTTGTGCATAAGAAAACCTCAGCACTCTTCGAAGCTTAGGTGCTCCCACCTTTGGCTCAAACGTTGCTTCGGCCTAGGTGGTCGTAGTGGACTTTGATGAAAAAGAGTTGGCGGGGGGCTGGTCCCTTTATTTTTTGCCCGGTAGACTCCGGTCCCCGACAACAAAATAAAAAGGGTACCGGCAGGATAGCCTGCCGGGGAAGACTCGTTTCTTTAACTAAAGGGGCATCCCACCTCTGCATGGACGTACACATGCACGAGTTCCCGGCAAGGCTCATCTTTTTCATTAATATGTTGATCATACAAGTACAAGCCTTACAGAACACAAACATGGACTCGAGAGATTACATTATTTGAATTAAAATTTGGCAAATACCTACAGATTTAAGATTGAAAAGATAAGTGCCCCATAAACTCCTCTCCCTGTTCCTCCTACCCCAGGTAGTGCAGTGGGAAGAGAAGGAAGTAGGAGCAGCGCCCAAGCGGGAGTCCATCCCGATCACGCCATGGCCTGCCGGACACAGAGCCTGACAAGATCAGGAGTGGCGAGGCTGCGAAGGAGGAGGGCGGACGAAGCTGCTCGGCGGCGCCCTGATCACCACCTGCGGGACCACCTCCCGCCTTCTCCGTCCTCCCTGGCTTCATCTTCATCAACAACTCTCTGGGGGAACACCGGCCTCGCGGTCCGGCCCTCCTCCCGAAGAGAAGGCATGCGGCCAAGATGGCCGGAGCATTCGAGGTGCGCCGCACCCCACCTTGACAGGCAGGAAGGCGCCCTCCTCATCAACATTAACCCCAGTTTCAAGGAAAGGGGCAGTACTGGGATTTCTAACAATCCCAAGCCCTTCGCCTTGGACTTGGACCAGACCCATTCCCCGAGCGCCAGCACCATTGTTCGGCATCGTTAACCCCAAGCTAGGGTCCGGGGCCCGGGCCCGGGCTCTCACTTCTAGCATACTCAAGATGAAGCAAGGTGGAGGAAGAGAGGGATGTGGATGAATGCCCCCACTCCTCCCCCGCTCCTCCTTTCATAGGCGAACTGGGGGCTGGGGGCTGATTCCCCGACGGGTAACCACCGCCCTCCTCCACCAATCCTAGAAGACCATGCCCCTGCCTTGACGCTCTCCCACGCCACGCGCCTCCGTTACCTACCCCGCGTGATGCATGCAGCATACGTGGCTGAGGATAAGGGCATGGTGGGAAGAGTGAATTGGCAGTTTCTACCCCGTGCGTTAAAGTCATTCACGGGCCATTACAGGAGTGGCCCCACCACTATTGACTTAACGCGACGCGCGGGAAAACCGAAAACTGGCCCGGGCCCAAGATTAATGAAGAAACAAAGAAGACCTCAAGAGACTAGCCTCTCCGGCACCCCTACCTGTGCACTTATTAGGGCCTACCCCGACGACGCTCAGCAGTGCGATCAGGGCAGGCCCGGGGGCTTCTATCGGTGCAACAAACCCTGGGTCTGTTGCCTAGACTGTGCACAGGCACGGGAACAAGATTATGGCACCCGGCCATGCCAGAGTACAAGATACCAATATCTTCGAAGGACCAACATGCAGATCAAGAGGACCAAGGCCGAGCCAGAGAAGCAAGATACCACCAGGAGAAAAACCTCCCTTGCCGGGCAGACAAGCTCGGCAAGGATGGGGTCGCCCCCAGAAGAGAACATCCAAGACATCCCGGCAGGGCCTGCCGGGACTCACTTAGGCAAAACCACCTCACCAACCACTCCGCTACGACCCACGTCGTCAATCATTGCGGTGTCAAGCCGCAAAGTGATTAAGTGGCAGCCATTCGCCACATGGCAGCCTCTTTCTATAGAAATACCTACAGACGACACCCGTCCAGCGACGTGTCAAGCGAGCAGGCGTGAAGCTGGCAAAATAGCCCGGCAAAGCTTGCCGGGCAAGCAACGATGTGACGTTGAGCGGCGCATTTAATGCGCCCTGTCAGCCTGCAAAGTTAGGTATGATAACACTGTTTGCTATCTTATCAGTGCATAATGACTGATTTGCCATTGTGGTGACCCCTTAATCTATAAAAGGAGGCCCGTGGCAACCCTTGAAAGGGGTTAGAAGCTTGGACACCCACACACTCATACGCACGTAGCCACTGTCGCCCATAGGCAACTCCTGCCAGGGAAGTGTACTGCGCTCCGCCCCCATTCTTGCACCATCAATCCACCAAAGCAGGAGTAGTGTTTTACGCCTCACGACGGCCCGAACCTGGGTAAAATTGCCCGTGTGATTTCTGCCATGCTGCCCTATGTTCTTCTGCTCTTTGTGCAATGTGACATCCCCCTGCCGAACCAGCAAGGGACCCTTGGTCCCATAGGTGGCCGTGGTTTCCCACGACAGAAGCAACTCATAGCAATTCATCGTATAGCGGATCAGAATGAAAATTTGGCAAAAAATCAGAGGAGATCCTCACCTTGTTGGATGAGCTCATCCTTCAACAGCACCTCAAGGCCACGGCCTGGGAGGAGGGCAGGGGGAACGAGGTGCCTTCTGCCGCAGTGTGGCATCGGCCGTAGTTGTGCGGCGCCCGCCGGAGTAGTGCGTTGGATGGACCATAGTGGAGCAGCTACTGGAGACCATGAGAATGAGGGGCGGCGCCAGAGGGAGGAGCAGACGGGGATATTTGTCCCTACCTGCTGGCCATGTAGCCTAGCTGGACAGAGCATCATCGAGGACCAGGCCAGATGGGACCAGTGGCAACGGCTCGCTGGAGGAACCCTAGCGCTGCATGCAGGGGATCGAGGTAGAGGGAAAGGGAAGAGGAGATGCAAGCAGGCAGGGCAATGAATGCCTGCGTGTTTGTTTTTACTTGAGGGTCAGGTGTGACGCGGGCGTGAGCAGTGGTATTTTGAGTGTAATATAGGCAGACAACCGAGTCATTTCACTATTCCCCTTCCCTTCAATTTTTAGTGAGCTTCTACCCAAAACACCCCCTCTAAAGCGAAATAAGTTAAGCCCAAGCCCAGAACTCAAAAATGACTTCTTTACATCTTTTATGGCTTATTTTGATAATAAGCTCTGAAAAGGCGGAATAGAACTGGCCCTTAACCTGCAATTCAATTGTGCGTGCAATGATGAATCACTCCTGCCTGCTATAGTGTACATTTAGGCATCATCATACATGGCATAACCTAATACATGTGCATTTCGTTATAGAATCTGAAATATGCAATGTTTATGTTAGTTCATACGTTGCACATGGTGATTAAATGCCCCTTAAATCTGGTCAGTCAAGTGATGGTCTTTAAGCCTCCTTCTATGCTTCTTTTCTTGATATGTAAGATTTGCTCACACATCTGTTCAATTGCTTGTTTGTATCAGCCAGCCTTACTAGGACTGTTTGCTTTGATTACTTGCTGTTCTTGACCTAACAGAGCTTGTCAACGATTTAAACACTAAGGGCTGCTGTAGTGGGGGCTTGTATAACTCATAGGTGACATAAAGGTTTGGATGTACACTAAAATAGGCTCTCCAAGAGTACCTAGAGATCCAGTTCAAAGGTATGCCTAGTTTTTACATAGTGCACACATAGTAAATGCTCATTTCATTGTGTGCAAGAGATGTGGCATGTTTCATTATGTGGTGTTGTTTTGTTATAATATCATCATTTTGTGTTGTTCACAGACTGGGAAGTATGCATATTTATCTTCCAAGGAGACCAGTAACTAGTTTGTGTCACCTTGCAGAGCGAGTGCAATGAAGATAAGATTGAGGATTTACAAGTACAAGATGTTTGGAAGGAGCCTTGCAAGAGAAGGAGGAGCAGCGCTGACCCTGTTCAACCAGTTAAGGTAAGTTACACTATATTACAATTACCAGGACATCCTATTTGTCTGACATTGTGCTTGCGTAGGGTTCTTCACCTGTAACCCAGTCATTGGGCCATTGATTAAAACCCCCTCCACTCACTACTATATGATGTTCTAACTTTTTTGTAAATAAGATGTATGTAAACACATTTTAATGTGTCTTGTCACTCATTACGGATGTAGTCTACTTTTAAACATCTAAAACATCTTATAGTAGTGAATAGTGTGAAACTGCTTCCTGCCATGGTAGAGTTGTCGATGTCATAAATGTCATAACCAAACGCATATTCACATCATTAACCTCCCTATCATTACTAGGATATTGATTCCATACTAGTCGAGATACTTCATAGGAGGCAAACAATATTACATTACTTGTTCCTTTATATAGTAAATGTAGCTAGGCCATGGATGTTATTGAGGCGTGCATGTATGCATGCTGCCAACTCAATAGTTCAATTGCTTGTTTGTTTCAGGCATAGTTAAATTGCTCTTTTCAATTGTTTATTTGTCCTCAGTTAATGAGATGAACAAACAATGATACCTGATGTTGGGTACTTGTATAACTATTAGTTGACATAATTAATGGCCTTACCATTTAATTACTCTGGCAAAGTGTGCCTGAAGCTTTGAAGTCTATTAACCAACTATTACTGCATGAGGCTCACAACCTAGTTTATACTAGGCTAATGATTGCATAGTTTTGCTTGCTGTAGTAGGTTTGTATGAATCCCTCTGCTGCTCATTATGCTCCCTCAGACTTTAATTGAGCTACAGAATGGCCAACTGCTTGCTTATAGGCAACGTGCTTTCTAAATTTGTAACCTGTCTGTATTTTGGATTTGGCCCCAACATCACGCTCCTCTTGTGAGCTAAGAGAGATTTCTGTATGCGGGCTGCACAGACTACCATTTTTATAATTTTTAAAATATCACCTTCTTATGCTTCATCACGTGTAACATTATTGTTAGTCCTGTTTTGTCATGTACAAAATAGTCTTTCTTGCTTGCTTCACTGTTGTAACTATATTTTCGCCCTAGTCATGTGTACTTACAGAAACATTTCAGGATGAAGTGACATCAACACAAAGATCTGCGAGCAGTGCGGCATGGCCGTTACCAAATGATTATGGATTGGAATTGGAATGTGCTAATGTTCTCGAGCATCAACTAGAGGTAGCAAGACAACGTGTATATGATTCTCAATGTGCAATCAACAAGTTGAGACTGGACTTGCAGGTATCAGATGCAGGAGTCAAAAAATGAAACGAGACCCTGAGGTAACCACGAAGGAATTGGAGATTTTGCAGACTGAAAATTGTGCTATCTGAATCCGGCCAATCCTATTTTCTGAAGAGATTATAGTTCAAATGGTAAGTTCTGTTGATGTGTGTACATGATGTATGAACTTTATTTGCCCAGTGTATGTAATTTGTTGTTTGTGTACGCTTTATTATCAATGGTGCCGAACTATAATGCCCAGTGGGTATAATCAGCTGTAATTTCTTTATTGTATAGTGTAGGAGTATTCTACGTTTCTATGCCTTAGTCTCATTATTGTATAGTGTATGTTTTTTAGAGGCGATAGTATAGAGTAGGATAATTCTTTGAATATGCTATATCGTTGAAATGAGGGCTAGCATGCCCAAATATTTCCTAGACGCCATCCGAACGAACAAACATGTGTAGTCAAAGCGGGCCTTAATTGGTCTTGTCAAAATAATATTGATTGGATCCCAGATGATGTGGCCCACCATAACAACGGTTCTTAGCAGGCCGTTAACAGGCCGAAAGCTCGATAGGCCCGTATAAATAGAAATGGCCCGCGGGCCTCTAGCAGGCCAAAATAAATTTCAATTTTGTCTCGGCCCTTTTACTTTACGGGCCAGTAAGAGGCCGAAAGTGTTTTGGGCCAGAGGCGGCAGAATTGGCAAACTAGGCTTTTAACAGGCCGAAAGTCGCATCGGGCTGAAATTTTGCCCTGCAGAACATGGGCCGCTAATGGACCCAAAATTAGGTTGCACAGTCATAGGCCCAACTGTTGTGCGGGCCGTTAACAGGCCCAAAGGCAAAATGGTCTAGGAATTGGCCCATTTGCCGAATGGGCCGATGATAGGCCTAAAGTCACAACAGGCTAGAAGTTGGCCCAACTGCAGAATGGGCCGAGAAAAGGCCGAAAGACGTTCCGGGCCATTAACAGGTTGGAACTGATGATGGGCTGCTAATAGGCCGAAAGAAGCTTGGGCCGTAATTGGGCCCAAAGACGTAGCGGGCCGTTAATGGGCTAGAACTGACGATGGGCTGGAAATTGTCAAATCTAGAATGGGCCTTTGATGGGCCGATTCTGTGTAACTCGTATGGGCCGTGCTTGTGAATGGGCCTGACTCAAGTAGGCCGCTAATGGGCCGGCCCGCTTATTTTGACAGGCTTGGCCTTTTAAACTGAATGGGCCACTGTTGGACCGAGACACGTGTCGGCGTATCATAGGCGCGTCCCGTCCATTCGCTGGATGACAACTGCCCGAACGCTGGGCCGACATGTGGATCTGCCAGCGAATGAGAATTTTACACGTGGAAAATCCCCATTGGTCTGGGCTGTTAACGGATTATCGGATCCAAACCGGAACCCGATAGCTTAACGGCGACCCGTTATGGTGGATGCCACGTGTCGGTTACCCTTGACGAAAGCACTTCTATGACGCGCGATTTATCATCATGGAAGTGGATACTTCTGTGATGATAATTTTGGTAATGTCATGGAACACTTCTACGACAGCACAGGTATGACTATCTTGATTCTGTCATAAAATCGTCATGGACGTACATGCATGACAGAAAACGTGACCAACTGTGACAAACACGTATTATCACGGAAGTGTATTTTTTTGTAGTGAGTGTTGGAGTAGCTGGAGATGCATGCTGCAGAAGTCGCTCCTCACGAGCCGGCTGGCTCCTAAGCCCCGGTGGGCTCGCGAGGTTCCAGCACCTCCTCTGTCAGGATCGCCTTGCACCTCGCCTCGTGAGCCGCCAGGACGCCCTGCATGCAGCGCTGGTGTGAGGCAGCCGCGTTCAGCAAGCCAAATGGCATGCGAACGTAGCTGCAGGGGTAGCCCCCACTCCATCCAAAGTGGGACGGCCAGAAGAGCTCCTGAGAAGCAGCCCTGTTGAGGCCTGGGATGTTGACGCAGACATGTAGCTCGCCACCCATGTCCGGGGCGGCAGCTGCATTGAGTGACGCAGGGCGGCTCTCGCCGCGCATGGCTCGCGCCTCTTAAAGCTCCTCGATCGCCTTGGTGATGAACTCGTGAGCGCCTAGCGCCTCGCACCCTGCTCACGAAAGTGCTTGTTGAAGCACGCCTCCACATGGAGCCCGAACGCCTCCCTCATGACGCTGGTCAGGTCGGAAGCCCTCCAGAGGAGATCCCCCGAGCCTGTCCTGAGAGGGGCGTCGGGCGCGCCTTCCTATGTGAGAGGGGAAGGCGCCCTAGTTGTGGGCGCAAGGCCTGAGGAACGATCGTCGGACGCCCCAACCTCCTGACGGCCCATGAGAAGGAGGTGCTTCTTCTTCTTAGGGGTAGCCTCAGGAGGACGGATGGCACCCTCGTCATCAAAGTTCTCGACTGATGCGGCCTGGTAGGCGCGCTCTAGGGAGCACACCGCATCCTTTTCATCGCAGGCGACCGTGATGATGCCGTCGCTTCCTGGCATCTTGAGGACATTGTAGCCGTGGTGAGTCAATGCCATGTACTTGGCGAGGGCTGGATACCCGAGGATGGCATGTACGGGAGGCGAATGTGGGCGACGTCGAAGTCGATGAGCTCTGTGTGGTAGTTGGAGTGCTTGCCGAAGGTGACGGGGAGACGAATCTGCCCTATGGGGACGGTGGAGCCGTCGGTCACCCCTGAGAAAGGCTTGGTGGGGAGGAGCTGGTCATAGGGCACCTGGAGCGTCTCGAACGTTTCGACCGAGAGGACGTTGAGCCCCGCGCCACCATCGATGAGCATCTTGGTGACGAGGACGTTGCTGATGGTCGGTGAGCAGAGCATCGGGAGGGCACCAACGATGGCTGAACACTTGAGCTGGTCTGTAGAGTCGAAAGTGATGGCGTACTTGGACCACCTGAGGGGTCGTGACGCCTCGAGCTTGGGGAGGGCCGTGTTCACCTCACGAGCGAACTGCTTGAAGATGCGATGAGAGGCGGGGGCCTGAGCGTCACCCAGGATGCAGGCAATGGTGCAAGGCTCTTGGAAGCCCCTAGCTCCATTGTCTTGGCGGTGATCATCGTTCCTCCTTGGTGGCGGTGGCAGCGGAGGGAGGCCGGCGTTGCCCTGAGGGCGGTCCTCACAAGGCTGGTCCCTCCAGGGGCCATCGCGAGGTTGGTCCTGCCAGCGATCCTCACGGGGCTAATCACGCCAATCCTGGCGGAGGTCGCGGTTGTCCTAGCGGCCTCCACCGCGGCCTCCTCCACGGCCGTAGCCACGGTCGTTGCGCTTGGGATGGCGGCTCAAGCGCCCGTCGCGGATTGCCCAGAGCTCCTACCAGTCGTTGGTGTTGTGGTTGTGGACGTTGTGGAAAACACAGAACGGGCGGCTGCCCTTGGAGGATTCGGGGTGGTCACAGCCACGCTTAATCTCAGGTTCGGCCATGAGCATGGCAGGGCCCTGGCGCTTCACGTCCTTAGCCTTGGCCTTCTTGTCTTCAGGATCGACCTCCGGAGGCTCCAGTAGGGAGAGGCGAACTTCCTCTACCCTCGCGCACCTGGCTGCCATGTTGAACATCTCAAGAGCCGAGCACGGGTCCTCATGAATGGCGAGTTCTTCTTTCGTCTTGACATCCCGGACGCCATCAGAGAACGCCGAGATGATAGCCTCGTCCGACACCTTCGGGATCTTGAGGCGAACGTTGGTGAAGCGCTGTATGTACTTGTGCAAGGTCTCACCCGGCTGTTGCTTGACGCGCCGTAGGTCGCCTGCTGCGGGAGCGTGGTCACGAGTGCCCTAGAAGTTGGCGATGAAGCGCTCGCGCAGCTCGTCCCAAGAGGAGATCGACCCCACCGGAAGGTTCAGGAGCCACGAGCGCGCGCCATCCTTGAGAGCCATGGGAATCAGTTCGCCATGACTTTGTCGTTACCTTTCGCCGCCTCGATACTCATCTCGTAGAGATGGAGGAACTTAGCGGGGTCAGCAGTGCCGTCGTAGCGCAGAGGTAGATCCAGCTTGAACTTGCGGGGCCAGACGACGCGGCGCAGCTCTGGGGCGAAAGCACGGCACCCTACCGCACTCACAGGAGCCAGCCGCAGGGGAGGAAACTAATCTTGGCACCCACGCGCCGTTGCCTCTAGCGGGACGCGGTCTTGATGGGGCGGTGCCGAAAGTGCACGCGCCTCTCCTTGGGGCCGCTGCACCACCTGGCAGCTTTCTTCATTGTGCGTCGGCGCCCTACGCGACGGGTCGCGCTGGGGTGCCTCACGCCCAGGCTCGGGGATGACATCGCGCCGAGGAGGAGGAGGAGGTGCGCCGTGGGCCACGTCGCCCGCCTGGGATGGCGGGGGAGGCAGCGAGCGAGACGTCGCAGGGGCCTCTCCAGCGGCGCTAACGAGCTTGGCGATGCGGCCAAGCCAATCCTTGTAGAGGTCATTGGCCGGACGATAGTGCAGGAGCTCACGCGCCATGAGGACCGCGGCCTGCATGTTGGCCGGTCCATGCCGAGCGTGAGAAGACGGCGCCATGGCCGGAGTGCGTGATGGAGTCGCGGTGCGGCCGGCGCGCCGCACCGATGGAGGCAGCGGCGAGTCCTGCTGTTCATGGGCAGCAAGGTCGGTGGCGGCGTTAGCCATCGTGGAGGCAGAGTGGCGAGGGGCGCGGTTGCCCGCAGGCGCCATCTGGCCGACGCAGGCGGCCCAGCGCTCGGCACGGATGCGGCGAGCATCGGCCATAGGAACGACGGAAGGGCGACGGAGCGAACGGTGGAAGAGAGGCTTCGACACGCCCCTACCTGGCGCGCCAAATGTCGGATTCAGGGCTCCGCAGACCCAAGAAATGTTTGAACTCTCGGGCGTGTGCGAAGAACTCAACCTCTCCGGCCAACCAGTTCGTCACCCCCACGGCCTAGCTTGATGAACAAGGAGGGAGAAGAACACAACAGTTTACCCAGGTTCGGGCCACCTTGCGGTGTAATACCCAACTCCTGCTTTGGGTGGATTAGACTCACGAGGGGCTGAGCATGAACTAGTACAGAGGAAGAACAACTTCACGAGGTCTGCTCTAGTGAGGGAGTGAGTTGAGGATTGGATCGGTCCCCCTGCTATGGTGGTAGCTAACCTATATATGTAGAGGCCTCGGTCCTCTTCCCCCAAAATGAAGGCGGGAAGGGATCCCACAGTGGCCAATTTGAAAGGGGACAAGTTGTACATCTTATCCTGATGAAAGGTGGTCTTCGCCTGCAAAGCTTCTGGTCGTGACGCTGTGGTGGGCTCGGCGATGACATCCATCCTACCATCCTGGCGGTCTTGGTCTTGTTGCACGGGAATGGAAACCTTTGGGTGATTCCTTGGGACCCGGCATCTGCACTTGCCTCCTTAGCACCAAAGAGGAAACCTGCTGCCCTGCGCCCGCTGACGCCCGCCTGACCTTGGTCATCATGGCTTGTGTCACCTCAACCTCATGAGGTGGGCACCTGCATAGAAATCTCCGCTACTCGGGAGCCAGCCTGGGGAGGCCGCTCCCTCCGGAGGTCTTGATGTCGCCCGCCTCGTGAGGCTTGGCCCCCCGCGAGGGTCTTTTCTTGTCGGTGTTGTAGATGGGCCGTATCAGGCCGTCGATGGAGCCACGCCGTGGGCCGCAGGCAGGCAAGTCTGGGTACCCTGGTTCCCAGAACGCCGAGAAACATGAATACATGGATACATCAATACATAGCAATCATCATTCAGAAGAGCAGGATCCAACTACGGATGAAATCGAACGAAAAAGAAGAATGACATCCACCCTGCTAATCCCAGGCTCCCGACCCGGAACATATCCCTTGTTCGAATAAGAAGAAGCAGAAGAACTCCAAACAAGAAGCATCGCACTCGCGTCAGATCATCGCATTACATGTACCTGCAACTGTTGTTGTAGTAATCTGTGAGCCACGAGGACTCAGCAATCCCATTACCATGGGTATCAAGACTAACGAAGCTTAATGGGTATGGAATGGATAAGTGGTGAGGTTGCAGCAGCACTAAGCATTATATGGTGGCTAACTTATGAGTACAAGAGTAAGAAGAGAAACTACGCATAACGGTCGCAGACTAGTAATGATCAAGAAGTGATCCTGAACTACTTACGAGTCAAACATAACCCCACCGTGTTCTCTTCATGAACTTGCTCGAAAAGAGACGGTCACGGTGACGCACGGGGGTGGTGTATTTTAATTCGGATCTGGTGTCAAGTTCTCTACAACCGGATATTATAAATTTCCAGTCTGCCACATAACCACGGGCACGGCTCACGAAAAGATTAAATCCTGCAGGGGTGTCCCAACTTAGTCCATCACAAACTCTCATGATCCACGGAGGAAAATCCTCCATTCCGGAACAACCCGATCAAGCTCGAAATCCCGGTTCACAAGACATTTCGACAATGGTAAAACAAAACCAGCAACACCTCCCGACGTGCCGACACCCTGATAGTAGCCGCGCGTATCTCGTCTCAGGCCACGATCGGATGAGCAGTCCGTACAACTAAAACCAGTCCTCGAGTTTCCCCGTGGTTGCACTACAATGGGCTCTAGTTTGGACCAACACTCATGAGGAGCACTGGCATGGGGTTGTTAATTAATTATCCTCGGGGTCCGAAAAGTCCCTATGCAAGTTTTAGTTGTTATTAGGCAAATGGTAAAACCAATGTTGGGCCTTGCTGAAAGAGTTTTATTCAAAGCAAACTGTCAAGAGGGGCCCATAAACCCCGACCGTGTTAGGAATGCAAAATCAAGAAACATAACACCGGTATGAAGGAAACTAGGGCGGCAAGAGTGGAACAAAACACCAAGCAAAAGGTCGAGCCTTCCACCCTTCACCAACTATATAGATGCATTAATTAAATAAGAGATATTGTGATATCCCATGGTATCCATGTCCCAACATGGAACAACCTGAAGCTGCACCTGCAACTAGCAACGCTATAGGTGGGGCTGAGGAAAGCGGTGACATAGCCAAACAACGGTTTGCAAGGATCATGGGAAATGTTAGAGGCTTATCATTGCATATTGGAAGGCTTGATAAACAAGTGGTAGGTAGCACGACATAGCGATAGCATCGAGACAACTAGCAAAGCAAAAATAGTAGTGGTATCCAGGGTAATGTTCATCTTGCCTGAAATCCTGCTAGGAAGAGGACCAAATCCATGAAGTAGACGAACCAAAGTAGTCGAACGGATACTCATAATCGCAACGTAACCGGAACTATTGAGAAGAAGCGCAGCCGGAAAGAAGGAAATAACATGGTAAACACACAAGCATAAACATGGCCTGATGCACAGTCAAGTATGATGCATGTCCAGTTTAATGATTCATGGCATGGCAAAGTGCGCAAACAATACTACAAGTTAAGTGAAGCTCAATATGCAACGAGTTGCATATTGACGAATCAGCACATTCAATTATTTAGTTCACTCTCATTATGTACAAGACAAAATTAAATGTTGGTTAACATGGCAAGAGGTGAAGCATATGTAAACTAACTATTTAGGCAAGTTTAAATGAGGCCGGAACAACAAACAACAATTCCGGAAAATTCTCATGTGCATATTTCGAATTTGGTACTGATCTTCCTAAAATCATATTTTAGAGTTGTTAAACATGCAAAGTAAGTGCACCAAGTTAATCTATCCATTTTTCTAGACAAGTTACATATATAGTTTATTTAATTCCGAGCTATGGTTATTTAGTTATGAATTAAGCCATGTTAACATGTCATTTATGCAAATTAATGTAAACAACAATTTTAAACATTTTGATTGTTGTTATCATGATGCGGATGGCATATTCAAGTATATGCAATTTTATCAAATGTTGGCATTTAATATGATAGGGAGCATTTGGTCACCAGGGCGGAAAGAATTGGGTGCCATGGCGACAAAAACGGAAACGATGCCATGGCAACGTATTGGATATCCGGCAACTCGATTGAGATGTCGGTGCAAAAGAAATGTGGGTGTGAGCGTGCAAAAGTGACGGGGAGTGATCCCGGTAACCGGGTGTCCCACATGTCTGTGGCATGGAAACGAGCGACAATTCAGACACGGTGAAAACACAAGCATCTCGTACAACACATGCGTTCGTTCCACGGGCGGTCGTCCCGACGGTTATACCTTTGAAGCCTGCGTTTTGGGGCGGGTCGAGTTCGGAGCGGTGTGGTCTTGTTGGATCCACGACGAGGGTAGTTGTACATGGTTCGGAGAGGAACTTGGGTCCTCGAGTACTAGTCTTGGCGATCCGAGGATGACCCTGTTCGTGGAGGTCTCGGACTTGGAGTTGTCGTAAGGCTCACGAGGGACGCGGATGTAGAGAGTCAGCGGGACGTGGGGGTGGTAACGGCAGCAGCAAGCATGGCAAGTCTCGAGCGTCAACGATGCCACGGGAGTGCAGCAAAGCAAAGGAGCGTCGGGGCTCATGTAATAGCGGAGGCAAGAGTGGGGCACGAGGACCAAGGCGAGCAGCAGCACGAGTCGCGGACAGAGGAGGTGCTGCCGAGCATTGATGCTGGTGGAGCAGGGGCTCCACGCGAACAGGGCCGCGGTGGAGGTCGCCTTCGGGCGCGCAAGCACGCCGAGCAGGGGCTCCCTCGGGTCGTGCAGAAGAGGGGCCAGAGCAAGGGAAGGAGGGCGACGCAGAGATGAGGCGTGGGGCAGCGACGGTCGCCGGCGGCGACGACGTGAGGTCACGACGGCGTCAGGAGGCGTGATGGTGGCGGCGGGCCGGCTCGATCTGGCCGGATCTGGGTGCGACGGTGGCGGGGAGGTGACTAGCGGGGTGGTCGAGCTCGAGGTGGGCCTGGGCGACATCCATGGGCGGTGGCGGCTGGTCTCGGAGTAGCGGGCGGTGGCCATGGAAGGCGCTCGGTTATGGGGACGAGCGCGCATACGCGGGGTGTAACACCCCATGTATTAAGCTACAGTAATCACCCGTATGATTATGCCATGTCAACATGATCAACAGTGCTTAATCATCATTAGTAATAAATCCCTTTTCAAATTCAAATGGAAATTCGAACTTAAAGTAAAAATAAAAGTTGTTCAAATTTTAAAACTAAAATGTTCATTAAATAGCAAATAATTTGGAGGCAATGATAAAATTGTAACCAACCTTATTGCAATTGGATAAGTGACTTAAACATCCTCAAACAGTGGCTGAAAACACTATTTAATAACCTATTAATTAATATAATATAAATATGAAATGATAACTACCCCAAACTAATTTTGGGTGATAGGGTATGTTGCACTATGGTTTATGGACTAGGTCATATATTTTACAAAATTCATTTGGGTGCCACACATTTTGCAAAACAGAAATAAAAAGAGCAAACAGGAAAAGAAAATAGAAAAGGGAAAGCAGCCCACAGCTACTGAGCCTAAGTGGCAGCAGTGGCCCAGCCCGCCTGGCCTTTTCCCTCACCTCCCCCACTGCTCCACCTGGCGCGCTGTCGAACACAGCGCGTGCAAGCGCGCGCACAGCCAGGACCCCCCTCTCCCCTGCACGACAGCGTGCGCCCGCGCCCGTGGTGGATAAGGGCCGAGCCCCCAGCCTCCCTGACCACCCCTCGCCTCACTTCCCCCTCTCTCTGCCTTGTCCCCGTTCTCCCCACCGCAGCAGGGCGCAGCCATGGCCGCCACCGCGCCATAGCCATGGCCACCGAGCCCTCCTTCCCGCTCCGTCGTGTCCAGCAGCACCGCCTGTGTAGACTACACCGACTACGAGGACGGGCCCGAGCTCTACGCCACTGCATCGCCTCCACTCCGCCCTCTCCCTCTTCGGATTGCTGCCACACGCCGTCGACGATTCCGGCGACCCCGAGCTTCCCCGAGCCCTCTGCCAGTTCCCTACGGCTCCGCGGTGAGCAGCCGCACCGGAACCCCCCTCCTCCCTGTCCTTCCCCGTAGCCGTAGCTAGCCGCCGCCGTGCTCGTGCTCTGTCCGCCGCCGTTGCTACCATTGCCGCGCTCCCAGAGCCGCTCCGCTCGGTCCAGCAGCACCGGCGTGCTCCTGGTGAGCTGCAAAGGCCGCCCCGCCCTTTACTTTGCTCGCTAGCCCACTACAGCCACGCGCCCGAGCTCCACCCGAGAGCCCCGCCGCCAACCGTCGTCGCTGGCGTCGTTCCGGCCACCCTCGAGTCCGACCACCACCACCACGCGATGCGGCTCGCCGCACCCGTTCTAACGGGCCAAACCACAGCCCCGGGGATGCCCTGTGGGCGACTCCCGAGCCTCGCCGGCGCGTTCAGCTTTATTCGGGCTCGCCGGAGCAACTCCGACGGCCGGGTCCGACGTGGCACCGCCTGGGCCACTGACTGGTGGGCCCAGGGGCCCCACTTTGACCAGTTGACCTGGTCAACTATGGTGACGCGGCAGCCGCTGTCGCTGACACGCGGGCCCCACCCCATTAAGCATTTTAAAATAAATAACTAAAGGTTAGTTAATTAATTATTTAATTAATTAACTTAATAAGTCACTGACAGTGTGTCCCACTAGCTAATTAGGTTATTTAGTTTGTTTTAACTCTGTTTAATACTATCAGAGGCTGACATGTGGGCCCCACTGGACACACCTGTCAGGTTTGACTCTTGTCAGCCAGAGTTGACTGCTGACGTCATCTTTGCGTCATGCTGACATCACCGTTTACTGTTTTGGATAATGTTGGATTTAATCATTTAAAAGAAATTAGAATATTGTTTAAAACTTTAGAAAATCATATCTTTTAAACCATAGCTCGGATCGAAAAACTTTGTACATGAAAGTTGCTCAGCACGATGAGACGAATCCGAATACGCGGTCCGTTCATCCGCCACACGTCCCTATCTATCCGAACATGGAACCGTTCCCCTCCGGTCATCTGTCTGACAAATGTCCGGAACCGGGAAAACATTCCCGGATGTTTTCCCTCTTCACCTGTATCGTGTAGCACCGCATCAGAACACCCCTAGCTCTCCCTATTGTCATGTCATGCTTTTGTTTGCTTTATATTTACTATTTCCTCCTCCTCTTCTCTCTCGGTAGACCTCGACTCCGACGCAGTTTCCCGGGACCGACGCAGCTCAGGAGCCCAACGACACCGTTGACGACCTTGCCTTTGCCGGAGAGCAACCATGCAAGCCCCCCCCCCCTTGATCATCTCGATATCGCCCATTCTATTTTCTCATGCTTGCATTAGAATTGCTGCTGCTACTGCTTTACAATTCTGATGGATAGCCTGTTTATTGTAACCTGCTATTGAAACCTTACCTGCTTATCCTAAACTGTCTAGTATAGTCTGGGTAGAGACCTATCAGTGACCCCACTTGTCCCGACTACCTCGCTGGATCACCAGAAGACCCGATCGACGGGATCGAAGACAGGCCCCGGCACCGCACTTCACCCCCCTTGGTTGTAACTACACTGCAGCGTTACTATCGAGTGCCGAGGGTGATACCTCGTGTAGCACTTCAGATGTTAACTCTGTCGAGTAGCTATTTGGTCATGGTCATCGAGGGTGATTCCTCCTTCTCCACTTCCGATACGACCCTGTCGTGCAACACATCAAGTGTGAACCCATCGAGGGTGATTCCTCCTACGTTCACCTTGACAGTTACATCGAGTGGGTATCCATCGAGGGTGATACCTCGGATTCCCTTGATGTTATGGACACACGGATACTTGGACTTTACACTGTTACTTGGAAAGGTGGGTCGACCCTGAGGGGTAACCGCGTGTGATGTTAAGACGGGTTGCTAGGATGGTGCCCGAGTGATGAATACGAGGCGTGACCGGGCATTCTTGGCCCTTGACGCAAGTGCTCGAGATGGGGCGACGGGGTCACATCGCTCGTGAGTCTCTGCTCATTACTGCACCCCCAAGGTACTAACGATTTGAATATTTGATTCGAGTGGCCCTCTGGCCCGATAGCACTAACCATCACACGGGAATCAATATGGGTACTCTGCATCGTGGCATCAGCCGAAAGCTTTGTCAGACGTCCAATTCAGCATTGTGGCCGGGTCGGATTGTGCCGTTGGCGCTGGTATCCACCCTGCTCGCAACGACCCGGCGTGCACAGGGCGACGGCCCAAGACCCTTGAGCGCTTAGGACGTAGACCGACGGGGACCTCTCTGCTGAGCTCTAGGTAGGGTTGCGATGTGTCGTTTGGCCGAGGCCGGGCATGACCCAGAATGTGTGTCCGGCTGGAGTTAAGCGAGCGTGGTGGGTAAGTTGGTGCACCCCTGCAGGGAAGAACTAATCTATGCATAGCGGATCCTCGGTAATGGACACTCGGAGTTGTATCCCGATCGATACAACTAGAATTGGATACTATGGCTCTGTGATTGCTTCTCGCAGGGAGTCGAGAAGGGATCTCAGGACGAGGTTGATGACTGTATGGCTCTAGGATCGCTTTCTCGCAGGGAGTCGAGAAAGGATCTCTGGGTGAGGTTGATAACACTACTACTACTTTGTATTGTGCTGATCTACTCTCTTCTATTGCTGCAAGACCGATGAAAATGCTAGTCTTCGATAGGACTAGGCTTCCTCTCAATTCTGGCATTTCTGAGCCAAGTCCCCATATACAGCCTTCCTTTGATAATGTTGCATATGTAGTGTAGATCCTTGCTTGCTGAGTTCTTCGGTGTACTCACGGTTGCTTTGCTTTCTTTTTCTCCCCATATCAGTTTGTCGTGGCCAGATGACGGAGCCCCGGATACAGTTGCCTCCACCGACGATCGCTACTTCTACCCAGAGGGTGGATACTACTACGAGTTGGCTGACGACCAGGAGTAGGTTCGGAGGGTCCCAGGCAGGAGTCCTGCGCCTTTCGATTGTAGCTTTTATTTTGCCCCGCCTTTCTAGAGGCTTATCTGTTTCTATTTCATATCTATACTCAGATATCTGATGCTTGCGCTGACACTTGTATGCCATCGAGCTATGTATTCGAGCCCTCGAGCCCCTGGCTTGTAATATAAAGCTTGTATGACTTTATTCATGTTTTAGAGTTGTGTTGTGATATTTTCCCGTGAGTCCTTAGGCTTGATCGTGTGCATTTGCGTTTATGATTAGTGCACGATTGAGCTGGGGGCGTCACAAGTTGGTATCAGAGCCGACTGCCTGTAGGAACCCCCTTTCCAACTCCTTGGGCGAAGCTGAGTCTAGTACTTGAAAACTGTTTTACTAAGTTGGCTGTGTGGCTTACGGGCCCATGTCGCCAATTGGGTGATATTAGGATCTTTTACTCCTCGACCTTTACTCTGGGACTCTGATCTCTCTTCTATTCGGGTTAAAAATTTACTAACTCCAATATTAGGCTCTCGTGCTCACATCCACCCGGAGTTCTGAAAATATCCCCCCTTGCTTCAAGATTGTGGGCCAGGTTCTGCTTGCAGGATCCTTTTATCGAGGGCACCCTGTGTTGTCACTTGCAGATTCCACGCTCCACGGTTTTCTCCGACGTTGATGTAGCCTTTGCTATGTCTCATTGTGTACTTCCTTACCGCGTGCCTGCGCGCCGCCTAGTTGTCTAGCCTTCCCCTTTCAGCTGTCGTAATGCCGGTTTGTAACCGAGACTATGTGTGGATTTGAATGTCTGGTGTGACTATGATGAAGTATCTATTGCACTTCCTTCTGCCATGCGTGTTACTTCATGAATAATTCCATACATCTGCAGTTCTTCTTGCTAAACTGCCCCTGTTGATTTGGCAGGATGGCTGACGATCCCCCACCTCCACCTTATATTGCCGCAATGATGCAGCAGTTTGAATTCAACCGTCAGTTTATGACTGGACTATTGGCTCAGTTCCCAAACCAGAATACTCAGCAACAGTCTGCTCCAATAACTCTGCCAGAATTCATGTGCCTCAATCCGTCCACTTTTCGCAGCTCGACTGATCCAATGGATGCTGATGATCGGCTCCGTGACATTGCCTTCCAGATGAAGTCGGCCAAAGTTATCCCTGACAGTTACATCACCTATGCGACGTATCACCTGAGGGGATCAGCTGCTCAATGGTGGGAAAGCCACAAGGGTATGTTGCCTACTGAAACAGTAACCACTTGGCAGGAATTTCAGTCAGCTTTTCATGCACGGTACATTCCTCAAGGTCTGATCGACCAGAAGAAGCAGTAGTTCCGCAAACTCACCCAGGGAACAATGACTGTGGATGAATATCAGAGGAAATTCCTTGAATTAGCCCGCTATGCTGCGGATGACGTCTACACTGACGCTCGCAAGCAGGAGAAATTCCGTGAAGGACTGCGTACTGATATAAACCTCGCACTTGCAGTCCATGATTACACGGACTTCGCAACGCTTGTCAGCCAATCTTTCCAAGTTGAAACTGCTCTGACTAAGTACCAAGAGTCGCTCAAGCATACTCGAGATGCCGGCTCGTCTTCGGGTCAGCCTGCTCAGAAACGTCAAGTCTGGATCCCGCACAATGTTTTTCACCGCCCAGCTCCAGCACCGAGGCCGTCTTATGTTGCACCTCATTTGCCTTCACCGCCGACACAGCTAATGATTCAGTGTGGACAATCCAATGTTGTGGCTCCATCCCTTAATTATCAGAATGCTTCTTGTCCTCCTGTTGGTAGTAAGAAGAATTGTCGAAACCGCCGACTCAGAAACCGAAATGTCATACCATCTGCTGTTGTACTTGGCCATGCCAATCACGTCAATGCTGAAAAGGCTCAGAAGGAACCGACTATTGTGCTGGGAACACTCACTGTGAATTTAGTGCCAGCTTCTGTTCTTTTTTATTCCGGTGCATCACATTCCTTCGTGTCCCAGCAATTTGCACAACTGCATGGGTTAGCTATGAGCTCATTACCCACTCCTTTAGAGATTATCACTCCCCGTTCCAGGTGGCAAACCAAGATGGTAAGTCACAACAATCAGATCAGAATTGAAGGTTTGATGTTCTCTGCTTCCCTTATTGCTCTTGGACCTTCCGACATAGACATCATTCTCGGTATGGACTGGTTGACCACCCACAATGCTTTTATTGACTGTGCCGCTAAGAAAGTCCAACTTACCCATATTTCTGGCCAAATAGTCAAATACTCAGCCCGAATAGCTCAGGATGCTGAACGCCAGATATATGCTCTGAATACATTGAATGCTTCACCTCTTGAAGCCATCAAGAACGTTACAGTTGTTCGTGATTTTCAAAATGTCTTTCCAGAGGAACTTCCAGGAATACCCCCTGCCAGAGCTGTTGAGTTTGTTATCGACTTGAAGCCTGGCACCACCCCTATTGCGAAGCGTCCTTATAAGATGCCTCCACACCACCTTCTCGAGCTTAAGGAAGAAATCGACAAGTCACTTAAGAAGGGTTTCATCCGCCCCAGTTCCTCTGCTTGGGGAGCACCTTCACTCTTCATTAAGAAGAAGGATGGAACTAATCGGTTGGTTCAAGATTACCGACCTATCAACCAAGCAACAATTCAGAGCAAATATCCACTTCCCAGAATCAACGATCTGTATGATCAAATTGCTGGTTCCTCAGTATTCTCTAAGCTTGATTTGAGATTGGGATACCACCAGATCCGAGTTTGTAAAGAGGATATTCCGAAGACTGCATTTGTTACTCGCTATGGTTCTTATGAATACACTGTCATGTCTTTCGGCTTGACTAATGCTCCAGCCACATTCTCCCGTCTAATGAATTATATCTTCATGGATTACCTCGACAAATTCATCGTGGTTTACTTGGATGATATTCTGGTCTATTCTAAGAATAAAGAAGAACATGCTGAACACCTTCGTCTGGTACTGGAAAGGCTCCGAGAACACCAGTTGTATGCCAAATACTCCAAATGTGAATTTTGGCTTTCTGAAGTAACCTACCTTGGTCATGTGATTTCCAAGTATGGAATTGCCGTTAACGCAGAACGAGTTCAGGCTATTCTTGACTGGACTCCACCGAAGAATATCAAGCAAGTCAGAAGTTTTCTCGGCCTAGCAAGCTATTGCCGTCGCTTTGTCAAGAATTTCTCAAAGATTGATAAGCCCCTGACTGATCTGCTTCACAAGGGCGTTAAATTTGAATGGACAGAAAAATGTCAGAAAAGTTTTCAAACACTCAAAGACAAGCTGACATCTGCCCCAGTACTTGCTCCTCCAGATTCTCGCAAAGACTTCATGATTTATTGTGACGCATCCCGTGAAGGATTAGGCTATGTCCTAATGCAAGAGCGTAAAGTCATTGCTTATGGCTCTCGACAGTTGCGCCCGCATGAAGAGAACTATCCCATACATGATCTAGAACTAGCTGCTGTCATCTATGCATTGCAGCTGTGGCGACATTACCTCCTCGGTAATCGTTGCGAGATTTACACGGATCATAAAAGTCTGAAGTACTTGTTCACTCAGCCATCTCTGAACCTCTGTCAGCAAAGATGGATGGAGGCCATTGCGGACTATGATTTGGGTATTTCCTATACCCCTGGCAAGGCTAACGTGATGGCTGATGCCTTAAGCCGCAAGTCCTATTGCGACAACCTCATGGTTAAGCGAGCTCAACCTCGTCTTTTTGAAGAGCTGCGCAAGCTGAATCTGCGTATTGTTCCGCAGGGTTCTCTTAATAACCTTCTGATACAACCAGATCTTGAGAAAGCTGTTAAGATTGCGCAAGCTAAAGATGCTGAAGTTGATCTGATGAAGAAAGATCTTCACTTTGAAAAGTACAGGGATTTCTCGCTGTCTGAAGATGGAACCTTGTATTTCAGAGACCGCATTGTCGTACCTCGCTTCGAGCTTATGATTGACAAGGTCATGAAGGAAGCACATGATACAACACTGTCTATTCATCTGAGTAGCACCAAGATGTATCGTGATCTCCGTCAAAGGTACTGGTGGTCTAGAATGAAGCAGGACATTGCTCGTTATGTTGCTGAATGTGATGTGTGTCGACGCGTTAAAGCAGAACATCAGAAGCCTGCTGGAGTTTTGCAACCGCTTCCTATTCCTCTATGGAAATGGGACAAGGTTCAAATGGATTTTATTACTGGCCTTCCCAAGTCACAGAAGGGTCACGATACTATTCGTGTCGTCGTTGACCAACTTTCCAAAGTTGCACACTTTTTGCCTGTCAAGGAGACTATCACTGCTAGACAGTTAGCAGAGTTGTATATCTCCAGAATCGTATCACTCCATGGTATTTCGAAAGCGATCAGTTCAGACCGTGGCAGCATCTTCACTGGTCATTTCTGGGAAAGTTTCCAAAAAGCTATGGGAACTCATAGTACTTGGAGTTCAGCATATCACCCCCAGTCTCAAGGCCAAGTCGAGCGAGTCAATCTAGTGCTTGAAGACATGCTACGAGCTTGTGTTATTTCTTTCGGCAAGAAGTGGGAAGAATCTCTCCTGTATGCCGAGTTCTCCTATAACAACAGCTATCAAGCCAGCTTGAAAATGACCCCCTTCGAAGTGCTTTATGGACGTAACTGTCGAACCCCTCTGAATTGGTTAGAAACTGGGGAACGACCGCTCGTGGGTCCCGATATTATTCAACACGCCGAAGAACAAGTCCGTATTGTCCGAGAAAATCTCAAGGCGGCTCAGGACCTTCAGAAGAGCAACTATGATTGCAAACGATGGGGTTTGATTTATCAACCTGGTGATCAAGTTTATCTACGTGTCACTCCTATGAAGGGCACTCACCGTTTTGGAATCAAGGGCAAGCTAGCTCCACGCTACATTGGTCCTTTTCGCATTGTGGCTAAACGTGGTCAGCTGGCATATAAATTAGAGTTGCCACCGCAATTCTCTCATATCCACGATGTATTCCATGTGTCGCAACTTCGTAAATGCTTCAAGGAATCTCCACACCGAGCAGTGGATCACGAGATGCTAGAATTGCATGATGATGTATCTTATAAGGAGCATCCGATCCGCATCCTCGATGAAGCTGAACGTCGAACCCGCCAGAAGGTTACCAAGTTCCTGAAAGTGCAGTGGTCGAATCATACTAAA
Source organism: Thinopyrum elongatum (assembly GCA_011799875.1). Lineage (NCBI taxonomy): Eukaryota > Viridiplantae > Streptophyta > Magnoliopsida > Poales > Poaceae > Thinopyrum > Thinopyrum elongatum. Next base: position 426,859,813 of record CM022303.1, on the reverse strand, counting down.
GATGAAGCCACTTGGGAACGCGAGGATCATCTTCGCAAGGAACACCCCGACCTTTTTCCTTCTACCTCCTGAATTCTCAGGACGAGAATTTCTTTTAGAGGAGGAGAATTTGTAACACCCCATGTATTAAGCTACAGTAATCACCCTTTTGATTATGCCATGTCAACATGATCAACAGTGCTTAATCATCATTAGTAATAAATCCCTTTTCAAATTCAAATTCAAATGGAAATTCCAACTTAAAGTAAAAAATAAAAGTTGTTCAAATTTGAAAACTAAAATGTTCATTAAATAGCAAATAATTTGGAGGCAATGATAAAATTATAACCAACCTTATTGGTATTGGATAAGTGACTTAAACATCCTCAAACAGTGGCTGAAAACACTATTTAATAACCTATTAATTAATATAATATAAATATGAAATGATAACTACCCCAAACTAATTTTTGGTGATAGGGTATGTTGCACTATGGTTTATGCACCAGGTCATTTATTTTACAAAATTCATTTTGGTGCCACACATTTTGCAAAACAAAAATAAAAAGAGCAAACAGGAAAAGAAAATAGAAAAGGGGAAAGTAGCCCACAGCTACTGGGCCTAAGTGGCAGCAGTGGCCCAGCCCGCCTGGCCTTTTCCCTCACCTCCCGCACTGCTCCCTCTGGCGCGCTGTCGAACACAGCGTGTGCACGCGCGCACACAGCCAGGCCCCCCCTCTCCCCTGCACGACAGCGCGCGCCCGCGCCCGTGGTGGATAAGGGCCTAGCCCCCAGCCTCCATGACCTTCCCTCGCCTCACTTCCCCCTCTCTCTGCCTCGTCCCCGTTCTCCCCACCGCAGCAGGGCGCAGCCATGGCCGCCACCGCGCCGTAGCCACAGCCACCGAGCCCTCTTTGCCGCTCCGCCGTGTCCAGCAGCACCGCCTGCATTGACTACACCGACTACAAGGACGGGCCCGAGCTCTACGCCACTGCATCGCCTCCTCTCCGCCCTCTCCCTACTCGGATCGCCGCCACACGCCGTCGACGATTCCGGCGACCCCGAGCTTCCCCGAGCCCTCTGCCAGTTCCCTACGGCTCCGCGGTGAGCAGCCGCACCGGAACCCCCCTCCTCCCTGTCCTTCCCCGTAGCCGTAGCTAGCCGCCGCCGTGCTCGTGCCCTGTCTGCCCCCGTCGCTACCATTGCCGCGCTCCCAGAGCCTCTCGACTCGGTCCAGCAGCACCGGCGTGCTCCTGGTGAGCTGCAGATGCCGCCCCGCCCTTTACTTTGCTCGCTAGCCCACCGCAGCCACGCGCCCGAGCTCCACCCGAGAGCCCCGCCGCCAACCATCGTCGTCGGTGTCGTTCCGGCCACCCCCGGGTCTGACCACCACCACCACGCGATGCGGCTCGCCGCGCCCGTTCTAACGGGCCAAGCCACAGCCCCGGGGATGCCCTGTGGGCGAATCCCGAGCCTCGCCGGCGCGTTTTGCCGCATTCGGGCTCGCCAGAGCAACTCCGGCGGCCGGCTTCGACGTGGCACCGCCTGGGCCACTGACTGGTGGGCCCAGGGGCCCCACTTTGACCAGTTGACCTGGTCAACTGTGGTGACGCGGCAGCAGGCTGTCGCTGACACGTGGGCCCCACCCCATTAAGCATTTTAAAATAAATAACTAAATGTTAGTTAATTAATTATTTAATTAATTAACTTAATCAGTCACTTACAGTGCAGGCCCACTAGCTAATTAGGTTATTTAGTTAGTTTTAACTCTGTTTAATACTATCAGAGGCTGACATGTGGGCCCCATTGGACCCACCTGTCAGGTTTGACTCTGGTCAGCCAGAGTTGACTGCTGACTTCATCTTTGCGTCATGCTGATGTCACCGTTTACTGTTTTGGATAATGTTGGATTTAATAATTTAAAAAAATTAGAATATTGTTTAAAACTTTAGAAAATCATATCTTTTAAACCGTAGCTCAGATCAAAAAACTTTGTACATGAAAGTTGCTCAGAACGACGAGACGAATCCGAGATCGCGGTCCGTTCTTCCGCCACACGTCCCTATCTATCCAAACATGGAACCGTTCCCCTCCGGTCATCTGTTTAACAAATGTCCAGAACCGGGAAAACATTCCCGGATGTTTTCCCCCTTCACCTGTATCGTGGTGCACCGCGTCAGAACACCCCTAGCTCTGCGTATTGTCATGTCATGCTTTTATTTGCTTTATATTTACTATTTCCTCCCCGTCTTCTCTCTCGGTAGACCTCGACTCTGACGCAGTTTCCCGGGACCGACGCAGCTCAGGAGCCCGACGACACCGTTGACAACCTTGCCTTTGCCGCAGAGCAACCAGGCAAGCCCCCCCCCCCTTTGATCATCTCGATATCGCCCATTCTATTTTCTCATGCTTGCATTAGAATTGTTGCTGCTACTGCTTTACATATTCTGATGCATAGCCTATTTATTGTAACCTGCTATTGAAACCTTACCTGCTTATCCTAAACTATCTATTATAGTCTGGGTAGAGACCTATCAGTGACCCCACTTGTCCCGACTACCTCGCTGGATCATCAGAAGACCTGATCGACGGGATCGAAGACAGGCCCCGGCACCGCACTTCACCCCCCTTAGTTGTAACGACACTACAGCGTTACTATCGAGTGCCGAGGGTGATACCTTGTGTAGCACTTCAGATGTTAACTCTATAGAGTAGCTATTTGGTCGTGGTCATCGAGGGTGATTCCTCCTTCTCCACTTCCGATACGACCCTGTCGTGCAACACATCAAGTGTGAACCCATCGAGGGTGATTCCTCCTACGTTCACCTTGATAGTTACATCGAGTGGGTATCCATCGAGGGTGATACCTCGGATTCCCTTGATGTTATGGACACACGGATACTTGGACTTTACACTGTTACTTGGAAAGGCGGGTCGACCCTGAGGGGTACCCGTGTGTGATGTTAAGACGGGTTGCCTGGATGGTGCCCGAGTGATGAATACGAGGCGTGGCCGGGCATTCTTGGCCCTTGCCGCAAGTCCTCGAGGGGGGGCGACGGGGTCACATCGATCGTGAGTCTCTGCTCGTTACCGCACCCCCAAGGTACTAACGATTTGGATATTTGATTCGAGTGGGCCTCTTGCCCGATAGCACTAACCATCACGCGGGAATAAATATGGGTACTCTGCATCGTGGCATCAGCCGAAAGCTTTGTCAGACGTCCAATTCAGCATTGTGGCCGGGTCGGATGGTGCCGTTGGCGTTGGTATCCACCCTGCTCGCAATGACCCGGAGTGCACAGGGCGACGGCCCAAGATCCCTGAGCACTTAGGACGTAGACCGACGGGGACCTCTCTGCCGAGCTCTAGGTAGGGTTGCGGTGTGTCGTTTGGCCGGGCATGACCCAGAATGTGTGTCCGGCCGGAGTTAAGCGAGCGTGGTGGGTAAGTTGGTGCACCCCTGCAGGGAAGAACTAATCTATGCATAGCCGGATCCTCGGTAACGGACACTCAGAGTTGTATCCCGATCGATACAACTAGAATTGGATACTATGGCTCTGTGATTGCTTCTCGCAGGGAGTCGAGAAGGGATCTCAGGATGACGTTGATGACTGTATGGCTCTGGGATCGCTTTCTCGCAGGGAGTCGAGAAAGGATCTGTGGGTGCGGCTGATAACACTACTACTACTTTGTATTGTGCTGATCTACTCTCTTCTATTGCTGCAAGACCGATGAAGATGCTAGTCTTCGATAGGACTAGGCTTCCTCTCTATTCTGGCATTTCTGCACCCCAGTCCACATATACAGCCTTCCTTTGATAATGTTGCATATGTAGTGTAGATCCTTGCTTGCTGAGTACTTTGGAGTACTCACGGTTGCTTTGCTTTCTTTTTCTCCCCATATCAGTTTGTCGTGGCCAGATGACGGAGCCCCGGATACAGTTGCCTCCACTGACGACCGCTGCTTCTACCCTGAGGGTGGATACTACTACGAGTTGGCTGACGACCAGGAGTAGGTTCGGAGGGTCCCAGGCAGGAGGCCTGCGCCTTTCGATCGTAGCTTTTGTTTTGCCCCGCCTTTCTAGAGGCTTATCTGTTTTGGTTTCATATCTGTACTCAGATATCTGATGCTTCCGCTGACGCTCGTATGCCATCGAGCTATGTATTCGAGCCCTCGAGGCCATGGCTTGTAATATAAAGCTTGTATGACTTTATTCATGTTTTAGAGTTGTGTTGTGATATCTTCCCATGAGTCCTTAGGCTTGATCGTGTGCATTTGCGTGTATGATTAGTGCATGATTGAGCCGGGGGCATCACACGGGGGCGAAGCAAGGTGGCGGCGTGAGCATGGAGGAGGGGATGAAGGGCACGACGACGGCCTCGGCTCACAACAGAGCAGCAGGGAAGGCACGACCATGGGGATCGGGCGTCGGCGTGGCTGCCGCGGCCCTGGGAGTGTGTGCGTGTTGAGTGTGTGGTGGCGCTGCAGGGGGGAAGAGGGGGAAGATGGGGATCGATCGGGAGAGATGAAGGGGATCGAACCAGGGGTGCTAGGGTTCCAGAGGAGCCTGTGGCTGGGCCTGACGGACTGCGGCTACAGGAGGCCCAAGTGGCCGGCTGGGCTAGCTCTCTTCTCTCTCTCTCATATCTTCTCTCTATTGCCCAGAAAAAAACACCAAAGGAAAGAAAAAGAAAGGAAGGGTGGAGAGAGGATATGGGCATGGGGATAAATTTCCCGGACTCGCAAAAATGCGCTTGTTCCAAGAAAAATGGAGTGGGCAAGATTGCAAGAATTAAATTCAAAGTCATTTGAATTAAAATCAAATGGGTTCTGATAGAAAGTGGGTGCTAGGAAGGTCCAGAAATGATGAGAATTTTAGAGGAGCCTCGATAAAAATGATAAGAATTGTTGGCAAAGTTTGGGGAACAAACTTGAAATAGAATAGGCATGAGAATTAAACTGCAAGTGTGTTATGGCGAATTCCAAATTAATGGAATATTTTATTATAGCTCCTTAATAATATTGGGAGACTTTGTATATGTTGTAAAGAGAAATCACCATTGCAAATATCCCTCGATTTAAATGGACCAAAGATCCATACGATTTGTTTGTTTGAGTTGGAAAAATTAATGACATCATGGCATGATGAAATGATGCAATGCAAAAGCTGCGATGATGAATGCAACTGTCAGGACCCCGATCCTAAGTCACACCGATCTAGCATGTAACACATCATATCACTTTGCGGCCTCACGCACGGTATTCCCACGGGTGCCACCTTACTTGGCCCGGCACCGTTTGCGCCTTTCGGCTCACGTATATGATAGTATCGCTAGCATCCATATGACAGAGAACCCGGGACGACATGACTAGTCGTAAACCCAAGGTGGTACTAACTTACAGGGACAGGCATACATGACCCAGCAACGAACGTGTCGGTCATCAACGTATGAACCCAAGTCGTAGCAAGCTACAAGGACTTAAAGGAACAACGCGTGACATTTCCCCGAAGGGACAGACACAGGAACGAAGAAGGACACATGCCGGCCAGCCTAAGTGTTCCAGAGCAGTAGCAAGCTACCATGGCTCAGTGGAAGCACAAGGAGACATTTCCCCATAAGAGAGGCTACCAAGAATAAACAACTAGGTTGTCGGATCCCACACATACCATGCATTTCAATAACATACACACATTATGCTCGATATGTGCAAATACAACATGGCATCACAACAAAACTCTATGACTCAAAGTATTTATTCATTAGGCTCCGAGGAGCCAGATATTACAAACATGGGTCTGATGACCCAGCATTCAAGTCATACAAGCAATAAGCACATGCGGAAGCTTAACTGGTCTGAGTACAGACAACTACAAATGAAAAAGGCTGAGAAGCCTGACTATCTACAAGACCCTCCCGAGGGCACAAGATTGTAGCTGAGGTAACAAGCTAAATGTCGAAGTCCACGCGGAACTACTAGTGAGACTGAAGTCTCTCTGCAAAAACATAAATTAAGCAAACATGAGTAAAAATGTACCCAACAAGACTTACATCAGATCTAGCTACATATGCATCAGTATCAACAAAGGGGTGGTGGAGTTTAACTGCAGCAAGCCAGCTTTGACTCGGTGGCTATCCTGTACTACGACTGCTGGTAACTCTTTTGAGTGGCGCACACGAGTCCACATATTCACCAATCAATGCACCACTATGGATCTGCTCCCGTCTCCCTACGAGAAGGCCATCCATAGCACTCATGCTTATCTTGCGCATTTTAGAGTATCCACTTTCACTTGTCTAAGAACTGTATAAGCAACCAAGTAGTCCTTTACCGCGGACGCGGCTATTCGAATAGATGATGTTAACCCTGCAGGGGTGTACTTCTTCACACACGCTCTCACCACTTACCGCCATGTACACGTCATGTATCTCGGCAACCTTCAAGCGGAAGCCTGGCGAGGGTGTCGGCCACGACCTGACTAACCACACAAGTCCCTAGTCCAGGTTTATCGCCTATTCAGGTTCCATCCACAGGAAGTCCGGCCGAGGTTTCCACTACGGCCCCGAACGATGTGTGCAGGGTTCCCGATGCACCAAACGGGCGTCCTGGTACACCGTGCCACGTGCCTACCGCATCACAGCCCACCCCTCGGGTCAGCGCTGCACACGGCCTCCAGCATACTACAAACACCAGAAACTACTTGCAACTCCCGGACAGAGGACATGGGCGGTTAATAAGTCGAGAGGGTCCATTGGTTTCGGGCCCAACGCGTGGTACTAGCTGATCTTAAATCACATACACAGATCTCAGTTCCTAAGGACGGTTTCAATGAGACAACCCACCATGTACTCCTACATGGCCTCTCACAGCTACCTTTACCAAATCATGTTCACACACTTAGCTCTCAACAGTAGGACATGTTCACCACATTCCAATTCATCCCCGATGAATCAGACCTGACTCAACTCTAAGCAGTAGTAGGCATGACAAACAAGCATGAATGAGTAGGCACATCAGGGCTCAAACAACTCCTACTCATGCTAGTGGGTTTCATTTATTTACTCTGGCAATGACAGGTCATGCAGAGGAAAGGGGTTCAACTACTGCAGCATGTAACAGTTGAATCATTGTTGTCCTAATGCAGTAAAAGAGAGCAGGAGCGAGAGAGTGGGATTGTATCAGAATGAACAAGGGGGTTTTGCTTGCCTGGCACTTCTGAAGATAGTATAGTTCTTCATTGGTGTCATCGATCTCATCGTTGGAACCACATCTACTGAGAGGGAACAAAACCAGCAACAGAGAAGGAACACAATCAATGCAATGCAACAATATGATGCATGTTCATGACATGGCAACATGCTGTGGTTTGAGCTAATGTAGCTAGCGACAAGTGAAATGAAGTTGGTTTGAACACAAGATTCAAATTCAAACTCCATATGTGGATATTCAAATGCCATTTATTTGATTTGCCCTAAACAGTAGTCATAAGTTGTTCTAACATGCATGAAAATGGTACAGATGGATAGATTGGATTTTTCTGATCATTTTTCATATATAATTTATTTCATTTGGAGTAATGGTTGAATTTCTATGCATTTTTGAAGTTTAAACTAATTTCTGGAATTTTCTGGATTATTTTTAATCCAGAAAATGATTAACTACGTCAGCATTATGTAAGCATGATGTCAGCGAGTCAACTGAGGATGACCAGGTCAAACCTGATGACCGGGTCCCACATGTCAGCTGCACAGGGTTAAACAGGATTAGTTTAAACCTAAACTAAAATTAACCCGAGGTTAATTAGCATGTGGGGCCAGCCCGTCAGTGTCTCATATGGGTGGTTAGGGCCTAAACTAGTGGTGCCACGTTGGCTTCGTCGGAGTATGGCCACTGGCGACTGAGAACACGACGGAGCGGCTCGGAATTTGTCCACACTCTACCAAATCGACTGCGGTTTGGCCCTACGCGTGGCTGGGGTTTGTGCGCGTCTGATGGTGGCATTAGCTCATGCCGGGGTGGAGCAAATCAACGGCGGTGACAACTTTTGCGGTGGCCGAAGTTCGGCTCTTGTTCGACTCGGCGGTACGGGCCACTCCAGGAGCAACGGGTGGCCGCGTTCGACGCGCAGGGCTGCACCGAGTGCATTGGTGAGCTCGGACACGAGCTCTGGGTGCCCTGGCCACGGCGACGAGGAGCCACGGCGGCAAGAGGCTCATGGGACGGTGGGGATCCTAGCTAGAGGACAAGCGCGGCGACGGGGAAAAGGGCGAACAGCAGAGGAGCTCACAGCGATGTCGAAAAGGAGGTCAGCGAGCTCGGGGAGGTCCTGGCGGCGTCGAATCGACCGGAGGCGAGCTCGGGTGCCGATGATGAAGACGAGGCCGGGGACGATGGTGCGAGGCTCCTGGTGTCGCGTTCGTTGACGGAGAGCTTCAGAGCAAAGAGGCGGAGCTCACAAGCACGACGGGCGGTCGAGGGGACGGCGGGGAGCGCGTGGGCAGCGAACAGCGGTGACAGGCGCTCGGGTGATGCGAGGGAGAGAACCAGGGGAGGGGAGAGAGAGCAGCGAGTGTGGGAGAAGAGAGAGGGGCCTCGAGGCATCTCCATGGTGTGAGAAGGGGCCTCGGGCGCACCTCGGTGGCAAGCAGGAGGTGGCCAGGGGCGAGCGCGGGAGCGACAGGGTGTATTCCTCCTGGCAGAAGCTAGGAGATGACTGGCAGAGGAGGTGGGCTGCTGGGCTGCACAGTAACAGGCCGGCTAGGTGGCTGCAGGTAAGTCCTTTCCTCTCTCTCTCTTTACTGTTTTCTATTTCTGTTTTTGTTTTCTATTTATTTCTCTCTGTTTTGATTTGATTCACAGACCAAATCATTTTTAAATTCATGGAAAATAATTGTCTGAGCTATTTGGATTCATCTAGAGACACACAACATTTTCCAAAATTATTGGACTTATAAACTAGTTATTATGAATATAACTCCAACTCAAATAATGTATGGATTAAATCAAAGGCCCAGGAAAAATACTTTTGGACCTTCAAAAATATAGGTTTGAATTTTATTCTTGCCAATATTTTTCAAAGCTAAAAAGGAACATTTCCTTGGAAACATTTGAAGAAATTTTGGGTTGATCATTTCAAACTATCTTCTGAGGCTTCTAGAAATTCCTCAATTCAAATTTCTTTGAATTTAAACATGATGATCAAGCAAAGACAAGCAAAGGCTGATCTAGGGCTGTGACAGCAACAAACAGATAAAACACACGGCAACAATGAAAATAAATGGAAGGCGTATGGAGCGTCGGTCTCGGGTCATTACAGAAATACACTGAAATATTTTTTGGAGTTTTTTAGTTTTTCTTGAAAAGAACAAATTAAAGAAGGAAAAACAAAAACGAGAAAAACTATTTACACGGGAAAGCTCCCAACAAGCAAAAGAAGAACAAGAAATCTTTTTGGTTTTTTTCTTTTTAATACTACAGCTAATTTGAACTAGAGAGAAAAACAAAAAAGAAGCAAGAAATATATTTTTGGATTTTCTCAAAGTTTTTCAAACAGACAAGAAGAAAACTAGAAGATAAATCTAACATGGACAATACAATGAAAAAGTGTGGACGCCGACAAGAGGAATGAAATGTGTGAACATGAATATAATGTCAATGGAAATACGTACTCCCCCAAGCTTAGGCTTTTGTCCTAGCTTGGTAATCACCACTCGTAGGCACGACCTAGGCTAAAGGTGTGATCATTGTGTAGTGCACGGCATAAAATGGCGAGGTCGGGAGCACAAAGTGCACCGGCTTTCTCCCTAGCAGTTAAACACTTCGCGTTCAATAAAGCAAAGTAATGCACAGAAGGAAACTACAAACTAGTGGCGGTGGCTTTTGACACGCCTCTTTCATCTCCCACTGTCAAAGAGAGAAGGAATTCCTCAAACTCTACCGGTCTAGGCTCTCTTAATTCCCCGTCAGAGGGAATTAAACATATCTCACAAAATTCAGTGAATGGTATCTGACGGTTTTCAGAATATAAATTAAACCTAACCTCAGAAGGATTGTTCCTATTCAAAAAATAAAAAAATTGCACAAATGAATTCGTGAGGAGGAGGTGTTGGCCACACTCATCTGCAAGGAAGTCGGCCAGCCTAGTATTTGCAACGAATTGAGCGAACTCTTGATGGAATTCGACCTTGTTCATGAAGGCATTATGTGGCCATTCACACGTCCGCACCTCCGCCATTCTCGGAGTGTTGAGTTCATTGTCCGATGATTCCCCTATGACTCCCTTGGCATTCTTATTGGAGGAAAACTTTCGGAAGATACTTATCTTTTCCCTATGAATAAAATTCTAAAAAAATTGGGCCACAAAATTTTTGTCAGCAAAACTTCACAAGATTGATAGCAACTGCTCATATGGATGCCTAGAGGCCATATCAAGCATTCAAACTACTTGGAACTCCAAGAATTCAACATGCAAGCCCATTTACAGCAGCACCAAGAGTAGCTAATTATTCAAAATATAAACCACTAGAGCAGAAACTAATTGGAGCAATGGAGGAATCACATAACAAGTAGTAATCCCCCAAAACGGTTTCAGAAATGGAGCTTCAAGCAAAGAGATCGAAATCTGCGGGTTTGAGGCAAGAACACGAGAGAGAGAGAGGGAGCATTGGTGATTTTTTCTGGAGGTAGGATATGACATGGGTTAAAGGGATAAGTGACGGGGCACGTGGGGCCCACTACACACCAAGGCGCGCCTGGGGTAGCTGGTGCACCCTGGTGTCTTGTGGGCACCAGGGGCACCCCCTCGTGATGTTATTTGTGCCCGAAATTATCAAATATTCAGAAAAAAATCGTATTAAAATTTTAGGTCATTCTGAGCACTTTTATTTTTGACCATTTTTTATTGCACGGGACATTCAGAATACAGGATAAACATGGCATTTTATTTTGTTTAACTAAGAAAAACATAAAACAAAAAGTCGGGACAGAAGGTTGTGCTTACTAAGTTCATCGACCACATGCCTCCCGAAAACAATCCATTAATAAGGTTGATCAAGTCTTATTAACAATAACTTTCAAATAACATGAACCCGAAGAAATTTTGTAAAACACTAAGTGACCTCAACTGGGATATGCATATCCCCAACAATAAGTATGTCATTATTCTTTTTTGGCAGTAGGCAAAGGGAGTTGACTACTTCCAATAGTAATTGCCAGAGACTTTTGAATAACATTAATACCATTCACTTGAAATTGTTTCTTCGGAAAGTGCACCATATGCTCATTACCATTGATATGAAAAGTGACTTTGCTTTTATTGAAATCAATAACTGCCCCTGCAGTATTCAAAAAGGGTCTACCAAGGATGATCGACATGTTGTCATCCTCGGGCATCTCAAGTATAGCAAAGTCTGTCAAGATAGTAACATTTGCAACTACTACAAGCACATCCTCACAAATACCGATAGGTATGGCAGTTGATTTGTCAGCCATTTGCAATCATATTTCGGTAGGTGTGAGTTTATTCAAATCAATTCTTTTGTATAAGGAGAAAGGCATAACACTAACACCAGCTCCTAAATCACATAAAGCAGTTTTGACATAATTTCTTTTAATAGAGCAAGGTATAGTTGGTATTCCCGGATCTCCAAGTTTTTTAGGTACTCTATCCTTAAAATAATAATAACCAAGCATGGTGGAGATTTCAGCTTCAGGTATTTTTCTTTTATTAGTGACAATTTCTTTCATGTATTTAGCATAAGGGGCCATCTTTAAAATATCAGTCAAGCGAGTGCGCAAAAAGACTGGCCTAAGCATTTCGGCAAAGCGTTCAAATTCTTCATCATCTTTTTTCTTAGATGGTTTGGGTGGAAAGGGCATGGGTTTCTGAACCCATGGCCCTCTTTCTTTACCATGTTTTCTAGCAACAAAGTCTCTCTTATCATATCATTTATTTTAGGTTGTGGGTTATCAAGATCAACATCCGGTTCTATCTCAACATCATTATCTATTTCTTTTTCATTATCTGTGTGAGCATCTACATGAGCATCATCATTATCATTTTCATTATCACTAGGTGAATGTTCATTACTAGATTGAGTTTCAGCATCTGAGATAGAGACATCATTGTTATCTTTAGGAGGTTTTTCAATTTCAGGTTCACTAGAGGTATGCAAAGTCCTATCATTTTTCTTTTTCTTCTTCTTTTTAGGAGGACTAGGTGCATCAGTGTTAATTCTCTGACAGTGTTGTTCAATTCATTTAGGGTGTCCCTCAGGATAAAGTGGTTCCTAAGTCATTTTGCCTCCTCTAGTTGCTACTCTAAAAGCATAATCATTCATATTATTATTCATTTCACTAAGTAATTCTTTTTGAGATTTAGCAACTTGTTCTAACTGGTTTGGACCATAGAGGCATGTTTTCCTGCACCTCTAACATCATTAGTGATTCTAAATAACAAGTCACTCAAGTGGGTAATCATATCAGAATTTTGTTTAAGTTGTTCCATGACATGGGCATTGAAGTGATCTTGTTTCATAATGTAGTTGTCAAATTCATATAAGCATTGACTAGGATGTTTATTGTAAGGGATGTCACCTTCATCAAACTTCAATAAAGAGTTTACCTCTACCACCTGTGGTGATGTGTCAAGACCATGTATTTCTTCAATAGGCGGCAAATTCTTTACATCCTCAGCTTTAATACCTTTTTCCTTCATACATTTCTTTGCCTTTTGCATATCTTCAGGACTGAGAAATAAGGTACCCCTCATCTTCAGAGTGGGTTTAGGCGGTGGTTCAGGAAGTGTCCGATCATCATAGTTCTTCAATATATTATTCAATAATTCCTCAGCTTGTTCAATAGTGCGTTCCCTAAAAACACAACCAGCACAACTATCTAGGAAGTCCCTAGAAGCATCGGTAAGTCCATTATAGAAGATATCAAGTATTTCATTTTTCTTAAGAGGATGAACAGGCAAAGCATTAAGTAACTGGAGAAGCCTCCCCCAATCTTGTGAGAGACTCTCTTCTTCAATTAGCACAAAGTTAAATATTTCATGTAAGGCAGCTTGTTTCTTATGAGCGGGAAAATATTTTTTAGAGAAGTAGTAAATCATATCCTAGGGACTACGCACACAACCAAGAGCAAGAGTATTGTACCATATCTTAGCATCACCCTTTAATGAGAACGGAAACAACTTGAAGATATAGTAATAGCGAATTTTCTCATCATGAGCAAATAGGGTGGCTATATCATTTAATTTAGTAAGATGTGCCGCTATAGTTTTAGTTCCATAACCATGGAAAGGATCAGATTCAACCAAAGTGATTATCTCTGGGTCAACAAAGAATTCATAATCCTTATCAGTAACAAAGATAGGTGAAGTAGCAAACTTAGGATCATATTTCATTCTAGCATTCAAGGGTTTTTCTTTCAACTTGACTAGTAATTTCTTGAGATTATCTCTATTCTTACAAGCAAGAAAGGCTCTAGCTACCTCTCCATCCATAACATAACCCTCAGGTATCTTAGGAAATTCAAATCTAGGAGAGCTAGGTCTAAAAGGTGTTTCATAATTTTTAGTTTCAAAGACTTCATTGGTTTCAGTAATTTCATCAGTTTTAGCATTCTCAATATCTTTAGCTCTAGCAAGTTGTTCATCAAGAAATTCACCGAGTGGCACATTATCATCAAGCAAGGTACTAGCATCATCATAAGCATCATTCATAGCAGAAGTAGCATCATCAGTGACTTGCGACATATCAGGATTAATAGCATGGGGTGGTGTTGCAAGTTTATTCAGAACCCAAGGTGAATCAAGTACAGAGCTAGATGGCAGTTCCTTACCTCCCCTTGTCTTAGAGGAAAAAATTCTTGTTCTGGTATCTTTCAGGTTCTTCATAGTGATAAGTAAATATAAATCCTAAGTGACTCAACAAATATAGCTACGCACCCCGGCAACGGCGCCAGAAAAAGGTCTTGATAACCCACAAGTATAGGGGATCACAACAGTTTTTGAGGGTAGAGTATTCAACCCAAATTTATAGATTTGACACAAGGGGAGCCAAAGAATATTTGTAAGTATTAGCAGTTGAGTTGTCAATTCAACCACACCTGGAGATTTAATATCTGCAGCAAAGTGATCAGTACGGTCACCTAAGGGGCCAATAACCCTTTGTGGTTCGGCAAGGGGGAAGGGCGCATCGCACAAAGAGCGGAGACAATGGAACACCACATCGGGGGGTGACGCTGGTGGTTTTTACCCAGGTTCGGGCCGCTGGGAAGCATAAAACCCTACTCCTGCTTTGGTGGATTGATGGGAGGACCGTGGTGTACACGCAGCGCTCAAGCCCGGCAAGGTCGCCTCGGGGAGAGCAGCTACGCGCGTAAGAGTGTACAAGGGCCCGAATCGTTTCTTAGGTTGCCATGGCCCTCCTTTTATAGGCTAAGGGGTTACCACGGTGGCAAAACAATCATTACCTACTGATTAGATAGCCAACAGTGCTATCGTACCTAACTCTGGCAGTTAGGACAAAGTGCATTAAATTCACTACTAGGTGTCACGCTGAGGATGCAGCCCGGCAAGCCTGCTGCGCCGCTTATCCACCTTTTACAAGTCTGCATGACACGCCTCTGGATGGGTGTCATATGGTGAGAATATCCCTTCCAAATGGCTGCCACGTGCCAAATGACAACCACTTAATCACTTGGGGGCTCGACACCACACTGATAAGTGACCTACGTCGCTGTGCGATGGAGCGGTGAAGTCTTGGCAGGAAGATTTGCCCTTGGCGGCCCCGGCAAGCCTGCTGGGGGAATCTTGGGACTTGTCCTTGGTGAGGCCTCGACCTGACCAGGCTTGCCTGCCCGACAAGGGAGGTTTTTCCTTAGTGATATCTTGTTCCCTTTGCTTGTCTTGGTCTTCTTGATCCGCCCTTTGTTTCCTCAAAGAGCTATCTCTCTGGCTTGGTCTCGTCTTGGATGCTTCGTGCTGCTGTATCTTTAACCTTGTGCCTGTGTATAGTCTGGGCAACATACGTGAAGGTTTGTTGCACCAGCAGGAGCCCCCGGGCCTGGCCCGAACGTGCTGCCGAGCACCGTTGGGGAGGCTCTATCAGGTACACAGGCAGGGGGCTTGTGGTAGCTCTCTTCTTGATATTTTCCTTGCTTCTTCATTAACCTGTGCTTGAGTTAGTTTCCGGTTTTTCCGTGCGTCGTGCAAGACGTCGTGGGGGAGATTTATGCCACGATCCGTGGGCCGCCCACATCCCATGTTCACGGGGCAATAACTGCCATTCCACTAGCTCCCCGCTCCTGGCGTTTCAGCGACGTATGCCGCATTCATTGCGCAGGGTTGGTCGCGGACGCGGAGGGCGCGGGAATGAGTGCCATGGTAGTAAGACAGACGCCATGGATTGGCGCAGGAGGTCGGTCTTGATTTTATGCGCCGTTGGTGACGCAGAGGTGTCAAATTTGCGGAACGGGGCGGTTGCCCCTGGGTAAGGAGCCGGCCCCCGGCCCCGTTTGCCTATAAAAGGGGATGTGGGTGAGGTGCTTGCTCACACCCACCTTCTCCTTCTTTCTTCTGATATCTTCTCTCCACCATGGCAAGAGGGAGAGGGCGTGGTGGTACCCCGGCGGTAGCCATGAGGGTTTCTGCATGGCAACGCCCCCCCTCCCGCTGGGGATGCAGGGGCGGAGCCCAATGTAAGAGGAAGTGGTAGAGGATGAGGACGTGGCCGCCGTGGTGCTCGGGGACGAGGAGGGAGGGGCGATGCCTTGATCCCCCCTCTAGTCATTCTGGGCCCGAACGAAGGCCGCGTCGTGGACCAACCACTGGAATTCTTCATCAAGCTGCGCGGGCCTCCGCACAGTCTCCTTCGGCTTCCATCTCCATTCGCAAGAGTGATGGAGGTTGAACTGCCGCCGGGGCTGAAGCTGCACATGTGGGGCTGCTGTAATGGCAGCATGCGGGCGGATGTAGAGTTCCCTGCACCTCACGTCATGCTTCTCCGGCGCGGCTCGAAGACCTTTGCTTGCGCCCATAGGTTGGTGGCGGGGCACGTCCTTCACTTCAAGTTAATGGACGCCACCCTACTCTCCATCAAAGTCTTTGGGCGTTCGGGTGCTCGCTTAGGGTGCTGCGCGGAGAGCTCAACCGACGATGAAAGCTCCTCCTCGAGCGGCAGCGACGAAGAGGATAGTGACGGGCATGACGGCGGCACCGATGGGGAGGACGACGGCTCTGACTCCGGCTGAACACAGCCGCACCATCACCATTAGCGGGAGGTTGGCAGCACCACCATCTGCACCTGCATCTCCTCCCCGGCAAGGCGATTTTCCGGGTGTTGGATGTGGATGGTGTCTTCGCCTCCTCCAGCAATTTTCCAGCTGGACCCCGGCAGGTTTTCTCGTGGACTCTGGCTTCATCCTTCCTGCTAGTGTCCATGCTACCGTTGTCCTGCTGGCCCTGGTGGCGCTGCCAGGGCATCGCGTAGCCGCTCTCCCCGCCCATCACCTTCGTCTGCGCCCTCCCGATCTTGTCAGGCTGCTTCCCGTGGGCCCTGTCGGGGTCAAGCTGGGCTTCTGCCTAGGCACTCCTTTTGCCCTCTTCACCTCCCACTGTAGTCCCTAGGAGGAGAGGGACAAGAAAGGGATTACGGGGCACTTATCCTTTTTCAGTCTAAAACATGTAGGCATTTTCCAAATCTTATTCTTAAATATGTAATCTACTTTATCCATGTTTGTGCCCTGTAAGGTTTGTACTTGCTTATCCGCATATCAATGAAAAAATACAAGCCTTGCCGAGTACTTGTGCATGTATCCTGCCCATGCAGAGGAGGAACGCCTCTATACTTTTAAGTAAACAAGTTTCCTCGGCAAGCTATCTTGTTGGTTCCTTCTATTGTCGCTACGGGGCCTGGCTTGCCGGGCTTAAAATTATGGAAGGGAACCGACCCCTTGTCAACCCTTATTTGTCAAATGCCACTACAACCATCTCGACCGAAACAATGTTCAGATCAAAGGATGGGAGCACAAATGTTTCGAAGGCGACAAGGTTTCTCTATGCACAAGTTTTCTTCTTACAAAGACATGTATGGATAAAAAGAAAACTTATCTGTTTGGCTTGTCGGGGATCGATATGTTAGCTTGTTTTCCGTCTCTTCTTCCCAAGGTCGAGTCTGCGGCAAGAGTCATGTAGTTAGTGCAGGGGAAAACATAGCAGCATATGACCTCAGCTAAATGATCGTGGCAAGCTTACGCTAAGCTAATCATGCATGCATGTTATTTTTAGTGCACCAGCGCTTCATTTTATTATCTATGCTCAGGGTCTGTGCCTGGCTTTGTACAAAGGGTTACATGCGCATCGGCAAGGCTTGTACAAAAGAGTGGCTGCCGGGGCAGGGCCCGACAGCCGTGCCTTACGGGTAGAACTTGCGAAGATGCTCAATATTCCATGAGTTTTGCATTTGATGCCATCTTCAGTCTCTAGACGGACTGCGCCGGGTCTGGTGACTCCTACTACCCGGTAAGGGCCTTTCCACTTTGGCGTCAACTTGTTGGAACCCTTGGCGGACTGAACTCGCCTAAGGACAAGGTGGCCTTCCTCAAGGCTCCGGGCATGGACCCTGCGGCTGTGATAGCGACGCAGGGCATGCTGGTAGTGTGCAGCACGTACAGCATCCTGGAGACGGTTCTCCTCAAGGAGCACGACATCGTCATGCCGGTGCTGCTCTTGCTCTACTTCATCGTAGGCAAATATTCGAGGTGACCCGTATATGAGTTCCGTTGGAAGCACTGCTTCTGCCCCATAGACTAGGGAGAAGGGAGTCTGGCCGGTGGCTCGATTTGGTGTCATACGGAGGGACCAAAGGACCACCGGTAGCTCGTCAATCCAGCATCTGCCACACTTTTGCAGCCTATCAAAAGTTCTTGTCTTGAGTCCACGCAGCACTTCAGCGTTCATCCTCTCAGCTTGTCCATTGCTCCTGGGGTGGGCAACAGAGGCGAATGAAACCTTGCTTCCGAGGGCTTGAACATATTGCATGAAGGCGCGACTTGTGAATTGGGTGCCGTTGTCAGTGATGACTCTGGCGGGTACTCCGAAATGGCACACCAATCCTTTCAAGAACTTGATAGCTGATTGTGCGGTTACCTTCCTCACAGGCTCCACTTTCGGCCACTTTGTAAACTTGTCGATTGCGACGTACAAGAATTCAAAGCCCCTAGTAGCACGAGGGAAGGGACCCAAGATGTCGAGCCCCCAGACCAAAAATGGCCATGACAAAGGGATCGTCTGGAGAGCTTGAGCAGGTTGATGGATATTCTTGGAGTGGAACTGGCAGGCTTCACATCTGGTGACTAGCTTGGTTGCATCTTGGGGGGCCGTGGGCCAGTAGACACCTTGCCGAAAAGCATTTCGAACCAAGGCTCTTGATCCAATATGAGAGCCGCACGTGCCTTTTATATCTCTGCCAACAGTTCCTTCCCCTCTTCCCGGCAAATGCACTTCAATTTCACACCGTTGGGCCTCCTTCTGTATAATGTGTCATCGACAAACTGATAAATACGGGCCCTCCGGGATACTCTTTCAGCTTCTTCTTGCCCTTCGGGAAGTTCTCTAGTTTGGAGGTAGTGGACGATGTGTTGTTGTGCCTAGGTTGGAGCTCGTGTCTCGAAAACTAGGACCAATGGAACCTCCTCACTCGTGGGAGGAGGTTCTGCCGGTAAAGGCTTGCCAGAGTCCAGCTTCCTCCTTTTCCTGTTTTCCTTGGTGGGAACTGCAGCTTCTGCGGCCTCGGCAGCGACCGCATCCCGGTACATCTTATCCATGCATATGATTGCGTCCTTCATGTCCGACGGGATGGAGATGACGCCCATTGGCCATGGAAACTTCAGAGTGTTATAGGCATAGTGGGATGCCGCCATGAATTTCACCAGAGCTGGACGACCAAGAATCCCATTGTACGGCAAAGGAAGCTCAACCACATCGAACACAATCTTCTCGGTCCGGTAGTTCAATTCTCCTCCAAATGTCACCGGCAGCGTGACCTTCCCCTTTGGATGACTCCTGCCGGGGTTGATCCCTTGAAACGTGCCAGTAACCTTGAGCCCTTCATCTGATATTTGCAACTTGGTGATTACCTTGGGGAAATCAGATTCAACCCTACCCCACCGTCAACCAACATCTTGGTGACCTTGAGGTTGCGGATTGTTGGCGAAACCAACAACGGCAAGCACCCTAGCGTGGTGGTGCGGTTAGGGTGATCCTCTTCGTTAAAGATGATGGGCGTGCGTGACCATTTGAGTGGTTTCCGGGAACCTGCTGCTGGCTCCACAACATTGACTTCACGTGCCGACTATTTAAGCTGGCGGTGAGAGGAGTGCAAAGATGCGCCTCCGTCAATGCACAGGGCCTCAGTGGCTTTGTGGAACTCTTGCTCACTGGTTTCCTCTTCATCCCCTTCATCACTTCCGTCATCACCTTCCTTCTTCTCATGGCCTTTAGCAGATTTCCCTTGATGCTGAGGGACCTTGCCGTGGCGGCCTCCTCTGCCGCCCCGGCCCTTCCCGCCAGTGCCTTCTTGGTCTCTTTCCCTATCGCACTTCTCGTACTCAGCTTTCTGCTTCTTGATGAGTTGCTCAACTTGGTGACACTGTTGGAGATCATGGCCCTTGGTCCGATGGATCTTGCAATACGATCGGTCAGCCTTCCCAGCCTTTTTGGCCGCCGCAGCTTCCCGGCAATCAGTGCACGCGGCAACTTCCTTACCAGGGACTTCAGTCTTGGCCTTCTTGCCGGTACTAGGAGTGCTAGAACCCTCGACAACCAGCACTGTCTTCTCCTTGCGCTTCTTGTTGTGTTTCTTATTCTTCTTCTTTGGGTTAGCAGCATCGTCGTCATCTCCTGAGTCTACTTTGACACCATCTTCTTCTCCTGGGAGTCGCCTCCCCTCCTCTGTACGGGCACACTTGCCTACCAAGGTGTAAAGCTCATTCACAGTCTTGGGCAACCAGACATTCATCTTGGAACGTATCCTCCGGTTGCGCACGTTGGACTGGAACGCGACAATCACAGCTGCAGGGTGGATATATGGAATGTTCCTGTGCACCCGGCTAAACCTCTGCATGTACTTCCGCAAACTCTCCCTTCCTTTTGTAGAAGGAGCTGCAAATCGCTGGGCCGTCCTGGCTCTTGATGGCCGGCCATGAAAGCACCAACAAATTCATTGCACAGGTCAGCCCAGGGCGAGATGGAATTCTCCGACAGGTGCATCAGCCACGACCTCACATTTGGCTTGAGTGCCAAAGGGAAGTAGTTGGCGAACACCTTTTCATCCCTTCCTCCGCCGGCTTGAACAGTGATGGTGTAGATGCTCGAGAACTCTGCCAGGTTCAGCCTCCCATCATACTTTTCTGGTATATCTTGTTTGAAAACACGGGCAGATGGCCAATGGACTTGCCGCAGCTCACGAGTGAAGGCAGGGCACCCAACCTCGAAAGCCAAGTATCCGCCTTCACTGGGCGCAGGTTCGTCGACGTCTAGGCCATTGCGCCTGTCAGACTGGCGGCGGGTTTCACGGCGCCATTCTATGGTGACACGTGCGTCTTCCCTCCGCCTGTCTTCCAGGACCTGCCGCTGATCTCGACGGGGCCGAGGGTCACATGAAGCATTGACACCTCGTCGGGCTCTTGGTCGCGTGGCTCTAGTTGCAGCCTTTGCGCTGGCTGCCATGGAGGGGATTGCACCGTTAGAGTGGCCCCTTCCGCATGGTCAGCAGCTCGGGTCATTGTTGTTGCTTGCGGGCGTCGTGCCGGGCCTGCCTGCTGTGATCCTCCCGCCTCAGCAAAACCAATCACACTTTGAATGGTGGCTCTCCACTCATCCATTTGATCGGCCGCTGGCGGGAATCTCAGCAGGAGTTGGGCTTGTGCCATGGCTTCCGAAGCAGTGCTTGGCATGGATGACGACGCGGACCATGACGTCGCTCGAGTTCTGACGGTACCGGTAGTGGCGTCGCCGTGTTCTCGTCGCCGTGAGTCAGTCGCCATGGCAGCATGGTGACGAGAAGGGTGTGCCTGGGGGTTGACGACCCTGTTCGGCGCTTCATCTTGATTACCCTGTCCTGGGGAAGGCGCGTGCCCCGTAGCTTCGCCCGTAGCAGGGACAGCTAGGGGGTCACAATTCGCACCAAAGCAGGCGTCATCGCTGCGGCTGTGCCCTCCAGCATGGTGGAGAGGCGGAGACTGAAGATTCTCCCCACCCGCGCCTTGTGGAACATGGTCGTCGGGATGCTGCTGATGTCGCCCTCCTCCAGCGTCTTTCGCTCCTGCTTTGGCTGCAGGGGGAACGATGACAGTGCCGCTTGCGTCGATCATGTCCCCCAACGCCACCGCGGCACCCATAGTATCAGTGGCTGCATGTGAGGGGGCCTTCGAGGTGGAAGGGTGAGCCGTTGTGCCAGACTTTTTCTTGGGCGCCATGGATGATGAAACTAATGATGAAGAAGGTGATGATGAAGATTGACGCGCTGTTCACGGCCTCGGGTTCGCGCAAGCGCTCCCCCCTACCGGGCGCGCCAAAGTTGTCGTGGTGGAGCACGATCACCTATGGGGCCAATAGCCCCTTGTGGTTCGGCAAGGGGGAAGGGCGCGTCGCACAAAGAGCGGAGACCATGGAACAGCACGACGGGGGTGACACTAGTGGTTTTTACCCAGGTTTGGGCTGCTGGGAAGCGTAAAACCCTACTCCTGCTTTGGTGGATTGATGGGAGGACCGTGGTGTGCACGCAGCGCTCAAGCCCGGCAAGGTCGCCTTGATGAGAGAAGCTACGCGCGTAAGAGTGTACAAGGGTCCAAATCCTTTCTTAGGTTGCCATGACCCTCCTTTTATGGGCTAAGGGGTGACCATAGTGGCAAAACAGTCATCACCTACTGATTAGATAGCCAACAGTGCTATCGTACCTAACTCTGGCAGTTAGGACAAAGTGCATTAAATGCGCTGCTAGGTGTCACGTTGAGGATGCAGCCCGGCAAGCCTGCCGCGCCGCTTATCCACCTTTTACCTGTCTGCAAGACACGCCTCTGGACGGGTGTCATATAGGGAGAATCCCCCTTCCAAATGGCTGCCATGTGCCAAATGACAGCCACTTAATCACTTGGGGGCTCGACACCACACTGATAAGTGACCTGCATTGCTGTGCGGTGGAGCGGTGGAGTCTTGGCGGGGAGATTTGCCCTTGGCGGCCCCGGCAAGCCTGCCGGAGGAATCTTGGGACTTGTCCTTGGTGAGGCCTCGATCTGACCAGGCTTGCCTGCCCGGCAAGGGAGTTTTTTCCCTTAGTGATATCTTGTTCCCTTTGCTTTTCTTGGTCTTCGTGATCCGCCCTTTGATTCCTCAAAGAGCTATCTCTCTGGCTTGGTCTCGTCTTGGATGCTTAGTGCTGATGTATCTTTACCCTTGTGCCTGTGTATAGTCTGGGCAACATACGTGAAGGTTTGCTGCACCGACAATAATGTAGGCATGTAATTCCATAAATAGTCATACATGCTTATGGAAAAGAACTTGCATGACATCTTTTCTCCTACCCTCCCGTGGTAGCGGGGTCCATAAGGAAACTAAGGGATATTAAGGCCTCCTGTTAATAGAGAACCAGAACAAACCATTCACACACTGTAAATACATGAACTCCTCAAACTACAGTCATCACCGGAAAGTATCCCAACTATTGTCACTTTGGGGTTTACAGATCATAACACGTAATAGGTGCATATAACTTGCAAGATCAGATCTAGAACATAGATATAATGGTGAAAACATAAACGGTTCAGATCTGAAATCATGGCACTCGGGCCCTAGTGACAAGCATTAAGCATAGCAAAGTCATAGAAACATCAATCTCAGAACATAGTGGATACTAGGGATCAAGCCCTAACAAAACTAACTCAATTACATGATGAATCTCATCCAACTCCTCAGCGACCAGCGAGCCTACGAAGGAATGACTCCCACCTGGTGGGGAGCATCATGGAATTGGTGATGAAGGAGGGTTGGTGACGACGAAGATCGAAGATTCCCCTCTCTGGAGCCCCGAACGGGCTCCAGATTTGGCCTCCCGATGAAGAATAGGAGGCGGCGGCGGCTCCGTATCATAACGCGATGCAACTTCCTCTCTTTTTTCTGGAAAAATAGGATTTTATAGCATCGGAATTAGGGTCGGCGGAGCCCCGAGGGCCCCACCGCCCACCAGGGCGCGCTAGAGGGGGGTGATGCGCCCTGGTGTCTTGTGGGTAGCTAGCCCCCCCTCCAGTGGGTCTTGGTTCCAGTATTTTTTATTTATTATGAAATAATTCTTCAAAAGTTTCATCCAATTCCAAGACCTTTTATTTCTGCACAAAAACAACACCATGGTAGTTCTGCTAAAAACAACGTCAGTCCAGGTTAGTTTCATTCAAATCATGCAAACTAGAGTCCAAAACAAAAGTAAAAGCGTTCGGAAAAGTAGATATGATGGAGACGTATCAAACGCCAGGTCCAACTTTTGTTTCGCTTCTAACTATATTATATATATATATATTCATATCATTTTATATGTTATTATATATTATTGTTATAATCATCATATATTTAACAGATACTTACATATATAAGAAAAAAATATCCCACATCTTATTAACTTATAAAAATAAATTTTTAACAATAAAACCCTGGGTTTTTTTACTTTAGGGCAACAAAAATCCTGGTGATTGTGTACAAAAGCTTGGTAAGATTTAAGAACCAATGTAATAATAAAGCACTTGTTATTTAAATATATTTATACCAAAATGCTCAGCCCCTGTTTACTTTTTGATGACATTGTTGTGCCCAACCCAACATTATAATTAGAACCAGCCTAGCAAAATCGTGTATTTCGAGAAAGTGCAAATGGGTTGTATTTTTTTAGGAAAAAATAAATGGGCCGCATGGATGCTACATTATTTGTTCACCCAGCCCAGCAAATGGACTGTAAATTCTAAAAAAAATGGGTTGAATATGTGCCACATTTTTGGAGGCTGAAATGTGGGCCAATAGGTCGAAGCCAACACAAGGCATTATCCACTTAGTCAACAAATGATTCTGACATCAATAGCCGTTGGATTTACATCCAACGTCTGGCATCCATCTTCAATTTCTCGTCGTCTTCCTCTAGTGCCACCGGGACCACCTGTTCCCGCCTCTGGCTGCTAGCAGCTCTACTTAGCATGCTTCGCTGCGAAGCGCTACCCCGCCGCCTGCCAGGCCATCCCTCCACCCCTCAACACCTCCTATTATTCTCCGCCAACTACAGAACCACACCACACTAGAATCAGTTAACCCTCATACACCTCTCCGTCTGCGACTTCACTGCCACGTCACCTCATCTCCGGCTCGTTGCCGCCCGGGGCCTCGCCGTCGTTCACCGCCTTGGTGCACTCGGCGCGCCGTGGTCAACGTGGTCAACAAATGAGAGTCATCGGAAGAGGACTATACGTGGAGCGGCTGATAGTGGGGACGCACCAGGTCCATGGACGCATGCAACCGCTTCCTTATTACGTGAAAATAAAATTATTCCTCCCCCTGAAAGCTGGGACCCACCACGTATATCATCACACAGAAGGAAGTGCCTCCTTATTCCTGCCCCTGACACCTGGGACCCACCAACAACATCTTTGTACACAAGGAAGTGCCTCCTTATTACGGGGAAAAAAATGATTTCACCCCTTACAGCTGGGACCCGCCAGCTATATATTTGCACAGAAGGAAGTGCCTCCTTGTCCTCCCTGACAGCTGGGACCCACCCGGTCGAAGCATACATAGTGTTATCAGTCTGGTCACGAACATGTACGTACATACTGGTCAATCGGTCTCTCAGCATCGATGAACCATGGCCGAGTAAGGAGCGGGAGGTGTCGTAGTAGAACCGCCGACGTAGCATGTCACGCAGTCCCGTCTATATCGTGTACACGTACGTACAACCACGCTGTAAGAAAGTAAATACGGCTACGTATGTACATACGGGGGGGGTCTGGAACGCGTACAGCGATGGCATCGTGTTCATCGGCAGCCAACCGGCTGGGTCGGAACGGAGGAAATAGCGTCGTGTTCATCGGGAGGCAACCGACTGGGTCAGAATACGTCATGTTCATCGGGAGCCAACCGGCCTGGACGGAACAACCGAAACAAGCTCTGGCATAACACAGAATGGAGGAAACGGCCTTCTGTTCGACCGCGTACGGTTGAAACGGGATCCTGTTCATCAAGAAGGGTCTAGCATACCGTAAAACAGAGGAAACGTACTTCTGTTCAAGTGCCTACGGTCGAAATGGGCTCCTGTTGATCGGGAGGGGTGTGGCGTACAGCAAAATGGAGGAAATCGACTTCTGTTGGAGCGCCTATGGTCAAAACGGGGTCCTGTTCATCGGGAGGGGTGTGGCGTACCGCAAAACGGGACTCCACGGGCTACTGTTCATCCACCATCTACTGCCTCGCTTCAGCCTCCATGAGCTACTGTTCATCCACCGACGACATCCTCCAGCCTCCACATGTTACTGTTCATCCATCGCGTCTTCCTCCTGCCTCCACCAGCTACTGTTCATCCACGGGCTACTGTTCATCCAGCCTCCACCGGCTAGTGTTCAACCAGCCCTCCACGGGGTCCTATTCATCCACCCCCAACCGGCTCGGGTGTTGCGGCCGCCTCGGGGTCCTGTTCATCCAGCGGCAACGGCCTACTACCACTGGGTCCTGTTCATCCAACACCCACCAGGAACTATTCATCCAACCCCAACCAACTGGCTAGACTCACCACGTCTCGACTCGTTCAACGAACCCCCAACAACGGTCACTGTGCATC
This sequence comes from Thinopyrum elongatum, assembly GCA_011799875.1. Classification (NCBI taxonomy): domain Eukaryota; kingdom Viridiplantae; phylum Streptophyta; class Magnoliopsida; order Poales; family Poaceae; genus Thinopyrum; species Thinopyrum elongatum. Next base: position 426,833,963 of record CM022303.1, on the reverse strand, counting down.
GCTCGGCCCCGACCACCCACCGTAACCAGGAACTCCCCGAAATTTTCCTCGCCCTCACTTGTACCACGATTTTTTCCGTCATGGACGGCCCAAAGAATGTCATGCAGGTGCGTCCCCAGCCCGCCCAAGACGAAAAGCCCATTTTCTGTCATGATTTTTTGTCATAGAAGTAGGAGCCCACCACATCTATGATGATACGTGTTTTTGTCACAATTATCATCATAGAAGTGTCATAACCATGACAGAAAAAAAATCGTTCGGGCGAAAATGTCATGGATGTGTCTTTTTTTTGTAGTGTATCAAACTATCGAACTACTGTGCAACTGATCACTTTGCTGCAGATATTTAGTCTCTAGGTGTGGTTGAATTGACAACTCAACTGCTAATACTTACAAATATTCTTTGGCTCCCCTTGTGTCGAATCAATAAATTTGGGTTGAATACTCTACCCTCGAAAGTTGTTGCGATCCCCTATACTTGTGTGTTATCACCTGCCATGAATGAGGTAATCATGATCTTGAGGCTGGAAATTATGCAATTAGAGGAAGTAAGAATGTTGCATTTGAAGACGGAGGTGGTCCTGCTGCTTCTGTTATCCGAACCCCAGGGTAATCCCAGTTCTTCTTTAGATACCAGTTGAAATTGTCATTAGATTAGTATACTTGCATGTTGTGTCATGTGTGTGAATGGATTATGATGTAAGACCCCATATTTGTTGTCCATGTGTTGTAATGATCTGACTTTTTTAGGCAAGGTAATCCTTAGTGCTTGTATGAGTGGACATAAGGTGAACTATTTTTTGTGTGAGCAGATTGTATTGGATGAAATAACTGTTTGACTCAAAGTGTATCCAACCTAACGAATTCGAAGATCATGGCATTTCTAAATCATATTCATATATAAAGGTGGAATAAATATTTGTTGTGGTTTTGAAGATATATATAAGAAAATGTAGAATGATGTATGGATATTCGTAATCGAATACAAAATGGATTTGAATTTAGTTGTCAAGGCCCAGGGTAAATGTGAATGCTGATTCTCCCAAATTTTGAATGAAGCGGCAAAACACCCACTCTCTTTTGTCGGCTGCCCGGAGCCAGTGTTTGCGAGATGGAAATTACTTTCTACCCTTGACACTTTACATCCTATCGGCCCGATTTCCACTACTCTCAATAGGGGTAGGTTAGTAACTTCAAACAGACATGACACGACCGCCTCTCACCCCATTCAAACACAGTGGGTGCCAAACACACATTTGAGTCAAACTCATCCCAAAGACCTCTCTGTGTCCCTCCATTTTCCCATTCATACACATGGTTGGCAAAACAAACTCTCCTCGGCCGAAATCGGTGTAGGCAAATATTTTAAATAGGGGCAGGTGTGTAACCACTTAGACATGACACAACCACTGATAGAAGCGAGGGTGTCCCGTCTTTCAATGAGATGATAGCTATTGATTTGGTGGAGAACGACTTTGACGATCTGACTACAAACATGCATGACGTTGCGCCTTAGCAATCGCTAAATGCTGGAAGCACGATCAGCCTAACCATGAAGGTCAATTCCTGCATGCAATCAAAGAACAAGCAAGAATATGATAAAGCAATCTGAATATTGCGAATATGGATGAAGTATTGATAAAAGTGGGGATCTGAAAGCGGTCTTGGTCTGGTCGTTGGACACAAACGAAGTACACGAAGTTGTAATGGCTAACTTTTAACTAAACAAATCCCAAGTTTAAATGATGCCTTGAGGGTTGTATTTATAGGGGAAAAGAGAAGGGGATTCTATCCACCCTTGGCAAGGTGGGACTAAAACACCTCCTGAGTCATTTACCCTATAATACGGACTCTGAAAATAGCCTATGAAGTAGTATTTCAAAATTACATGGGCCTCGCCCAATAATAAGGTGGTGCAGCACCAATAATAAGGTATGGACAAAATTTATGAAAGGCCATCTTGTATATTTCGTCCATCTTCTTGTATGTCATCATGGTGGCTTCAAAGTGCGAAAATCTCCACCGGAAACTCCGTTCTTGTTCCCTTCGCGCGCACCTTCATCACAATGCTTGATTATGCTGCAATGTTCGTTCTTCTTGTCCATGCTGGGCGCTTCAACTGTTAGCAACACAAATGTATGCAAGTTGAGCTACATCATATTTCTCATGAACATTAGAAACATTACTAAGAAAAGAATGTACCTGGTAATTTAACTATCTTGCACGAGGTCTACTAATTGGTCCAATAGGTATAACAACAGGGGTTGTTGGTGTAACTGTGGTAGCCATGTCCTCATCATCCTCCCCTTCTTGAAAACAAAGCCGTCCTCGGTGTTGCTTAATCTGAAATATGGCTAACAAAAGAGACAAGGTATACACATTGTATATGTATATGTCATCCATTTGTATTGATCTCAGTTGTGGCACATGTGACACATGTACACAAGAGTACTCTTCAAATGTCATGAAATATAAAGCCAATATATTATCAAAAGAAGTCAAAGGCATGAAAATATTACAACTCAGTTTACACATATAAGTGAAGCTCTTATAGATATCAAAAGATTGACAATGCTTATCATTAAACCATCCCAACATTGGTGAATAAACTTTAATTGTGTCAAAATAAGCAAACATGCAACAAGTTATTCGACATGAAATCATCATAAAGATCGGAGGTCATATCAAAATGATTAAACATTGATGCAATTATTTTCACATGTATTTGATCCAAATCGGAGTTATTCCCTGATTCACATGGTTCTTTCGCATCAACAGTTAATTCAGTGGGTCCACTCAAAATCGTTGTTATTGCATTCATTTGATCACATGGCGAAGTCAAATCATGAATATAGTCCTCTAAAATAGGCGGTGTGAGCAAAATAGTGGGTAGCTCATCACATGGTGCATTTAAATTGTCAAGGCATTCATACTCCTGTGGAGGTGGAAGATTAATACCTTTGTCATTACCTCTTTTGTCAACTTAGATGATGTAGGCCCTCTAGGTGGTGATAGGTTACATGGTGGAGGTGATGTAGTGCTCACAACAACGGATGTTGTTTTCATAGTAGGCGCAGTGGTGGAAGGAACAACCATCGCAACTCTTGGGATTTGCACATTCCGCTTGTTTGTCTTCCGGGCAACACATCTTGTTATCTCCTGTTCAGCTTTGCAAGCAAGACGAAACAAACAATCCATAGGATAACACTTTTCATGAATTACTATCTCCTGAATGTCACAGTTTAATCCTCCCCAATATCTATCCATGAAATCTTCTTCACTTTCTTCGGAAGAGGAATGCAACAAGGTAGTTTGTAAATCATCATAATATTTCGTTATGGTGTCACTACCTTGGTTTAAATGTTGCAACTTTTCAATCATGTCACGAGTATAATAAGTGGGGATGAATGTATGTCACATGGAAAGTTTCAAATCATCCCAAGTAGTAGGTATATAATCAAGGTATAACCGACAATATTCGCTCCACCAAACTAAAGCATAACGAGTGAATGAACCAACCGCGACCTTAACTTTTTTACGTTCAGCAAAATTATGGGAAGCAAATATATTATTTATGTCGAACTCCCATTCAATATATAAAGCAGGTCTAAAACGGCCATTAAATGGTGGTATAGAAAGATTGACCTGATCTTGTGCATTTGGATGTTTGTGCACCTCTCATGACGGTTGTGGTATTTGCTTAGGTGGTGGCACGTCCCCCATGATCAACAAAGCCCATGAATTGACTCTGGATCCTGTCATGATTAGTAGAAATAGAAACAAAATCCAAAAATAATGTTCATATGAACTACTGGGATGTGGTGGTAAAACGCTCACGGTATAGAAAATATCAAAGTCTTACAAGTTCTTACCATGCAGCAGGTGGTGACCGGCAACCAGCGGTGTCAAATAACTCCAAAAGTTGGTAAAGCGATTGAAAGGTGAACATATGTATACCCGGGGTAGAAATATGTGGAGCTGGGTTGGCTTTATATATGTGGAAAAAAAATGCTACAACCACGTTAATTAATGCAAGCTGAAAAATAGCTTAAAGTGGTCCAGTGTTGGTCCTAGGCTAGACCGTACAAGAGACGTGAGCCTAAGACACAAATGGATTCACGCAGTCACAGCCAATGAGTGAGTGTGGGTGTTGTTCATACAGCAAACGTGCCACAATAGCACACAACTTCAACACATCAACCAGATTGGAACAATATTTGTTTTTCTTTACTTTTCACATGCACGCAAAGAAAAAAAATCTGCTATCAAATCCTCCTTTTATTTTACTGGATACATAACTCCAATGCTTCTCCCCCTTGGAAAAAGAATAACCCCCTAGAATCACATGTAAGGGCCACCAGATTTGCACCTTTTTCTCTCTCCCTCTCTTACTTTTTTTAATCTCTCTGAGCCAAAATTCCTCCTTTTTTTTGCCTCAAGCGCTCAAACAAAATTGCCTAATATTTTGCCTTCAAGTTTCTGTATCTTACCTTGTATGATCCCAACAGCTTTTCTTCTTCTTTTTCTTTCAAACGGACAAAGCAAATCAGATTTTCGTTCTTCCCTTTTAAATTTTTCCTTTCTAAACATGCATGGTGTGTGGAATATCTTTCCAAACCGAAAGCTCTTCCATTTCTCAACTGCCAATGAAAATCAGACACCAACCCAAACCGATCAGCACCTCAATCTTTTTTATTAATATTTACTTTTCCAATCCGAACAACACTAGGAGATGCTTCCCTCCTATTTTTCCTTGGGTCAGCTCTGACAATTGATCGGTCAGTTTTTTTACTTCCAAATACAAACGTGGCAGCTAGTATTATTAGGCGGTCAACAAACCAGATTTGTTTTTCCCACAAAGGAATTAGACTCCCCAAATCCAAACGTGGGAGCTTGTCTTTCACTTTCCTTTTTCTTTGAGTGATCCAATCTCTCCCCAAATCTCCCTATTTTTTCTTTTAATTTTTTCACAAGATGAATCAGACTCCAAGATGAACTAATGTGATGATGGCAATGAACGAAAATAGCAGATGGATGGTGATGGTGAACAAAAAAAGTGGCAGCGGAAGATGAAAATGAAGTGGATGATGGTGTGAGCGGATGTGACGTGAACAAAACGTGACTAGAACTCAAAACTCTAAAATACTAGACACTAAACCAACAACTCGACACAGGATGCAACCGAAAGTTCAACATTGCAAAAATAAAGTGGTAATGGCGAAAAGGCTCAGACTATCTGGACACGGATGAACTAATCTAACTTTTTTTCTATGGCTTTTTCTTGGCCTCTAGGTATGAATAACAGATGCAATCTAGACTATGATAAACTAGAAAATTGAAGGAAATATGCCCTAGAGGCAATAATAAAGTTGTTATTTTATATTTCCTTATTCATGATAAAGGTTTATTATTCATGCTAAAATTGTATTGATCGGAAACTTAAATACATGTGTGAAGACATAAACAAACACCGTGTCCCTAGTGAGCCTCTACTAGACTAGCTCATTGATCAAAGATGGTTAAGGTTTCCTAACCATGGACATGAGTTGTCATTCGATAACGGGATCACATCATTAGGAGAATGATGTGATGGACAAGACCTATCTGTTAGCTTAGCATAATGATCGTTCAGTTTAATTGCTATTGCTTTCTTCATGTCAAATACTTATTCCTTCGACTATGAGATTATGCAACTCCCGAATACCGGAGTAATGCATTATGTGCTATCAAACGTCACAACGTAACTGGGTGATTATAAAGATGCTCTACAGGTATCTCCAAAGGTGTTTGTTGAGTTGGCATAGATCGAGATTAGGATTTGTCACTCCGAGTATCGGAGAGGTATCTCTGGGCCCTCTCGGTAATACACATCATAAGCTTGCAAGCAAAAGACTAAGGAGTTAGTCACGAGGTGATGTATTACGGAATGAGTAAAGAGACTTGCCTGTAACGAGATTGAAATAGGTATAGAGATACCGATGATCGAATCTCGGGCAAGTAACATACCGATTGACAAAGGGAATTACGTATGTTGTCATAACGGTTCAACCGATAAAGATGTTCGTAGAATATGTAGGAGCCAATATGGGCATCCAGATTCTGCTATTGGTTATTGATCGGAGAGGTGTCTCGGTCATGTCTACATAGTTCTCGAACCCGTAGGGTCCGCATGCTTAACATTCGTTGACGATATAGTGTTATATGAGTTATATGATTTGGTGACCGAATGTTGTTCGGAGTCCCGGATAAGATCACGGACATGACGAGGAGTCTCGAAATGGTCGAGAGGTAAAGATTAATATATAGGACGATGGTATTCGGATACCGGAAGTGTTTCGGATTGTACCGGGTACTTATCGGGTCTCCGGAAAGGAGTTTCAGGCACCCCCAGCAAAGATATGGGCCTTATGGGCCAAGTGAGGGAACACACCAGCCCAAAAGGGGCTGGTGCGCCCCTATAGATGCCATCCCTATGAGGAGGAGAAGGAAAGAGGGGAGGGCAAGGAAAGTGTGGATTAGGATTCCTACTTCCTTCCCTCCCCCCCCCTCTTTTCTTCCCCCTCGGTTATATATGGCAAGGGAGGCGCGCGGCTTGGGAGGGACTCCAAGTAGGATTCCTCCTACTTGGGTGCCTCCTATGGCTGCTCCTCCCTCCCTCCCACCTATATATATAAGGAGTGGGGCGCCAAGCACGCAACAGATCAATTGTTAGCCGTGTGCGGCGCCCCCCTCCACCGTTTACACCCACGGTCATATTTTCGTAGTGCTTAGGCGAAGCCCTGAGGAGATCACTTCACCATCACCGTCACCACGCAGTTGTGCTGAAGGAACTCATATACTACCTCGACGTCTTGCTAGATCAAGAAGGCGAGGGACGTCACCGAGCTGAACATGTGCAGAAGGCGGAGGTGTCGTGCGTTTGGTACTTGATCGATTGAAGCACGAAGAAGTTTGACTACATCAACCGCGTTATCAAAAGCTTCCGCTTACGGTCTACGAGGGTACGTACACACACTCTCCCCCCTCCGTTGCTATGCATCTCCATGGATAGATCATTGCATGTGCGTAGAAAACTTCTTGTTTTCCATGCAACGATTCCCAACAGTGGCATCATGAGCCAGGTCTATGCATAGATGATATGCACGAGTAGAACACAAAGAGTTGTGGGCAGTGATAGTCATACTGCTTACCACCAAGGTCTTATTTTGATTCGGCGGTATTGCGGGATGAAGCGGCCCGGACCAACCTTGCATGTCCACGCACATGAGACCGGTTCCACCGACAGACATGCAAATAGTTTTGTATAAAGGTGGCTGGCGGGTGTCTGTTTCTCCTACTTTAGTTGAATCAAATTTGACTATGGCCGGTCCTTGAAGAAGGTTAAAACAGCAAACTTGATGAAACACCGTTGTGGTTTTTGTGCGTAGGTAAGAACGGTTCTTGCTAGAAGCCCGTAGCAGCCACGTAAAACTTGCAACAACAAAATAGAGGACGTCTAACTTGTTTTTGCAGGGGCATGTTGTGATGTGATATGGTCAAGACATGATGTGATATACGTTGTTGTATGAGATGACCATGTTTTGTAAGTTATCGGCAACCGGCAGGAGCCTTATGGTTGTCTCTTTATTGTATGAAATGCAAACGCCATGTAATTGATTTACTTTATCGCTATGCGTTAGCAATAGTCGTAGAAGCAATAGTTGGCGAGATGACCACGACGCAACGATGGAGATCAAGGTGTCAAGCCGGTGACTATGGAGATCATGACGATGCTTTGGAGATGGAGATCAAAAGCACAAGATGATGATGGCCATATCATGTCACATATTTTGATTGCATGTGATGTTTATCTTTTATGCTTCTTATTTTGCTTAGTACGGCTGTAGCATTATAAGATGATCCCTTAAATAAATTTCAAGGTAAAAGTGTTCTCCCTGAGTATGCACTGTTGCTATAGTTCATCGTGTTGAGACACCATGTGATGATCGGGTGTGATAGACTCTATGTTCACATACAACGGGTGCAAGACAGTTTTGCACATGCGGAATACTTGGGTTAAACTTGACGAGCCTAGCATGTACAGACATGGCCTCGGAACACTGGAGACCAAAAGGTCGAATGTGAATCATATAGTAGATATGATCAACATAGAGATGTTCACCATTGATGACTACCCCATCTCATGTGATGATCGGACATGGGTTAGTTGATTTGGATCACGTATCACTTAGATGACTTGAGGGATGTCTATTTAAGTGGGAGTTCTTAAGTAATTTGATTAATTGAACTTAATTTATCATGAACTTAGTCCTGATAATATTTGCAAATTATGTCATAGATCAATAGCTCGCGATATAGCTCCCCGTTTATTTTTGATATGTTCCTAGAGAAAAATAAGTTGAAAGATGATGGTAGCAATGATGCGGACTTGGTCCGTGATCTGAGGATTATCCTCATTGCTGCATAGAAGAATTATGTCCTTGATGCACCGCTAGGTGACAGGCCTATTGTAGGAGCAGATGTAGACGTTATGAACGTTTGGCAAGCTCGATATGATGACTACTTAATAGTTTAGTTCTCCATGCTTTACGGCTTAGAACCGGGACTTCAAAAATGTTTTGAAATGCCACGGAGCATATGAGATGTTCCAAGAGCTGAAATTGGACTTTCAGACTCATGCCCGTGTCGAGAGGTATGAGACCTTTGACAAGTACTTTGCCTACAAGATGGAGGAGAATAGCTCAACCAGTGAGCATGTGCTCAGAATGTCTGGGTACTACAATCACTTGAATCAAGTGGGAGTTAATCTTCCAGATAAGATAGTGATTGACAGAGTTCTCTAGTCACTATCACCAAGCTACTAGAACTTTGTGATGAACTATAATATGCAAGGGATGACAAAAATGATTCACGAGCTCTTCGCGATGCTGAAATCGGCGAAGGTACAAATCAAGAAAGAGCATCAAATGCTGATGGTTAACAAGACCACTAGTTTCAAGGAAAAGGGCAAAAGGGAAAGAAAGGGAACTTCAAGAAGAATGGCAAACAAGTTGCCAGTCCCATGAAGAAACCCAAAGCTAGACCCAAGCCTGAAACTTAGTGCTTCTACTACAAAGGAAATGGTCACTGGAAGCGGAACTGCCCCAAATTCTTGGCGGATAAGAAGGATGGCAAAGTGAACAAAGGTATATTTGATATACATGTTATTGATGTGTACTTTACTAGTGTTAATAGTAACCCCTGGGTATTTGATACCGGTTTAGTTGCTAAGATTAGTAACTCAAAACAGGAGTTGCAGAATAAACAAAGACTAGTTAAGGGTGAGGTGACGATGTGTGTTGGAAGTGATTCCAAGGTTGATACGATCACCATCGCACACTCCCTCTACCTTCGGGATTAGTGTTGAACCTAAATAAATGTTATTTGGTGTTTGTGTTGAGCATGAATATGATTAGATCATGTTTATTGCAATATGGTTATTCATTTAGAGTCAGAGAATAATTGTTGTTCTGTTTAAATGAATAAAACCTTCTATGGTCATGCACTCAATGCAAATGGTTTATCTAATCTCGATCGTAGTGGTACACATATTCATAATATTGATGCCAAAAGATGCAAAGTTGATAATGATAGTGCAATATACTTGTGGCACTGCCGTTTAGGTCATATTGGTGTAAAGCGCATGAAGAAACTCCATGCAGATGGGCTTTTGGAATAACTTGATTATGAATCATTTGATACTTGTGAACCATGCCTCATGGGCAAGATGATTAAAACTCCGTTCTCCGGAACAATGGAGCGAGCCAATGACTTATTGGAAATGATGCATACCGATGTATGCGAGCCAATGACTTGTTGATTCACGCGGCGGGTATCATTATTGTCTGACCTTCATAGATGATTTGAGCAGATATGGGTATATCTACTTAATGAAACACATGTCTGAAACATTTGAAAAGGTTCAAAGAATTTCAGAGTGAAGTGGAGAATCATCGTAACTAGAAAATAAAGTTTCTACGATCTGATCATGGAGGCAAATATTTGAGTTACGAGTTTGGCCTTCATTTAAAACAATGTGCAATAGCGTAGTGGTGTGTCCGAACGTCGTAACCGTACTTTATTAGATATGGTGCGATCTATGATGTCTCTTACCAATTTACCACTATCGTTTTGGGGTTATGCATTAGAGACAACTGCATTCACATTAAATAGGGCACCATCTAAATCCGTTGAGATGACACCGTATGAACTGTGGTTTGGCAAGAAACCTAAGCTGTCGTTTCTTAAAGTTTGGGGTTGTGACATTTATGTCAAAGGCTTCAGCCTGATAAGCTTGAACCCAAATCGTAGAAATGCATCTTCATAGGATACCCTAAGGAAACAACTGAGTACACCTGCTACCACAGATCCGAAGGCAAGATCTTTGTTGCTAAGAATGAGTCCTTTCTAGAGAAGTAATTTCTCTCGAAAGAAGTGAGTGGGAGGAAAGTAGAACTTGATGAGGTAATTGTACCTTCGCTCGAATTGGAAAGTAGAACATCAGAGAAAATTGTTCCTGTGATGCCTATACCAACTAGAGAGGAAGCTAATGATGATGATCATGAAACTTTAGATCAAGTTACTACAGAACCTTGTAGGTCAACCAGAACATGATCCGTACCAGAGTGGTATGGTGATCCTGTCCTGGAAGTCATGTTATTAGAACAAGGAAAACCTACGAACTATGAAGAAGCTATGATGTGCCCAGATTCCGACAGATGGCTTGAGGCCATGAAATCTGAGATAGGATCCATGTATGAGCACAAAGTGTGGACTTTGGTGGATTTGCCCGATGATCGGCAAGTCATAGAGAATAAATGGATCTTCAATAAGAAGACTGACGCTGATGGTAATGTTACTATCTACAAAGCTCGACTTGTCGCAAAAGGTTTTCGACAAGTTTAATGGGTTGACTACGATAAGACTTTCTCACCCGTAGCGATGCTTAAGTCTGTCTGAATCATGTTAGCAATTCACTACTGGAATCAGCAAATTTGCCATCTGCCCCCTCTTTGACATCAGCTAGCAGATGGCAAAGAATGGCTTTGCCATCAGCCACCAGAAAGCAGACGACAAAGAGGCAGCGGACAGCAAAGGAAGGCTTTGCCATCAGCCGACATTTTGCCGTCGGCTAGCAGACGGCAAAGAAGCTTTGCCATCCGCTAACAGACGACAAAGAGGGGGTTTGGTCCACTGGCTATTAAACCCTAACTGGCCCCCTCTTTGCCGTCTGCCAGCAGACGGCAAAGCGTCCTTTGCCGTCAGCTAGCGGACGGCAAAGGCGAGGCGGACAGCAAAGCTTTAAAATAACTTAATGGGCCATGCCCTGCCGTTGCCCTCTCTCTTTCTCTCCTCTTTCCTCCGCGCCCGACGAGCACCGTCGCCGTTCCCTCCCTGCCACCCCACACCATCGCTGCCGCACCCTCCCCGCCCCGTCGCCTCACCCTTCCCGCCCCGTCGCCGCCCCCTCCCTGCCCTGTCGCTGCCCCCTCCCCTTCCTCCCCCCCCCCCTCCCCTATCCTTCCCCTCTTCCTCCCTCCCCCCCTCCGCAACCTCTGTTCTCCCTCCCCCTCTGCTCCCCTCCCTTCTCCGCCCCCCTCCTCGCCCCATCGCCACCCCAACCTCCCCCTCTCCCCACCCCTCCTCCCCCGAGTCCCCCCCCCTGTCCCCACGGTGAGCCCCTGCCACCTTCTCTCCTGTTTTTTTTTCTATTTTTTTGTTAGGTTTAATTAGTTTAGGTTATTTAGTTAGTTTAGGTTTTTTAGTTTAGTTTTAGGTTTAATTAGTTTAGGATATTTAGTTTAATTAGTTTAGTTAGTTTAGGTTATTTAGTTTAATTTGTTTAGTTTTTTTAGTTTAGTTAGTTTAGGTTTAATTGTTTAGGTTATTTAGTTTAATTAGTTTAGGTAGTTTTTTTCTATTTTTTAAGAATAAACAAGAAAGAACAAAAAAAAGAAGTAAAAAAAGAAGGGAAGAAGAAGATATGAAAAAAAAAACAGAATAGAAAGAAGAAGAAGAAGAAGAGAAGAAGAAGAAGAAAGAAGAAGATGAAAAAAAAAGTAGAAGAAGAAGATGAAAAAAAGTAGGAAAAGTAGAAAAGAGGGTCGCCGATGGTCGAGGTTGCCGAGGGGTCGAGGTCGCCGAGTGGTCGAGGTGTGAGGATCAAGGGGAAAAGGAGTCGAGGGTCTAGGGGTCGAGGATCGAGGTGTCGAGGGGTCAAGGGTCGAGGGGAAAAGGGGTCGAGGGGTCGAGGATCGGGAAAATGAGTCGAGGGTCTAGGGGTCGAGGATCGAGGTGTCGAGGGGTCGAGGGGAAAAGGGAAAAGGGGTTGAGGGGTCGAGGATTTGCCATCCCACCACGACACCCCGACCCCGACACACACCCCGACCCCGCCTCGACACCCCACAGACCCGCGACCCCGACACAGCACCCCGACCCCACACGGCACCCCCGACCCCGACACAGCACCCCGACATGACACCACCGACACCCCGACCCCCGACACGACACCTGAGACCCCACACGGCACCCCTGGCCCGACCCCCCCCGACCCCGACCCCGACACGACACCCCCGACCCTCCTCGACACCCTGACACCGTAACCCCCACAGCCACCGCACCCCTACCCCACCCCCCCGCCCCTACCCTCACCCCACCCCCACCCTATCCCCATCCCCCCTACACTACCCCCTCCCCGCCACCCTTACCCGCCAACCCTATACCCCAAATACAAGACAGAAAATAACGCAGACCCCCCCCCCGACCCCGATACTAATTAGTTTATGTTATTAGGTAATCAATTTTTATTATGTTCATGATGATGATACATACTTAATTTTTTTATTATGTTTATATTGTACTAATTTCCTTTACTCTTTGTCATTGCAGGTGTTGACAGATGGTGGGCGTGGGTCGAGAGCGCTCCGAGCCTCCTTCCTCGACCCGTGCTGGGAGGGGTGCTGTTATTCCACCCCAGCACCTTCGGAGAGCACTGGTAGACAGCATGCATACACCGGCGGGCGCTTCTTCTTCGGCCGGGAGAGGTCGGGGGAAGACGAAGAGGGGTGCAGGTAGAGGTGGACGTGGCGGTGGGAGAGGTAGGAAGGTTGCTGTGCCTTTCTCGCCACCACCCCAGCTGATTCTCCGGACCACCGGAGTGCTCCATCTAAGGTGGACCCGTCTTACTTGGACCCGTCTCGGACTCCGGTCCATGAGCCTCGGGTCATCGAGCCTACGTCCGACGAGACTCGGGTCCCAGAGTCTTCCTCCCAGGAGACTCGGGTCCCAGAGTCTTCCTCCCACGTGACTCCGGAGACTAGCGGCCATGCTGATGGTGGCGAGGAGACCTTTTCTGACGATAGCTACAGCGAGGGCGAGCTGGTTGAGGGGGGCAAGAAGGTCTACCAGCGTGGTGGTACAAAGCTCCCATCCGTGCCGGCGACCAGCGACCAGAGGTGGTTGATTGAGCCTAACGGGGAGAAGTAAGTGCATTTACTCTTTTTTAACCTTTTGCATTCATGTTTCTTCAAATTAATATCTAATGTGTTGGCCTTGTCATACTGCAGGGGTTGGATACACGCAAATGGTGTCCGCAGGCCCAACCAGCTCCTTGGTGTGCTTTGCCAGCACCACTTCCCGGGGTGGGTCACGTTGCCTGGTGAGGGTGAGGTTCCACAGCTAGCACTGACCTGGGAGCTGTACGAGGCTGCCCCGGCCTCGCCGGGGGAGATGGTCAATGGTGTCGTGTGCGAGACGGTGGCCGACATTGTGAGACGGTGGTTTTGGGTAATTTCTCCTTTATAGAATTAAAAATCAACAGTACCTAGTGATTGTACTAATCAGTGTTGTCTTGTTTGATTGCAAACCTTCTACAGGTGTCTTGAGGAACACGAGGCGGACGCGGCTATGGTTCTCGAAGCCGAGTGCAAGCGCCTACTTCAGAACTTACGGTACGAGGATCGGGTGCAGGCTGTTCGAGACTACTACGCCTCGACTGGAATCAGGAGGGCAAAGAAGAAGTGCCGCAGCAAGTATCTGAGTAAGGAGAAGCACATGAAGGTAATTACCTATTCTTAAGGCCTTGTACTTAGTTTCCTTGATTTGATTCATAGGCGTAGCGCTGAAATTTCTCTTTGTATAACTTAGGTGCCCCCGAGATGGTGTGCGGATAGGATGGACTGTTGGGAGAGGTTGGTGGATGAGTGGTGCTCTCCCCAATGGCTAGCCATCCACAACAAGGCCAAGGATAAGCATGGCCAAATGGAAGGTGTGCCACACCATCAAGGGAGCTCCAACCTGTTTGAGTACGGGGATCACTGGGTATGTGGTTCGAGCCCTTAACGATTCATGCAATTTCATTCTTCATGCTAGCTTCAGCCCTTTAATTACTAATTTACCCTATTCCTCTCTTTTAGGTGTGACACAACAAGAAGGAGGTGCCACTGCTGTACGACCTCTATGCCATGGCCCATAGTGCCCCGTACAAGAAGGCCAAGGCATTCTCAGAGGATGACCTCGATCATCCAGAGAGCTTCACCAACATCTCCTCCCACAATAAGCTCGTGAGGTACAGAGACTTTGGGAAGGTGATGAAAGGGGAGGACTTCAACCCAAGCCAGAGTCCTTTTGATCATGTGCTCGTGATGCTATCTGGTGATGGGAGGAAACATGGCTCGGTAGCCATTGGGGATTGACTGATACGTTGTCCTAGAAGTCTCCCGGAGATCAAGAAGCGCCAGACGAGGTCTCTTCCTGAGATGAGGCCTCGACCACGGCCAATGGAGCTCGCCATCAAGGCTAGGGCCCAGGAGATTCTGGCGGAGGCAAACAGGCAAGCGGCGCAGAGGGAGAGGCAGTTGGAGGAGAGGACGGCTAGTCTGTTGGAGGCGGAGAGGAACCGGAACGGCGCGGGTCACCGGGCCCTATACGAGCTCCTCGTGGTAAGTTTCTCCTGCATATTAGCCAAATCATGCACGTAATGTTCGTTTCATTACTAACTAATATGACTGACTCGTGAAAACAAAATGTGCAGTCCGTGTGCGAGAAAAACGGCCAGACCCCTCCACCGATGCCCCAGATTGGTATAGCGGACATGGTGAGTTTCATTTAAATGGTCATTAGTTATTAGTATTCACATTTCAGTTGCATCATGCTAACTAGACATTGCAAATGATCTTTGGTGTAGCACACCTCCCGACAAGCATCGACCGATCCTTCTCCGTCTCGCAGTGGCGCAACCCCGACCGGTCCTTCTCCGTCTGGCACTGGCGCAAACCCGACCAGTCCTTCACCTCCATGATGATGGTAAGTTTTCCCGAGTGTTTTGCTTAACAAATGCATACTTAGCTTAAGAAATGACCTGCTTAGCTCCAAAATGACCTATACTTAGCTTATTTTCCTTGAAAATGACAGAATAACCTTACTTAGCTCCAAAATGACATATTCTACCTAGGATAGCTATAAAATGACCTATACTTAGCATTTTTTCCTCCAAAATGACTTGATATGCTTTGTTAGCTAGAAAATGGCATAACTACCAAGGATAGCTCAATAATGATCTATAGCTAGCTTAGCTAGTTCATTTATGACATAATTAGCTCACTTAGGTAAAAAAATGGCATAACTACCTAGGATAGCTCAATAATGATCTATAATTAGCTTAGCTAGTTCATTTATGACATAATAAGCTCACTTAGGTAAAAAATGGCATAATAACATTGGTTTAGCTCCAAAATGACCTATACTTATCTTATTTCCCTTGAAAATGACATAATAACCTTACTTACCTCCGAACTGACATACTTTACCTAGGATAGCAATAAAATGACCTATACTTAGCCTTTTTTCCTCCTAAATGACTTGATATGCTTTGTTAGCTAGAAAATGGCATAACTACCTAGGATAGCTCAATAATGATCTATAGCTAGCTTAGCTAGTTCATTTATGACATAATTAGCTCACTTAGCTAAAAATGGCATAACTACCTAGGATAGCACAATAATGATCTATAATTAGCTTAGCTAGTTCATTTATGACATAATTAGCTCACTTAGGTAAAAAATGGCATAATAACCTTGGTTTAGCTCAAAAATGACCTATACTTAGCTTATTTTCCTCGAAAATGACATAATAACCTTACTTAGCTCCGAACTAACATACTTTACCTAGGATAGCTATAAAATGACCTATACTTAGCCTTTTTCCTCCTAACTGACTTAATATGCTTAGTTAGCTGAAAAATGTCATAACTACCTAGGATAGCTAAATAATGATCTATACTTAGCTTACCTAGTTCCTTTATGACATAATTAGCTACTTAGCTAAAAAATGGCATCAAACCTTGGTTTAGCTCCAAACTATCATATAATTAGTTTATTTTCCTCCAAAATGACAAAATAACCTTACCTAGCTCCAAAATGACCGATTTTAACTATGATAGCTCTAAAATGACCTACACTTACCATTTTGTCCTCCAAAATGAATAAATATGCTTAGTTAGCTCAAAAATGGCATAACTACCTAGGTTAGCTCCAAAATGACCTATTTACCTAGCTTAGCTCTAAAATGACCAACACACTTAGCATTTTTACCTACCTTAGCTAAAAAATGGCATTTTTACCTACCTGAGTTAGAAGAAGAAGAAGAAGATAAAGAAGAGGAGAGGAGAAAAAGAAAGAGAAGATAAATTCTTCTTCATCTTCTTCTTTTTCTTCTTCTTTTTCTTCTTTTTCTTCTAGCTAGTCTTCTTCTTCTTCTAACTTTCATCTTTCCTAATTTGCAGATTTGCTTGAGATGAGGAAGCTTGCACTGATGGAGTGTACTCTTCTACTTGTGCTTCCTTTTTGTTTATGGAAACTTGTTGGAAACTTGTTTTGGATATGTATGTATGGATATGTTGTTGGAAACCATTGTATGTTGTTGGAAACTTGTATATGTTGTTGGAAACTTATTGTTGGTATGCTTATTGAAATTATTTTGAAATGTGTATATATATATGTGAAATTCTATCAAATTGAATGAATTTAAGAAAAAACAGGGGTTATATAGCCACTTTCCCGTCTGCTGGCAGATGGCAAAGGTCTTTGCCGTCAGCTAGCTGACGGCAAAGCTGCCACGTGGCAGCTACCTGTGCAACCTGGGATGTACTGGGCTGGCCTATTTGGCTGATTTGCCGTCAGCTGGGAGACAGCAAAGGCCTTTGCATCTTTGCCGTCTGCTGGCTGATGGCAAAGATGCAAAGGCCTTTGCCATCTGCCAGCTGACGGCAAAGCACGCCGTTAACCACTGAACGGACCTAAACTGCCACGTGTGCTGTCCAGGCTCTTTGCCGTCTGCCAGTAGACGGCAAAGGCCTTTGCATCTTTGCCGTCCGCCGGCAGACGGCAAAGAGGCCTTTGCCGTAGCCTATTCAGCCGGACCTGTTGCTGTCCGCTGGCTGACGGCAAAGGCCTTTGCCGTCAGCCAGGCATGCCTTTGCCGTCAGCCATGGCTGACGGCAAAGTGCCTGATTCCTGTAGTGATTGCCGCATTTTTATGAAATCTGGCAAATGGACGTCAAAACTGCATTCCTTAATGGATTTCTTAAAGAAGAGTTGTATATGATGCAACCAGAAGGTTTTGTCGATCCTAAAGGTGCTAACAAAGTGTGCAAGCTCCAGCGATCCATCTATGGACTGGTGCAAGCATCTCAGAGTTGGAATATACGTTTTGATGAGGTGATCAAAGCATATGGTTTTATACAGACTTACGGTGAAGCCTGTATTTTCAAGAAAGTCAGTGGGAGCTCTGTAGCATTTTTGATATTATATGTGGATGACATATTGCTGATTGGAAATGATATAGAATTTCTGGATAGCATAAAAGGATACTTGAATAAGAATGTTTCAATAAAAGACCTCGGTGAAGCTGCTTATATATTGGGCATCAAGATCTATAGGGATAGATCGAGACGCTTAATGGGACTTTAACAAAGCACATAACTTGACAAAGTTTTGAAGAAGTTCAAAACAGATCAGTCAAAGAAAGGGTTCTTGCCTGTGTTGCGAGGTGTCAAGTTGAGTAAGACTCAAAGCCTGACCATGGCAGAAGATAGAGAGAATGAAAGTCATTCCCTATGCCTCAGCCATAGGTTCTATAAAGTATGCCATGCTGTGTACTAGACCTATTGTGTACCTTGCCATGAGTTTGACAAGGGGGTACAATAGTGATCTAGGAGTAGATCACTAGACAGCGGTCAAAATTATCTTTAGTTACCTAAAAGGACTAAGGAATATTTCTCGGTTATGGAGGTGATAAAGAGTTTGTTGTAATGGGTTACGTCGATGCAAGCTTTGTCACCGATTCGGATGACTCTGAGTCTCAATTTGGATACATATTGAAAGTGGGAGCAATTAGCTAGAGTAGCTCCATGCAGAGTATTGTAGACATAGAATTTTGCAAAATACATACGGCTCTAAATGTGGCAGACCCGTTGACTAAAACTCTCTCACAAGCAAAACATGATCACACCTTAGTACTCTTTGGGTGTTAATCACATGGCTATGTCAACTAGATTATTGACTCTAGTAAACCCTTTGGGTGTTGGTCACATGGTGATGTGAACTATTGGTGTTAATCACATGGCGATGTGAACAAGATTACTGACTCTAGTGCAAGTGGGAGACTGAAGGAAATATGCCCTAGAGGCAATAATAAAGTTGCTATTTTATATTTCCTAATTCATGATAAAGGTTTATTATTCATGCTAGAATTGTATTGATCGGAAACTTAAATACATGTGTGAATACATAAACAAACACCGTGTCCCTAGTGAGCCTCTACTAGACTAGCTCGTTGATCAAAGATGGTTAAGGTTTCCTAACCATGGACATGAGTTGTCATTTGATAATGGGATCACATCATTAGGAGAATGATGTGATGGACAAGACCCATCTGTTAGCTTAGCATAATGATCGTTCAGTTTAATTGCTATTGCTTTCTTCATGTTAAATACTTATTCCTTCGACTATGAGATTATGCAACTCCCGGATATCGGAGGAATGCCTTGTGTGCTATCAAACGTCACAACGTAACTGGGTGATTATAAAGATGCTCTACAGGTATCTCCAAAGGTGTTTGTTGAGTTGGCATGGATCGAGATTAGGATTTGTCACTCCGAGTATCAGAGAGGTATCTCTGGGCCCTCCACTACTAGGAAAAGGGCTATAGCTGATATGGACATTAATGGCGCACCATGTATGTGGTGTGCCACTGCTATATAGCAGTGGCGCACCAGATACAGGTGCGCCATTAGTGTCCTCATTACTAATGGCGCACCAGACACACGGTGCGCCATTACTAGCAATTTTTTTTCCAAAACTATTAATGGCGCATGAGGGCACAGTGCGCCATTACTAGTTTTAACTAGTAATGGCGCACCACACACTCTGTGCGCCACTACTAACAATTTTTTTTTTACTTTTTTTTTCAAAACTAGTAATGGCGCACCTGGGTACAGTGCGCCATTACTAGTTCAAACTAGTAATGGCGCACTATCCACTGGTGCACCACTACTAAACATTTTATTTTTATTTTTTTTGCAAAACTAGTAATGGCGCACCACGCAGGGTTACTAATGGCGCACGTGTTACGTGGTGCGCCATTACTAACTTTCTGAGTGTTACAATTTATTCACCAAATGCAACCCCCCCCCCCCAGCGTGGACCGCCTTTTCAGTTTAAAAAAAAATAAAAGAAAATGATAGAAATGTCAAAAAAATAAAAGAAAATAAGATTCCCATGTGATATGTAGTCTAGTTGTTAGCAAAATTTACAAACATGAATTTTCGACTTTTTTGCAAAATCTCTCGAGAATTTGTAAAATGGGCATAACTTTTGCATACGAACTCCGATGAAAAAGTTTTGTATATGAAAAATCATCTACTCGAAAAGTTACATCCAAATTTAATCGGGGGGGGGAACCCCGTTAAACATTTTCAGAATCCCCAAAAACCTAACAGAACGAAAGATATGGAGCTTTTAAGATCTAGAGGGGAAAAAATCGAAAAAAAATCAAACTTACTAGTGGCGCACCATTTGCTAGGTGCGCCACTAGTAACAGAAAAAAAAAATTGGTTTCGAATTTTTTTTCAAAATATGATACGTAATATGACCGGGAAGTTTGAAATATTTTTTCAAAATTTCATCACACTAATGAACATGAACAAAGTCCTAGACATCAACAAGGTTTAATAGGATTGATATCATAGATATAACAACAAGTGCTTGTTAAGTGAGGTGGTGCTGGGGTTGGATAGAACTGTGAAGTTAAGCGTGCTCGGGCTGGAGTAGTGTGAGGATGGGAGACCTTTCGGGAAGTTTGACCACTTAGTGCGATTTGACTTGAGATTAAGCATATTGACCCGAGATTAAGCCATAGTGACCCGAGATTAAGAAAAAAACAAAAAAAAAATTTGAAAAAAATTTTGAAAAATTTTTGTTAGTAATGGCGCACTTCTATGTGGTGCGCCATTACTAAGTCAGATAGTAATGGCGCACCACATAGAAGTGCGCCATTAGTAACCCAGAGCACAAGGTAAATATGGCCCCCTGGGAGGCATACTAATGGCGCACCAGGTGACATACTAATGGCGCACTTCCTGGTGCGCCACTACTGTCTGGTATACTAATGGCGCACCAGGGGTGCGCCATTAGTATTAGTTACTAATGGCGTGATGATAGTGGCGCACCTGTAGTGCGCCATTAATGGCCAAAACAGGTGCGCCACTAACAGGCCTTTTCCTAGTAGTGCTCTCGGTAATACACATCATAAGCTTGCAAGCAAACGACTAAGGAGTTAGTCACGAGGTGATGTATTATGGAACTAGTAAAGAGACATGCCGGTAACGAGATTGAACTAGGTATAGAGATACCGAAAATCGAATCTCGGGCAAATAACATACCGATAGACAAAGGGAATTACGTATGTTGTTATAACGGTTTGACCAATAAAGATCTTCGTAGAATATGTAGGAGCCAATATGGGCATCCAGGTTCCGCTATTGGTTATTGATCGGAGAGGTGTCTCGGTCATGTCTACATAGTTCTCGAACCCGTAGGGTCCGCACGCTTAACGTTCGTTGACGATATAATGTTATATGAGTTATATGATTTGGTGACCGAATGTTGTTCGGAGTCCCGGATGAGATCACGGACATGACGAGGAGTCTCAAAATGGTCGAGAGGTAAAAATTGATATATAGGACGATGGTATTCGGACACCGGAAGTGTTTCGGAGGGTATCGGGTACTTACCGGGTCTCCGAAAAGGAGCTTCAGGCACCCCCGGCAAAGATATGGGCCTTATGGGCCAAGTGAGGGAACACACCAGCCCACAAGGGGCTGGTGCGCCCCTATAGAGGCCAGCCCTATGAGGAGGAGACGGAAAGAGGGGAGGGCAAGGAAAGTGTGGATTCGGATTCCTACTTCCTTCCCTCTCCCCCCCCCCCCCTCTTTTCTTCCCCCTCGGTTATATATGGCAGGGGGCGGGCGGCTTTGGAGGGACCCCAAGTAGGATTCCTCCTACTTAGGCGCCTCCTATGGCTGCTCCTCCCTCCCTCCCACCTATATATATGAGGAGGGGGGCGCCTAGCACACAACAGATCAATTGTTAGCCGTGTGCGGCGCCCCCCTCCACCGTTTACACCTACGGTCATATTTTCGTAGTGCTTAGGCGAAGCCCTGCGGAAAACTTTTCACCATCACCATCACCGTCACCATGCCGTCATGCTGACGGAACTCATCTACTACGTCAACGTCTTGCTGGATCAAGAAGGCGAGGGACTTCACTGAGCTGAATGTGTGCATAACACGGAGGTGCCGTGCATTCGGTACTTGATCGGTCCCCCCCCCCATTGCTATGCATCCCCATGGATAGATCATTGCGTGTCGTAGAAAAAACTTTGTTTTCCATGCAATGATTCCCAAGAAAAATCTCACCGAGAAAAGTGAAGACTGATACCACTTGATAGAGGCGAGGGTGTCCCATCTTTCGATGAGATGATACCTATCGATTTGGTGGAGAACGACTTTGACGATCAGACTACAAACATGAACAATGGTGCGCCTTAGCAATCACCAAACCAATCTCCTAAGGTTACTGACGATGCCGAAAGCACGATCAGCCTGACCACGAAGGTCGATTCCTGCATGCAATCGAAGAAAAAGCAAGAATACACTACAGGAATCAGCTTCTTTGCCGTCTGCCATGGCAGACGGCAATGGTACTAAAAGCTGACGGCAAACCTCTTTGCCGTCTGCCACCAACGACAAAGCTGCCCGACAAATGAAGAGATGGTAAATAGGTTCATTGCCATCTGCTTCCTCAAAGTGGATGGCAAAGAACTTTTGCCATCGGTGGTAGACGGCAAAGAATGTGGATGGTAAAGAACAGGTGTTAGCCACGTTAGGTGGCTAACGGCAGCCTTTGCCGTCCGCTAGCTGACGGCAAATGCCCACATCCTTTGCCGTCTGCCACCGATGGCAAAGGGACCAAATGGTATAGCTCCCAGGTTGCACAGGTTGTTGCCACGTGGCCTCTTTGCTGCCTGTGGCACACGGCAAAGAGCCCTTTGCCATCGGTGGCAGACGGCAAAGAGGCTGCATTACCTCTTTTTCTGTTTTTTCTTATATCCAAGCCATTTCACAGCAAAATATAAGATATATATATACATATTTTTCACAGGGAAATTTCATAGTAGACATATGACATATCCAACACACAAGTTTCATCATACATACATAACCAACACATAGTTCCATCCACACATATTACAATAGTTTCACATTGTTCATCCAACACATAGTTCCATCCATCCATATAACAAGTTCCACATTGTTCATTGATACAAAAGAAAAGCAGAAAGGGAAAACAAGCACTCCATCCAAGCAAGCTTCCGTGAAGTGAATGAAATCTGCAAAATGGGAAACAAGAAAGTTAGAAGAAGAAGACTATAAGAAGAAGACTAGAAGAAGAAGAAGAAGAAGAAAATGAAGAAGAAGAAGAAGAAGAAGTATATGACATTTATGAGCTAACTTAGGTAAAAATGACATTTATGAGCTAACTTAGGTAAAATGGAGCTAACCTAGCTAATTATGCCATTTTTGAGTGAACTAAGCATATTATGCCATTTTTGATATAAAGCAGCTAAGTATAGGTTCATATTGAGCTAACCTAGGTAACTAAGCATATTAGAGCTAACTTAGGTCTTGGAGCTAACTTAGGTAAAATGGATCATTTATGAGCTAACTTAGGTAAAATGGATCATTTTAGAGCTAACTTAAGAAAAATGGATCATTTATGAGCTAACTTAGGTAAAATGGATCATTTATGAGCTAACTTAGGTAAAATGGATCATTTTGGAGGTAACTTAGGTAAAATGTATTATTTTGGAGCTAACCTAAGTAAAATGGATCATTTAAGAGCTAACCTAGCTAAAATGGATCATTTTGGAGCTAACCAAGCTAAAATGGATCATTTTGGAACTAACTTAGGTAAAATGGATCATTTTTGAGCTAACATAGGTAAAATGAATCATTTTAGAGCTAACCTAGGTAATATGGATCATTTTGGAGCTAACTTAGGTAAAATGGATCATTATTGAGCTAACCTAGGTAATTATGCCATTTTTGAGTTAACTAAGCATATTATGCCATTTTTTACATAAGTATGCTAAGTATAGGTATTTATTGAGCTAACCTAGGTAACTATGCATATTAGAGCTAACTTAGGTCATTTTGGAGCTAACTTAGGTAAAATTGATCATTTTGGATCTAATTAAGCTTATTATGTCATTTTTGAGGAAAATAAGCTAATTATATGACATATATGATGTTACCAAGGTTGTTATGCCATTTAAAACCTAAGTAAGCTAATTATGCCATTTTTTACATAAGTAAGCTAAGTGTATGTCATTATTGAGCAAACCTAGGTAACTAAGCATATTAGAGATAATTTAGCATATTAGAGCTAATTTAGGTCATTTTGGAGGAAACAAAGCTAAGTATAGATTGTTTTAGAGCTAACTAAGGTAAAATGGATCATTTTGGAGCTAAGTAAGCTAATTATGTCATTTTGGAGGAAGATAAGCTAAGTCTAGGTCCTTATGGTAAGCATTTTGGAGGAAATAAAGCTAAGTCCAGGTCTTTATGCATTTGTTAAGCAAAACACTAGAGAAAACTTACCGTCATCACGGAGGTGAAGCACCGGCGTGGCTCGTCCTGGTACCACCACCTGGAGAAGGATCGTGTGATGCTTGTCTGGAGGCACGCTGCACCAAAGATCATTTGCAATGTATCGTTAGCATGACGACACTCAAATGTTAATACTAGTAACTAATGACCATTCAAATTAAACTCACCGTGGTCCCCGGAGCAATCTCTGGCATCGGCGGAGGGGTCTGACCAGCCTTCTGGCACACAGACTGCACATTTGGTTTTCACGGGTCAGTCATACTAGTTAGTAATGAAAAGAACATTACATGAATGATTTGGCTAATATGCAGAAGAAACTTACCATGAGGAGCTCGTACATGGCCCAGTTCTGCATGTCATTACGTGCCCTCTCCTCCTCCATCAACCTTGCCGTCTTCTCCTCCAACTCCCACTGCTTCTCCTCCGCCTGCCGGTCCCTCTCCACCAGAAGCGCCTGGGTTCTATCTCTCTCACTCTGAAGAGAAGCCTGTAACACCACTCCTCGTTAGCATTGTAATCATCGATGGCTGCACACACAATGTAATGCTTGAAAGAAATCTGAGTCTATATAACTAACCTGGAAGGCGAGCTCGATTGGCCATGGACGAGGCCTTATTTCAGGATCTGAGCTCGTTTGGCACGCCTTGATCTCCGGGAGAGTGTGAGGACAACAGATAAGTCCATCTCCAATGGCTATCGAGCCATGGGACCTCCCGCCACCAGATATCATCACTAGCTCCGGATCAAACGGCCCGCTCGGGTTAAAGTCCTCCCCTTTCCTCGCCTTCCCCTCATCTATGTACTTCACGAGCTTGTTATGGGAGGAGATGTTGGTGAAGTTCTCTGGATGATCGAGGTCAGACACAGAGAATGCCTTGACCTTCTTGTACAAGGCAGTATGGGCCATGGCATAGAGGTCGAACACCTCTGGCACCGGTGCCATATTGTATCCCGCCTAAAAGAGAGGAACATAGTATTAGTAATTAAAGGGCTCAAGCTAGCATGACAGAATGAATTGCATGAATCATGAAGCAAACCACATACCCAGTTCCGCCCGTATTGATATAAGTTGGCGCTGCCTTGATGGTGTGGCACACCTCTCATTTGGGCACGCTTGTCCTTGGCATTTTTGTGGATGGCTAGCCATGCGTCTGAGCACCACTCATCCACCAATGCCTCCCAACAATCCATCTTATCCGCACACCATCTCGGGGCACCTAAGTTAGTAAAGAGAAACTTGAGCGCTACGCCTACGAATCAAATCAACGAAACTAAGAACAATGCCTTAAGAATATAGGCAATTACCGTCATGTACTCCTCCTTCTTTAGAGACTTTCCACGGCACTTCTTCTTGGGCTTCCGAACAATACGCGAGGCGAAGTAGTCTTGAACAGCCTGCACCCGAGCCTCGTGCCGTAAGTTTTGTAGTAGGCGCCTACACTCGGCATCGATAACCCATGCACAGGCCTCCTCGTATCCCTCCTCACACCTGTAGAAGGTCTGCAATCAAACAAGACAACATTGATTAGTACAATAACTAAGCTTATTCAAAGATTTTTAATTGTGTAAAGGAGAAATTACCCAAAACGTTATGATCACCATGTCGGCCCTCGTGTGGCACAAGACACCGTCGATCATCTCCTCCGGCGGGGCCGGGGCAGGCAAGTAGTGCTCCCAGGTCAATCCTAGCTCTGGAAGCTGACCCTCACCAGGCAAAGTGACAAACCCTGGGAAGTTTTGCCGGCAAATCACACCAAGGACTTGGTTGGGCCTGCGGACATCCTGAGGGTGGTCCCAACCCCTCCAATATGACAAGGCCAATGCATTAGATATTTGAAGAAACATGATGGCAAAAGGTACAAAAAGAGTAAATGCACTTACCTCTGCCCATCAGGCCAAATCAACCACCTCTCCTCGCGGGTCGCCGGAACGGACGGGAGCCGTGCACTACCACGCTGGTAGACGGTGGCCCCCTCAACCACATCGTCCTCGTTGCTATCAAAAATCTGATGCCCGCCACCATCAGCATGGCCACTCGACCCCTCAGGCAGATCCTGTCAGGTACCCCATCCGGACGTCTCCTGGGACGTAGCCTGGGCCAGAGTCACGTGGGCCCAAGTGTCCTAGCCTAAAGTCTCGTGGGCCGAAGGCCCATCGACCCGAGGCTCGTGGACCAGAGTCTGCATAGCCTCCTCCTCAGACGTGCCCCCTAGCAGTCGTGTGCTCGGGTGACTCAGGTGGGGGTGGCGGCGAGGAAGGCATAGGAGCCTGCCTACCTCTCCCGCGGCCACGTCCTGATCTACCTCCTCTATTCTTCCCTCCCCGACCTCCTCTCCCAGTGGGCACTGACGCCGACAAAGAAGCGCCCACCGGTGTCCCCAAATTGTCTAACAACGCTCTCCGCAGAGGTGCGGGTGGAATGGAAGAACCCCTCCCACCACGCTCCGGACCCGCGCCCACCATCTTTCAACACCTGTCAGGACAGAAGAGTAAACAGAATTAGTACAACATAAAAAATTGAATACCGACATGAATAATAAAATGTATATTAATTCATCAGATAATAGGTAAAGATAGGTCCATCAGCATGTATATTCATCAGTTAACCTAGTTTGTCAATTTTGAAAGTTCAAACAACCAAACTGACTCATGACAAAAGATCCTCGACCATCGACCCCTCGACCCCTCGGCGACCCCTGACCCATCGGCGATGAGGATTAAAAGCCAAGTTTTGAAACTTCAAACAACCAAATTGAGAAAAAATCAGGGCATAGAAAGAGAAACGAAAGACGAAATATTACATAGTGAGAGGTTGTGCAACTAGGATGATTTTCTGTACCAGCTTTTTTTAATGAATTGGAGACGATGATGGCCAAGAAGTCGAAAGACACCAATGGCTTTCGAGTTCTTCACCATCATCCTCTCAAATTAGTTAAAAAAGCTGTTACAGAATATCATCCTAGTTGCACAACCTATCACTATGTATTGTTTCATCTTTGGTTTATCTTTCTACGCTTTGATTTTTTGTCATGAGTTAGTTTGGGTGTTTCAAGTTTCAACACTTGGCTTTTAATCCTCGGCGATCATCGACCTCTCGACCCTCGACCCCTCGGTGACCCTCGACCCCTTGGTGACCCTCGACCCCTCGACCCTTGACCCCTCGGCAATCCTTGACCCTCGACCCCTCGGCGGTCCGGTCGAACACCTTCACTGTGAGCATGGTGTGGCTATTGTCGTAGCTTAAGATCCGGACGTGCCCGAGCTGAATGTCATCAGCGCGGGCGAACTGCTTCAATCCGTTCTTCGTGAATGGATGGAAGCAGTTCACCCACGCTCATGACATTTAGCTCGGGGGCGTCCTCATCTTAAGCTACGACACCAGTCGGTCACCACTTGGACCGGAAGATCCTCGCCCCTCGACCCCTCAACCCCTCGCCCCTCGACCACTCGACCCCTCGGCGACCCTCGACCCCTCGACCCCTGACCCCTCAGCAATCCTCGACCCTCGACCCTCGACCCCTCAGCGGTCCTGTCGAACACCTTCACTGTGAGCATGGTGCGGCTGTTGTTGTAGCTTAAGATGTAGACGTGCCCGAGCTGAAGGTCATTAGCGCGGGCGAACTGCTTCCATCCGTTCTTCGCGCACGGATGGAAGCAGTTCACCCACTCTCATGACCTTTAGCTCGGGGACGTCCTCATATTAAGCTACGACACTAGTCAGTCAGCACTCGGACCGGAAGATCCTCGACCATCGACCCCTCGGCCCTTGATCCTCGACCCTCTGCCCCGACCCTCGACCCCTTGGCGACCGGTGATCCTCGATCCGGTTCCGTCGGCGCCGACGCACCCCTAACCTCGACCCGGTTCCATCGGCGCTGACGCACCCCTAACCTCCTCTTCTTCTTCCTCCTCCTCTTTTTCTTCTTCTTCTTCTTCTTCTTCCTCCTCCTCCTCCTCCTCTTCTTCTTCTTCTTCTTCTTCTTCTTCGTCTTCTTCCTCCTCCTCTTCTTCTTCTTCTTCTTCTTCTTCTTCTTCTTCTTCTTCTTCTTCTTCTTCTTCTTATTTTCTTATTTTTCATGTTTCATCTTTCTTCTTAACTAAACTTAAACTAAACTAAATATAAACCTAAACCTAAAAAACAAAAAAAAAACCTAAACTAAACATAAAAAACTACACTAACTACACTAACTAATCCAAAAACAGAAAGAAAAAAACCTAAAATCTCCTCTCCTTTTCTTCTTCTTCTTCTTCTTTCCTTCTCCTCCTCCTCCTCTTCTCTCTCTTCTTCTTTTCCCCTTCACTTATCTTTTTCTCTTCTTCTTTTTTCATCCTTTTTTACTTCCTTTAATTATGAATAATTAACTAAAACCTAGCACTAATCTAGTCTAATCTAGCACTAAACCTACCACTAACATATCTAATATAATCTAACAATTAAACAGCAAAAAAAGAAGAAGAAAACATAAAAAAAATGGGCTCACCGGAGAGGGCATCGGCCGCGTCTTTGGAGCGGCAGGGCGGCGGTGGCGACGGGGGCCGTAGGGCTCCGGAGAGGTGAGGCGCGGGGGGGGGGGGGGGGGGTGGCGCGGCGGCGCTGAGCTGCAGGACGGCAGGGGCTTGGGGCCGCAGTGGGACCGGCAGCGGTGGTGGCGCCGGGGCGGTGGGCCGGTGGGGCGGCGGGGCGGTGGTGCGACAGGGCGGCGGTGGGTGGTGGGGGCGGCGGTGCGCGTGCGGTGGTTGTCGGGGAGGAGAGGGAGAGAAACATAGAGAGAGGGGGCGGGGTGGGGCACGGCCGTTAGTTAAGTTAAACTATTGCCGTCCGCCCCGCCTTTGCCGTTTGCCTTTTTGCTCTTTGTCGTCCACTAGCAGACGACAAAGAGGGGGGCCCTTAGGTTTTGCTATAAGTAGCTCGTTAGTGGGGCCAACCTCCCGCTTTGCCATCCGCTAGCTAACGGCAAAGCTTCTTTGCCGTCCGCTAGCAGATGGCAAAGAAGTGGCTGATGGCAAATATGATCTTTGTCATCAGCCACTTCTTTGCCGTCCATTTTTTGGAAGCTGACGGCAAAGACCTCCTTTGTCGTCTGCTAGCAGACGGCAAAGAAGTGGCTGATGGCAAATCCTCTGATTCCAGTAGTGATATGATAAAGCAATTTGAATATTGCGAATATGGATGAAGTATTGATAAAAGTGGGGGGCTGCAAACGGTATTGGTCTGGTCGTTGGACACAAACAAAGTACACGAAGTTGCACTGGCTAACTTTTAACTAAACAAATCCCAAGTCTAAACGATGCCCTAAGGGCTGTATTTATAGGGGAAAAGAGAATGGATTCTGTCCACCCTTGGCAAGGTGGGACTACAACACCTCCTGAGTCGTTTCCCCTATAATATAGACTCTTAAAATAGCCTATGAAGTAGTATTTCGAAATTACATGGGCCTGGCCCAAAAATAAGGTGGCGCGGCACCAATAATACGCTATCGATGAAATTTATGAATGGCCATCTTGTATATTTTGTCCATCTTCTTATATGTCATCATGGTGGCTTCAGTGTGCGGAAATCTCCACCGGAAACTCTGTTCTTGTTCCCTTCGCGCGCACCTTCATCACAATGCTTGATTATGCTCCAATGTTCATTCTTTTTGTCCATGCTAGGCGCTTCAACTATTAGCAACACAAATGTATCCAAGTTAGGCAGCATCATATTCTCATGAACATTAGAAACAGTACCAAGAAATGAAAGTACCTGGTAATTTACCTGGCTTGCACGAGGTCTACTAATTTGTCCAATAGGTATAACAACAGGGGTTGTGCGTGTAACTGTGGTAGCCATGTCCTCATCAACTGCCCTACCTGTCATCCCCATTCATACACCATGGGCGCCAACCGTGGGCGGCAAAACACCCTCTCCTCGCCCAAAATCGCTCTCGGCAAACATTGGGGAGATGCGAGATTACCGTCCTATCCCCAACTATTGAGATGTCTGAAATTTTAAACGTGGGCTAAGTTCATAATTTTCCCAGATTTCAGACAAGCGCATCCAAAAGTTTGAGATCCCCTCCCCCTCCCCCTCCATTTCCCCATTCATACACCTTAGGCGCCAAAACACCCTCCCCACACCAGCCAGCCTCATCCGTCCGCCAGCCCATCCTCCACCTTACCGGAGCCGCTACCCCTACCCCGTCGTCCACTTCAAGAGATGGACATCTCTCATCCATGGCGTCGGACTAGGATCCTTTCATCGCATCCTCTTGCTTCATCGGCACCGTCGTCCACCTTATCGTGGCCGCTCCTACGACTGCCTCATCCACGGCAACAGGACTTATCCCCAGATGCCGCTGTCTCCTGTCTCAAGTCTTCTTCCGCAACGCCGGCAGCCATCGCACTGGCAGCATCCTCAATGTATCAGCAGGGGCCTACACGGCGTCGCAAGAGAGGTGGTACTCTTTCATATCTGCTTAAGTCATTGATTTCCCCCGAAAAATTGACCATCACTTGTTTACTGTAGTTTTCTTGTCCATACCAAATCGTAGTGGCTAGTTGAAAGCAAACATTGGTTGCAAAGTAGCCTTTGTCTGGTTTGCACCTTCAAATCCGCCAAGGCACGGTCACTATACTCACAATGCTTATGGTTTTCCCCCTTTATATTCACTACCATCATCCTAGGTGCTTCGTGTCGTGCTAGCACTGCTCCTCAAGACCTCAACCAATCAAGTGAAACAACATGCCACTCATAATTCCATATCTTAGTTGTTGAAATGTGAATCTGATACGATGCTGATATTACTAAAACAAAGAATGTTTAATTGGTCAGCTAATATTCCTATATTAGTTTCGAAAAGTATGTGCGCCACATATAGAGAGACAACAGGGATTTGCATTTCTTTATACGCTCTGGTTCATCATGGGTGGGCAACACACATTGTATTATCTAAATCTACTTGCTCTTTGTTATCATGTTCCTCTTCTGTTCTTCTTAATAAGTATGGTACTTCCTTCGTTCCTGAACTGCCTTGGGTGCATGCGTGTGTTGTGGTGGCATGCGTTTGTACCTGGTGTTGTTCATCGTTGCTGTAAGTGCATCTAGTGCCCCTTAGTGATTTTGTTGTATTCAAGACTTATAGGTTAAGGGACTAATGTGTTTCTGAGTGTACACATGTCTTATAATTCTCTGATGAGTTTGATATATCCGACGAATGTCGACCCCTAAAAATGAATGTCTTCATCAGAAGACTTTGTGCTTTTCTTAAGACTTTGAAAATGAGGAAATTGTTGTGACCTTGAAGATATTAATGCGAGGACTATGAAGCATGAAGACTTTTGTTTTCGTTGTTTCATTTCCTTCTTTTGAGTCATAGGAAACACTGTACTATTAAAGGGGGTCGAGGTAATACTAAGGAAAAATTTCCAAGTGATGCTAATCTCAAAGTCTACACATACCCAATCCTTCGAGTGAAGCCTTTGGAAATTTCCTGCAGTTCAGTCAAGTTCTTCAGTAACAGAGACGAAGTTCTTTTGGTCTCTGAGGAATTTGTTCTAACTGAGGAGTTAGGATTTCGCCAGTGCAAATTACCTATAGTGAGGAACATGATAGCCCTGAGGAATTTCATGGTCCAAATTTCCGACCGTTGTTGTGTGTCGCGCCAGCTGTCCATATATCTTATCCACATAACGGTCATATCATTAGGGGCATTTATGTCTTATCATGTCGAGTTGCACCCTAGCTATAAATAGCCGCCCCACAACCACTAGCTGGTTGGCTGCTCTAAGAGAGACTGACAAGTATCATTTAGAGCATCCCATCCTCCGAAGAATTTGAGAGAAAATCATTAGTGAGGAAAAACCCAAAACCCCAATACCTAAAACCCAAAGTGGTTGAGCATCACTGAAGAGATTGTTCCTGTGTGGAACCGACGTTTTTTACCTTTGAAGATTGTGCATCTTCCAGACGGTTAGGCGTCATGGTCTAGAGCATCCAAGAGGAATTGTGGATCGTCGGGTGACCGAGTTTGTGAAGGTTTGGAAGTCACCTTGAAGACTTACCATGAGTGATTGGGCGAGGTCTGTGTGACCTTAGCTCAAGGAGAATACGGAAAGGACTGTGTGTCCTTTGGTTTAAATACCAAGCCGCTTCAACCAGACATACAATTGTCACAACAGTTGGAATTGGTCTACCAAATCACCGTCTTCACCGAGCTACTGGTTCTATTTCCTCAACCCTTTCAATTCCTTGTTTACATGTTGATGCAATTGATCGTTACTGTTTGAAGACTTTGACTGAAGACTTTCTCAATTTCCTCAACCCAAATTCTTCAGTCACCTTGTCTTTTGCCTGCTTATCATGTCTACACGCTAATTGTGCTCTATGTATGCTTCATCTCATTATGATGACTATGTTACTGCCATGTTATGCATGCACTTGAGTACTTTATCCACTGCTTGTATTTCGTCACCTAGCAAATTCCTCAAGTAGAAGTTCCTAAGTGATGAATTTGTAAAATTCGGCTATTCACCCCCCTCTAGTCGATATAATGCACTTTCAATTGGTATCAGACCAAGGTACTCCCTTGTTCTGTGTCATTTTGGTTTAACCACCTAGAGCTTTAGTTATGTTGACTACAGGCATGATCAAGATCTCGACTGGGTGTCCTACCTTCGATGGGACGGACTACCCCTACTGGAAGAAGAAGATGTGCATGCATCTTGAGGCAATTGACAATGATCTCTGGTACATTGTCGAAAATGGCGTTCCCTCCATCACTCCCTCCGTAAATGCTACTAATGTGAAGAGATTCAAGCAAATCAACTCCCAAGCAAAGAATATCATACGTGGCCATCTGAGCAAAGGGCAGTATGGCAGAGTTAGTGCTTTGGATACTACAAAGCTTATCTGGGATAGGTTGTCCAAGGTCAACGAAGGAATCTCAACGCAACGTGATTCTCGAGTTGACGTTCTTCGCAATCTCTTCAACCACTCCAAAAGACTCGACAACGAAAATGTTCAGCAAAGTTTCGATCATCTTACTGATATCTCCAATGAGCTCCAAGCTCTTGGTGCCACTGACATCACCGACCACGAGGTGGTGAAGAAGTTGCTGAGATCTCTTGATTCCTCATTTGACACTCTGGTACTGATAATTCAAGAACGTGGAGATTACAAGTCACTCGATCCGGCTGATATTCTCGAGAGACTAAATACTCGTGAATTCCAGCAAGATGAGAAGAGAGATATCTATGGGCCAGGCTATGGAAGATCACGTGCACTAAAGGCCAAGGCAATTTCCTCATCTGAAGGGGAAGACTCTGACAGTAGCCTTGCCGATCCTGAAGAACTATGTCAGGAGCTAGCAATGCTCATGAGGAAATTTCAGAAGTTCTCAAGACGTGGCCGTTTTAGAAAATCTTCAAGAGGTGATGACATGAGATCAGATGCTTCCTTCCCGCGACAACAAGAAAAGGACTTGCCACAAATGCAAGAATTCTGGTCACTACATTGTTGATTGTCCTCAGTGGGTGAAGGAATCAAAGAAGAAGAAGTACAAGGATGACAGTTGATATGTCCATTTTGCATCATGCTTTTATATTGATATTTATTGCATTATGGGCTATTATTACATATTATGGTACAATACTTATGCCTTTTCTCTCTTATTTTACAAGGTTTACACAAAGAGGGAGAACGCCGACAGCTGGAATTCTGGACCGGAAAGGAGCAAATCTGATAAACCTATTCTGCACAATTCCAAAAGTCCTGAAAATTTACGAAGAATTATTTTGGAATATATAAAAAATAATGGGCAAAGAAAATACCAGAGGGGACCCACCAGGTGGCCACAAGCCTGGGAGGCGCGCCCTACCCCCTGGGTGCGCCCCTAGGGCTTGTGGGCCCACTGGCAGGCCTCCGGTGCCCATCTTCTGCTATATGGAGGGTTTTGACCTGGAAAAATCATAAGGAAGCTTTCGGGACGAAGCGCTGCCGTCTCGAGGCGGAACCTGGGTAGAACCAATCTAGGGCTCCGGCGAAGCTGTTCTGCCGGGGAAACATCCCTCCCGGAGGGGGAAATCGAAGCCATCATCATCACCAACGATCCTCTCATCGAGAGGGGGTCAATCTCCATCAACATCTTCGCCAGCACCATCTCCTCTCAAACCCTAGTTCATCTCTTGTATCTGATCTTTGTCTCAAAACCTCAGATTGGTACCAGTGGGTTGCTAGTAGTGTTGATTACTCCTTGTAGTTGATGCTATTTGGTTTATTCGGTTGAAGATCATATGTTTAGATCCTTAATGCTATTTAATACCCCTCTGATTATGAACATGAATATTCTTTGTGAGTAGTTACATTTGTTCCTGAGGACATGGGAGAAGTCTTGTTATAAGTAATCATGTGAATTTGGTATTCGTTCGATATTTTGATGAGATGTATGTTGTCTTTCCTCTAGTGGTGTTATGTGAACGTCGACTACATGACACTTCACCATGATTTCGGCCTAGGGAACGCATTGGGAAGTAATAAGTATATGATGGGTTGCTAGAGTGACAGAAGCTTAAACCCTAGTTTATGTGTTGCTTCATAAGGGGCTGATTTGGATCCACATGTTTCAAGCTATGGTTAGATTTATCTTAATTCTTCTTTCGTAGTTGCCGATGCTTGCGAGAGGGGTTGATCATAAGTGGGAGACTTGTCCAAGTAAGGACATCACCCAAGCACCGGTCCACCCACATATCAAATTATCAAAGTAATGAACGTGAATCATATGATCATGATGAAAACTAACTTGACAATAATTCCCATGTGTCCTCGGGAGCGCTTTGCTTTATATAAGAGTTCGTCCAGGCTTGCCTTTGCTACAAAAATGATTGGGCCACCTTGCTGCACCTTAGTTACATTTGTTACTTGTTACCCGTTATGAATTATCTTATCACACAACTATCTGTTACCGATAATTTCAGTGCTTGCAGAGAATACCTTGCTGAAAACCTCTTGTCATTTCCTTCTGCTCCTCGTTGGGTTCGACACTCTTACTTATCGAAAGGACTACGATAGATCCCTATACTTGTGGGTCATCAACAGTTCAGATGACTCAAAGAAAAAGAAGAAATCTTCAATGTCCTCATCGTCAAAATCTTCAAAGTCTTCATCTCACAAGAAGAGCAGATCAAGAAAGGCTCGGGCATTTATTGGCAAGGAAATGGATTCTGAAGCTGAATCTGAAGAAAATCAGGAAGAGGAGGAATCTGAGGAGTTAGACTCTGGTGTGGCGAGTGTTTCTCTCGCTACTTCTTTCGTCAGCAAGTCCATCTTCAATTGTGAGGAAAATGGCAACTCCAATACCGCTGACGATGGAAACGATGACTTTCCTCCCACCTACTGCTTCATGGCAAAAGGTGCCAATGTACTCAAATATCCTTCCTCTAAATCTAGTGAAGGTGAATCTGATGAAAATCTCAAACCTAGCTATTCCAAACTTGCTAATATTTCCATGAAACAAAAAAAGATTTGGAAAAGGTTCAGAAATTGCTAGAGAAAAGCGATGACCTATTGAGTGAGGAAATGGATCGAACTCAAACTCTGACTGATGATCTTCAATGACTTCAATCTAAGTTTGATAACCTTCAAAGTTGTCATGAAACCCTCTTAGCTGGTCATGAGAAGCTTTCTTATGAATTTCTTCAAATAAAGCAAGATCTTGAGAAACTAAGTGTGACTCATGATGATCTTCAAAGGGAAAATGATTCTTTGCTTGCTCAACAGATCAGTTCATTTCAGGAAGAATTCATCCACCCTGTTTGAAATGCATCGAACGTGAAACTGCTAATTCTTCACTTGAGAGTTCAAATGCTTCTATTGCTGCAACTGCTTCAACTATTTCTGTGGTCACAAATTCCTCATATGAGGATACTTCAAGTATCACTGACAAAAATGCAGGGTTGAAGGAATTGTTGTGACAGGCATGTACAAAAGCCTCAAAGGGCATCAAGCCCTTTTGCAATGTTCTTAAAAAGCAGATTGTGAATAGGAACCCTAGGAAAGAGGGCATTGCATTTGAGAGAAAACTCAATGCCGATAGATCTTATTGGAAACCTGAGCAGTGTCCCAAAACCTCATGGGTTGCTGCAAAAGGACCTCCTGTAGATCCATCTACTTTATCTAGCTTTACATGTGAATTTTCATATTCATCTGATGAGTCATTTGACTCGAACTATAAACTATTCAAAAATCAGAATGGTGAAGTATTTGCCAGATATGTTGGAACTAACTGCAGGAATGGTCCTCCTATGAAGAAAATTTGGGTTCCCAAAAAGTGCCTTGAAAGTCTTCAGGTGAATGTCCACATGACACCACTTGTGAAGAATAGGAACCCCAGATCAAATTCTTCATATGGACCAAAGTCTTCATATGGACCAAAGTCTTCACATGGATCAAATTCCTCATATGGTCAAAACTACACTTATCCTCGTGCTAATGCTTCTGTTTCGCAGGGAAAATCTAAGAGTCATGAATATGTGCATTATTCTTCAAATCATTATGTTCATAAGTCCTCAAAGAATTTCTCTTCTTATTCATATGCATACTTTAACCCCTCTTCTATGAAATGAAATGCACTGGCTTCAATGCCACCTTTCTCATATACAGCTCGCAGAATGATGAACTCTTTGCCACCCCTCTAGATGTGGGTGCTGAAGAAAAATAACTAATCTCTCTTGCAGGGTCAGGTCTCCACATGAACTTGATCGTCTGAAGAATTTGCTAGAGACCTAAGAGTGCTTGAAAGGACACAAGCTAATCATGAAGAAAGGAATTACTCATTTCTCACGTCCTTATATTGTTGTATCTATTGTACTGCTTGATGAAATTCTATCTGAGAATTTGATGTCATATTATTCACTCTGAAGTATATGAGTTCGTAAGATGCACTAATTCTTCTGCAGGATGAATCACTCACAGCAACTGAGTGGGTGCTCGACAATGGATGCATGAATCACATGACTTGGGGCAAGAACTTACTGATGGACTCTGCTCTTTATCTCCATCGCATCTGAAGCATATCACCTACGCTGACAAAGGAAAAAAGCAAAGTATTGGGTCTAGGTAGGGTTGCAATCTCGAAGGATCGACACATGGACAAAGTCATGCTTGTTGAATTTCTCGGATTCAACCTCATGTCTGTCTTAATGCTTTGTGATCTTCATTTGGTTGTCATCTTTGGCAAA
Organism: Thinopyrum elongatum; assembly: GCA_011799875.1. NCBI lineage: Eukaryota > Viridiplantae > Streptophyta > Magnoliopsida > Poales > Poaceae > Thinopyrum > Thinopyrum elongatum. The sequence goes on along the minus strand of CM022303.1, from coordinate 426,796,487 downwards.
TATCATTGCATAGTACTCATGGAATCTGACAAATCCAAAGTCTTGGAAGGCTTTAGGAAAGGAGACTTGTATATTGTTGATTTCTCTGCAGGACCACAACCTACCACATGTCTACTTGCAAAAGCTTTAGAAAGCTGGCTATGGCATCGATGACTTGGTCATGCTAGCATGAGGAACTTGCACACACTTGTGAAGAAGAAGCACGTCATCGGCATCGAGGGTGTCAAATTCCTCAAAGATCATCTTTGTGGGGCTTGTGAGGCTTGAAAGATGACCAAATCCAAGCATCCCTTGAAGACTATCAGGACTACCACTCATCCTTTTGAATTGCTTCACATGGACCTCTTTGGCCCCACTCATTATGCCACTCTAACAAATGCAGCATCATTATATGGCTTTGTTATTGTTGATGATTATTCTCGTGAAACCTGGGTGCATATTATCATGTACAAAACTGAAGTGCAGGAAGTCTTCAAACGATTTTCTTCAAGGGCTCGACGAATTTTGGTGTGAAGATCAAGCATATCAGGAGTGACAATGGGGCCGAGTTCAGGAACACTGGTCTTGATGACTATCTTGATGAACTTGGTATTACTCATGAGCTATCTGTCCCATACACTCCTCAGCAGAATGGCACCGTGGAGCGCAAGAACATGACTCTTGTTGAGATGGCTCGCACTCTGCTTGATGAATACAAGACACCTCATCGCTTTTTGCCTAGGGCTATTGATACTGCGTGCCACATCATCAATAGAGTATACCTTCACAAATTCCTCAAAAAAACCTCATATCAGCTTCTCACGGACAAGAAAACCATTGTGAGTTATTTCAAAGTCTTCGGTGCTAAATGTTGGATTAGAGATCCTCATCACAATTGTAAATTTGCATCGAAAGCACATGAAGGTTTTATGCTTGGGTACGGAAAGGACTCGCATACCTATAGAGTCTTCAACACCTATCACAACAAGGTTGTTGAAACTGTAGTGCAGTTCGATGAGACTAGTGGCTCACAAAGAGACCACCTACCTCTTGTGCTAGATGAAATGCCTCCTGAGGAATCCATTAGGTTCAAGGCTACTGAGGATGTTATACCCACTGAAGAACATGCTGAAGAAGTTATCCCAAATACTGAAGACTTTCATGCTGGTGCACCTGAGGATAATCGCGCTGAAGAAAATGCTCAGCCCAATCAAAGTTGTCAACCTGCTCATCCTCGCATGGCCAATGAAGTGCAGATTGACAAAATCCTCAACGACATCAATGCACCATGTCCTCTCACTCGCTCAAAAGCTTCACATTTGTCTAACTTTTGTGGGCACTTCGCTTTTGTCTCTATCACAGAGCCCACCAAAGTTGATGAGGCATTTCTGGAGCCTGAGTGGATGAAGGAAATATGCCCTAGAGGCAATAATAAAGTTGTTATTTTATATTATATTTCTTTATTCATGATAAAGGTTTATTATTCATGCTAGAATTGTATTGATCGAAAACTTAAATACATGTGTGAATACAAAAAAAACTACCGGTGTCCCTAGTAAGCCTCTACTAGACTAGCTCGTTGATCAAAGATGTTTAAGGTTTCCTAACCATAGACATGTGTTGTCATTTGATAACGGGGTCACATTATTAGGAGAATGATGTGATGTACAAGACCCGTCCGTTAGCTTAGCATAATGATCGTTCAGTTTATTGCTATTGCTTTCTTCATGTCAAATACATATTCCTTCAACTATGAGATTATGCAATTCCCGGATACCGGAGGAATACCTTGTGTGCTATCAAACATCACAATGTAATTGGGTGATCATAAAGATGCTCTACAGGTATCTTCGAAGGTGTTTGTTGAGTTGGCATAGATCGAGATTAGGATTTGTCACTCTGAGTATCGGAGAGCTATCTCTAGGCCCTCTCGGTAATTGTCACGCCCAATATGCGATCCTATCCGAGAGGAACTCGAAGGTCCCACCAAGGATAGAGCCGCATATTGAAGACGCTTTTGCAAGGTGGATATCATTACATCGTACCATTACATAATAGATGGGGATACATACAAAAGGCATACAATGCCCCATGAATACAACACATCATACATAAGAGCAACATCCGACTACGGATGAAACACAAACAGAAACTCAAACGACATCCACCCTGCTAGCCCAGGCTGCCGACAAGGAACCTAGCCCCTGATCGAAGAAGAAGCAGAAGAACTCGAAAACAAGCAAGCGTCGCTCTCACGTCAGATCATTGCATTACCTGTACCTGCAACTGTTGTTATAGTAATCTGTGAGCCACGAGGACTCAGCAATCCCATTACCATGGGTATCCAGACTAGCAAAGCTTAATGGGTATGGAATGGATAAGTGGTGAGGTTGCAGCAAGCGACTAAGCAATGTATGGTGGCTAACTTACGAGTACAAGAATAGATGAGAAGCTACGCAAACGGTCGCAAACTAGTAATGATCAAGAAGTGATCCTGAACTACTTATGTTCAAACATAACCCCACCATGTTCTCTTCTCGAATTGAAAAGAGACGGTCACGGTTACGCACGCGGTTGGTGTATTTTAATTCGGATCTGGTGTCCAGTTCTCTACAACCGGATATTAAAAATTCTCATCTGCCACATAACCGCGGGCACGGCTCTCAAAAGTTTAAACCCTGCAGGGGTGTCCCAACTTAGCCCATGACAAGCTCACGATCTGTAGAGACAATCCTCAATCGTGGGACATCCGATCAGACTCGGGATCCCGATGCACAAGACATTTCGATAATGGTAAAACAAATCTAGCAAGACCTCCCGGCGTGCCGACACCCTGATAGTAGCCGTGCGTATCTCGTCTCAGGCCACGTCCGGAAAAGTCAGCCTACTAGTAAAACCAGAACCTCGGGTTGCCCCGTGATGGCCCCGTAATCTGCCCGTTTGGGACCAACACCATCAGCACTGGCCCCCCTGTATTATGTTGAATTACTCCTCGAGGACACAACCCCCTATGCAAATTAATTAATTAATTCAATATTATTATGTTGGCAAAATGTTAAAACCAAAGTTGGGCCTTGCTGGAAGAGTTTTATTCAAAGCGAACTGTCAAGAGGGGCCCATAAACCCTCACCGTGTTAGGGACGCAAAATCAAGGAACATAACACCGGTATGACGAAAACTAGGATGGCAAGAGTGGAACAAAACACCAGGCAAAAGGCCGAGCCGTCCACCCTTTACCAAGTATATATGTGCATTAATTAAATAAGAGATATTGTGATATCCCAAGATATCCAAGATATCCATGTCCCAACGTGGAACAACCTGCAACTGCACCTGCAACTAGCAACGCTATAAGAGGGGCTGAGCAATGTGGTAATATAGCTAAACAATGGTTTACTGGGATGGTGGAAAAGGGTTAGAGGTTGTTCCATGGCATATAGGGAGGCTTGAGAAACAAGTGGTAGGAAGCGCGACATAGCGATAGCATCGAGACAACTAGCATAGCAATGATAGTAGTGAGATCCAGGGTAACGGCCATCTTGCCTGAAATCCCGCTAGGAAGAAGAACAAGTCCATGAAGAAGACGAACGGGCGTAGACGAACGAAGCATAGTCGAACGAATCCTCACGATCGCAACGAAACAGGAACTATCGAGAAGAAGCACAACCGAAAAGAAGCAAACAACATGGTAAACACACAACACATAAACATGACATGATGCTCAACCAAGTATGATGCATGACAAGGCTACATGATGCTACTCATGGCAAGAGATGATGCATACAAGAACATCACATCAAAGCAGGTTTAAATGAGGCCGGAAACAACATATAACAATTCCGGTAAGTCCTCATATGCAAATTTCGAAATTGGTCCAGATCTGAAGAAAACATTAAGTTTAAGTTGTTAAACATCAAGTTAAAGTGCATCATGATGATCTACACGAATTTCTAGTCAAGTTACATATAAAGTTCATTTAATTCGAAGCTACGGCCAAGAAGATATGAGCAACACAAGTTAAACATGGCATTGATGCAAAATGCATACAAACATCAAGCAAACACACTCAAAACATGGATGCAACAAGATATTATGAAACTACATGCAATTCTAAGCAAGTTTCATATAGAGCATGCTCAAAATGGAGCAACGGTTCAACACATACACTCAAAACGAGATATCACAACAATCTGCCCAAAACAGCAACTAGACACTTTGCACTCATCAAAACAACATGCTACAGGAACCATATGAACACAAACTTGATATGCACTCAAAGTACATATTGCATACTTCAAATATCATTAAGGTTCAAGTTCATATGCATCAATATTAAACCAAGATGATCAATGCAAAAAGCAACTTTATAACACAGATTCATGACTGAAAAACAGGGCATATGCATGAGCAGAGTTAATATGATGACATGTTGGAGGCATGAAACAAAGATGATGTAGCAACTATACATAGCAACCAAGGGCACGGCATCAAAGTACACATAACAAAGAGCAAATAACATCAAGGCATCACATGCATATATCTCATGGATTAGTGGGAACCATCAAGACAAGTTTGAATGTTATAACAGTTTTAGCAAGTGTAAAACAGCAACATTATCATAGCATGTTTGCAAGCTTGGAACAGAGGTCATATGAAGTCCAAAATTATCAAACTTGGCACGTGAAAAAATTAATCATAGCATACTTCAATACATGTAATTGGAGCATCTCCAAAGAAGGCATAGATTAATTAATATCAAGCTCACAACATGGCAACATGAAGTTAGCAGAAAATTGGAACATCATTTAGGCAAGTTCATAGCAATAAAAACATATGCTACAGGACATATAAGAGGCATCAAATGGCATGGCATGATAGAGCATAACATGGACATCAAAACATGTCAACTAGGCATCTCCATATTATGCATGGATTTGATGGTAGCATCAAGCAAACACAGCAACATGATATGACAGATTCAGGCTTAGCAGTCTCTAAAAACAGCAAACAACGAGTAGCCCACTTCACAAGCTTGTTGCACTCACTACATGGCATATCATGACAAATGGAATACACCAATGCAAATATGACATGATTATGCTCCTAAAACATATGGACATGATGCTCAAAAGAAAAACACACAAAAAGATAAGAAAAAGACAAAATGACAAGTTATAACAGTTTTCAGCAGTTAACATCACTTAGCAGTTTTGCAACGATGATTATGGCATGTAGATGAACTCAAACAAGCATGCAACAGCAACCATCATGTAGAGCATCCAGAGTTGAACAATTTTACATATCATGCACTCCAAACGGAGAAACGAGCACAAACTTATGGTCACACAAACATGCACACATAATATGAATTTTCAAGGACTGCAGTTTTTTTAACAGGAAAAACAGAGCAAGCGCGAAAAGCTATATGACGATCAGGGCGCGGGATAGAGGCAGGGCGGGCTCACCTTGCGGGCCGAGGCCCGTTCAGTGGTGGGTCGGGGCAGGCCGGGCGGAGCAGGCTGGGCCAGGCCGCGGGAGGTTAGGGCCCACCCGGTGGCCCAAGCGGGCGAGCGGGGCGCGCTCGTCGTCTCCGTCCTCGAAGCAGGACGACGGCGGTGGCTCCTGGCGCGGCTTCGGCGAGGTCCAAGGGTGCGGGACGAGGTCAAGGCGGTTGGGAACGGACAGATCCGGGCATGGCGAACCCGGATCCGGCGTCGGAGGTCGGGAGGCGGCCGGACGGCGGGGCGCTGGGCGAACTCTGGCAGGGCGCAAGCCGGCGCCATGGAGCAGCTAGGGCGCGGGAGGAGGCACGGCGGGGTCACGGCGAGTGACGGCAATGGCGTCTGGCGGAGGGAGCGAGGCGCGACGAGGCAGGGGTCGGCAAGGCCACGCGGGGCGACGGGCGGCGGGGCTCCTGCGGGAGTGCTCGGGTGCAGGCGGCGGAGCGGCGGGGGCGGCTCGGCCCAGATCCGGCCCGGGTGGGCCGGGCGCGGGCTCGGGCGGGCCGCAGCTGCTGGGAGGCGCAGGGAGGCCACATGGCTTGCGGGGGTTGGCCTGGACGGCAGCTGAGCGGCGGCGCGGCCATTTTGGCAGCGACAAGTGGCGAGGCAGGGAAGGGCTGGCATGGATTTCGAGGGAGAGGTGGGAGGTCTATTTATAGACAGGGGCTAGGGTTTTGGTGGGTTTAGGGGGATCTCGGACCCTCCGATCGCGATCCAACAGTCCGGAACGGAGGGGGTCTAGGCAGGCCTAGGTTGGCTGTGTAGGAGGGGACTTGGGCTGAGAGAAGACAAGAGAAGAGAAGAGGCCCGGCGACAGTTTGGGAGACCGAAACGTCCGACGAATAAATCGGCAACGGTGCCGCTATATGTTTAATGGTTGGGCTATCAAACGGACTCCGAATGCGACGAAATTTGACAGGCGGTCTACCTACACTATAACAAGACCGCACGCCAACTTTCATCCCATTCCGAGAACATTTTTATGCCACTTATAAAATAATATTTTAGAGGTGCCGCGGGCGCGTGCGAGTGTAGCTCGGCTCATAACGGGCAGCGGAGAGAACTGGGAGACCCGAACGGATGCAAGTTGTGAAAAACATGCAGATGAAATGCACATGATGACATGGCAAAGTGCAACACGCAAGCAAATGACTTGGCATCGACGACGATTAACTGGAAGACACCTGGCACATCGGTCTCGGGGCGTTACAGTAATACACATCATAAGCTTGCAAGAAAATGACTAAGGAGTTAGTCACAAGGTGATGTATTACAGAATGAGTAAAGAGACTTGCCGGTAACGAGATTGAACTAGGTATGAAGATACCGACGATCGAATCTCGGGCAAGTAACATACCGATGGACAAAGGGAATTACGTATGTTGTTATAACGGTTCGACCGATAAAGATCTTCGTAGAATATGTAGGAGCTAATATGGGCATCCAGGCTCCGCTATTGGTTATTTACCGGAGAGGTGTCTCGGTCATGTCTACATAGTTCTCGAACTCGTAGGGTCCGCACGCTTAACGTTCGATATAGTGTTATATGAGTTGTATGTTTTGGTGACCGAATGTTTTTCGGAGTCCCGGATGAGATCACGGACATGAAGAGGAGTCTCGAAATGGTCTAGAGGTAAAGATTGATATATAATACGATGCTATTTAGACACCGGAAGTGTTTCGGGACGTACCGGGAAGGAATCGGGTCACCGGAAGGGGTTCAGGGCACCCGCCCGGCATGTTATGGGCCTTATGGGCCAAAGGAGGGGACAGACCAGCCCACAAGGGGGCTGGTGCGCCTCCTCCCTTCGTTGGCCAGCCCTAGGGAAGGAAAAAGTGGAGGGCTAGCCCCTCCTGCCTTTCCCTCTCATGGGAGAAAGGAAAGGGGGGCGCCACCCTCCCCTGCCTTTCCCCGCACTCCAAATAAGGAAAGGGGGGCGCGGCTTGGGAGGGACCCCAAGTAGGATTCCTCCTACTTGGGCGCCTCCTTTGGCTACTCCTCCCTCCCTCCCACCTATATATATGTGGGAGGGGGCGCCTAGCACACGCCAGACAATTGCCTAGCATGTTCGGCGCCTCCCTCCACCATTTACACCCCCGGTCATATTTTCGTAGTGCTTAGGCGAAGCCCTACGGAGATCACTTCACCATCACCGTTAACACACCGTTGTGCTGCCGGAACTCATCTACTACCTCGCCATCTTGCTGGATCAAGAAGGCGGAGGACGTCACCGAGCTGAACGTGTGCAGAACGCGGAGGTGCCGTACGTTCGGTACTTGATCGGTTGGAGCGCGAAGAAGTTCGACTACATTAACCGCGTTGTTAAAACACTTCTGCTTACGGTCTACGAGGGTACGTAGACACACTCTCCCCCTCGTTGCTATGCATCTGCCTGGATAGATCGTTTCGTGTGCGTAGAATTTTTTTTGTTTTCCATGCAACGTTTCCCAACAGTGGCATCATGAGCCAGGTCTATGCGTAGATGATATGCACGAGTAGAACACAAAGAGTTGTGGACGGCGATAGTCATACTGCTTACCACCAACGTCTTATTTTGATTCGGCGGTATTGTGGGATGAAGCGGCCCGGACCAACCTTACATGTCCACGCACATGAGACCAGTTCCACCAATAGACATGCAACTAGTTTTGCATAAAGGTGGCTGGCGGGTGTCTGTTTCTCCTACTTTAGTTGAATCGAATTTGACTACGGCCGGTCCTTGAAGAAGGTTAAAACAACAAACTTGATGAAACACCGTTGTGGTTTTTGCGTAGGTAAGAACGGTTCTTGCTAGAAGCCCGTAGCAGCCACGTAAAACATGCAACAACAAAGTAGAGAATGTCTAACTTGTTTTTGCAGGGCATGTTGTGATGTGATATGGTCAAGATATGATGTGATATATGTTGATGTATGAGATGATCATGTTTTGTAATATCGACAACCGGCAGGATCCTTAGGGATGTCTCTTTATTGTATGAAGTGCAAACGCCATGTAATTGTTTTACTTTATCACTATGCATTAGCGATAGTTGTAGAAGCAATAGTTGATGTGACGACCTCAACGCAACGACGCTATGATGGAGATTAAGGTGTCAAGCCGGTTACTATGGAGATCATGACGATGCTTTGGAGATGGAGATCAAAAGCACAAGCTGATGGCCATATCATGTCACATTTTTTTGATTTCATGTGATGTTTATCTTTTATGCATGTTATTTTGCTTAGAACGACGGTAGCATTATAAGATGATCCCTTCACTTAATTTCAAGATAAAAGTGTTCTCCCTGAGTATTCACCGTTGCTATAGTTCGTCATTTCGAGACACCACATGATGATCGGGTGTGATAGGCTCTACGTTCACATACAACGGGTGTAAGACAGTTTTGCACATGCAGAATACTTGGGTTAAACTTGACGAGCCTAGCATGTACAGACATGGTCTCGGAACACTGGAGACCGAAAGGTCGAATGTGAGTCATATAGTAGATATGATCAACATAGAGATGTTCACCATTGATGACTAACCCATCTCACATGATGATCGAACATGGGTTAGTTGATTTGGATCACGTATCACTCAGATAACTTGAGGGGTGTTTATTTAAGTGGGATTTCATTAGTAATTTGATTAATTGAACTAATTTATCATGAACTTAGTCTTAATAGTTTTTGCATATCTATGTTGTAGATCAATAGCTCGTGATATAGCTTCACTATTTTTGATATGTTCCTAGAGAAAACTAAATTGAAAGATGATAGTAGCAATGATGTGGACTGGGTCCATGATCTGAGGATTATCCTCATTGCTGCACAGAAGATTTATGTCCTTGATGCACCACTAGGTGACAGACCTATTGCAGGAGCAGATGCAGACGTTATGAACATTTGGCAAGCTCGATATGATGACTACTTAATAGTTTAGTGCGCCATGCTTTACGGTGTAGAACCGGGAATTCAAAAATGTTTTGAACGCCACGGAGCATATGAGATGTTCCAAGAGCGGAAATTGGTATTTCAGACTCATGCCCATGTCGAGAGGTATGAGACCTGATAAGTACTTTGCCTACAAGATGGAGGGGAATAGCTCAACCAGTGAGCATGTGCTCAGAATGTCTGGGTACTACAATCGGTTGAATCAAGTGGGAGTTGATCTTCCAGATAAAATAGTGATTGACAGAGTTCTCTAGTCACTATCACCAAGCTACTAGAACTTCGTGATGAACTATAATATGCAAGGGATGAAGAAAACGATTCCCGAGCTCTTCGTGATACTGAAATCGGCGAAGGTAGAAATAAAGAAAGAGCATCAAGTGTTGATGGTTAAACAAGACCACAAGTTTCAAGAAAAAGGGCAAGGGAAAGAAAGGGAACTTCAAAAAGAATGGCAAGCAAGTTGCCACTCCCGTGAAGAAGCCCAAAGCTGGACCTAAGCCTAAAACTAAGTGCTTCTACTGCAAAGGGAATGGTCACCAAAAGCGGAACTGCCCCAGATACTTGGCGGATAAGAAGGATGGCAAAGTGAACAAAGGTATATTTGATATACATGTTATTGATGTGTACTTTACTAGTGTTCATAGTAGCCCCTTGGTATTTGATACCGGTTCAGTTGCTAAGATTAGTAACTCAAAACAGGAGTTGCAAAATGAACAGAGACTAGTTAAGGGCGAGGTGATGATGTGTGTTGGAAGTGATTCCAAGGTTGATAAGATCACCATCGCACACTCCCTCTACCTTCAGGATTAGTGTTGGACCTAAATAAATGTTATTTGGTGTTTGCGTTGAGCATGAATATGATTGGAGCATGTTTATTGTGATACGGTTATTCATTTAAGTCAGAGAATAATTGTTGTTCTGTTTAAATGAATAAAACCTTCTATGGTCATACACACAATGTAAATGGTTTATTGAATCTCGATCGTAGTGATACACATATTCATAATATTGATGCCAAAAGATGCGAAGTTAATAATGATAGTGTAACATATTTGTGGCACTACCGTTTAGGTCATAATGGTGTAAAACGCATGAAGAAACTCCATACATATGGACTTTTGGAATCACTTGATTATGAAACATTTGATACTTGCGAACCATGCCTCATGGGCAAGATGACTAAAACTCCATTCTCCAGAACAATGGAGAGAGCTAATGACTTATTGGCAATAATACATACCGATGTATGCGGTCCGATGAGTGTTGAAGCACGCGGCGAGTATCGTTATTTTCTCACCTTCACTAATGATTTGAGTAGATATGGGTATGTCTACTTGATGAAACACAAGTCTGAAACATTTGAAAAGTTCAAAGAATTTCAGAGTGAAGTTGAGAATCATCATAACAAGAAAATAAAGTTTCTACGATCCGATCACGGAGGCGAATATTTGAGTTATGAATTTGGCCTTCATTTAAAACAATGTGGAATTATTTCACAACTCATGCCACCTGGAACACCACAGCGTAATGGTGTGTCCGAACATCCTAATCGTTCTTTATTAGATATGGTGCGTTCTATGATGTCTCTTACCGATTTACCACTATTGTTTTGGGGTTATGCATTAGAGACAGCTACATTCACGTTAAATAGGGCACTGTGTGAATCCGTTGAGACGACACCGTTTGAACTATGGTTTGGCAAAAACCTAAGCTGTCGTTTCTTAAAGTTTAGGGATGTGACGCTTATGTTAAAAGGCTTCAGCCTGATAAGCTCGAACCTAAATTGGAGAAGTGCATCTTCATAGGATACCCTAAGGAAACTATTGGGTACACCTTCTACCATAGATCCGAAGGCAAGATCTTTGTTGCTAAGAATGGGTCCTTTCTAGAGAAGGAGTTTCTCTCGAAAGAAGTGAGTGGGAGGAAAGTAGAACTTGATGAAGTAATTGTACCTTCTCTCGAATTGGAAGGTAGCACATCACAGAAAACCGTTCCCGTGATGCCTACACCAACTCGAGAGGAAGTTAATGATGGTGATCATGAAACTTCAGATCAAGTTAATACTGAACTTCGTAGGTCAACCAGAGCACGATCCGCACCGGAGTGGTACAGTAATCCTGTCCTGGAAGTCATGTTACTAGACCAAGGCGAACCTACGAACTATGCAGAAGCTATGATGAGCCCAGATTCCGACAGATGGCTAGAGGCCATGAAATCTGAGATAGGATCCATATATGAGAACAAAGTGTGGACTTTGGTGGACTTGCCCGATGATCAGCAAGCCATTGAGAATAAATGGATCTTCAAGAAGAAGACAGACGCTAATGGTAATGTCACCATCTATAAAGCTCGACTTGTCACAAAAGTGTTTTCGACAAGTTCAAGGGGTTGACTACAATGAGACTTTCTCACCCGTAGTGATGCTTAAGTCCGTCCGAATCATGTTAGCAATTGCCGCATTTTATAATTATGAAATCTGGCAAATGGATGTCAAAAACAGCATTCCTTAATGGATATTAAAGAAGAGTTGTATATGATGCAACCGGAAGTTTTTGTCGATCATAAAGGTGCTAACAAAGTGTGCAAGCTCCAGCGATCCATCGATGGACTGGTGCAAGCATCTCGGAGTTGGAATATACGTTTTGATGAGGTGATCAAAGCATATGGTTTTATACAGACTTACGGTGAAGCCTGTATTTACAAGAAAGTGAGTGGGAGCTCTGTAGCATTTCTGATATTATATGTGGATGACATATTGCTGATTGGAAATGATATAGAATTTTTGGATAGCATAAAAGGATACTTGAATAAGAATGTTTCAATGAAAGACCTTGGTGAAGCTGCTTATATATTGGGCATCAAGATCTATAGGGATAGATCGAGACACTTAATAGGACTTTCACAAAGCACATACCTTGGCAAAGTTTTGAAGAAGTTCAAAATAGATCAGTCAAAGAAAGGGTTCTTGCCTGTGTTGCGAGGTGTCAAGTTGAGTAAGACTCCAAGCCTGACCACGGCAGAAGATAGAGAGAGCATGAAAGTCATTCCCTATGCCTCAGCCATAGGTTCAATAAATTAAGCCATGCTGTGTACCAGACCTATTGTGTACCTTGCCATGAGTTTGACAAGGGGGTACAATAGTGATCTAGGAGTAGATCACTATACAACGGTCAAAATTATCCTTAGTTACCTAAAAGGACTAAGGAATATTTTTTGGTTATGGAGGTGATAAAGAGTTCGTCGTAAAGGGTGACGTCGATGCAAGCTTTGTCACCGATTCGGATGACTCTGAGTCTCAATTATTCAAAGTGGGAGCAATTAGCTAGGGTAGCTCCATATAGTGCTTTCTAGACATAGAAATTTGCAAAAATACATACAGATCTTAATGTGACAAACCCGTTGACTAAACTTCTCTCGCAAGCAAAACATGATCACTCCTTAATACTCTTTGGGTGTTAATCACATGGCGATGTGAACTAGATTATTGACTCTAGTAAACTCTTTGGGTGTTGGTCAGATGGCGATGTGAACTATGGGTGTTAAATCACATGGTGATGTGAACTAGATTATTGACTCTAGTGCAAGTGGGAGACTGAAGGAAATATGCCCTAGAGGCAATAATAAAGTTGTTATTTTATATTATGTTTCCTTATTCATGATGAAGGTTTATTATTCATGCTAGAATTGTATCGATCAAAAACTTAAATACATGTGTGAATACATAAACAAATCCCGTGTCCCTAGCAAGCCTCTACTATACTAGCTCGTTGATCAAAGATGGTTAAGGTTTCCTAACCATAGACATGTGTTGTCATTGGATAGCGGGATCACATCATTAGGAGAATGATGTGATGGACAAGACCCATCCGTTAGCTTAGCATAATGATCGTTTAGTTTATTGCTATTGCTTTCTTCATGTCAAATACATATTCCTTCGACTATGAGATTACACTACTAGGAAAAGGGCTATAGCTGATATGGACATTAATGGCGCACCATGTATGTGGTCTCATTACTAATGGCGCACCAGACACACGGTTCGCCATTACTAGCAAATTTTATTTTTTTTATTTTTCCAAAACTATTAATGGCGCACCAGGGCACAGTGCGCCATTACTAGTTTTAACTATTAATGGCGCACCACACGCTCCGTGCGCCACTACTAACAATTTTTTTTTTATTTTTTTTTTCAAAACTAGTAATGGCGCACCTGTGTGAAGTGCGCCATTACTAGTTCAATCTAGTAATGGCGCACCACAACCACGGTGCGCCACTACTAACAATTATATTTTTTTTTTTTGCAAAACTAGTAATGGCGCACCCCTAACTGGTGCACCATTAGTAACCAGGGTTACTAATGGCGCATTTTTAGGTGATGCGCCATTAGTAACCTGGGACCAGCTAGATATTTTGGACAGCCACCTACCACACTCACTTTCCCCGCTTCATTCTCTCCACCTCCTCCTCCAAGCTTGTCTCGGCTGCCTCCTCCTCCTCACCTCATTTGCACCATAGATTCACCCAAATTAAGTGGTTAAATTACCATTTTTTGATAGGTAAGTAAGGGGAACGCTTTCCTTAATTATGTTGTAGATCTACTTTTTTCTCCCTCCAACAACGTGCACTTGCACTTTTTATGGCCTAGATCTACGTATGTTTGTGGTGTTGCATTTGTTTGTGGTGTTGCATATGTTTGTGTTTGCAGGTACCGGTATTTGAAATGCGATAGTTGCCAATATTTTGCCGGAATATTGATTCATTTCCGTTTCGGCGAGAATTTGGCACTATGCATTCTTTTTGGTCCTATTTTTAGGCAAAGTCATGCCAAATTTTTTCTTGGTTCTAAAATATCGTTTTGCTCTACCCCGCAGACGACCATGGTCCGCACGATGACCGAAGGCATCATGAATAGGTTTTTCAGCTCCGCGAAGGCCGAGATGCTTCAAAAGAACGAGACGGAGATAAGATGTCCGTGTCGAAGATGCAAGCTGAAGAGCCTTATTACGGACCCGGATTCCGGACAAGTGCGGGACCACCTGCTCTTGCATGGTTTCATGGATGGCTATTGGTGGCAAGGTGATGAAGATGACTATGAAGTCGTCCATGGGGGCCGGGCAAGAAATGAGGAAGGGCAGCAAGACAACCGCGGCGGCGAGGGCGGGCGAGAAGACGAAGAATCTCCAGGACATGATCACGATGGTGATGCAGTACACAGTCATCATGTAGAAGATGCCGGACATGATGATGAGGAAGATCAAGACGAAGGGCATGATCATGAAGATGAAGATGCCGGAGCAGACGACGATGGACCATCGATGGGCTGGGTGCAGGACCCTCATATTCAAGAGCTGCTTCTCAAGCAGACGGATAACGCAAGAGCTGCCGCCCGAGAGAAAGCCAAGCTGGATCAACTGGAGATAGATGCGGTTACTCCATTGTATGAAGGGTGCAGGCCCGAGGATACCCGCCTGAAAGTAACGCTCATGGCTCTGGAGATGAAGGTAAAACACAAAATGACCGACGCATGCTTCGACGAGAACATGTCATTCTGGCACGAACGTCTTCCCAAGGGGAACAAGTGCCCGACTAGTTTTGAGGAGGCGAAGAAAATCGTGTGTCCTCTGGATTTACAGCACGTGAAATACCATGTGTGCATGAACTATTGCATCATTTATCGGGACGAGCACGCGGAGTCTACCATATGTCCGGTGTGCGGCGTCACTCGATACAAGAAGAGGAAGAAAGCTCCTCGAAAAGTGGTGTGGTACTTTCCGATCACTCCTCATCTGCAGCGGTATTTCCCAGACCCTAAGGCAGCAAAGCTCCTGCGTTGGCACGCGGATAGGGAGGAGAAGAAGCGAGAAGATGATGGAAAAGATCCGAAGATAAATAAAAAAGACAAGATGCTGAGTCACCCTAAGGATGCGAGCCAGTGGCAAGCGTTGAACTTCGAATAACCAGATTTTGGGGACGATCCAAGGAACATCATGCTGGGCGCGAGCATCGATGGAGTCAATCCGTTTGGCAGCCAGAGAAGCACACATAGCACCTGGCCTGTGTTTGTGTGGATGTACAACCTTCTCCCCTGGAAGTGCATGAAGAGGAAGTACATTCATATGAGTATGCTAATTGAAGGGCCGAAACAACCAGGGAACGACATCAATCTGTATCTGGGGCTGCTGAAAGTGGAGCTAGACACGCTGTTGAAAACGCCAGCCAATACGTGGGACGCCGCAGAGAAAGAATATTTCGCTTTGAGAGCCGCACTGCTCACGACGGTGCAAGACTATCTCGGTTACGGATATGTCGCGGGCAGGTGGTCCACGGATTTCGTGCATGCGTCATGTGCATGGATGACACAACGTATCGCCAGCTAGATAGAGATCCCGGGTCTTCGAAAACTGTGTTCATGGGACATCGAAGGTGGCTTCGCGATGATGACTCATGGAGAAAACGCAAGGATCTGTTCGATGGTGAAACCGAACCCCGAAGACGCCCGCGTACGAGGAGTGGCGAGGAAATAGACGAGCTGTTGAAAAATTGGAAAGAGTGCCCACCGCCGGGAAAGAAGCGAAAGGCGCCAGAGCCGCTGCTGAAGGTATGGAAAACGAGGTCGGTTTTCTGGGACTTGCCGTACTGGAAGATCCTCCGTGTGCCTCACAGCCTTGATGTCATGCATATCACGAAGAACGTGTGCGAGAGTCTGCTTGGTACCCTGCTCAACATGCCAGTGAGGACCAAAGATGGGCCGAGAGCAAGGGCAGACTTGAAATCAATGGGCATCAGGGAGGAGCTTCACGCTAATGATGATGAGGCGACGGACACGGAAAGTAGTCGCAAAGGCAAAAAGGCCAAGAAGATCGGAAATGACTGCCCTCCCGCGTGCTTCACTCTAAGTCAGGAGGAGATCGAGCAGTTTTTCACCTGCCTCGTAGGAGTAAAAATTCCTTACGGGTACACGGGGAAGATAAGCAGGTACCTAGACTCAGCGAAGCAGAAGTTCAGCGGGATGAAGTCTCACGACTATCACGTACTGATGACGTAGATACTTCCAGTTGCAATCTGTGGGATCATGGACGCGCACGTCCGTGAAACGCTATTTGGCCTATGCAACTTTTTTGACGTCATCTCTCGGAAGTCGGTTGGCGTGAGGCAACTCAGAAGGCTACAGGAAGAGATCGTGGTGATACTATGCGAGCTTGAGATGTACTTCCCGCCCGCATTCTTTGATGTTATGGTGCATCTGCTGGTCCATATCGTGGAGGATATCATCCAATTCGGGCCGACGTTCCTGCACAGCATGATGCCGTTCGAAAGGATGAATGGTGTCATCAAAGGATACGTTCGCAACATGTCACGTCCAGAGGGAAGCATAGCCAGGGGCTTTCTGACCAAAGAGTGCATCTCCTACTGCATGAATTATCTAGGCATCGAGAACCCCGTTGGTCTGCCCGTCAACAGGCACCTCAGCAGGCTCGCTGGATGGGGTCACCGCGATCATCGCCGCGAAATGCATGTCGACTTCAAGGGTCGACTCGCCGACTTTGAAAGAGCAAACCTAGTCGCGCTACAACACATAGACGTGGTCGATCCTTGGGTGGTAGAGCACAAAACCTTTATTGAGAAGACGTATAATGACCGAGGCCAACAGAGGATGGACGGAGATATAATCAAAGAGCACAACTCATGTTTCATGCGTTGGTTCAAGGACAAGCTTCTGTTGTACCCTTTACATGAGGATTCTTCCGCGGAAGAAAAACTCATATTCGCCTTGTCACAGGGCGCCGAGCACAACCTGATGACCTATGAGGCGTACGATATCAACGGCTACACATTCTACACCGAGGACAAGGACATGAAGAGCGATGGTTATCAGAACTCCGGGGTAACGATGGAATCCTACACCGGTAACGACAACGACAGATACTACGGAAGGATCGAGGAGATCTGGGAGCTAAGCTACGCTGGAGAGAAGGTCCCGATGTTCCGTGTAAGATGGGCCAAGAGCGTCCTAAAAGAAGACCGGTATTTCACCATCATGGTTATACCCGAAGCCAAATCCAAGACCGCGGGCGCAAACGTCACCGCGAAAAATGAGCCATGGGTACTGGCTTCCCAAGTGGACCAATGCTTCTTCATTACCGACCCGTCAAAGCCCAGTCGTGTTGTCGTGAGGAGAGGCAAAAGGAAGATCATCGGAATGGATGGAGTCGCCAATGAGCAAGACTTCGACAAGTATGGTGACCCGAAGATGGAACATGACGACGACGATGAAGTGCCATACACCACAAGAAGAAGCAGGACCACCCTACCTAAAGAACGTCCGTTCAACAGAAGAACTCCATTTGCGAAAAAGAAGGGCAAGAAGATTGTGAAAAGATAGCTAGCTAAGATCGATTGTATTTAAATCGTAGTCTTCATTTCTCGATTGTATTTCGACATATGGAAATGGGCGGCACTTTTTGAATTCATGAATATTTTGAAATCTGATGATATTTTTTCATATTCATAAATGTTTTCTAAAAAATTATTAGATGCAACTAAAAATCCAAAAGAAAATCAAATAACAAATTTGATGATATTTTTTCATATTCATATTTTTTCATAAATGTTTTGAAATCTGATGATATTTTTCCACATTCATAAATGTTTTCAAATTTGATCGTCATTTTCTAAAAAATTATTAGATGCAACTAAAAATCCAAAAAAAAACAGTTAGTAATGGCGCACCAGGGGAGGGTGCGCCATTGCTATGAAGGTATTTATGGCGCACCCGAATGAGGTGTGCCATTGATATACAAATTTTTATTTATATTTATTCTTGTATTTTATTTTTCAATGTTCCTTTTCCTGCTTAAATTTCATGGGCACTTTTTGAATTCATGAATATTTTTTCAAATTTGATGATATTTTTTCATATTCATAAATGTTTTACCAATTCACAAATGAATGCAACTAAAAACCCAAAAAAAAAAATTACTAATGGCGCACCGCTAGGTGGTGCGCCATTGCTATCCAAAAAAAAAGTTACTTATGGCGCACCGCTAGGTGGTGCGCCATTGCTATCCCTCCCCCCACTAAAATCCCCAATCTCACATCTCTCTCAGCCCCCCCACTGCGCGCCGCTGCCCCGACCCACTGCGCCGCCTCCCCTACGTGGTCCGCTGCCCCCGCGCCCCCGCCGCCTCCCTCTCCCCATCGTCCCCTTCCTCCCCCTCTGACCCACTGTGTCGCCGCCCCTACGTGCGCCGCCGCCCCCGCGCCCCTGCCGCCTCCCTCTCCCCATCCTCCCCTTCCTCCCCCTCCGACCCCACCCCGACGCGTCTCCGTCTCCACGCCGTCGAGCACCGAAGCAGGCCGGAGAAGTCCAGCACGAGCGTCTACGTCGTCTCTGTCGGATACGTCGATGAACCGGACCGGAGCCGAGCCGAGGAGCACCACGAACCCGCCACCGAGCCCTTCTTCCACCTTGGATTCCGCCGCCTCTTCTTCAAGTCCGGCCGGCCTGCTGCTCCTAATCCACCACCGGGCCTTCGTGTGCCTCCGCGGTGAGCTCCCCTCGCTTGATGTGTTGTACTTTCAGACAACTGAAAATTCAGTGAAGTGTCACTAGGAGTAGTAGGAACTGTCAAAATTTAGTTACCTATCACTAGGAGCTTTCAAAATTCTGTTTGCTGTACCATGTGCTGAAGGCCTGATTGAACCTTTTGTTGGTCTAGAAAACCTGACACAAGGTAGGGTGCTGACCCATGGACAGACACAATCACTATTCAGACAGACCATGTCCTCATGGAAAACATTTGCCTGAACTTACTGTGATCGTTCGATCTGCAAGGCCACTGAAGACGGTGCATAAGTGCATGATGATCGTGTGCGTATGTTACGTGGCGCTGCCGGTGGTTGGGATCACCCTAGTGGATGAAACACAATTAGATTTTGTCAATGTAGACTCTATTTGTAGAAAGTTTGTGCTCTATTAAGCAGAGCAGTGTGTGAGTAGGACACACATCATTCTTTTAGTATGCCTACTAGCTAGCACAATTGTTCAGAGACTACTGTTTTTGCAAGAGATTGCACTAGTCACTTGTCTAAGCCAATAACCCTAGACTTTGCCAAACACAGCTTTATCTTCTTGAGTCACTAGATTGTCGGGTTAGTCTAGTCATTCAGCTAAAATTACACTAACTACGTTAACTAACAAAACAGTCTTAACTGGAAAAAATCAGTAGATATCAGTAGAGCAATTATGATCTGAACAATTTTCAGTAGTAGAACAATTATGATCTGAACAATTTTCAGTAGTAGAACAATTATGATTTGTTGATAATGTACTCCAGAATTGTGAATACTAAATGAAACTTTGAGGAGGTCATCTTTAATCTGAATAATAATCTTTACAGGGAAGCTGTAGTACCATATGAATGCACAAGATGGATGTCATACTCAGCATGGATGTTTTACTGCCATTATCTTTGTTTGCAAATGTTTCCGTAAAGATGATACTCCTCAAATTCAGTTAAACTATTGCCCAGAAAATGATTTTGCCTTGTCCACCTAGGATAATGATTTTGCCTTGTCCACCCGATAGGCCCTTGAGTTTGCCGGAATGTCGATTAACTTCCGTTCCGGCAAATTCGGGTACTCCATATGTCCTATTTTCAGCAAAGGTGATGCTGAAATTTTCCGTGAATTTTAGCATGACTTTGCTAAAAATAGGACATATGGGGTACTTGCGACTAATGCATGGGCCGGGGTATCTTAGTACTTAATTAAGTAGGATCAACTGCCTCTTGTGTTATACATATAGAAGTGTGATATCAACTCATAGTTATTACTAATGTCAGTTGCTCGTCATCGATAAACCCTAATCTGGTAGGATGACCTACTAAAAAAGCCCATACCACATATTCTTTTAGGGTGCCTCGTCATCGATAAACCCTAAATGATGAAAACTTAGGCTTTTAGGGTGCCTCGGTGTCGATAAAAACTTAAATGATGAAAGCTTAGGCTTTTAGGGTGCCTCGGCGTCAACAAACCCTAAATGATAAAAGCTTAGCTTTTAGGATGCCTCGGTGTCGACAAACCCTAAATGAGGAGACAAGAAGAAGGGGGTTAGGAAGGGACTTGGACCTTAGGAACAACACACTAACAGGTTCCATCCCAAAACACCTAGGCAATATCACAAACATCTCTCAATTGTTCCTTGACAATAACCAACTTTTTGGCGACATTCCTCGAGAATTAGGTTATTTGGTCAACTTAGAGATCTTGTTCCTTGACAATAACCAACTTTTTGACCAAACTTTTTTCCTATTTAGAGCGAAACATGGCCCACAACGATGAGGCCGGTGGTTCGGGCGGCAAGGCATTCTGGGAGCTGTCCCAGGAGATGGAGGAAGAACCTCAGCGTTATGAGGACGCCGCGGAAGACACCGATCCTGACTACACAACCCCTAGTGGCGTCGGGGATGACATTACTGATGGTGCCGCCGAGGATGCCACCACTGATGATGGCAGCGCACGCACAGATGGCAGCCAACCGAAGAGGCAACGGAAGGACCGGCGCCCGAACATGCTCGGCACCGTCAAGGAGGAATTTACTGAAGTGTCCTCCGAGGGGCATCCAATGGCGCCCAAAGAATTAGTCAAGGGGTACGCAGGACAGCTCGGGTGCATTCTCCGGAGCACCGTCTCGATCAACACCGAGAACCTAAGGCATCGTGACCGAGGGAATTTGCGCAACCTCCTCTTCACGAAGCTGCACGAACGATACAAGTTCCCCGGTGACTTCGCAAACACATGCCTCTCAGGGAATAAAGTGAACAGTGCCGCCCTCATGAAGATGAGCATGGCCCTGGCTACTTGGACAGGCGCGGTGAAGAGAATGATTGACAAAGGTGATAGTTATGAGAAGATCAAGGAGAAAAATCCTTCGATCAGCGAAGCTGACTACCTGGAGTTCAAGATCGAGTGCGAGAGCACCGCATCCGAGGAATCAAGTCGGTGGGGGAAAGATATGCGGGACTTGAACTTAGGACAGCACACACTCGGTCCCGGTGGTTATAGAGTGGCGGAACCTATATGGGACAAGGAGGACGCGGAGCGTGCCGAGCAAGGCCTACCGCCCCGCTTCGATAAATACCGTGACAAACAGACCAGGAACTATGTCAAGGCCCGGTACAAGATTGACCCGGTAACCAAGGAGCTTACCACGGATCCGAAGACCAAGGCGCTTGAGCATGTTCTGGTAAGGAATACACCCGCGCGTAATTAGCTCCATATGGTTGCATTCTAATTAATGAAGCCAAATTTTTAAATGGTTCACGTTCCTTCCGCAGGAAACTAAAAGCAGTAGCGCGGGGTCGTCTCAGAGCTCCCCTTTCGACACCCCTTTAAATAGGGCGTTGAATGTAATGAAAAACAAGGATAAGCTTAGTAAGCCGTCGTCAGCTGGTCGTGTGGCCGGCAAAGGCTTGTCCACGAAATAGTCAGAATACTATACCGCTGGGCGAAAGGAGAGAAAGACGGCCTGCTCGGAAAGCCAGGAGCGCGAGGTTCAACAACTCAAGGCACAAGTGGCGCGGGTTCCGGAGATGGTCGAAGAGCAAGTGCGAGACCAACTGGGAGCGACGATCACCGCCATTATGCCTACCTTGGTTTCTGGGCTGCAGGCGTGGATTGCGGGCGGCCAACAGGGGCCGCCCCCGATTCCCAGCTTCACGGGCAGCAACTCGCGCAACGGGCCGGCGGCGCCATTGGTGTCTCCGGCGAAGGCGGCATTGGTGTCTCCCGCGACGGCGCCGGCATTGCAGCTTAATGCACCCAGGTGTGGGAAGAATACGCCGGCCGGCACCTCGGCAGCAAGCGGCCCCTCCGTCAATTGCACGCCCACCATTGGCGGTGCTTCGACATTAGCCGAGCTCGACGCCATCACGGTAACTAATTAAGCCTCTCGGCCGATGACTTCATATCAATGCCTTTGACTGGGCATCCCTGACGCCCTACATGTTTTTGCAGGGCGCCGCCGACGTTCCATGCACTCTCCTGCACTTTGTGGACGGCGAGTTGATCGATGTCGCCAAGGCCAGAATCGTTCAACCAGGCAACCGCCTATTCCATGGTAATCTGATGCCACCCAACGTGTATAGGGTTCAACTGGTTCGGGTGCTGCAGGGCTGCGACGACTTGTTACCTCCGTTTCGACCCCCTGGGGCCGACGAAGATGATGTGATGACCCTCAGCGCCTGGTTAAGTTGGCCCCTGCTTTGGCCGAAGAGCCAGATTCGTTTGGGGGCGGGGGACACCACTCCACAGACAACACCGCCAGTCGTGCCGGCGCCAAGCCATGGCAAGACCGCCGCAACGCTACCGGACATGCCGGACATGCATATGGCACAGCATCCAGACGACGACGACGATGGTACATTTACCAAAGTTGATAAGTACTTCAATGAACATGGGTACGGTGATGAATTCTTGGGGCCTCCTTCTCAAGAACCCAACCCTGCAAAATACGATCTAGCTGGTACCACGGAGAAACCCAATTGCAACAGGCGTCGTCTGGCGTTCAGTTCTCAGGAGACGCCTCCAGCTGCCGCCTTCCCCGAGACTCAGATAGCCGAGGTGTGAAATATTATTAGCCCCAACACACTCAAGAAGGCGGTCTCTGAGCAGAACTCGATCCAATTACAGCAGAAGAAGAAGGGACGGAAAAGAAAGAGTAACAAGGGTGCGAGCCAGCCAGCACCGAGTACGATCCGTGCTCAGGACGGGCCACCTTCACCTAAGGATATCTCTTGGAGGGTGCATGTCGCGGGTAGGCCGATGGTACCGACTAATCTGCTCAATGCTGCAACCGGTGCTATGCGGAGTCTGCATGACAGTGTTCTTTCTTTGGAGAAGCGGTGTCTCTGAGAGAATGATGTGGCATACCCGGTTTTCGTGGCCAAGGTGCCAGAGGGCAAGGGCTTTGTGGATAGCGCCATCGGGGGTATGATCGTCCTGCGGTTTGATGACATCTTCGCTATGTTTAACCTTCATCCGCTGCACTACACCTTCGTTTGGCTATTTTCGCTGAGTATGGAGATACGGATCATTAGAGACAAGACCCCGGACATCGTGATAGTCGACCCCTTCTACATGCGTGCCAAGATCTTGGGCAGCGCTGGGGACCGGCAAGTCGCGAGTTCATCCCTCAAAGGCGTCATTCTGGCAAACCCAGATAAGGATAACTTCCTCGTGCCTTACTTTCCCGAGTAAGTCATCCCCTCACCGCCCCGTAACATATGATTTCTTAGATTTCGATCATTCTTTTTTTTTCTAACATTCCATGTTTTGTGCAGTGACACACATTGCACACTCATCCTCTTAAGCCCGAAATATTCCATGGCCATGTATTTCGACTAGGACCGTCAGTCGAAGAAAGACTACACAAATATCAAGAAAGTTCTTGATGATGTTCTCCCCGGCTACGCCAGATCTGGAGGCACCTTCAGCAGGCCAATTCGTAGGTACGGCAAGCACGTGTTCACCCACAATACGACGTTCCCCTGCGTCAAGCAGCCGCCTGGCGGTCAGAAGGATGCCTACTACGCCCTCCATCACATGCGGGCGATCGTACGGGACCAGAATCACCTTCTGCTACCAAATAATCTCAAAGATGGGCCGCACGCTTGTCGGCAATCCAGGACGCGGACATCACACAAGAATTCTTTCGCATCCAGTCGGAGTTTGCAGAAATCATCCATCAAGATGTCCTTCGTACCTCGGGGCAGTTCTACCTCAGATATCAACCGTCCAACAGTGAGATAGAAACAACGCTACAAATGCAGGCTGACAACGCCTGCGATTTCATGACCATCATGATAGACGGCGGCTTCATCCACGCTCCGGTCCCTGAGTCGGGTCAAAAGTAGTGATGCTATGTAGTTCTGAAATATCGATTAGCTCATGTTGTAATTAAACTTTAATGAACTTGTATGTCTCTTTGGTTTGAACAATCGTTCAACTTATATGTAATCGATGCTATTTATTAGTAGGACCATGAATCACGCTATTAATGTCTTGCTTTTCTCTTCCGATCCTTTTGTTGCATACTTATATATTGCTTATGTATTGTCTGTGAATTGCTACTAATGTTTTGTTTGGCTAGTGCATAGAGATGCCGTCGTATGTCGTGTACAAGGGTAAGGTTCCCGGAGTCTACGATGACTAGGAGGAGTGTCGGAGACAGGTTCACCATTTCATCGGTAACAGTTACAAAGGGTACACCACTAGGGCGGAGGCGGAAGCTAGATACGCGCGCTATCTAGCGGGAGAGAGGAGGGAGCGGAGGAGGAACCGGATGAAGACCAGTTTCATCGCGATGATGCTCATCGTGATGACCGCAGCTCTCATCTATGTGATGGTAGTTTAGATGATCGATATCGACTTGTAATGTGAAGACAAACTCGCTACTCGCGGTCTCGAGACATGTAATGTTCTAACTTTGTTCGGTCTTTTGAATTCGGAGACTAGCTAATATGATGAATTGCATTCGGAGACTAATCTTCTATTATATTCGATGAATCTGCTGTTTATATGTTTTGCTGTCTATATTCTGTGCAGTAATATATTTTGTAATCTGTGCAAATATCAGAAAATAAAAAAAAATATTCCTAATATTCATACTAGTGGCGCACCATACAGCACATTAGTGGCGCACTGCTATAAAAAATACTAGTGGCGCATTATCTGTTAGTGCGCCATTAGTAACCCAGAGCATAAGGTAAATATGGCCCCCTAGGAGGCATACTAATGGCGCACCGTGTGACTTACTAATGGCGCACTGCCTGGTGCGCCACTATAGTCTGGTATACTAATGGCGCACCAGGGGTGCGCCATTTGTATATGTTACTAGTGGCGTGATGATAGTGGCGCACCTGTAGTGCGCCATTAATGGCCAAAACAGGTGCGCCACTAATAAGCCTTTTCCTAGTAGTGTTATGCAACTCCCAGATACCGGAGGAATACCTTGTGTGCTATCAAACATCACAACATAACTGGGTGATCATAAAGATGCTCTACAGGTATCTTCGAAGGTGTTTGTTGAGTTGGCATAGATCGAGATTAGGATTTGACACTCCGAGTATCGGAGAGGTATCTCTGGGCCCTCTCGGTAATACACATCATAAGCTTGCAAGCAAATGACTAAGGAGTTAATCACAAGGTGATGTATTACAGAACAAGTAAAGAGACTTGCCGGTAATGAGATTGAACTAGGTATGAAGATACCGATGATCGAATCTCGGTCAAGTAACATACCAATGGACAAAGGAAATTACGTATGTTGTCATAACGGTTCAACCGATAAAGATCTTCGTAGAATATGTAGGAGCCAATATGGGCATCCAGGTTCCTCTATTGGTTATTGAAAGGAGAGGTGTCTCGGTCATGTCTACATAGTTCTCGAACCTGTAGGGTCCACACGCTTAACGTTAGATATAGTGTTATATGAGTTGTATGTTTTGGTGACCGAATGTTGTTCAGAGTCCCGGATGAGATCACGGACATGATGAGGAGTCTCAAAATGGTCAAGAAGTAAAGATTGATATATAATACGATGGTATTTGGACACCGGAAGTGTTTCGGGACGTACCGGGAAGGAATCGGGTCACCGGAAGGGGTTCCGGGCACCCCCGGCAAGTTATGGGCCTTATGGGCTGTCGCGGGAAACCACGGCCACCTATGGGACCAGGATGACCCCTTGCTGGTTCGGCAGGGGGATGACGCATTGCACAAAGAGCAGACCAGCATGGGCCAGCGCGGCAGAGATCACACGGGCAGTTTTTACCCAAGTTCGGGCAGCCGCGAGGAGTAAAACCCTACTCCTGCTTCGATGGATTGATGGTGGAAATGTGGTGGCGGGGCATAGTACACTTGCCCGGCAAGTGTTGCCTCAGGGCGGTAGCGACTACGCGCATATGGGGGTGTGAGTTCTCTTACTTTCCAACCCCTATCACCGTTGCCATGGGCCTCCTTTTATAGGTTAAGGGGTCACCACAGTGGCAAATCAGTCATTAGACACTGATAAGATAGCAAATAGTGCTATCACACCTAACTCTGCAGGCTGACAGTGCGCATTTAATGCACCGCTTAACGTCAAGTCATTCGTTGCCCAACAAGGCTTGCCGGGCTATCTCGCCAGCTCCACGCCTGCTCGCCTGACACGTCATAGGACGGGTGTCATCTGTGGGTTTTCTTGGTAGAAAGGGGCTGCCATGTGGTGAATGGCAGCCACCTAATCACTCTGCAGCTTGACACCACACTGATCGACGACATGAGTCGTGTTGGAGTGCTCGATGAGGTGATCTGGCCTCCGCGAGTCCCGGCAGGCCCTGCCGGGACGCCTTGGTCATCTTCTTCTGGGGGTGGCCTCGCCCCTGGCCGGGCTCGCCTGCCCGGCAAGGGAGGCCTCTCTCTTGACAATATCTCGCTTCTCTGGTTTGGTCTTGGTCCTTCTGATCTGCTCGTCGGTCCTTTGAATCTCTTGGTTTCTTGAACTCCGTCTTGGACTGGTGCTTCAATCTTAATCTTGTGCATGTGCACAGTCAGGGCAACAGACCCAGGGTTTGTTGCACCGACATGGGCCAAAGGAGGGGACAGACCAGCCCACAAGGGGGCTGGTGCGCCTCCTCCCTTGGTTGGCAGCCCTAGGGAAGGAAAAAGGGGAGGACTAGCCCCTCCTGCCCTTCCCTCTCATGGGAGAAAGGAAGGGGGGGGGGGCGCCACCCTCCCCTGCCTTTCCCCGCACTCCAAATAAGGAAAAGGGGCGAGGCTTGGGAGGGACCCCAAGTAGGATTCCTCCTACTTGGGTGCCTCCTTTAGCTGATCCTCCCTCCCTCCCACCTATATATATGTGGGAGGGGGCGCCTAGCACACACCAGACAATTGCCTAGCCGTGTGCGGCGCCCCCTCCACCGTTTACACCCCCGGTCATATTTTCGTAGTGCTTAGGCGAAGCCCTGCGGAGATCACTTCACCATCACCGTCACCACACCGTCGTGCTGCCGGAACTCATCTACTAGCTTGTTGTCTTGCTGGATCAAGAAAGCGGAGGACGTCACCGAGCTGATCGTGTTGAAAACGCGGAGGTGTCGTACGTTCGGTACTTGGTCGGTTGGAGCACGAAGAAGTTCAACTACATCAACCGCATTGTTAAAACGCTTCCGCTTACGGTCTATGAGGGTACGTAGACACACTCTCCCCATCGTTGCTATGCATCTCCATGGATAGATCATGGCGCGTGCGTAGAAATTTTTTTGTTTTCCATGCAACGTTTCCCAACATGGGATTCAAGTTATGAAAGAGGAATTGCATCAATTTGAGCTCAACAATGTGTGGGAACTTGTCAAGCGACCAGATCCTCGCAAGCATAATGTCATAGGTACCAAGTAGATCTACCACAACAAGCAAGACAAAAATGGCCTAGTGGTGAGGAATAAGGCTCGTCTTGTAGCTCAGGGCTACACACAGGTTGAAGGAATTGACTTTGACAAAACTTTTGCACATGTTGCTAGACTTGAAGCTATTCGCACATTGCTTGCTTATGCTAACCATCGAAATAATATCTTATATCAAATGGATGTGAAAAGTGCATTCCTCAATGTAAGCTTGAGGAAGAAGTATATGTTGCTCAACCCCAAAGTTTTGAAGATCCTAAGCATCCTGATAAAGTGTTAAGACTCAAGAAGGCCCTCTATGGCCTCAAGCAGGCCCCTTGGGTGTCGTATGACACACTGAAAGAATTCCTCATGAAGAAAGGCTTCAAACCCGGTTCACTTGACCCAACTCTTTTCACAAAAACTTATGATGATGAATTATTTGTGTGCCAAATATATGTGGATGATATTATCTTTGGCTGTACTGACAAATGTTACAGTGACGAATTTGCTTATATGATTGTCGGTGCAACAAATCTTCATGTATGTTGCCCAGACTGTACACATGCGTAATGGCAAGAATACAACAGCACCAAGCCAGAGAGAGATAGCTTTTTGGGGGATCCAAGGGGCGGATCAAGAAGACCAAGACAAGCCAAGGAAACAAGATGTCACTAAGGAAAACCCTCCCTTACCGGGCAGGCAAGCTTGGTCAGGTCGAGGCCTCACCAAAGACAAGTCCCAAGATTCCCCCGGCAGGCTTGCCGGGGCCGCAAAGGGAAATTCTCCCCGCCAAGACTCCACCGCTCCACCGCACAGCGACGCAAGTCCCTTATTAGTGTGGTGTCGAGCCCCCAAGTGGTTAAGTGGTTGTCATTTGGCACATGGCAGCCATTTGGAAGGGAGACTCCTCCTATATGACACCCGTCCAGAGGTGTGTCATGTAGACAGGTAGAAGGCGGTTGAGCAGCGCGGCAGCCTTGCCGGGCTGCATCCTCAGCGTTACACCTAGCAGTGCATTTAATGCACTTTGTCCAAACTGCTAGAGTTAGGTATGATAGCACTGTTGGCTATCTAATCAGTAGATAATGACTGATTTGCCACTGTGGTAACCCCTTAGCCTATAAAAGGAGGGCCATGGCAACCTAAAAAAGGATTCGGACCCTTGTACACTCATACGTGCATAGCTGCTCTCCCCGAGGCGACCTTGCCGAGCTTGAGCGCTGCGTGTCCACCACGGTTCTCCCTTCAATCCACCAAAGCAGGAGTAGGGTTTTATGTTTCCAGCGACCCGAACCTAGGTAAAAACCACCAGCATCACCTCTGTCGTGCTGTTCCATGGCTTCCGCTCTTTGTGCAATGTACCCTTCCCCCTTGCCGAACCACAAGGGGTTGTTGGCCCCATAGGTGATCGTGTTCCACTGCGACATCTTTGGCATGCCAGGTAGGGTAAAGCGCTTGCATGAACCCAAGGTTGTGAATAGTGCGTTAATCTTCATCATCATCTTCTTCATCGTCAGCTTCATCGGCCATGGCTCCCAAGAAAAAGTCCGACGCGACAGCTCACCCTTCCACCTCGAAGGCCCCCTCGCATGCAGCCACCGATAATGTGGGTGCTGCGGCGGCGTTGGGGGATGTGGGCGCCGCAGGGGACGTGACCGGCGGGGGAGGCATTGTCGTCATTCCTCCTGCGGCTGGAGCGGGAGCAGAAGACGCCGGGGAAGGGCGGCCTTAACAGCATCCCGATGGCCTGGTTCCACAAGGCGGGGGTGGGGAGGATGTTCAACCTCCACCTCCCCACCGCGCTGGGGGGCGCAGCCATAGCGACAACGCCCACTCTGGTGCGAGTCGCGACCCCCCAGCTGTCCCTGTCACAGGTGCAGCTACAGGGCACGCGCCTTCCCTAGTGCAGGGTAACCAAGACGAAGCGCCGAATGGGGTCGTTAACCCCCAGGCACATCCTTCTCGCCACCGCACCATCATGGCGACTGGCTCGCGACGACGAGAACACGGCGCCGCCACTACCGATACTGTCAGGAGTCAGGCAACGTTGCGATCTGCATCGTCGTCTATGCCAAGCACTGCTTCAGAAGCCATGGCGCGGGCCCAGCTCCAACTGAGATTCCCGTCAACGACCGATCAAATGGATGAGTGGAGAGCCACCATTTAGAGTTTGATCGGTTTTGCTGAAGCAGAAGGATCACAGCGGGTAGGCCCGCACGGCGCCCACAAGCAACAACCACGGCCCGAGCCACTAACCGTGTTGAGGGGGCCACCCCAATGGTGCAATCCCCTCTATGGCAGCCAGCGCAGAGGTTGCGGCCAGAATCGTGCGACCAAGTGCCCGACGAGGCGTGAATGGCTTCATCTAACCCTCGGGTCCGTCGAGATCAGCGGCAAGTCCGGGAAGATGGCAGAGGGAAGACGCGTGCTTCACAATTGAACGACGCCGTGAAACCCGCCGCCAATCTGACAAGCGCGATGGCCCAGACATCAACGAACCCGCGCCCAGTGAAGGCGGGTACTTGCCTTTCGAGGTTTGGTGCCCTGCCTTCACTCACGAGCTACAGCAAGTCCGTTGGCTATTTGCCCGTGTTTTTAAACCAGAAATACCAGAAAAATATGATGGAAGGATGAACCCGGCAGAGTTCTTGAGCATCTACACAGTTGCTGTTCAAGCCGCCGGAGGAAGAGATGAGAAGGTGTTTGCCAACTACTTCCCTTTGGCACTCAAGCCAAACGTGAGGTCATGGCTAATGCACCTGCCAGAGAATTCCATTTCGTCTTGGGCTAACCTGTGCAATGAGTTTGTTGGTGCCTTCACGGGTAGCCATCAAGAACCAGGACGGCCCAGCGATTTGCAACTGCTTCCACAAAAGGAAGGGGAGAGTTTGCGGAAGTACATGCAAAGGTTTAGCCGTGTGCACAGGAACATTCCAGATATCCACCCGGCAGTTGTGAATGTCTGGTTGCCCAAGACGGTGAATGAGCTATAAACCTTGGTGGATAAGGTTGCCAGTACAGAGGAAGGGAGGCAACTGCCCGGGGAAGAGGACGGAATCAAAGTCGATTCAGAAGATGACGACGATGCCACTAACCCGAAGAGGAAGAATAAAAAGCGCAACAAGAAGCGCAAGGAAAAGGCAGTGCTGGCTATTGAGGGTTCTGGCACTCCTAGTACTGGCAAGAAGGCCAAGACCAAAGTCCCCGGCAAGGAAGTTGCCGCGTGCACTGATTGCCGAGAGGCTGCGGCGGTCAAAAGCTGGGAAGGTTGACGGACCGTACTGCAAGATCCACCGGACCAAGGGCCGTGATCTCCAAGAGTGTCACCAAGTTGAGCAGCTTGTCAAGAAGCAGAAAGCAGAGTACGAAAAGCGTGACAAGGAAAGAGACCAGGAAGGTGCTGGCAGGAAGGCTCGAGGTGGCAGAAGGGGCCGCCCCGGCAAGGTTCCTCAACATTAAGAGAAGCCTGCTAGAGGCCGCGAGAAGAAGGAAGGTGATGACGAGAGTGATGAAGGTGATGAAGAGGAAACCAGTGAGCAAGAGTTCGAGGCCCTGTGCATTGACGAAGGCGCATCTTTGCACTCCTCTCCCCGCCAGCTTAAACAGTGGGTGCGTGAAGTAAATGCCGTGGAGCCAGCGGCAGATTCCCGGAAACCACTCAAATGGTCCCGCACGCCCATCATCTTTGACGAAGAGGATCACCCTGACCGCACCACCGCGGTGGGGTGCTTGCCGTTGTTGGTTTCACCAACAATCCACAACCTCAAGGTCACAAAGATGTTGGTTGATGGCAGGGCAGGGTTGAATCTGATTTCCCCCAAGGTAATCAGCAAGTTGCAAATGTCAGATGAAGAGCTCAAAGTTACTGGCACGTTTCAAGGAATCAACCCCGACAGGAGTCTCCCCAAGGGAAAGATCACACTGCTGGTGACCTTTGGAGGAGAATTGAACTACCAGTCCGAGAAGATTGTGTTCGACGTGGTCAAACTTCCTTTGCCATCCAATGGAATTCTTGGTCATCCAGCTTTGGCAAAATTCATGGCGGCATCCCACTATGCCTATAATACCATGAAGATGCCAGGGCCAATAGGTGTCATCTCCATCCTGTCGGACAAGAAGGACGCAATCATATGCATGGATAAGATGTACTGGGATGCGGTCGCTGCCGAGGCTGTAGAAGCCACAGTTCCCGCCAAGGAAAACAAGAAAGGAAAGAAAGCTAGCAGGGATGCCGCCAAAGAATCCGGGAAACGCGCCTCTCCGAAGTGCGTCGCGCCCGTCGATGATTTACCAGAGAGTTCCACTAGCAAGAGATCCAAGGTTGCCTCTGTTAGGACCCCGATCCTAAGTCACACGGATCTAGCATGTAGCACACCATATCACTTTGCGGCCTCACACACGGTATTCCCACGGGTGCCACCTTACCTGGCCCGGGACCGTTTGCGCCTTTTGGCTCACGTATATGATAGTGTCGCTAGCATCCATATGACAGAAAACCTAGGCCGACATGACTAGTTGTAAACTCAAGGTGGCGCTAACTTACAGGGACAGGCATACATGACCCAGCAACGAACATGTCGGTCATCAACGTATGAACCCAAGTCGTAGCAAGCTACAAGGACTTAAAGGAACAACCCGTGACATTTCCCCAAAGGGACAGATACAGGAACGAAGAAGGACACATGCCGGCCAGCCTAAGTGTTCCGGAGCAGTAGCAAGCTACCATGCCTCAGTGGAAGCACTAGGAGACATTTCCCCATAAGAGAGGCTACCAAGAATAAACAACTAGGTTGTCGAATCCCACACATACCAAGCATTTCAAATCATACACACAATATGCTTGATATGTGCATACAGAGGAGCCAGATATTTATTCAATAGGCTCCGAGGAGCCAGATATTACAAACATGGGTCTGATGACCCAGCATACAGAGCATACAGGCAACGGAAGCATAACATGTCTGAGTACAGACATCTACAAGTGAAAAAGACTAAGAAGCCTGACTATCTACAAGACCCTCCCAAGGGTACAAGATCGTAGCTGAGGTAACAAGCTAAACGTCGAAGTCCACGCGGAACTACTAGTGAGACTGAAGTCTCTCTGCAAAAACATAAATTAAGCTAATGTGAGTACAAATGTACCCAGCAAGACTTACATCAGAACTAGCTACATATGCATCAGTACCAACAAAGGGATGGTGGGGTTTAACTGTAGCAAGCCAGCTTTGACTCAGTGGCTATCCTGTACTATGACTGCAAGTAACTCTTTTGAGGTGGCGCACACGAGTCCACATATTCACCATATCAATACACCACTATGGATCCGCTCCCGTCTCCCTACGAGAAGGACATCCATAGCACTCACACTTATCTTGCGCATTTTAGAGTATCCACTTTCACTTGTCTATGAACTGTATAAGCAACCCAGTAGTCCTTTACCGCGGACGCAGCTATTCGAATAGATCATGTTAATCCTGCAGGGGTGTACTTCTTCACACACGCTCTCGCCACTTACCGCCATGTACACGTCATGTATCTAGGCAACCTTCAAGCGGAAGCCTGGCGAGGGTGTCGGCCACGACCTGACTAACCACGCAAGTCTCTAGTATAGGTTTATCGCCTATTCAGGTTCCATCCGCAAGGAGATCCGGCCGGGGTGTCACTCACGGCCCCAAACGATGTGAGCAGGGTTCCCAAGCCCACCAAACGGGCGATGCTTGGTACACCGTGCCATTGCACCTAGTCTGTCCCAAGCCCACCTGTACCGGGTGCCACTTGGTAGACTACTAGCACTACCTACAAACACCAGAAACTAGTTGCAACTCCTGGACAGAGATCGAGTTGATTAATAAGCCGAGAGGGGTTGAGTTACTGGAACCCAATGTGTGATAGCAACTGTCTTGGATCACAGACACAGAACTTAGTTCCTGCGGATGGTTTCAATGAGACAACCCACCAAGTATTCCTACATGGCATCTCACCGCTACCTTTACCAAATCGTGTTCACACACACTTAGCTCTCAATAGTAGGACATGTTCACAACATTCCAATTCATCCTCGGTGAATCAGACCTGACACAACTCTAAGCAATAGCAGGCATGACAACAAGCATGAATGAGTAGGCACATCATGGCTCAAGCAACTCCTACTCATGCTAGTGGGTGTCAACTATTTACTGTGGCAAAGACAGGTCATCCAGAGGAAAGGGGTTCAACTACCGCAGAATGTAATAGGTTAATCGTTGTTGTCCTAATGCAGTAAAATAGAGCAGGAGCGAGAGAGTGGGATTGTATCGGAATGAACAAGGGGGTTTTGCTTGCCTGGCACTTCTGAAGATGATATAGCTCTTCATCGGTGCCATCGAACTAATCGTCGGAACATACGTCTACCGAGGGGAAACAACCACCGGCAAACAAGAGGGAACACAATCAATGCAATGCAACAATATGATGCATGAATGTGACATGGCAATATGCTGTGATTTGAGCTAATGTGAAGGTTTAAATGCCCTTTACATGGAGTTGGTTTGAACACAAGATTCAAATTCAAACTCCATATGTGAAGGTTTAAATGCCCTTTATATGATTTGTCCTAAACAGCAGCCATAAGTTGTTCTAACATGCATGAAAATGACATATTCAGATTCTTTGGATTTTTTTTGATAATTTTTCATATATAAATTATTCCATTTGAAGTTACGATTTAATTTCTATGAATTTTAGAAGTTTGAAACATTTTCTGAAATTTCCTGGATTATTTTTAATTTAGAATATTATTTACTGCGTCACCATGACATCATCATGATGTCAGCAGGTCAACATGGCTAGTCCAGGTCAAACCTGGCGCGTGGGACCCATCGGTCAGTGTAGTAGAGTCAGTCACAGAGACTGACATGGCAAGGTCAAATATGACACGGGCGGCTGCTGTTAGCAAGGGGGCGGCAGCTATAGTAATCAAATGGAGGCGGGGTTAGGGGAAAATGACCGGGGGCTGACAGCGGTCACGGAGAGCTTCTCGGTGTGGCGGGGAACGATCTGTAGGCGACAAATCGACCGGTGGCATTTGGCGACTAGATGCAGCAGTGACGAGCTCGAGGGCGATGACTCCAGGCACCCGAGGACGTGTTCTTCCGAGTCAAGCTTCAAGATGCCGATGCAGATCCGGTGGACATGACGGCGAGGCGAGGCAGCGGCAGTGGACGCGCGGGCAGCGAGCGGTGGCGCACGGTGGTGCTCAAATTCAAGAGGGGAAGAGGGCTAGAGCGAGCAGAGAGCGAGGGAGATGTGAGGGAGGGCCTCAGGCATTTCCACGAGCTCGGACGAGGATAGGGGAGGAAGCATGAGGTGGAGGCAGGAGGTGGCCGTGGTCGTGCGCTGCTGCTGGCACGCAGCTGCTTCGAGGCGAGGGGAGGAAGACGACAGGCGAGGCGCTGGTGGGCTGGGCCTGTCTACTGGGCTGCTGCTACAGGTAAGTGGCCCAGGTTAGTTCTCTATTCCCTGTTTCTTCCTGTTTTGTTTTTATTTAAACTTTGCCACTGTTTTAAAATTAAAACTATTTCAAAACAGTGCCAAACCCTCTGAACAATTTTATGTTGCAGAATGGACATCTCCAAATGCACATAAAATGTTTCGAAGATATTTGAAATTATATTCCAGTTATATGAATATAACTCAAATTCAAATAGCTATTGATTTAAATTCAAAGTCCCAAAAATAAAACCTTAAAAATGTTCATAAATTTTGGTTTGATATATAGCTCTTGCCAAAATTCTCAAACCACTACTGGAATCAGCGACTTTGCCATTTGCCAGCTCTTTGCCGTCTGCCAGCGGACGGTAAAGAAGGTCTTTGCCGTCTGCTTACAAAAAACAGACGGCAAAGAACCTGGTTGCCATCAGTCAGCTCTTTGCCGTCTGCCAGCAGATGGCAAAGAATCTTTGCCGTCCGCTGGCAGACGGCAAAGAGATGGGTAGGTCCAGCCCATCAGCCCCACCTCTTTGCCGTCTGCTAGCAGACGGCAAAGAATCTTTGCCGTCTGCTGGCAGACGGCAAAGAGGTACCCAGCAGACAGCAAAGAGATGCCCCATCGTAGCCACCCCCTCTCTCTCCCCAGCCCCTCCACACCGACCCGATCCACTCCCACCCCACCTCTCTCTCTCTCATCCCTAAACTCTCACGAACTCACCCCCACCCCTCGGTCCACCCCACCCCAGCTCCTCTCCCCACGATCTCCTCGCCGCCGCCACCACCCATGCCGGCCGGTTCCGGCGAGCACCGGCCGCGCGCAACACTCCCCCAAGCTCCGCCGCGCTCTCTCTCTCTCCCGCTCATCTCTCCCTCCCGCTCGTCTCTCCCTCTCCCCCGCGCAAGCAGCTACGGTGGCCGATTCCGGCGAGCTCCGGTGGGATTCGACGGCGCCCAGCACACCCACGTGACCCCCTCGCCCCGCTCCTCCATCCCCTCCGACCAGATCCAACGCGCGCGTCCTCCTGCGACCACACGCGACCCTCCCCTGCGGCTAGGGTCTCAGCCACCATGTCGCTGGCATGGCTCCGGCGTTGCTCCGGTGATTCGGGCTCGTTTTGGTAGGAGCCACGGCACCAAGTTCGACTCCAGCCGGGATCGCGACACCCCGTTCAGGTTCACCCTCGGGCGAGGTATACTACCACGCTCTGACTGACGGTCAACTCCTCCTCCTCTGCTTCTGATGAACTGCTCTGACTGACAGTAGAATCTCTTTCAGCTGGCCGTAGCAAGTCATGACGGATTTTTGTTTATGTAATAGTTAGGATCGGAAATTTTATTCATGACTAGCTTGTCAAACTGAGCACCCTGGACTGTTGGTTTTCCATTGTTGTACTATAGGTTTGTGCTAAATTCTGTACTCACATATGAACATTTGGAGAAGTTGTACATGGAAACAATTTTATTTATGACTACAGTAATGTTTTCGGCTATGACTAGAGTAGTAGAGTAGAAATTGAATAAATACCCTTGTGATCTATAGGTGAAGTTTATAGAGGGACACATTTCTTTTGTTATTTGTAGAAAGAAAATTGGAACACATTGATGGTGTACATAGAAGGCGGACCATGCTTTTCCTTGATAATTGAATTGCATTTACATGTACCATTTTGGCGCTAATATATGCAAATGACAACGGTGCTACTTATTTTGGACCATTATACCCTATTGAGAAAGGTTGTTTATAGCTGCCCACATTTTTCTCTTGCATAGTTTAAGCTTTTATCTTGCATGCAAGCTGATGACATTACAAAAAAGAGAACATATAATATACGATAAAATTCAATTAAATGTCAACAGAAGTCTTTTGCTTGCATTTAGTGGTTTGTTACTTTGAGTTATCTTGTTGAATGTAGGAAACATCAAGCTGCTTTATTGGAAAGATCTGTCAGGAGTTCTAGAATATTAACTTTCCTTTCAATTCTAATGTGCAGAAATTTTTCAAGGCAAGTGTACTTGCTAAAGCGAAGGGATAAAAAAATTGATGAGATTCGGTCAGTACAACAGAACTTCTATAGAAGTATCTTGCTGTTCATGATGTTGTCTATATGTTGAGTTGGTACAGACATTAACTTGTTACTGTTTTGGGGTAACTGCAGGGATGAAATTCTCGATCATGAATACATTTTTCAGGGTGTCAAACTGACCGACGCAGAAGAAAATGACTTCAGGTGCTGATTCTAACTGAGTCCCATAAAGTGCCTCTCTACTGATAACTTTGCACCGAGGAGTGAGGATATGTAGATATAATTATGTTACAGATTTTCTCTTTTAGCTAGATGCATGTACACATAGGCAGGCTTTTATGCAGTGCATTTCAAATAAACCCGGGCATAAAATGGTTTATGTGTGCAGATACAAGAAGAAGATTTATGATCTTGTTAAGGATCATGTTGAGAGTGCAATGATGTTGTTGAGGTATGTTCCCCCCTTGAGAATATTGCAGAGTAATGATACCACTGTGATCTCTTGATGCCAATGTCTTCAGTTCGTCAATCATGTGATTTTCAGTACAAAATGCCTGAAGCTTATGACATGGGTGAAGGTGTTAATCAAGAAAAGAGATTCTCGGTAGCAATGCAGCGATACAAGTATGTATCTATGACTCTTTCTGTTTGACAGTATGCGACTATGTAACTTCCTCCGAACTTGTTTAAATATATTGATTTTTGAATTTGCTGGACAAGCAGAGATCCTGAGGGCAAAGATAAAATGAATCCTTTTGCTGAACAGGAAGCATGGGAAGAACATCAAATAGGTAATGTCATTTACTTGGATTATCCACTGGAAATCGGTATTGTGACTGTCTTTATGATACCATATTTCTGCTCTTTGTTGTATATTTAACAATTGATCGACCTGTTTCAGGAAAGTCTAAACTGGAATTTGGATCAAAAGACAGAAAACGGACTTCTAATGAATACCAGTAAGTTCTTTATTCTTCTTATGAATTGTTCATCAGCAAAGTTTACTTCTCTGCTGTCTTGTAATGAATACCAGTAGGTTTTTTATTATTTTTATGAATTATTCATCAGCAAAGTTTACTCCCCTGCTGTTTCTGAGAGTCCATCTTTCTAGTTAGAGTTGTGACAAGCCATGTAATTAATCAGCAGTCAACTGCATGTCACTTGCTGAGGATAGTCTGGCCAGAAATTTTGTTTCGAATAAAAAGATCCCTGTAGGGGGGGGGGGTGTTTGGATTGGATGTATTTCTTTAGGGAGCTTTGGTAGTTAGTTCAAACTTGAACTAAATACTGAAGCTCATACAAAAGTACCCCTCATCCAAACATGCCGTAATACTGAAACTTAATAAGGTATAATAACTAGATTTTTCTGATTGCATTACACTAATGAATCCTCTATAGCCTTTGATTGCACCTTTGTTGGACAGTTGAATTTTGTATAACCTTGACTACACCTTTGTTCAACAGTTGTTTTGTGCTCATATTACTTTTTGAACTTCATAGGTTTGTATTTGATGGTCAAATTGATTTTGTTAAATCATCGGTCATAGAAGGAACACAGGTAATCATTGATGGTTTAAATTTATTCTCCTCCTTACATGAGGGTCTGTGGTACTTTCAAACTTGAGCGAAGATTTTACTGTATGACATAAATTAAATCATTTGTTTCTACTACATGTTAAAGAAATTGGCCAATGTTGGCATGAAGCCATAAAAGTCATCAGTACATACCCTATAAGACAAAATAAAATCTATGCTTCATAAGATCCAACTTTAACACTGCTATTGTATCTGCCATCAGAGTTGACTTTCTAATTAAGATCACTTTGAAAATCAGGATCTTAACTAAGATTGTCTTGATCTCAAGTGCTGGCTCCTACAGCATTGCATTTCACCAAGTGAAATGCTACATTTCTACTCCTAACCCATTCTCTCTTTCTTAGTGTTTTTGTTATGCAGGTTGGAAGAAAAGAAGAAGATGCAGAGAAGATCTTAGTAATAAGATAGTTTTTAGGAAAATAGATATTTAGTTTTAGGTCATTTCTTGTAATTTCTGAAATGTAAATTTAATTACTTAATCATTTCTGATTCTTTATAATATTACTTTGTATTACCTATTCCAATTATTAATAAAGTTTTTAATTTACATGTGTTCATGACTATTGGTAATATGTGTTGGATATGCTATATTGGTCATATATATAATTTTCTGTGTAAATGAATTGATATAAGAAAAAACAAGGGCTATATAGCCACTTTGGCCTATTTGGCTTCTTTGCCGTCTGCCAGCACACGACAAAGAGCTTGATTTCTTTGCCGTCTGCTGGCAGACGGCAAAGAAGCAAGCTCTTTGCCGTCCGCCAGCAGACGGCAAAGTGGCCTTTGCCGGCAGCCGTTCAGCCAGAGTGTTTGCCGTCTACTGGCGGACGGCAAAGCCTTTGCCGTCCGCCAAGCATGCCTTTGCCGTCTGCTACGGCAGATGGCAAAGTGCCTGACTCCTGTAGTGAACATTGCGTAAGGACATCTTGGAAACAAGGAATGAAATTTCCAGGGTTCTTTGCCCTTCTTTTATTTATGTTTTTGAGGCTTCCACTTTCCTCAATTCCAAGTTTCAGAAATTTGGACATGATGCATGAGTGCTCTATGATGCAACTAATACAAGCAATAATCTAGGGCTGTGACAGCCTCACCTACTGTAAAGAAGGTCCCGACAGGGCTGGGTGGCGCTGATGGTACGTTCACCATCAGCTCCACCCTCGATGACAAATAGGAAAGCGCGCTCATTGCCTTCCTGCGGGCGAATGTCGATGTGTTTGCTTGGTAACAATCGGACATACCCTGTGTTCCCATGGAGGTAATTGACCACCACCTTGCTGTCTGCCCTCATGCTCGGCCCGTCAAGCAAAAGGTCAGGAAACAAGCTTTGGAGCGGCAACAATTCATTGCCGAAGAGATCAAGAAACTTGAAGCAGCTGGTTTGGTCAGAGGAGTGTCGCATCCAACATGGTTGGCAAACCCGGTGGTGGTGCACAAGGCGAATGGGAAGTGGAGGCTTTGCATAGACTTCACAGATCTGAACAAGGCATGCACAAAGGACCCATTCCCCATGCCGCGCATCGATCAAATCGTGGATTCCACTTCTGGGTGTGATATACTTTCCTTAACTGTCAGGACCCCGATCCTAAGTCACACCGATCTAGCATGTAACACATCATATCAATTTGCGGCCTCACGCACGGTATTCCAACGGGTGCCACCTTACCTGGCGCGGGACCGTTTGCGCCTTTTGGCTCACGTATATGATAGTGTCGCTAGTATCCATAAGACAGAGAACCCGGGCCGACATGACTAGTCGTAAACCCAAAGTGGCACTAACTTACAGGGACAGGCATACATGACCCGGCAATGAATGTGTCGGTCATCAACGTATGAACCCTAGTCGTAGCAAGCTACAGGGACTTAAAGGAACAACGCGTGACATTTCCCCGAAGGGACACACACAGGAACGAAGAAGGACACATGTCGGCCAGCCTAAGTGTTCCGGAGTAGTAGCAAGCTACCATGGCTCAGTGAAAGCACTAGGAGACAT
This sequence comes from Thinopyrum elongatum, assembly GCA_011799875.1. Lineage (NCBI taxonomy): Eukaryota > Viridiplantae > Streptophyta > Magnoliopsida > Poales > Poaceae > Thinopyrum > Thinopyrum elongatum. The sequence continues at coordinate 426,755,574 of CM022303.1, read as the reverse complement.
TTACCCATAAGAGAGGCTACCAAGAATAAACAACAAGGTTGTCGGATCCCACACATACCAAGCATTTCAAATCATACACACAATATGCTCGATATGTGCAAATACAACCTGGCATCACAACAAAACACTACAACTCAAAGTATTTATTCAATAGGCTCCGAGGAGCCAGATATTACAAACATGGGTCACATGACCCAACATACAGAGCATACAAGCAACGGAAGCATAACATGTCTGAGTACAGACAACTACAAATGAAAAAGGCTGAGCAGCCTGACTATCTACAAGACCCTCCCAAGGGTACAAGATCGTAGCTGAGGGAACAAGCTAAACGTCGAAGTCCACGTGGAACTACTAGTGAGACTGAAGTCTCTCTGCAAAAACATAAATTAAGCAAACATGAGTACAAATGTACCTAGCAAGACTTACATCAGAACTAGCTACATATGCATCAGTATCAACAAAGGGGGGTGGTGGAGTTTAACTGCAGCAAGCCAACTTTGACTCAGTTGCTATCCTGGACAACGTCTGCACGTAACTCTTTTGAGGTGGTGCACACGAGTCCACATATTCACCATATCAATGCACCACTATGGATCCGCTCCCGTCTCCCTACGAGAAGGCCATCCATAGCACTCACGCTTATCTTGCGCATTTTAGAGTATCCACTTTCACTTGTCTATGAACTGCACAAGCAACACAGTAGTCCTTTTCCGTGGACGCGGCTATTCGAATAGATGATATTAACCCTACAGGGTGTACTTCTTCACACACGCTCTCGCCACTTACTGCCATGTACATGTCATGTATCTCGGCAACCTTCAAGCGGAAGCCTGGTGAGGGTATCGGCCACGACCTGACTAACCACACAAATCCCTAGTCCAGGTTTATCGCCTATTCAGGTTCCATCCGCAGGGAGTCCGTTCGAGGTTTCCACTACGGCCCCGAACGATGTGTGCAGGGTTCCCGAGGCACCAAACGGGCGTGTTGGTACACCGGGCCACGTGCCTATCGCATCACAGCCCGAGGACAAAAGCAGTTAATAAGTCAAGAGGGTCCATTGGTTTCGGGCCCAACGCGTGGTAGTAGCTATTCTTGGATCACAAACACAGAACTCAGTTCCTGAGGACGGTTTCAATGAGACAACCCATCATGTACTCCTATATGGCCTCTCATCGATACCTTTACCAAATCATGTTCACACACTTAGCTCTCAACAGTTGGACATGATGACCACATTCCAATTCATCCCCGATGAATCAGACCTGACTCAACTCTAAGCAGTAGCAGGCATGACAAACTATCATGAATGAGTAGGCACATCAGGGCTCAAACAACTCCTACTCATGCTAGTGGGTTTCATCAATTTACTGTGGCAATGACAGGTCATGCAGAGGAAAGGGGTTCAACTACCGCAGCATGTAACAGTTGAATCATTGTTGTCCTAATGCAGTAAAAGAGAGCAGGAGCGAGAGAGTGGGATTGTATCGGAATGAACAAGGGGGTTTTGCTTGCCTAGCACTTCTGAAGATAGTATAGCTCTTTATCGGTGTCATCGAACTCTTCGCCGGAACACGTCTACTGGGGGGTGGACAATTACTGGCAACAGAAAGGAAACACAAACAATGCAATGCAACAATATGGTGCATGAATGTGACATGGCAATATGCTATGATTTGAGCTAATGCAGCTAGCAACGATTTAAATAGAGTTGGTTTGAACCTAAGGTTCAAAAGTAAACTCCATCTGTGAAGGTTTAAATGCCCTTTATATGATTTGTCCTAAACAGCAGCCATAAGTTGTTCTAACATGCATGGAAATGATACAGATGGATAGATTGGATTTTTCTGATAATTTTTCATATATAAATTATTTCATTTGGAGTTACGGTTGATTTTATATGAATTTTTGAAGTTTAAACTAATTTCTGGAATTTGCTCGTTTATTTTAAATCCAGATAATGTATTACTGCGTCAGCACTACGTCACTGTGACGTCAGCATTGACCAAAGTCAAATCTGACCTGTGGGGCCTACCTGTCATCGACTCAGGGGGTTAACAGGGGTTATTTAACTTTAACCGTGTCAGTAACAGCATGGGTCCCACATGTCATTGACCAGGGGTTGATTAACTGGGTGATTAGCACCTAAGCTAATCCTGCCATGTTAGCTAACCCGGTGACTAACCGCCGGAGTAAGCAGAGCGTGTCGGCGTTCGCCGTACCGGCGATTCCGGCAACGGAAGCAAGCAGGGCTGGGCTCTACGTGCTCAGCGCGATGTGACGCGTCGAGTGGTGGCTGCGGTAGGTGCGGAGGTGGGCTGTAGCGGCAGCGATAGCGAGCTTAGGGGGCAGCGGCGCTCGGGCTAGCTCGTTCGCGGCGCTGCATCTTGCGGGCGAGCGAACTGGGTAGCTGGGCGGCATCTACGGCGCTCGAGGAGCAAGATGGACAGAGGCGCAGGTCAGGGGGGGCTCGGCAACGACGAGCTCGTCGGTCATGGCGGCAGCGAGCTCATGGCCATGGCAGAAGGGCATGCTAGGGAACGGGCATGAGCTATTGGAAAGAAGCGGGAGGAAGAGGAGCTCACAGAGATTCCAGCAAAGAAAACGGCAAGGTCGGGGAAGCTCTGGACAGTGCGAATCAGACGACGGCGATCGTCAAGGCAGAGGACGAAGATGGCGATGTTGCGGTCATCTGTGGCCTTCTTCGGCCGCGTGCGTCATCTTGGAGATGAAGCAGAGTCCGGCGGTGATATATGACCCATCGGCGAAGCCTGGGGTGCGCGGTGGCTATGGATGCGACGGCGGCGCCCTCCGGTGCCTCTCGGTGGTGCTCCAAATTGAGAGAGGGAAAGAGCTAGAGCGAGCAGAAAGAGAGGATAGCGGTCAAGGGGGTCGAGGGCATCTCAGCGGCGCAAGGACAAGGCCTCGGGAGGGCCAGGCAGGCAGCTGCGTGCCAGCGCGCGCAGGCGCCATGCTCGGCCTTGCCTCTGCCAGTAGGCAGAGGTTGAAGAAGACCACGGTGCCCCTGGTGGGCTGGGCCGGGTGGCTACAGTACTGGGTTGGCCGACTGGGCCGGCCAGGTAAGTTGGCCCAGGTTGGCTCTTGTACCTTTTTTTATTTCTCTTCTGTTTTCTATTTGTTTTATTCCTTTGCCACTGATTTAAAAATGAAAACAATTTCAAAACTGTGCCAACACCCTGTGAATAATTCTATGTTGCTGAATGGACTATTCCAAATGCACATAAAATGTTTCAGGGTATTTGAAAATATATTCTATACTTATTATGAATATAATTCCAAATGCAAATAAAATAATGATTTAAATTCAGTGCCCAAAATATTCCTCAAAAATGTTCACTAATTTTGGTTGGGCTCAAAACCTTTGCCAAAATGTAACCAACATTATTTAGGCCATTTTGGAAACATTGAATGCATTTTCAGGGTTCTTGCCCTTTACTTAATATTTTCTGAGGCTTTGAAAATTCACTCAATTCAAATTCCTTGAATTTAAACATGATGCAACAACCAAGCTAGTCGAAGTGCAAGGTAAAGCTAGGGATGTGACAACTCACCCCCACTAAATAAGAATCTCATCCCGAGATTCAAGACGTAGGGTAAGAAGACAGAGGGGACACAAAGCTAACACGATCTTCATGATCCAATTTGCACTTCTCGAAGATGTTGATTCCTTGCAACATCTTGTTCTTGACGTCTTTGCTTTCGAGATCTTTATCCAACACGATGTCGACAGAAAGAAACTCTATAGGAATCAATCTCCTCGAAGATCGAGCAACTTAGGCTCAACTCATGGAGTGAGACGTGGGAACATCTCTGGAATTGAGACATAAATCACACATCAGGTGCAATGGAAAGAAGTAGACGACAAGGGTTCAATTGGGTAGGCAAAATTCCCCACTTAAGAAGGTGGTGAATGGGTGTCAACGTAGCGAGGAGTTGATTGCCCTTCATAACAAATGGGGCACCTTAGAGGAGGTGACTCGTGGAATTATTCCCTTAAGTGGCAAAAAGAATTACTTTTGATATTTAGATCATTGAAACTCTTTATACCAGCCTAAGGCAAATCACAATCGATCATTTGAAGGAGTCTGAAAGTATGACATACTCGGACTAGAATGGATGATGTGGACTACCTTGTTGAAGACAATGCAATGGATGAGTTTTGCTTATCGTCGGAAATGGATGGGACCCATGGTAGGACCACTTTTGAAGATGATCCTGGACAGCAATTACTGGGAAGGCAGACCATAGTAAAATGGCACAATGGCGGGTGCAAGCTGGGAACAAAATGCAAATGCTGGGAATGATTCTAGTAACTGGGGAAAAAAACTCAACAGTAGAGAGTGATTCCACTGTTTGAATGGTTGTAGCATAATCAAAGAAACTAAGAGCAAATCCCAATTACTGCCGACGATAAAACCTAGTGCTTGCATGTGCTCTCAAGAACTTGAGCACTTCCATATTCATCAAGGTTTGCCAACATCTGTGCCGAGATCTTGGTGACACCTCGTACTACCATGATGAATATTGGTGGAGGATGCAGATGCAAAGGAAGATAACACCTTCTTAGATTTCACCTTAGCGAAGCCAAGTAAACAAAATCTGGATGATCGACCGAGAGACATTTAGCACTCCGCTTCTAATGTTCTCCTTGATGTGCTAGCGTAACCCATTTATAGATAAGGTTTAGTATCTAGAACATCAAGTAAAAGGTCGGACTTCGGGAGCACAAGATTCCATAAGGAACAATTACTGGAGTAAATACTATGAAATCCTTATGGGGAGGTGGCCAACTTCCTCAATCAAGATACTACAATAATAGGTCTTCCGGCTGGGTGTGTTGGCCACGACATCCACTTTACCGGGTTACAGAGAGACCAATATCATAGATCTTGGAAAATGTTGCAACCATCATATCTGCCTGAGATTCAGATCTGGTTGGTGTCAGGATATTCCAGACTCATCAAGTCTAGAAAGAAAATGAAAGTTTGCAACACAAATCGATGAGATGGCGTTGCTAGATTCTCAGGGATTGTACTATGATAGCAAGCTCCAAAACATGAGCTGGTTCTGCTACACATGTGAACATGCTGTCCCAGACAAGCATGACCACATAGTAGTCTTATAATAAAACACTACCGAGTTCAGGAGGGGAACCATCAACAAGGATAACGAAGTCCTAACATAAGTCATGATTCTTAAGAAGGAACTTCTTCTCCTTGAACAAATCAATCAGTGGCTTGGTGTGCTAGGGATACATATAGAATGAAGGTAGCTAATCTCACAAACCAATGTATACTTCGCACATGCATGGCTGACTTGGGATGATTCCAGAGGAAGCAACATTGACTTTCTCAAATTCACGGCGGCAACTTGCATCAAATGCACATGAATTTAGAGGAAGTCACTTCTTTCAGCCGAACATATGCTTCATGAACGGGACATGAAGATAATGCTTATAAAAGTTTCCAATGCTAGCTTAATGTCCAACAAAATCATGGGGAGGACAAGGATGTTGTCGATGGGCTCAACAACAATTTATCAGAATTTCCATATAGATGGAATTCCATAACTATGTGAACAAAGTGATAGCATTGGTCAGACCCAAAAGATATAATGGTGTATGCTCGAGGAAACAACCACGAGTAAGACAACATTATGAATATCGTTGGTTCTGATTTGATTTGACGATAGCCCGGACTCAAATCAAAGATTGGATAAGATGATAGGTCCATTAACTGATCACGAGGGTAAATCGATGAAAATACCATCTTTCTTCAACACACATATAAGATATCCCTTAAAATGAACTAAGTCGGACAAGCTTTTATCTTCCAACTCTCCAAGTTGTTGTTTAGCTTAACCAACTAGCTCAGGGGTATCCAACACAGAATCTTGGAGAGTGGGTGGTTTAGAGGAGAACCAACATGATCACGAACTCAACATAGCGGTCAGGGCACAACCTGGTAATACTTCCGAGAAGATATTCGAAAAATCACGAACCACCGATATGTTACTAAGATCGAGAACTATCTTGCTTTGAAGGGCAAGATGATATGATCAAGAAAGTGATGGATTGACACAATCCTAACTCATTGATCGAAGAGTGCACCAAAAATAAGGACTAGGTAGCACGATCAATCTTAGGATGATAACTCAATAACCAACATGCTAAGAATGAGATTATTGTCCATTAACTACCAAGCAACAGGGTTGCTAGGAGTATTGATTTCACACATCACAATTCACTTGTCAGCATTCCGGTTACAATAACGCAGGAACAGAGAAATGAACAATGATGGCGAAAAGTATCACTGCGTCAAGAACTCATAAGAGGTGGTGCAATTCTCATGACAATCCTGACATGAAGGGGGTAATACTCCGAGGTAGAACAGAATAGAAGCTGGATTGTCATTCGATCTGCGAAATACAACTGCTTTGACCCAATCCAAGAAATGGATGAGGTACTGGAGTTTGTTTCTCCTAGTCATTCCGAAGTAGAATGGCTTGACGGACCTCAAGAGTAAAAGGCAACGATGAGCATGAATGCACACATACTCTTGACTATCAACTGATAGATGAAGGCCGAAATACAATTAAAGATGGACAACTCAAAGGAACATACGATTTTCTGAGTTGTAGATGCATAGATTAGCATGTCGAACGAGTTGAACATATTTCTTCCGGATAGCCCATGCAGAAAGGTAGAACTGGCAGAGTCACAATTATAATGGAAAACTCATGAAGAGCACTCTGGTTGTGATCTTTTGGTTCAAGGAAGAACTTCTGCCATAAGCAGTTCATGGTATTTGGAAAAAGGATGTACCACAGACCTCGAGGGCTATCGCAAAGGTTACTAACGTCCTAAAGGAACTAGCAAAAACTACCAACATGAATGAGTAGAGTGAATCTTGGGTTCGAAACCCAGAAATAGAATTCCTACTAACTAAATGGCATCACAGATGCTTGCGGGAATAATGGCCAGAATCATCACACTGGGAACAAAAACATGGCTAGAGTACTAGGTGATTCTCTAAGACACCTAGGGTCATAATAAAAGCTCCAACATATATACCGAGGCAATGAAGTACCTCAACACACTGGTTAGTGTGGTTAAGCTGGCCCAAAGGAACGTTGGGAACGGAAAGAAGAGATTTGCAAATGCATCAGGCTATTTAGAAACCTGGGATGACTCGGACAGCATAACGGCTGTAAATGCTCAAAAAGATTTGAGACATCCTGCAAAAATGGTGGCATAACCACTCTATCATCACAATATCAAGGTTCCGGGACCAACTATTATCACACGGAGGTGGTAGAAACTGAACTAAGACTTGAATCCATCAATTTTATAAGTCTACGGATTAGTAACACGTGATCCTGATAGAAAGAAGAGAAAGCCTAGTTCCTTAATCCCGCAGGAAAGATAGTATGACTCGGATCAGACGGGCATAAGGTATAAAGAGTAAAAAGATCCTTACGTTCCCTTCCACAATCAATTCCCTTATATAACTAAAGAATTTCTAGACTCAACTTCGACTGGTTTGACTTAGTAATCCTACAGGCAGTCATGCTCTGATACCAAAACTGTCAGGACCCCAATCCTAAGTCACACCGATCTAGCATGTAACACATCATATCACTTTGCGGCCTCACGCACGGTATTCCCACGGGTGCCACCTTACCTGGCCCGGGACCGTTTGCGCCTTTTGGCTCACGTATATGATAGTGTCGCTAGTATCCATATGATAGAGAACCCGGGCCGACATGACTAGTCGTAAACCCAAAGTGGCACTAACTTACAGGGACAGGCATACATGACCCAGCAACGAACGTGTCGGTCATCAACATATGAACCCAAGTCGTAGCAAGCTACAAGGACTTAAAGGAACAACGCGTGACATTTCCCCAAAGGGACACACACAGGAACGAAGAAGGACACATGTCGGCCAGCCTAAGTGTTCCGGAGCAGTAGCAAGCTACCATGGCTCAGTGGAAGCACTAGGAGACATTTCCCCATAAGAGAGGCTACCAAGAATAAACAACTATGTTGTCGAATCCCACACATACCAAGCATTTCAAATCATACACACAATATGCTCGATATGTGCAAATACAACATGGCATCACAACAAAACTCTACAACTCAAAGTATTTATTCAATAGGCTCCGAGGAGCCAGATATTACAAACATGGGTCACATGACCCAACATACAGAGCATACAAGCAACGGAAGCATAACATGTCTGTGTACAGACAACTACAAATGAAAAAGGCTGAGAAGCTTGACTATCTACAAGACCCTCCCAATGGTACAAGATCGTAGCTGAGGTAACAAGCTAAACGTCGAAGTCCACGCGGAACTACTAGTGAGACTGAAGTCTCTCTGCAAAAACATAAATTAAGCAAACGTGAGTACAAATGTACCCAGCAAGACTTACATCAGAACTAGCTACATATGCATCAGTATCAACAAAGGGATGGTGGGGTTTAACTGCAGCAAGCCAGCTTTGACTCAGTGTCTATCCTGTACTACGACTGCAGGTAACTCTTTTGAGGTGGCGCACACGAGTCCACATGTTTACCATATCAATACAGCACTATGGATCCGCTCCCGTCACCCTACGAGAAGGCCATCCATAGCACTCACGCTTATCTTGCGCATTTTAGAGTATCCACTTTCACTTGTCTATGAACTGTATAAGCAACCCAGTAGTCCTTTACCGCGGACGCGGCTATTCGAATAGATCATGTTAACCCTGCAGGGGTGTACTTCTTCACACATGCTCTCGCCACTTACTGCCATGTACACGTCATGTATCTCGGCAACCTTCAAGCGGAAGCCTGGCGAGGGTGTCCGCCATGACCTGACTAACCATGCAAGTCTCTAGTCCAGGTTTATCGCCTATTCAAGTTCCATCCGCAAGGAGATCCGGCTGGGGTGTCACTCACGACCCCAAACGATGTGAGCAGGGTTCCCAAGCCCACCAAACGGGTGACGCTTGGTACACCATGCCACTGCACCTAGTCTGTCCCAAGCCCACCTGTACCGGGTGCCACTTGGTAGACTACTAGCACTAACTACAAACACGAGAAACTAGTTGCAACTCCTGGACAGAGATCGAGTTGATTAATAAACCGAGAGGTCATGGCTAATGCACCTGCTAGAGAATTCCATTTCGTCTTTGGCTAACCTGTGCAATGAGTTTGTTGGTGCCTTCATGTGCAGCCATCAAGAACCAGGACGGCCCAGCGATTTTGCAACTGCTTCCACAAAAGGAAGGGGAGAGTTTGAGGAAGTACATGGAAAGGTTTAGCCATGTGCACAGGAACATTCCAGATATCCACCCGGCAGCTGTGAACGTCCGGTTGCCCAAGACGGTGAATGAGCTATACACCTTGGCGGATAAGGTTGCCCGTACAGAGGAAGGGAGGCAACTGCCCGGGGAAGAGGACGGAATCAAAGTCGATTCAGAAGATGACCATGATGCCACTAACCCGAAGAGGAAGAATAAAAAGTGCAACAAGAAGCACAAGGAAAAGGCAGTGCTGGCCATTGAGGGTTCTGGCACTCCTAGTACTGGCAAGAAGGCCAAGACCAAAGTCCCCGGCAAGGAAGTTGCCGCGTGCACTGATTGCAGGGAGGCTGCGGCGGTCGAAAAGGCTGGGAAGGTAGACGGACTGTACTGCAAGATCCACCGGACCAAGGGCCGTGATCTCCAAGAGTGTCACCAAGTTGAGTAGCTTGTCAAGAAGCAGAAAGCAGAGTACGAAAAGTGTGACTAGGAAAGAGACCAGGAAGGTGCTGGCAGGAAGGCTCGAGGTGGCAGAAGGGGCCGCCGCGGAAAGGTTCCTCAACATCAAGAGAAGCCTGCTAGAGGCCGCGAGAAGAAGGAAGGTGATGACGAGAGTGATGAAGGTGATGAAGAGGAAACCAGTGAGCAAGAGTTTGAGGCCCTGTGCATTGACGGAGGCGCATCTTTGCACTCCTATCCCCGCCAGCTTAAACAGTGGGTGCGTGAAGTAAATGCCGTGGAGCCAGTGGCAGATTCCCGGAAACCACTCAAATGGTCCCGCACGCCCATCATCTCTGACGAAGAGGATCACCCTGACTGCACCACCGCGGTGGGGTGCTTGTCGTTGTTGGTTTCGCCAACAATCCACAACCTCAAGGTCACAAAGATGTTGGTTGACGGCAGGGCAGGGTTGAATCTGATTTCCCCCAAGGTAATCAGCAAGATGCAAATGTTAGATGAAGAGCTCAAAGTTACTGGCACGTTTCAAGGAATCAACCCTGGCAGGAGTCTCCCTAAGGGAAAGATCACACTGCTGGTGACCTTTGGAGGAGAATTGAACTACCAGTCCGAGAAGATTGTGTTCGACGTGGTCAAACTTCCTTTGCCATCCAATGGGATTCTTGGTCATCTAGCTCTGGCAAAATTCATGGAGGCATCCCACTATGCCTATAATACCCTGAAGATGCCAGGGCCAATAGGCGTCATCTCCATCCTGTCGGACAAGAAGGATGCAATCATATGCATGGATAAGATGTACTGGGATGCGGTCGTTGCCGAGGCTGTAGAAGCCACAGTTCCCGCCAAGTAAAACAAGAAAGGAAAGAAAGCTAGCAGGGATGCCGGCAAAGAATCCGGGAAACGCGCCTCTCCGAAGTGTGTCGTGCCCGTCGATGATTTACCAGAGAGTTCCACTAGCAAGAGATCCAAGGTTGCCTCTGTTAGGACCCCGATCCTAAGTCACACCAATCTAGCATGTAGCACACCATATCACTTTGCGGCCTCACGCACGGTATTCCCATGGGTGCCACCTTACCTGGCCCGGGACCGTTTGCGCCTTTTGGCTCACGTATATGATACTGTCGCTAGCATCCATATGACAGAGAACCCGGGCCGACATAACTAGTTGTAAACTCAAGGTGGCGCTAACTTACAGGGACAGGCATACATGACCCAGCAACGAACGTGTCGATCATCAACGTATGAACCCAAGTTGTAGCAAGCTACAAGGACTTAAAGGAACAACGCATGACATTTCCCCGAAGGGACAGACACAGGAACGAAGAAGGACACATGACGGCCAGCCTAAGTGTTTCGGAGTAGTAGCTAGCTACCATGGCTCAGTGGAAGCACTAGGAGACATTTCCCCATAAGAGAGGCTACCAAGAATAAACATATAGGTTGTCGGATCCCAGACATACCAAGCATTTCAATAACATACACACAATATGCTCAATATGTGCAAATACAACATGGCATCACAACAAAACTCTACGACTCAAAGTATTTATTCAATAGGCTCCGAGGAGCCAGATATTACAAACATGGGTCTGATGACCCAGCATATAGAGCATACAGGCAACTGAAGCATAACATGTCTGAGTACAGACATCTACAAGTGAAAAAGACTAAGAAGCCTAACTATCTACAAGACCCTCCCAAGGGTACAAGATCGTAGCTGAGGTAACAAGCTAAACGTCGAAGTCCACGCGGAACTACTAGGGAGACTGAAGTCTCTCTGGCAAGACTTGCATCAGAACTAGCTACATATGCATCAGTATCAACAAAGGTGGGTGGTGGAGTTTAACTGCAGCAAGCCAGCTTTGACTTAGTGGCTATCCTGAACTACGTCTGCACGTAACTCTTTTGAGGTGGCGCACACGAGTCCACATATTCACCATATCAATGCGCCACTATGGATCCACTCCCGTCTCCCTACGAGAAGGCCATCAATAGAACTCACGCTTATCTTGCGCATTTTAGAGTATCCACTTTCACTTGTCTATGAACTGCACAAGCAACCCAGTATTCCTTTTCCACGGACGCGGCTATTCGAATAGATGATGTTAACCCTGCAGGGGTGTACTTCTTCACACACGCTCTCGCCACTTACCGCCATGTACATGTCATGTATCTCGGCAACCTTCAAGTGGAAACCTGGCGAGGGTGTCGGCCACGACCTGACTAACCACACAAGTCCCTAGTCCAGGTTTATCGCCTATTCAGGTTCCATCTGCAGGGAGTCCGGCCGAGGTTTCCACTACGGCCCCCAACGATGTGTGCAGGGTTCCCGAGGCACCAAACGGGTGTCTCGGTACACCGCGCCATGTGCCTACCACATCACAGCCCACCCCTAGGGTCAGCACTACGCATAGCCTCCAGCATACTACAAACACCAAAAACTACGTGCAACTCCTGGACAGAGGACAAGGGCGGTTAATAAGTCGAGAGGGTCCATTGGTTTCGGGCCCAACATGTGGTAGTAGCTATTCTTGGATCACAAACACAGAACTCAGTTCCTGAGGACGGTTTCAATGAGACAACCCACCATGTACTCCTACATGGCCTCTCATCGATACCTTTACCAAATCGTGTTCACACACTTAGCTCTCAACAGTAGGACATGATGACCACATTCCAATTCATCCCCGATGAATCAGACCTGACTCAACTCTAAGCAGTAGCAGGCATGACAAACAAGCATGAATGAGTAGGCACATCAGGGCTAAAACAACTCCTACTCATGCTCGTGGGTTTCATCTATTTACTGTGGCAATGACAGGTCATGCAGAGGAAAGGGGTTCAACTACCACAGCATGTAACAGTTGAATCGTTGTTGTCCTAATGCAGTAAACGAGAGCAGGAGTGAGACAGTGGGATTGTATTGGAATGAGCAAGGGGGTTTTGCTTGCCTGGCACTTCTGAAGATAGTATAGCTCTTCATCGGTGTCATCGAAATCATCGCCGGAACACATCTACTTGGGGGGGGGGACAATTACCGTCAACAGAGAGGAAACACAATCAATGTAATGCAACAATATGATGCATGAATGTGACATGGCAATATCCTGTGATTTGAGCTAATGCAGCTAGCAACGATTTAAATGGAGTTGGTTTGAACCTAAGGTTCAAAAGTAAACTCCATATGTGAAGGTTTAAATGCCCTTTATATGATTTGTCCTAAACAACAGCCATAAGTTGTTCTAACATGCATGGAAATGGTACAGATGGATAGATTGGATTTTTCTGATAATTTTTCTTATATAAATTATTTCATTTGGAGTTACGGTTGATTTTATATGACTTTTTTGAAGTTTAAACTAATTTCTAGAATTTCCTGGTTTATTTTAAATCCAGAAAATGTATTACTGCATCAGCACTACGTCACTGTGACATCAGCATTGACCAAAGTCAAATCTGACTTGTGGGGCCTACCTGTCATCGACTCAGGGGGTTAACAGGGGTTATTTAACTTTAACCGTGTCACTAACAGCACGGGTCCCACATGTCATTGACCAGGGGTTGATTAACTGGGTGATTAGCACCTAAGCTAATCCTGCCATGTCAGCTAACCCGGTGACTAACCGCCGAAGTAAGCAGAGCTTGTCGGTGTTCGCCGTTCTGTCGATTCCGGCGATGGAAGCAAACGGGGCTGGGCTCTACGTGCTCAACGCGGTGTGACGCGTCGAGTGGTGGCTGCGGTAGGTGCGTAGGTGGGTTGTAGCGGCGGCGACAGTGAGCTCAGGCGGCAGCGGCGCTCGGGCTAGGTCGTGCGCGGGGCTGCAGCTTGCGGGCGATCGAACTGGGTAGCTGGGCAGCATCTACGGCGCTCGAGGAGCAAGATGGACAGAGGCGCAGGTCAGGGGGGCTCGAGAACGACGAGCTCGTTGGTCATGGCGGCGGCGAGCTCACGGCCATGGCAGAAGGGCATGCTAGGGAACGGGTGTGAGCTATTGGAAAGAAGCAGGAGGAAGAGGAGCTCACGGAGATTCCAGTGGAGAAAACGGCAATGTCGGGGAAGCTCTGGACAGCGCGAATCGGATGACGGTGGTCGTCGGCGCAGAGGACGAAGATGGCGATGTTGCGGTTGTCTGTGGCCTTCTCCGGCCGCGTGCGTCATCTTGGAGACGAAGCAGAGTCCGGCGGTGATATATGACCCATCGGTGAAGCCTGGGGTGCGCGGTGGCTTTGGATGCGATGGTGGCGCCCTCCGGTGGCTCTCGGTGGTGCTCCAAATCGAGAGAGGGAGAGAGCTAGAGCGAGCAGAGAGAGAGGATAGCGGTCGACGGGGTTGAGGGCATCTCAGCGGCGCAAGGACAAGGCCTCGGGACGGCCAGGCAGGCAGCTGCGTGCTGGCGCGCGCGGGCGCCGTGCTCGGCCTTGCCTCTGCCAGTAGGTAGAGGTTGAAGAAGACCACGGTGCCCCTGGTGGGCTGGGCTGGGTGGCTACAGTACTGGGCTGGTCGATTGGGCCGGCCAGGTAAGTTGGCCCAGGTTGGCTCTTTTGCCTTTTTTTTCTGTTCTGTTTTCTATTTGTTTTATTCCTTTGCCACTGATTTAAAATTGAAAACAATTTCAAAACAGTGCCAACACCCTCTGAATAATTCTATGTTGCTGAATGGACTATTCCAAATGCACATAAAATGTTTCAGGGTATTTGACAATATATTCTATACTTATTATGAATATAATTCCAAATGCAAATAAAATAATGATTTAAATTCAGTGCCCAAAATATTCCTCAAAAATGTTCACTAATTTTGGTTGGGCTTAAAACCTTTGCCAAAATATAACCAACATTATTTAGGCCATTTTGGAAACATTGAATGCATTTTCAGGGTTCTTGCCCTTTACTTAATATTTTCTGAGGCTTTGAAAATTCCCTCAATTCAAATTCCTTGAATTTAAACATGATGCAACAACTAAGCTAGTCCAAGTGCAAGGTAAAGCTAGGGATGTGACATTCTTGGCTGCATACTCTGGGTACCATTAGATATTCATGTCCAAGGAAGACGAGGAGAAGACCGCATTCATAACCCCATGTGGCACGTACTGCTTCATGCGGATGCCCTTTGGGTCAAAAAGCACGGGTCCACTTTTGCAAGGGAAGTGCAAATTGGGTTTGATCCTCAGTTACACTGGAATATTGAAGCTTACATGGATGATATAGTGGTCAAAACCAAAGATAGATCAACTCTCGTTCAGGACTTTGAAGAGACCTTTGCAAACCTGCGCATGATCAACTTGAAGTTAAACCCTGAAAAGTGTGTGTTTGGCATTCCGTCCGGCAAGTTACTTGGCTTCTTTATATCTCGCCGGCGGATAGAAGGAAAGCCCGACAAGATCAGAGCGATCGAGCAGATTCAAGCACCCAAGACAGTCAAGGATGTGAGACGTCTAACTGGATGTGTTGCCGCGCTGAATAGGCTCATTTCCAAGTCTACTGAGCGCGGCCTGTCGTTCTTCAAAATTCTGAAGAAGGCAGGGCCCATGAAGTGGACCCTGGAGGCAGAAGCAGTGATGCAGGACTTAAAAACCTATCTTTCCTCTGTTCCCACCTTGGTCGCTCCTAAACCACAAGAGCCGTTGCTGCTATACTTAGCAGCAACAAATCAAGTGGTTAGTGCAGCACTGGTGGCATAGCGGGAAGTAGATATAGGATCAGCCGTAGCTACTATCCTCCCCAGAGAAGGAAGTGGACCAGTCACGACAGGGTTGGGTATGGATCAGGAAAAAAAAGAGCAGGATGGCGAAGGCAATCCCAAGGCCACGGCAAGGAAGAAAGTGGTGCAGCGGCCAGTTTACTTTGTTAGCTCCCTATTGCAAGGGGCTAGGTCAAGGTACTCTAGAGTGCAAAAATTGATCTTCGGCCTCAGTATGGCCTCCAGGAAGCTGTGCCACTACTTCCAAGCCCATGAGATCACAGTTGTCACTAATTTCCCTTTGCAACGCATACTGAGGAACCCTGAGGCCACCGGCAGAATAGTTGAATGGGCATTAGAATTGTCAAGTTTTGGTCTGAAGTATGAAAGTTCCTCAACCATTTAGAGCAGGGCACTGACGGAGTTCATTGCAGAGTGGACACCTACTCCAGATGAAGAGATGCCAGAAACAATTATCCCCGGCAAGGAGGCGCCCCAAGACTGGATCATGTACTTTGATGGTGCTTTCTCATTGCAAGGTGCGGGGGCTGGTGTGCTCTTCGTCGAACCCACCGGAGAACACCTCAAGTATGTGGTCCAAATGCATTTTCCCCGAGAGAAAGCTACCAACAACACTGCAGAATATGAAGGGCTCCTTGCTGGGCTCAGGATTTCAATAGAGTTGGGGATCAAGAAGTTGATCATCCGTGGAGATTCACAGCTTGTGGTGAGGCAAGTTAGCAAGGATTACCAGAGTCCATTAATGGAGGCATACGTCGAAGAAGTGAGGAGGTTGGAGGAATAGTTTGATGGATTGCAAACAGAGCACGTGCCACGTGCGGAAAACAGCACTGCTGACTATTTGTCAAAGTGTGCCGCACAAAAGCTCCCTGTGGAACCAGGGACCTTTGTACTTCATCTGACACAACCATCACTATCTCCATTGATGATGGCTAGGAAAAGGAGGAAGCTGGACTCTGGCAAGCCCTTACCGGCAGGACCTCCAGAGGTCCCTGGTAGAGAAGCTGCCGGGAATAACCCTACCTTGCTTGGTGAGCTGCACTCTTCTGCGGGACCACAAGTCCTTGCGGACGAGGTAGGTGCTCCCACGAGTGAGTAGGTGCCATTGGTCCTAGTTGTCGAGCCACAAGCTCCAACTTGGGCGCGGCACATCGTCCGCTACCTCCAAACTGGAGAACTTCCCGAAGAGCAAGAAGAAGCTGAAAGAGTAGCCCGGAGGGCCAGTATGTATCAGTTTGTCAATGACACGATATACAGAAGGAGGCCCAACGGTGTGTAATTGAAGTGCATTTGCCGGGAATAGGGGAAGGAACTGTTGGCAGAAATACACAAAGGCACGTGCGGCTCCCACATTGGATCAAGAGCCTTGGTTGGAAAAGCTTTTCGGCAAGGTTTCTACTTGCCCACAGCCCTCCAAGATGCAATTGAGCTAATCACCAGATGTGAAGCCTGCCAGTTCCACTCTAAGAACATCCATCAACCTGCTCAAGCTCTCCAGACGATCCCTTTGTCATGGACATTTTTGTTCTGGGGGCTCGACATCTTGGGCCCCTTCCCCCATGCTACTGGGGGCTTTGAATTCTTGTTCGTTGCAATCGACAAGTTTACAAAGTGGCCGGAAGTGGAGCCTGTGAGGAAGGTAACCGCGCAATCAGCTATCAAGTTCTTGAAAGGATTGGTGTGCCATTTCGGAGTACTCGCCAGAGTTATCACTGACAACTGCACCCAATTCACAGGCCGCGCCTTCATGCAATATGTTCAAACCCTCGAAAGAAAGGTTTCATTCGCCTCTGTTGCTCATCCCAGTAGAAATGGACAAGCTGAGAGGATGAACGCTGAAGTGTTGCGTGGGCTCAAGACAAGGACTTTTGATAAGCTGCAAAAGTGCGGCAGACGCTGGATTGACGAGCTGCCGGTGGTTCTTTGGTCCCTCCGTACGACACCAAATCGAGCTACCGGCCAGACTCCCTTCTCCCTAGTCTATGGGGCAAAAGCAGTGCTCCCCAAGGAACACATATACGGGCACCTCAAGTATTTTCCTACGATGAAGTAGAGCAAGGGTAGCACCGGCATGATGAAGCAGTGCTCCTTGAGGAGAATTGTCTCCGGGCTGATGTATGTGCTGCACGCTACCAGCAAGCCCTGCGCCACTATCACAGCCACAGGGTCCATGCCCGGAGCCTTGAGGAAGGCGACCTTGTCCTTAGGTGTGTTTAGTCCGCCAAGGGTACCAGCATGTTGACGCCGAAGTGGGAAGGCCCTTACCGGGTAGTACGAGTCACCAGACCTGGCGCAGTCCGTCTGGAGACCGAAGATGGCATCAAAATGCAAAACTCATGGAATATTGAGCATCTTCGCAAGTTCTACCCGTAAGGCGCGGCTACTGGGCCCCGCCCCGGTAGCCACCCTTTTGTACAAGCCTTGCCGATGCACATGTAACCATTTGTACAAAGCCAGGCTAATAAAACAAAGTGTTGGCGCCCAAAAAACATGCATGCATGATTAGCTTAGCATAAACTTGCCATGATCATTTAGATGAGGTCATATGCTGCTATGTTTGCCTCTGCACTAACTACAGGGTTCTTGCCACGGACTTGATCCCGGGAAGAAGAGATGGAAAACAAGCTTACATATCGATCCCTGACATACCGAATCGATAAGTTTCTTTTTATGCATACGAGTCTCTGTAAGAAGAAAACTTGTGCATAGAGAAACCTTGTCACCTTAAAAACATTTTTGCTCCCATGTTTTGATCCGAACATTGCTTCGGTCAAAATGGTTGTAGTGGCATTTGAAAGAAGAGGGTCGACAAGGGGCCGGTTCCCTTCTATAGTTTTAAGCCCGGCAGGCCAGGCCCCGCGGCAACAATGGAAGGCACCGGAAAGATAGCTTGCCGAGGAAACTTGTTTACTTAAAAGAATAGAGGCGTTCCTCCTCTGCATGGATAAGATATATGCACAAGTACTAGCAAAGCTTGTCTTTTTCATTAATATACAGATAAGCAAGTACAAACCTTACAAAGCACAAACATGGATAAAATAGATCACATATTTGAGACTAAAATTTGGCGAGCGCCTACATCCTTTAAAATATAAAAAGGGGCAGATGCCTCGTAATGCCTTTATTACCCTCCTCCTCCCAGGGTTCGTCTCGAGTGAGAAAAGGGCAAAAGGAGTGCCTAGGCGAGGTGCACGCGGCAGAAGGTACAAAGAGAGCTCCCCCCAGCAACCGTCCGAAAGAGGCTGGTGATGATGGTGCCGGGGCGGGGGAAGAATCGAAGAACGGGGCGACCGACACGCAGTACGAGACGAAGGCGTCGGTGCCATCGTACTCCAACCTGATGGCCTGCCACCCGCCTTCCTCGTCTTCGCCGGTTTCCTCCTTGTCACTGTCGCACCGGGAAGACGCCGGACCCCTGGCCCGTCACTTCCCCCGGAGAGGTTGCTGATGGCGGTGGCAGCACCCAAGGTGCGTTGAGGACACCGCCCCCCACCTTGGTGGGCAGGAGGGCGCCACCATCTTCAGTGTCACCCCCGGCCTCGCCAGTGAAGGTAGTGCCGGGATCACTAAAGATCCCGGGCACGGCACCAGAGGCGGGCACCAGAAGCCCTGGAGACTCCACCAACGGGTCTTCAAACTCCAGCCGCTTTCGGTCGAGGCGATGCCCCTACCCAGGACGGATGGCTCGTATAGAGGGTGCGAGCGCTCTGCCATTAAGGAGAGGCACGGCGCCTCCCATAACGGAGTCGATGCGGTGGCCATGGGTGCGCCGCCACCAACTACGACTACCCCATCCACAGCCACAGCATCTCCCACGGCCGCAGACCAGACTCACTCCCCAAGTATCAGCACAACCTACTGGGATCATCACTCCCAAGCCGAGGCCCGAAGCCAGGCCCCAGCCTCCTTCCCTCGGCATAAAAAAGAAGAAGGCAAGCAAGAAGAAGGAGAAGATGTGAGGATGAAGGCTTCCGTTCCCCCTCGCACTCCCTTTTATAGACGAGCTGGGACAGGGGGCTGGTCCTCCACCTCCCCCCCGGGGGGCTCCTTCAAATCCGAGCCGTTTATACTACTGACGACGGCAAGACCTGTCGACCGCCCTCTTGCACCAATCCGAGGCGATTGGGTTTCTACCACAACGGTCTTCCCTGCGCCATACGCACTCATTAGCTACCCCGCACGATGCATGCAGCATACATGGGGGAAGGGACGACCATAGCGGGAAGAGTGAAATGATGGTTACCTCCCCGTGAATAAAAAGTCATTCACGGAACATTGCAGAGATGGCCCCACCGCGTTTGGCGTCGCGCGACACACGGGAAAATCGAAAACTGACTCAAGCACAGGTTAATGAAGAAGCAAGGAAAATATCAAGAAAAGAGCCACCGCAAGCACCCCGCCTGTGTACCTGGTAGGGCCTACCCCCAACTGTGCTCGGCAGCATGTTCGGGCCAGGCCCGGGGGCTCCTGTCGGTGCAACAAACCTTCATGTATGTTGCCCAGACTGTACACAGGCGTAATGGCAAGGATACAATAGCACCAAGCCAGAGAGAGATAGCTTTTTGAGGGATCCAAGGGCCGGATCAAGAAGACCAAGACAAGCCAAGGAAACAAGATGTCACTAAGGAAAAACCTCCCTTACCGGGCAGGCAAGCCTGGTCTGGTCGAGGCCTCACCAAAGACAAGTCCCAAGATTCCCCCGGCAGGCTTGCCGGGGCCGCCAAGACTCCACCGCTCCACCGCACAGCGACGCAAGTCACTTATCAGTGTGTTGTCGAGCCCCCAAGTGGTTAAGTGGCTATCATTTGGCACATGGCAGCCATTTGGAAGGGAGAATCCCCCTATATGACACCCGTCCAGAGGCATGTCAAGCAGACAGGTAGAAGGTGGTTGAGCGGCGCAGCAGGCTTGCCGGGCTGCGTCCTCAACGTGACACCTAGCAGTGCATTTAATGCACTTTGTCCTAACTTCCAGAGTTAGGTATGATAGCACTGTTGGCTATCTAATCAGTAGATAATGACTGATTTGCCACTGTGGTAACCCCTTAGACTATAAAAGGAGGGCCATGGCAACCTAAAAAAGGATTCGGACCCTTCTACACTCATATGTGCGTAGCTGCTCTCCCAGAGGCGACCTTGCCGGGCATGAGCGCTGCATGTCCACCATGTTCCTCCCTTCAATCCACCAAAGCAGGAGTAGGGTTTTACGCTTCAAGTGGCCCGAACCTAGGTAAAAACCACCAGCATCACCTCTGTTGTGTTATTCCATGGCTTTCGCTCTTTGTGCAAGGTGCCCTTCCCCCTTGCCGGACCACAAGGGTTGTTGGCCCCATAGGTGATCATGTTCCACCATGACAATGATGAGTGAAGAATATCAAATGTCTATGATGGGAGAGTTGAAATTCTTCTTAGGTCTTCAAATTTGTCAACAATGCAATGGCATCTTCATCTCTCAAGGGAAATACCTCAAGGATGTCCTGAAGAAATTCAGCATGCAAGATTGTAAAGGCGTCAAAGTTCCAATGCCCACAAATGGCCAACTCTGCACAAATGAAAATGGTAAAGATTTCGATCAAAAGGTATACCGCTCCATGACTGGCTCCTTATTGTACCTATGTGCATCTAGGCCAGATATTATGCTTAGTGTTTGCATGTTTGCCCATTTTCAAGCTACACCGAAGGAATCACACCATAAGGCTGTGAAACATATTCTTCGATATCTAGCTCACAATCCAACACTTGGATTATGGTATCCCAAGGGCTCGGCTTTTTATCTCATTGGATATTCTAACTCTGACTATGCTGGTGATCGGGTGGATCGCAAGTCAAACATCAGGCACATGCCATTTCCTCGGAAGATCCTTAGTATGTTGGTCCTCGAAGAAGCAGAACTATGTGTCACTTTCTACTATTGAAGCTGGGTACATTGCTGCTGGTTCCTGCTGTGCTCAATTGCTTTGGATGAAGCAAACCCTCAAGGATTGTGGCATCAATGTGAAGAACGTGCCTATCTACTGCGACAACAAGAGTGCCATCAAGATTGCTCACAGCCCAGTTCAACACTCAAAGAGTAAGCACATCCAGATTCGTCATCATTTTCTTTGAGATCATGTGTTGAAGGGCGACATTTTCATCGACCACGTGAAGGCTGGAGAACAACTAGCTGATATCTTCACAAAGCCCTTGGATGAAAAGAGATTTTGCTAGTTGCGGTGTTAGCTAAATATCTTAGAATCTTTGAATGTTCTTTGAAAGGACACACATCCTAACACTTATGCAAAATTGATGACTTTGATGTGCAACACACGAAGTAACGTTTTTCTTCAATCAATGAAGACTTACCCTCTAAGTGTGAAGAAATAAATGAAGAATTTGATTCTCACAACCCTACGACAATTGTACGTGGTGTCTGAAATCATCATTTTTATACGTTGGGTCAGGACACCAACCATAGTTGAAAATCTTCAAAATTGAGTTTTTTGCCATTTTGCAAATTATTCAAAATTTCAAATTCCTCAAGTTTGCAATTTCTTCAAACTTTACGATTGGTGTTCTTCATTAACTATATATATATACATATATACATATATATATATATAGTATATATATATATATTCATATATATATATATATATATTTGAGTTTTCAATGTCCTCAACAGCATTCACTTATTGCTAATTCTTCAAGTTGGTTTTTCCTCGAAGTGAATGTGATCAGACCCGTTCCCCCTCTATGCTCCACTCAACCCAATCTGTTCAAAATTTCTTCATATGCATTCTATTTTGAAAACCGTTCATAGTCTTCACTATGTCCTTGTCAGCTGAACAATTTGGGAACGAAACATTAAACATTTCATATCTAATTTTTGGCAGTTGCCGCTCAAACCTATCCTGCTTCCCACAACTGGATTATAATATTCACCCACGATCCCCCACGATCTCAACTACTCAGTATGTGGGTGCCACATGTCGAAAGGATAGCAAGGGCCAGGGGTATGAATTTCCAAATTCTTTGGGTGTTCAGTTTTTCACCTCTGCTATAAATACCTCATCCCTTTCACTGCCTTCATTTACTCCGCTCGACCTCACTTCTCCTTGCTCGAGCTCTGGCCTAGCACCACCACTAAGCTTCATCGTCGCCAAAGAGGAAGAGCTTCACTGTCTCGACCTCCTCGCCACCGTACTCGTGCCGGTCGCGGAAATCTTCACTCCGCCGCCGCCGTATCTGTCTCCCGCCGCCAAGTTAGGGGATGGGAGATCTGGACAAACGAACTTCCTAGTTCTAACGCCCAGTTCGTCATGTTCTTCATAAAGGGTAATTAAAATCTGATTTTATGGCCCTACCTTGATCCTTATGATTTTCATAAAATCCTCAAAAGGTGTTTATTCTTCAACAATCTACTTCTTAAACATCACAAAGCTTCTTTCCCATGGTTTATTTCTCTAAGCTATGATTTTCTTCAAGATTCCTCAATTGTGTGGATTATCAAATCTATACAACTCTGGAACTTGAGTCATGAACACTTAGTGACATTCCTCAAGGCATCTATGGTCAAATTCCTCAACTTGATATTTTTGAAAAATTTCTGAGAAGGTTTATGACCTCTTCAAATTCTTCGCACCTATACTCTATTCATAGGTACAAATGTCTGCTGATGAATCTCTAGGTTCTCATCAACTTAACTCATTTGAAGTGTTCCTCGAAGAAAAATTGCATACTTCCTCAAAATCTTCAGAAGTTCAAAATCCTCAAGTGAGGAAAACGGCAGAAGGGAAAAGACCTCGGTAAGGAGGAAAGAAGCTTGAGACAAATACTGTATTTGAAATCCCTGAGGATATTTATGATGAATACTGTACTCCTGATGAGGAAACTTATGGGAAGGAGACCCAGAAACAACGCAAAACGTGCATTCAGAGAATTGAGAGGAGATGGGCTAAAGAATGGAAGGAATATCATTATGTTACTCCCAAGTACATGAAGAAATTAGCTGTAAATCCTCCATGCCCAAGACTACCTCTAGCTACTGGCCAAAGAGCTGATCCTACCAGCATCAGGCATGGTGAGGAATTTCCCAAAGAATGGGGAAAACGTCAAGCTAAACTGAACAAAATTGTAGCTGAGACAATGATGAAATTCAATGAGGATTCTTAAGCTGCTGCTGCTGTTGAGGCCTCTACCAGTAGAACAGCGCCAAAGAAGGCTATGCTGAAGAAATCAGCTGTGAAGCCAAAGTCTTCAAGCTCAATGCCCTCACGGCCAGGTTCCTCAACTACAAATCCCTCAGAGCAAATTCCTTGGGCAACTTCCTCAAGGGCAGCTCTAATGCCTTCTATTGCTGCATAATCCTTAGCCTCTGCCACAATGTCCTCAACTCCCATGCATCTTGCAACATGTCAGTAGACTGCTCGATTTTCAATTTGCCTCAGGGGCATCTGCTACTTGCTCAGCCCATCCTCACTCCTCAAGTGGTCCAACACTGCTGAAGGAAAAGGCCACTGGTAGACGTGGAAAGAGGTCAAGTCCTCATAAGAAGCAAGTGGCTTTCAATGAACCATCAGATGATGAAACTGATGATGAGGCCGATGATGATGAACTTGCTAAAATCATCAGAGACAGGCAACAAAGGGTTGCAAGAGCCAAAGGAAGCTTTGTTCCACTTATGCTTGATCCAAGGAAGATCCTCAATTTCATCGATATTTAGCATAAGGATCCAAATACCCCACTTCCTGACTTGAATTTGACTCCTGGTCAAAGTCATATGCTGACTGCCTTAATAGGCGAAGAGAAATGGAAGTTTGAAAAGGCCAAAAAGGTCAAGAAGGCCCAGTACAAGAAAGAGCGCTTTCTGAGGAACAACGTGCTGACTTTGTCTCCTGGAGAACTTGTGACTGTGCAATAGGAGTCAAAGGCCCCAGTGAAGAATTTGACCGCTATCATGCTGATTCGCTAGGTGCCAAGGTCAGATTCGTCAACATTGCCAACAAGACCATCCAAGACCACAACTCAAGCGATGCTGCTCAATCGCAACCACAAATTCCTCAGGCTGGAACATCTGCTCCGCCTACCGAAGAATCTGCCAGCGCAGCTGAAGAAATTCAGGCTGCTGAAGCATCTACCAGGGCAGCTGAAGAAATTCCTGCTCCTGAAGAAACTGCCAGGGTGTTGTAGGGTGAAACCCTAAGGTGGATTTTTTTCACACTTGGAGGAGGAAACGGATGAACACCAAGAAACACAAAGAGGAATTCACTCCAACAATACCCAATTACACATCCACTAGAATAGCAACACAAGATCCACAAGTTCACAAACACAATCAAAGGAAAGATACAATGGTAGGGTTCTTCCCACTCCTAGGATATGAGGTCTTGATGATGGTAGTCTTCTCCAAGATGGAGGTCTTGAAATCCACAAGTGGATCCTCTCCTAAGAGGCCTTGATCTCCAATGGAGGTGGTAGAAGGAGCAAAGCTCTCAAATTCATATCTATGTCTTTGTTAACCCTAAACATATCCCTAGGTACGAATTATATAGGCTTGGGTAGGTAGGAGATGAAGTGGATGCGAAGTGGAGGCCCTACAGCCCGCATCAGCCGGCCATCCTGTAGGGCCCATGCGCACGGGGTAAGTTGGGCCCGTGTGCATGGGGGTCCCGTGCGCATGGTACACGCCCATGCGCACGGGGTGCTACAGTCGTAGCTCCATGTGTAGGCCGTGGGCACAGGGTCTCGGGGGCCCGTGGCACGGGGTCGCCTGGGACTTCCTGTCCGGCTGCTGATTGACTCCGTCTTTGTTCGCGTGGCCTTGGGGTGGTCCTCCTACTTCCTGGTGATGCTCCTTAGCCGCTTGGGAGTGTTCCTCTTCGTACCTAATGACACATAGAGCATTTTGGTGAGGTAACACCCAAGTTCCATTCGTATCCATATGCATGTCAACTAGGAAGGAGTTCACCTTGGTTTCCATTGCACGTGCTCTAGCTCTTGTCATGGGTCCACGTGGTGCTTGATGTGTTGGTGTAGAGTCCATGGGGATGATGGAAGGATGCTCCGCATCACAGGGCAACACCCAATGTTGCACCTGAACAACATCCCAGGCCAACTGAAGAATCTGATGTGCCTAAAGAATCTAAAAACGCCAGGGCAACTGCATCAGTCATGCCTGAAGAAACTGCACCAACTTCATCCACTTCTCCTCCTACAAATTCTTCAAGGGTGAAGAAAGTCACACTTCCTTCTGCATCAGAAGTGAAGAAAATGAAGGCTGTGAAGAAGAAAGTCGCAAAGAAAAAGAAAGCATCAACATCTACAGAATCCTCAACTCCCAAGAAATTGACTTTCCCAAGTTCCTCAAGTGAACCAATTGATGCAATTCCTATTTTTGTTGTGCCATCATATGAGCTAGTCCCATTCAATGAAGAATATGTCATTCCAGATGACGAAGGTGATGAAGAAACTCATTCTGTTGCTTCCTTGGAGCAGATTGATGAAGAGATTGAGATGGAAGCAAATGCTTCAACCCCACAGGTATCATCGCCCCAACCCCAGTTCACTGCTGAAGAGGCTGGAATTGAAGAAATTGATGAGGATGTGGACATTAGTTCAACCGCTCCACTTATCAATGATGAATATTGGGAAATAACTCACCCAAATTCACCAATTGCCAAACCTCTCAATCAAATTCCTCAGTCCCCTGTACAGACCGAAGAAATACTAACTGGATCTGAAGGATGTACAACTCCACTCCAATCTATTCCTGAAGAAATTCTAGCTACATCAGCTGAAGAAATCAACACCCAGACTGCTGTTGAAGAACCTACCGCTCCAATTCCTCAGTCTGTTGCAACTGAAGCTATGCCTCCAGAGGTTGTGTGGCCTATTACTTCAAATCTTCAGCCCTAGCCCAAAAATCCTCACTCTGGCACGAAGAGGCCGAAATTCAACACTGCCAATTTCTTCGTTGAGCATCATTTCTTCACTGATGAAAATCCTTATGACTCAGCAAGATTAAGGCGCAAGAGGTTCTGGACAGCAAGTCAGATGAATTTCTATGCCTCAGTTCTATTTGGGAAGGACAAAGTCTTCCAACACAGGCAAATTCCTCATGTGGATATGGAGTCCATTCCATGCTTCACTCCAGTACTGAATGTTCTTCACGAAGCTGGTCTCCTTTGTTTCTTTTCTGAAATATGTGATTGGAATGAAGAGCTAATTCTTCAATTCTATGCAACCCTGCACATTTTTGGAAATGTCTCAGACATCAACTCATGGGTGCTGGACTGGATGATTGACAATACTCACTACAAAGCTCCAGCCTCTGAATTGCTTCATGTTGTTCCACTTAGTCCTCTGTCAGAAGGGGCAAGGCTCATATATGAGGGACCCGAACTTCCAAATCATCTCATGAAAGTGTTGATGAAGCCTCTGTGTCTAGGCCAAGCTCCAAGAACCACCCTCCTTGTGAAGGATTTGCTGTATGTTCCCAGAACAATCTATCGCATTCTGACTAAGACCCTCACTCCTATCAAAGGCCACAATTCTGAAGAAGAAGAAGAAGTTGTTGGCATCATGAAGGATCTGTTGTTCAACATCATTCATGGGATTCCCATAAACTATCACGATTTCTTCATGAGGACTTTGGCTAATGTTGCACTATCACCTTTTGAATTGAAGCCTTATGCTCCCTGGATTATGAGGTTCATCAGAACCAGGTCTTCAATTCCATACAAGGCGGACTTTCAGAATCACTTCAGTTTTCTGCATCCGGTTGAAGTCCTCAAAAAGACTATTTCCTCAGTTGATGAAAAAGGAAAGGCTACTGTCATTGATGAAGGCACTCATAAGGCTGCATCTTACTCCACGAATGATGACTCTGCCACACAGGACTCTGCTGCAAAAAACACATGGCAAAATCCTCAAGCCTCTGCCCCGCATGTGATGATGGATCACAAACTTCTTCTAAGTCTTCACCAGAAAGTCGATCAAAATCACAAGTGGGTCAAGCGTCAATTTGGCTCAATTCTTCAGATCATGACTGTCACGCAGAACACTTTGAAGAAGAATCACTACTATGTGCATGAAATCTTTGACCGCACTTGGGCCATACTTTCACATCTTTAAACTGTTGAAGACCTCAAGGAGATGTCAGAAGTTCATTTTCTTCATCGCGTGAGATGGCTAAAGCTGAGGATCTTGACAAGACTGCGGCAGGCCCTACACCAACAAGCGACCCTGACAACATTGGCGCTCCTCCACCACCTTCAAGCTGATATTCTTTAGGGGCGTTAGTCCTCAATTTTCGACACTTTTGGTCACTTGATGACAAAGGGGGAGAAATTTGAGTTAGTCTTCAAGTGGATCTCTATATCAGGGCTATTTTTGTTTAAGTTACAACTCTCATTCTTCTAAAGTGTTTGTTTGATGAGTTGTAAACTTAAGTCCGATGGTGGTCTGACACTTCTGAACTACTTTCTGCATGCTTATTTCCTCAAGTTCCTTAATGCACACATGTTGAATTTTGTCAGACATCATTTTTCATCATGCATTTCAAATTCTTCATAATATATGTTAAATGCGTGAATGGATTACAAGATATAGGGGGAGATCTCCATCTCTCTATCCTACCATGTGCATTTGCTGTCCAAAGCAAATTCCTCAAATATGCACATCTTTAGTGGGGAGTTCTTCTATATCTTGCAATCAAATTCCACAATATCAGTATTTACAGTTCATATGTTTATCCCCGTTGAAAACTTAATCTATCATCAATCACCAAAAGGGGGAGATTGTAAGTGCATCTAGTGCCCCTTAGTGATTTTGGTGTATTTAAGACTTATAGGTTAAGGGACTAATGTGTTTGTGAGTGTACACAGGTCTTATAAGTCTTTGAGGAGTTTGATATATCCGACGAATGTCGACCCCTAAAAATAAATGTCTTTATCTAAAGGCTTTGTGCTTTTCTTGAAGACTTTGAAAATGAGGAAATTGGTGTGACCTTGAAGATATTGATGTGAGGACTATGAAGCGTGAAGACTTTTGTTTTCGTTGTTTCATTTCCTTCTCTTGGGTCATAGCAAACACCGTACTGTTAAAGGGGGTCGAGGTAATACCAAGGAAAAATCCTCATGCTCATCTCAAAGCCTACACATACCCAATCCTTCGGGTGAAGCCTTTGGAAATCTCCTGTAGTTTAGTCAAGTTCTTCAATAATAGAGACGAAGTTCTTTTGGTCTCTGAGGAATTTGTTCTAAGGAGTTAGGATTTCGCCAGTGCGAACTGCCTACAATGGGGAACATGATAGCCCTAAGGAATTTCATGGTTCGAATTTCCAACCGTTGCTGTGCTTCGCGCCAGCTGTCCATATATATTATCCACATAACGGTCATATGGCATTTATGTCTTATCATATCGGGTTGCACCCTGGCTATAAATAGCCGCCCCCAACAACCACTAGCTGGTTGGCTGCTCCGAGAGAGATTGACAAGTGTCATTTAGATCATCCCATCCTCCATGGACTTCGAGAGAAAATCATCAGTGAGGAAAAACCCAAAACCCCAACACCTAAAACCCAAAGTGATTGAGCATCACTGAAGAGATTGTTCCTATGTGGAACCGATGCTTTTACCTTTAAATACTGTGCATCTTCCAGACGGTTAGGCGTCATGCTCTAGAGCATCCAAGAGGAATTATGGAACACTGGGTGACCGAGTTTGTGAAGGTTTGGAAGTCATCTTGAAGACTTACCACGAGTGATTGGGCGAGGTCTGTGTGACCTTAGCTCAAGGAGAATACGATAATGACTGTGTGTCCTTTGGTTTAAATACCAAGCCGCTCCAACCAGACGTACAACTGTCACAATAGTTGGAACTGGTCTACCAAATCACTGTCTTCACTGAGCTACTGGTTCTATTTCCTCAACCCTTTCAATTCCTCGTTTATTTGTTGATGAAATTGACCGTTACTATGTGAAGACTTTAACTCAAGACCTTCTCAATTTCCTCAACCCAAATTCTTCAGTCACCTAGTCTTCTGCCTGCTTATCCTGTTTACACGCTACTTGTGCTCCGTGTATGCTTCATCTCATTATGATGACTATGTTACTGCCATGTTATGCATGCACTTGAGTAATTTATCCATGCTTGTATTTTGTCACTTAGCAAATTCCTCAAGTAGAAATTCCTCAGTGACGAATTTGTAAAAATCACCTATTCACCCCCTGTAGTCAATATAACGCACTTTTAGTTGCTTTATTATAAAGCAGGGCGAAGCCTTTTTCTGTAAAACAAAAGTCTTTTTAGATATTCCAATAAGAACTACATACGGATGTATATACATATATTTTAGAGTGTACATTCACTCATTTTGCTCTGTATGTAGTCCGCATTCCAATCTTTAAAAGACTTATATTTAGGAACGGAGGGAGTAGTACAGTATGTTCCTTGTCGGGAAGTGGAGCAGGGATATTTGCAATCGACATGTCTATTGGGTCGCTTCAGATGGATGCTTTCAACTATTCTAGATGGTTTGCCATAATATCCGGGAAATGTTGGGAGCTATCTCGCCTTTGAGAGTCTAGACTGATAGTAACAGTATTTTGCCTACAGTTGAATAGAGCTACCCCTGTAGGGGCCGAAGCCTTTTTAGCCGTACCAGCAATACAAGCCCATATGTTGCAGCTAGTTCCACTTTCCTGATTTTACCCATGATGCTTAGGGTTTCCCCTTTTATCTACACTACTGTGATCTGCGTAGGTGCTTTTTGTCATACTAGCAGTACTCCACCCTTCAAGCTAAACAACACACCACTCATAATTCCAAAGCTCAGTTGTTCAAATATGATTGTCATATGATACTGATATTATTTAACAGACACATTTAGTTGGTTAGCTAAAGCTCCCACTTGAGTTTCCAAATGCATGTGGTGACATATAGAGAGACAGCAGGAATTGCATTTCTTTGTCACTTGTTCACTGTACTTTCTTGTCCATACCAAATCTTAGTTGTTATTTAAAAGCAAACATTGATTGCTAAGTACCCTTTGTGTGGTTTGCAGCTTCAGGTCTGCCATTCCATTGCCATGGTCAACACTATACTCATCATGCTTAGGGTTAATTTCCCGCTTTTATGATCACCACGATCAGCCTACGTGATTCGTGTCATAATAGCACTACTCCACCCATCAAGCTAAACAAGCTTAGTTGTACAAATTTGAATCTGATATGATGCTGATATTAAAACAGAGACAGGTTTAATTGGTCAGTTAAATGTTCCTACTTTAGTTTCAAAATGCATGCGAGCCACATATGGGGATATAGGAAGGAATAGTATTTCTCTGTGCGCTCTGGTTCATCATGGGTGGGCAACAAGCATTGTATACAAAGACTTGTAAGATCTTCAATCTTCTTGCTCTTTGGCTCTTCTTGAACATGATCCTCTTATCTTCTTCTTGAATAATTATAGTATGTTCCTTGTTGGGAAGAGTAGCGGAGACATTTGCGGTCGACAGGTCAATTCGAGTTGTCCTTCCTTAGTATATTTTGAATCTGTCAGGTCAGGTCGAGTTGTTCTTCCTTAGTATATGTTGAAGCTGTCATCTGCTAAGTATCATTACTTCTGGAACTCTCATGTTTTGAGTAGTAGGCCACATTATTCTAATGCACACACCAAATTACAGCACACATGGCATCTCTCAGAAGAACTGTAGAGATAGCACATAGGGTTTACAGGGAGGCACTATTGGATTAGAATCACTTATGCATTACAAAGATAATATCACTTATTTTTATGTTTTCATGCATGTCAGGTATTAAACATGATCAAAATGAATATGAGAATGGGCACACAAGAGAAATATTGTGGAACAATCCACTGGCAAACAAACTTGGCTTGGTGGAGGATGGCCTATCTCATTCACCCATCAAGGTGCTTGCTGTAACTTGGTGAGGTTGTATTGGTTGCACATATCTTGCATATGATGTCTTGCATTACTTCTACTTTGTTACACCACCATCTGCTTAGTTTAAGCATCATACATGAGTATATGCCATGCCTATCCATTTTCTGTACCTATTCCATGTGTCATCATACCATGTTTTTCCAGTCAAATGTTGTTCTTTCGTAATAGATGTCCAAAAGGAAGAGGGCGAGTGCAGATCCTAAAGGAGTACAAACTAAGTATTTGGAAAAGGCAGTGATACCTGATAAATCAGATAGATCAGCAGCCCTAGAAAACACAGGCCCAACTGTACAACACTTTACCCCTACTCCACTGGCCAAAGCCCTATTAGAACTGCAGAGAGCCCAGTGTCAGGTACTGTCTATGATATCAATTCAAAATTTGAACTCCTACATTTCTGCATGTGCCTTACCATATCTCTTGTATGAAAACTAATTGCAGATGAATCTCCATTCTCAAAGGATCATAGGATCTCACAACAATACTGGGCACTGCATTGCTCTTGTCAGTACCTTTTGCCCTTTATCAGCATACTTACACTCATTGTTGTTTGACTATGTAGCATCACTGTAAATGTTCGCTTCCTTATCCACCCTTTGCTCGAAATTATAAGATCTATATTTACTCTTACATAAATGTAGAATTAACCCAATGGTTATGAAGTTCTGGATTGCTCACGTAAGTACATGTTGTCATGTACTCCCTCCATATCGAATTAATTGTTGCTCAATCGGATGTATTTAGAACTTAAATAGTGCTAGATACATCCATTTGAGCGACAAGTAATAATGGACAATGGTAGTATTACTCTAATTGCATTGCGAGATAGTTGATTGTCTAGCATTACTCTACATCTTATCTGCCCTGCCCTCCACTTTCTCCAAATTATCAGATCTACATTTACTCTTACCAAAATGTTGAATAAAGCCAATGCCACTGCACACGTTGAGGTCTGCATTCCTCTTGTCAGTACCTTTTGCCTTGTAACACTGTACTTAATTGATAGCTATTTGATTATGTATCATCACTCTGCATCTGAGCTTCATTATCCTCTATTTTTTCCAATATCTATATTTACTCTTTACAAAATGTATAATAAAGGCAACACTTATGAAGAAATTTCTTTGAGGAATTTCTTGAATTATCCTTCCATCGACGTGGAGAAGGGATTTGTCCAGCCCGTGTTAACATGTAATGTAAGTCCATCCTTCTCAAGCCTTCAAACTTTGTCCTAGTATAGATTTGGATAGGCATCATTTCCTCCACTGCTGTTTACTTTGATGTTTGCACTGTTAGTTTCAAATTGTAATTGTAAAAACATGTTCCTTATGAAGAACAGATCCATTTATTTTCTTTAGCCCTGTATGTATGCATGTGTTCTAGATCTCTAATCCAATGGTGTGGTGAAGCTGCCCACGCCTGCATCATCTCATTTCCTACTTTTTCTTAACTAATTTTGCCAATGATACGGACAATGCCATATGATGTTAATGCTAGTCTAAATTATATCTCTGAATTTGCCAATATAAAATGGGACAGAACTGTCAGCACAATGACCACCGATGCTTATATATTTGTCAAACCTGTTATCTGTCTCCTTGTTTCTCTTCCAGAGTCATATCTCTTATGGCAGAACTTTAGGGAAGATAGGAGCCAAACCATCTTGAAGAGAGCGAGATGACCCCAAGGTCATGTCTTGATGAAGACAGTGAGTTGAAGCTACTCACTGGTAGTTGCGACACAACCTCTGTGCAGTTGCTGCCTCAATCAGTTTGACTTCTTCAGTCTCAACTTAAAGCGGAAAGGCTTGGTACGGCTCAGGTCCAACTTGATGGCAATTCTGTAACGAAGATCTCAGAGGACAGCCATGCGTGCTTTCTTGCTATGTAGCTTGAGTTTGAGGATCTCGTTCAGACAACTGAGGTCTTAATAGCTTGTTCTGCTACTTGTGGTGCACCTCCGGGGCAGGCCTAATGCCTTTTGAGCTGTTTTGAAGTGTTGTCAGTTTTGTATATTCTTTTGCCGGTGCGTTTATATGCACTGGTGGCGCCTTTGATGCCCAGTGTATGTAATCCACGGTCTTGTTGCGCTTTATTATCACTGGTGGCAAACTTTGATGCCCAGTGGATGTAATATGTCATGATTTCTTTATTGTATAGTCTAGGTTTATTCTTAGTCAGTATGTTGTAATTTAGGCCGGAAGCTTCAACGGAGCTCAACATCGTCGGTCTGTCAGGCCGGCCCGTAACTCGCTATATATGGGCCGAAACAAGGGCCTATAATCATCTTGGGTCATTAGCAGGCCTAAACTAAAGTAGTTTTCCGCCTTTAATAGGCTAAGTAAAATTCGGGCCTGTTGGGCCAAAGAATACCATGGGCTTCTAACAGGCTCAAAACTAGATTGGGCTAGAGTTAAGCTGAAAAATTCAAGGGCCAACATAGGCCAAAACTGTCGTAAGCCCATGTTAGGCCCAATAACATACGAGCAATTAACAGGCAAAAATGTATCTCGGGCCCTGTTTGGCCAATAAAATTATGGGTTGTAAGCAGGCCGGAATCAGCGCGGGCCGTAGGCCCAACTATGTCACGGGCCATTAACAGGATGGGTTGTAAGTAGGCTAGATTCAACGCGGGCCGTAATTAGGCCCAATTATGCCATGGGCTATTAACAGGACGATAGGCACGTTGGGCTGAAATTTATCCACAAAGACTACGAGCCATTAAGAGGCCTAAAGTCACTTTGGACAAGAAATAGCCCAGTTCCAGCATGGGCCGTTAAATGGCCTAAAGTGAAACCGGGCTAACAATGGGCCAGATGCACCAAGGGCCGCTAACAGGCCGAAACAATTATCAGGATGAACTGGTAAACAGGCCTTTAACAGGCTGAAATACAAACCCGGCTTAGAATGGGCCCAAAAGCATAGTGGCCTGTTAACGGGCCTGATCTGATATGGGTCATAATTTAGTGCAAAACACGACAGGCTGCGAACGGGCCAAATCTGATATGGGTCGTAATTTGACTTAAAACATGGTAGGCTGTTAACTGGCCAGCCCACTAGTGTTTGACAAAATTTTATGGGCCTTTGGCTGGGCCGGCCTTTTTACCTTAAATGAATCACTGTTGGGTGTGTCAACGTATCATAGGCACATTCCGTCCATTGTTGGGATGACATCTATCCCAACGCTGGGCTGACACGTGGATCCTCCAGCGAATGAGAAATTTACACATGGAAAATCGCCATTGGTCCTGGCTGTTAGCGGGTTATTGGATCCAAAACTGGACCCGATAGGTTAACGGCGACCCGTTACGGTGCATGCCACATGTCGGTTACCCTTGACGAAAACACTTCCATGATGCGACATTTATCGTCATGGAAGTAGACACTTCCGTGATGATAATTTCAGTATTGTCATGGAACACTTCTACGACCGCACATGTATGACTATCTTGATTCTGTCACAAAATTGTCATAGATGTACATGCATGATAGAAAACGTGACTTACTATGACAAAGATGTATCATCGTGGAAGTGTTTTTTTTGTAGTGACCATAGGCAAGGCTGCTAGTCATGGACGTGTTTTATTTTGTTGAGTTGTTTCGACGTTGATCGCTATGTATTCACAACAATAATAATATTGCTCTGTTTATTGCTCTATTTCAATGTGTGTGCTTGATGTTTGCTTGAACTACGTCGGTATTTCCCCAAAGAGGAATGGATGATGCCGCACAACAACGGTAGGTATTTCCCTCAGTGGTGAGACCAAGGTTATCGAACCAGTAGGAGAACCACGCAACACAACGTAAACAGCTCCTGCACACAAATAACAAATACTCGCAACCCGACGTGTTAAAGGGGTTGTCAATCCCTTTCGGGCAACGGCGCCAGAAATTGGCACGTAGACGGGATAAAGTTGTAATAGATTGGATAAATAGATCACAAATAAAATAAAGTGCAGCAAAGTATTTTTGTATTTTTGGTTTAATAGATCTGAAAATAAAATAGATCGCGGAGGCAAATATATTAAAGAAGAGACCCGGGGGCCGTAGGTTTCACTAGTGGCTTCTCTTGAGAAAAATAGCAAACGGTGGGAAAACAATTACTGTTGGGCAATTGATAGAACTTCAAATAATCATGATGATATCCAGGCAATGATCATTATATAGGCATCACATCCAAGATTAGTAGACCGACTCCTGCCTGCATCTACTACTATTACTCCACACATCGACCGCTATCCAGCATGCATCTAGTGTATTAAATTCATGGAAAAACGGAGTAATGCAATAAGAACGATGACATGATGTAGACAAGATCTATTTATGTAGAAATAAACCCCATCTTGTTATCCTTAATAGCGACGATACATACATGTCGTTTCCCCTTCTGTCACTAGGATCAAGCACCGTAAGATCGAACCCATCACAAAGCACCTCTTCCCATTGCAAGATAAATAGATCAAGTTGGCCAAACAAACCCAAATATCGGAGAAGAAATATGAGTCTATAATCAATCATGCATATAAGAGATCAAAGAAGACTCAAATAACTTTCATGGATAAAAACATAGATCTGATCATAAACTCAAAGTTCATCGGATCCCAACAAACACACCACAAAAAAACTCACGTCATATGGATCTCCAAGGGACCATTGTATTGAGAATCAAGAGAGAGAGAGAGGAAACCATCTAGCTACTAACTACAGACCCATAGGTCTACAAAGAACTACTCACGCATCATTGGAGAGGCACCAATGGACATGATGAACCCCTCTGTGATGGTGTCTAGATTGGATCTGGTGTTTCTGGAACTTGCGGCAGCTGGAATTGATTTTCGTCTACTCCCCTAGGGTTTCTAGAATATTGGGGTATTTATAGAGCAAAGAGGCGGTGCGGGAGGCCACCGAGGTGGGCACAACCCACCTGGGCGCTCTTGGGGGCCCAGGCGCGCCCTGGTGTCTTGTGCCCCCCTCGGGCTCCCTCTTCGGTACTTCTTCGGCCCACTGGATGTCTTCTGATCCAAAAAAATCCACAAAAAGTTTCGCTGCATTTGGACTCCGTTTGGTATTGATTTCCTGTGATGTAAAAAGAAAGCAGAAAACAGCAACTGGCACTGGGCACTATGTCAATAGGTTAGTACGAAAAAATGATATAAAATGATTGTAAAACATCCAAGAATGATAATATAAAAGCATGGAACAATCAAAAATTATAGATACGTTGGAGACGTATCAGCATCCCCAAGCTTAATTCATGCTTGTCCTTGAGTAGGTAAATGATAAAAACAGAATTTTTGATGTGGAATGCTGCCTAACATGTTCATCACATTTTCTTTTCTTTGTAGCATGAACATTTGGACTTTTATATTGTTCAAAGAAATAGTCTAGTTTTGACATGAAGACTTTAATACTCAAGCATATCAACAAGCAACAATGTCTTTCAAAATATCAACGCTAAAGCAAGTTATCCCTAGCCCATTATGCTCAATCATTGATCCATTCATGAAACACACTCGAATATTAGCTAGACCCAATGCTCCAATACGATCATAGTGCCCCTTAGTTGGTGTTTTATAAGAGAAGATGGAGACTCAAGTTCAAAATAAAAATTGCATAAACTAAAAGAAAGGCCCTTCGTAGAGGGAAGTAGGGATTTATAGAGGTGCCAGAGCTCAAAGCAAAAATTGAGAGATAAAAACATTTTGGGAGGCATACTTTTCCCACCAACAAAAACGACTTAGAGTTCCCAATACTTTCCATGCTAGATATATCATAGGCGGTTCCCAAACAGAAAATAAAGTTTATTCCTTTTTCCACCGTACTTTCACATTCCACGGCTAACCGAATCCACGGGTGCCGTCCATGCCAACACTTTCCAAGGAATTTATTATTTGGCAACATAAAGTAAATTCATTTTTCACTTCGGGACTAGGCATCCCTAATACCTTTGCCGTACTCTCATGCAATGGCAAGTGAATAAACACTCATCATGAGAATAACACATCTAGCATGGAAAACATCGGCCACCCCTCACCGCCTCGCGAGTGGTACGAGCACACAAAAGAGAAATTTATTTTGAAAATTAGAGATGGCACATGCAAATTTGCTTAGAACGGCACGGAAATACTGCATATAGGTAGGTATAGTGGACTCATATGGCAAAACTGGTTTAAAGGGTTTTGGATGCACAAGTAGTGATCATACTTAGTACAAAATGAAGGCTAGCAAAAAGATTGAGAAGCGCCCAACCAAGAAACGAAAAATCTCGTACCCGAGCATTAAGCATAAGTAACACCGAATAATGCACCACAAGTAGAATATAATTTCATTGCATAACTATTGACTTTCGTGCTTGCATAGGGAATCACAAACCTTAACACCAATATTCTTACTAAAGCATAATTACTCATCAACATGACTCACATATCATATCGTCATATCTCAAAACCATTACTAAGAATCAAGTTTATTTTGTCCAATGATCTTCATGAAAGTTTTTATTATATCCTCCTTGGATATCTATCACTTTGGGACTAATTTCATATGTTGCTTTTGATAAGCTGAAACAAATATAAGTGAAGATCATGAGCATAATTTTTCTTTCTCTCAAAATAATCTAAGTGAAGCAAGAGAGAATTTCTTAAAAAAATGACTAACTCCCAAATAAATCTAAGTGAAGCATGAGAGCATTTCTTCAAAAATAACAAAGCACACCGTGCTCAAAAAGATATAAGTGAAGCACTAGAGCAATTCCATGGCTCTAAAAATTTAAGTGAAGCATAGGAGCAAGCATAGCATAATTTTTGGCTCTCTCAAAAAGGTGTGTCCAGCAAGGATTCAAGACTTAAAACACAAACCAAAACAAGCAAAGACTCATATCATACAAGACGCTCCAAGCAAAACTCATAATATGTGACGAATAAAAATATAGCTCCAAGTAAAATACTGATGGTTGTTAGAAGAAAGAGGGGATGCCACTCGGGGGCATCCCCAAGCTTAGTTGCTTGCTAATTCTTGAATATTATCTTGGGGTGCCTCGGGCATCCCCAAGCTTAGCCTTTTGCTAATACTTATTCCTTCATCCATCGTAATACCACCCAGAACTTGAAAACTTCAATCACACAAAACTCAACAAAACCTTCGTGAGATCCGTTAGTATAAGAAAGCAAACCACTACTATAAGTACTGTTTCAAACCCATTCATATTTTATTTTTGCATTATATCTACTGTATTCCGACTTTTATATGGCAAAAACTCTTCAAAGAAAACCATAGAATCATCAAAACAAGCACACAACACAAAGAAAACAGAATCTGTCAAAATTATAACAGTCTGTAGCAATCTGAGTACTTCGAATACTTCTGTAACTCCAAAAATTCTGAAAACTTAGGACAACGTGAATAATTTGTTTATTAATCTTCTGCAAAAAGAATCAACTCAAAAGCACTCATCTGTTAAAAATGAAATATATTTTGTGAGCGCAAAAGTTTCTGTTTTTCAGCAAGATCAAATCAACTCTCACCCAAATCATCCCAAAGGCTTTGCTTGGCACAAACACTAATTTAAACCACAAAAGCACATCTAATCAGAGGCATAATTGGGTATTTTATTGAAAACAGCAAGAAAACCAGAAAGCAAAAAGATACAAGTTGGGTTGCCTCCGAACGAGCACTATCGTTTTACGCCCCTAGCTAGGCATAACGCGAAGGATCTAAGTTTTGTCATCTTTAGCCTTGTTTTCCTTGGAAGTATTTTTGTCAGGGGGTTTTACAAATGAAACATAAAACACATTATCCATGGAAACCTTAGCACTATCAAGTTGCTTTTTATCATAACCCTTCTGATTTCTGGCAGCAATCAAAGAATAGTGTTGATTAACATCATTGAAAACTTGTTGGATCATGTCTAAAACAGGGACTTGCTTTTTAAGATTCTCATCAAAGATTTGGCTATCCCCACGCACATGTCTCAAAGCATAATCACTATTATAAAGAATTTCATCAATCACGGGTTTTTCACGATTCATACCATAAAAATCAAAGATTTCCCTAGCTTCCCGTATTATGTAGTCAAATTCATTCATCAGAACAAGAGTGGCTAGCCTTTTAGCTTTAGGATTTTTTATAATAGGTAACTCATTGTCGGTGTACATAAGTTTGGGCCCTTTTGTACCCCTTACTTGTGCACGGGCAGTTGCAGCCGCACCTGCGGCGAGGCTTGACGGGGACAATTGGAGGCAAAATACAAGATGACCAAGGCGGCGTCCAAGCCAGTAACCAGAGAGCAGAAGACAAGCTGGACCCCCAGCAAGATCCTTGCCAGGGTGGCTTGCGAAGCCCCGGCAAGATCCTTGCCAGGACGGTTTGCGAAGCACTGACAAGGCCACCACCCTTGGGGTTGAGAGCTCTGACACCATCGACAATGTCAAGACCAAGACTCAAGGGCACATGCGTAGTAGCATGCAGATCTTTGTGAAGACTGGTGACATGCAGATCTTCGTGAAGACCAGAAGGCGAAGTTCCCGGCGAGGTTCTTGCCGGGGACGACTGCGAGGCCCCGGCAAGACTCTTGCCGGGGACGATTGCGAGGCCACAGCAAGCCTCGCGCACGATAAGGCTCCATCGCCCTACCACCGTTCCAGCACAGCGACCAGCCTGCCAACTAGGCAAGCACCTGCGTGGTGGCATGCAGATCTTTGTGAAGATCCTGCCACCGCTCCAGCGCAGCGGCTAGCAGTCAGCTTGGCGCTGCATGCCGCGTCATCTTGGATGCGTGTCAAGATGGAGTGAGGCGGCGACGGACGGGACGGGCTCTATTTCCGTCCCCGATAAAGTTAGGGGGGCACGTAAGCAGCGCATTTAATGTGTTTATCCTAAGACGCCAGTGATAAGCATGAACACTGTAGCAGCTTTACACCTCCTGTATGCTTGCTTGCCACTGTGGTAGCCCCTTGGTATAAAAGGAGGCCCAAGGCGTACTGGAGAAGGATTCGGACTTTTTGGACTTTCCGGCCCAGTTTGCATGCATAGCAACTAGCCGAAGCTCTAGAACACGGAATATACACTCAAAGTAGGACTAGGGTTTGACGCTTCTCAGCGGCCCGAACCTGGGTAAAAGTTCATCGTGTTGATTGCTAGACCCGCTCTTTGTGCACTCCTTTCTCCCTGCCAACCGTAGAAGGGATTCGCGGGATCCCATAGGTGTCGTTTCCCCGACACTCATTGAACAATCTTTGCAAGGTAGGATGAGTACGAATAAATTTAGTTTCAAGTTTTAGAACTAGCGCTGAAATAGCTTGCGCATAAGATTTAGTCCTTTTAAGTATAGGAACATCATCAAGACTTAATTTTCCGACACAATTGAAAAATTCCTGGATATGTTCTTTTCCCATAAAATTCCCTTGCCCCAACACAAAAGTTTTGGCATCCAGATTACCTGTACGCTCCATTTTAGGAGTTAGGCCATCATCTGTTTCTGCCAAACCAAAATCACTCATGGTGACTTCACAACAAGATTGCACTCAAAAATAGATCTGACGAGAAAACGGCGAATGAAAAAGAGGGCGAATAAAATGGCAAAAAATTTTGGGAAGTGGGGGAGAGGAAAATGAGAGGCAAATGGAAAATAATGTAAATTGCAAGGAGATGAGATTTGTGATTAGGAACCTGGTTGATGTTGATGATGTCTCCCCGGCAACGGCGCCAGAAATTCCTTTTGATGTTCGCTTGAACTACGTCGGTATTTCCCCAAAGAGGAAGGGATCATGTAGCACAACAACGGTAGGTATTTCCCTCAGTGATGAGACCAAGGTTATCGAACCAGTAGGAGAACCACGCAACACAATGTAAACAGCTCCTGCACACAAATAATAAATACTTGCAACCCGACGTGTTAAAGGGGTTGTCAATCCCTTTCGGGCAACGGCGCCAAAAATTGGCACGGAGACGGGATAAAGTTGTAATAGATTGGATAAATAGATCGCAAATAAAATAAAGTGTAGCAAAGTATTTTTGTATTTTTGGTTTAATAGATCTGAAAATAAAGCAAATAAAATAGATCGCGTAGGCAAATATATTAAAGAAGAGACCCGGGGGCCGTAGGTTTCACTAGTGGCTTCCCTCGAGAAATATAGCAAACGGTGGGAAAACAATTACTGTTGGGCAATTGATAGAACTTCAAATAATCATGACGATATCCAGGCAATGATCATTATATAGGCATCAGATCCAAGATTAGTAGACTGACTCCTGCCTGCATCAACTACTATTACTCCACACATCGACCGCTATCCAGCATGCATCTAGTGTATTAAGTTCATGGAAAAACGGTAATGCAATAAGAACGATGACATGATGTAGACAAGATCTATTTATGTAGAAATAGACCCCATCTTGTTATCCTTAATAGCAACGATACATACGTGTCGTTTCCCCTTCTGTCACTGGGATCAAGCACCGTAAGATTGTACCCATCACAAAGCACCTCTTCCCATTGCAAGATAAATAGATCAAGTTGGCCAAACAAAACCCAAATATCAGAGAATAAATACGAGGCTATAATCAATCATGCATATAAGAGATCAAAGAAGACTCAAATAACTTTCATGGATAAAAACATAGATCTGATCATAAACTCAAAGTTCATCGGATCCCAACAAACACACCGCAAAAAGACTTACATCATATGTATCTCCAAGAGACCATTGTATTGAGAATCAAGAGAGAGAGAGAGAGGAAGCCATCTAGCTACTAACTACGGACCCGTAGGTCTACAAAGAACTACTCACGCATCATCGGAGAGGCACCAATGGACATGATGAACCCCTCCGTGATGGTGTCTAGATTGGATCTGGTGTTTCTGGAACTTTCGGTGGCTGGAATTGATTTTCGTCGACTCCCCTAGGGTTTCTGGAA
The DNA here is from genome assembly GCA_011799875.1 of Thinopyrum elongatum. NCBI lineage: Eukaryota > Viridiplantae > Streptophyta > Magnoliopsida > Poales > Poaceae > Thinopyrum > Thinopyrum elongatum. The sequence continues at coordinate 426,713,243 of CM022303.1, read as the reverse complement.
TATTGGAGTATTTATAGAGCAAAGAGGCGGTGCAGGAGGCCACCGAGGTGGGCACAACCCACCTGGGCGCGCCTGGGGGCCCAGCGCGCCCTGGTGTCTTGTGCCCCCCTCGGGCTCCCTCTCCGTTACTTCTTCGGCCCACTGAATGTCTTCTGATCCAAAAAAAATCCACAAAAAGTTTCACTACGTTTGGACTCCGTTTGGTATTGATTTCCTGCGATGTAAAAAACAAGCAGAAAACAGCAACTGGCACTGGGCACTATGTCAATAGGTTAGTACCAAACAATGATTATAAAATGATTGTAAAACATCCAAGAATGATAATATAACAGCATGGAACAATAAAAAATTATAGATACATTGGAGACGTATCAGTGCTCTGTTGTCAGTTCTTATATATGGTTCTATTTCAATGTGTGTATATATGCTTTCCATTCTGTATATGTGGATGATAACAGCTAGATACAAATTAGTATACGAAAACAGATAGAAAAATGGAATTCATAATATCATCACATATACGTGATGATACTTAACTACTATGTACAATGCATAAAATTGAAAACAAACAATACTAAAACTAATAATCCCTCCTTAGGGGGGCAGTATTCTAGTAGCCCCTCGCCAGCAGCTCCCTGGTGCATGGAGGCTTCTGATACATCTCCAACGTATCTATAATTTTTTATTGTTCCATGCTAATATATTATCAACCTTGGATGTTTTATATGCATTATTATGCTATTTTATATCATTTTTTGGGACTAGCCTATTAACCTAGTGCCAAGTTCCAGTTGTTGTTTTTTGTCTATTTTTGCCTTTTCAAAAAATCAATACCAAACGAAACGAAACTTTTTGAGGATTTTTCTTGGACCAGAAGACACATAGGAACCTTTGAGAGGGCGTCAGAGGGGCCACTAGTTGGCGACAAGCTCGGAGGGCGCACCCCCCAGGCTTGTGGGCCCCATGATACTCCTCCAACCCTAATCTTTGCTCCACAAATACCCAAATATTCCCCGTATACCAAAGGGCACACCAAAAATACTTTTCTGCCACCGCAAGTTTCTGTTCTCGCGAGATCCCATCTGGAGGCCTTCGCCGGTACTCCGCCGGAGGGGGATTCGACCATGGAGGGCTTCTACATCAACCTTGCTGCCCTTCCGATGATGTGTGAGTAGTTTTAGCCTTGCAAGTAACCGTGAAAGGATTGACAAAGCCTTTATCGCATTTGGTGCAAGTATTTGTTTATTTGTGCAGGTGCTATCATTGGAGACTTGTGTGTTCCTCCTACTGGATTGATACCTTGGTTCTTAACCGAGAAAAATACTTATCTCTACTTTGCGACATCACCCTTTCCTCTTCAAGGGAAAAACCAACGCAAGCTCAAGAAGTAGCAGGAAGAATTTCTGGCGCTGTTGTCGGGGAGGATCAACATCAAGCCTTCCAAGTACCTATCATAAACTCTCATCTCTTGCATTTACATTATTTGCCATTTGCCTCTCATTTTCCTCTCCCCCTCTTCTAATTTTTTTTTACAAAAATACAAAAATATTTTCTGTTTACCTTTTTTCTTGTTTGCTATCTTTGCTTGTGTTGCCATATGCCTTCTATTTGCTTGCATCTTCGCTTGCTAAAAATCTATGATATGATTCCTCATCCACTTGCTAATATTTTTAAAACATCCAATTATGATGAACAACCTGCTAGTGAATTGAGTTCACTAGATTATCTTTATGAAGTTTTGCTTAAGGTTCGTGAATCTGAAAATTGTGATGAAGTGTTAAAAGAAGAAATTTATAAAGTGATTCACGATATCTCCTTGAATGAAAAGCATGATTACAATCATGTAATATAAATTCTATTAATGTCAATTGTGCTAATAATATCCAAAATCCTAAGCTTGGGGATGCTATTTTTGCTATGTCCACTACTTATTGCAATGATCGTGATTGGGGTGATAATGTTTCTTATGATCTTGAAAATTTAAGCCTCATGATGAATATGATATTAATATTAATGTTTGCAATAATATTGAAAGTGGGTTTCGAAGAGCATCAACTTTCGGTAAAAAATAATCCCACATATTTGGAGAGTGTTCAATCTTATGATTTTTTTTATAAAAGTGGGTTTGGAGAGGTCATGACTTTAGTTGATGATAATCCCACTATCTTGGAAGATTATAAGACTTTTATGCATGTGGATCATGAAGAGAAAATTTATATGATAGCTATATCATTGAATTTGAATACGATCCCACATGTAATTATTATGAGAGAGGGAAATATGGTTGTAGAAATTCTAATGTTACTAAATTACATATTCTTATTTTGAGATTGCTATTGTTTCCTTCTTCTATGAATATGCTAAATATTTCTTGTCTTGATAATTTGTTCTCTGATAAAATTACTATGCATAGGAAGTATGTTAGACTTAAATGTGTTTGCCACATGATTTATGATGCTCCCTTTGTGTTTCAATTCTTATCTTTCATGTGAGTATCATTGAAATCTCAAAGACTATCTTAATGGCTATAAAGAAAAGCGCTTCTTGCGAGACAACCCAACATTTTTCTTTTCTGTTTTTCAATAAATATGCAATTAAACTTCGGTTATGATTGTGTTTTGGTGTTTTAATTAGTGTTTGTGCCAATAAGACCTTTGGGATGATTTGGAAGATTGTTTATTTTATTTTGTGAGAAACAGAAACTTTTGCGCCCAGTAACAGAATTGATCTGGTCTGCGATAATGTGATAAATTCTTGAATTTTTTTACAATTGATTGATATGCAAATTGTCCATGTGTTCCCAAATTTACAGAATCTTTGGAGTTACAGAAGTTTCGCTAAAGTCCAGATTACCACAGACTGTTCTGTTTTTGACAGATTCTATTTTCATTATGTTGTTTGCTTATTTTGATGGATCTATGGGTTGTATCGGGGGGTATGGACCATGGAGAAGTTGGAATACAGTAGATATAATGCAAATATAAAATTGGAAACAGTACCTAAAGGTGGTGATTTGCTTTGTTTCACTAACGGATCTCATGAGTTTTCTGTTGAGTTTTGTGTTGTGAAGTTTTCAAGTTTTGGGTGAAGTTTCGATGGACCACGGAATAAGGAGTGGCAAGAGCCTACGCTTCAGGATGCCCAAGGCACCCCAAGGAAATATTCAAGGACAACCAAGCATCTAAGCTTGGGGATGCCTCGGATGGCATCCCCTCTTTTGTCTATAATCCATCAGTAATCACTTGAGGCTATATTTTTATTCATCACATGATATGTGTTTTGCTTGGAGCGTCTTGTATTATATTAGTCTTTGCTTTATTTGCTTTTTAGTTTGCCACAATCATCCTTGCTGGACACACCTTTTGAGAGTGACACACATTAATCGTGAATTTGTTGGAATACTCTATTGCTTCACTTGTATTTTTTGAGCTAGGTAGTTGCTCTAGTGCTTCACTTATATCTTTTTAGAGCACGGTGGTGGTTATATTTTAAATAAATTGATGAACTCTCATGCTTCACTTATGTTATTTTGAGAGTCTTATAAATAGTATGGCAATTTGCTTGGGTTATGAATTTAGTCCTAATATGATGGGTATTCAAGAGGGATATAATAAAAATTATCGTGAAGATCATTGAATATATGAGATGTTTGATTCCTTGCATTTGTTTTGAGATATAAAGATGGTGATATTAGAGTCATGCTAGTGAGTAGTTGTGGTTTATTAAGAATATTTGTGTCAAGGTTTGTGATTCCCGAAGCATGCACGTATAGTCTCTTGTTATGCAATGATATTGGAGCATGATTTATTATTGATTGTCTTCCTTATGAGTGGCGGTCGGGGACGAGCGATGGTCTTTTCCTACCAATCTATCCCCCTAGGAGCATGTGTAGTAGTACTTTGCTTCGAGGGCTAATAAACTTTTGCAATAAGGATGTGAGTTCTTTATGACTAAAATGTTGAGTCCATGGATTATACGCACTCTCACCATTCCGCAATTTGCTAGCCTCTTCGGTACCGTGCATTGCCCGTTCTCACCTTGAGAGTTGGTGCAAACTTAGACGGTGCATCCAAACCCCGTGATTTGATGCGCTCTTTCAAACATAAGACACCTTATATCTTCCTCAAAACAGCCACCATACCTACCTATTATGGCATTTCCATAGTCATTCCGAGATATATTGCCATGCAACTTCCACCGTTCCATTTTATCATGACTCATACCATCATTGTCATATTGCTTTGCATTATCATATAGTTGGCATAGTATTTGTGGCTTGGCCACCGTTCATATTTTTTATACATGTCACGCTAGATCATTGCACATCCCGGTACACCGCTGGAGGCATTCATGTAGAGTCATATTTTTATTCTATTATTGAATTGTAAGTAAATAAAAGTGTGATGATCATCATTATTAGAGCATTGTCTCATGTGAGGAAAGTATGATGGAGACTATGATTCCCCCACAAGTCGGGATGAGACTCCGGACAAAAATAAAAAAAAGAGGCCAAAGAGCCCAAAAAGAAAAGAAAAGTAGAAAAAGGAAAAAGGGAAAAAAGAAAAAAGAAAAAAAGAAAAAAGAGAAAAAATGAGAGAAAAAGAGAGAAGGGACAATGTTACTATCCTTTTCCACACTTGTGCTTCAAAGTAGCACCATGTTCTTCATGACAGAGAGTCTCCTATTTTGTCACTTTCATATATTACTAGTGGGAATTTTTCATTATAGAACTTGGCTAGTATATTCCAATGATGGGCTTCCTCAATTGCCCTAGGTCTTCATGAGCAAGCAAGTTGGATGCACACCCACTGAGTTTTCTTTTGAGCTTTCATACACTTATACCTCTAGTGCATCCGTTGCATGGCAATTCCTACTCCTTGCATTGACATCAATTGATGGGCATCTCCATAGTCCGTTGATTAGCCTCGTCAATTTGAGACTTTCTCCTTTTTTGTCTTCTCCACACAATATCCAACATCATATTCTATTCCACCCATAGTGCTATATCCATGGCTCACGCTCATGTATTGCGTGAGAGTTGAAAAAGCTAAAGCGCGTTAAAAGTATGAACCAATAGCTTGGCTTGTCATCGGGGTTGTGCAGGATAAATACTTTGTGTTAAGAAGATGGAGCATGTCAAGACCATATGATTTTGAAGGGATAACTTTTCTTAGCCATGATATTTTAGAAAAACATGATTGCATTTTAGTATGCTTGAAGTATTATTGTTTTTATGTCAATATTAAAAATTTGTTTTGAATCCTACGGATCTGAATATTCATTCCACATAAAGAAAGATTACATGATAAACATGTTAGGTAGCATTCCACATCAAAAAATTTGTTTTTATCATTTACCTACTCGAGGACGAGCCGGAATTAAGCTTGGGGATGCTTGATACATCTCCGACGTATCTATAATTTTTTATTGTTCCTCGCTATTATATTATCAACCATGGATGTTTTATATGCTTTATTATGCTATTTTATATCATTTTTGGGGACTAGCCTATTAACCTAGTGTGAAGTGCTAGTTGTTGTTTTTTGCCAGTTTTTGCCTTTTTAGAAAATAAATACCAAACGGAGTCCAAACGGAAGAAACTTTTTGAGGATTTTTCTTGGACCAGAAGGCACCCAGGAACCTTCGAGAGGGGGTCAGAGGGGCCACCAGTTGGCGACTGATACGTCTCCAAAGTATCTATAATTGTTGATTGTTCCATGCTATTATATTATCTATTTTGGATGTTTTATATGCATTAATATGCTATTTTATATTATTTTTGGGACTAACCTATTAACCTAGAGCCTAATGCCAGTTTCTGTTTTTTCCTTGTTTTTGAGTTTTACAGAAAAGGAATATCAAACGGAATAAAACTTTACGATGATTTTTCTTGGACCAGAAGACATCCACGGAGCTTGGAGATGCGGTCAGAAGATGGCCGAGGAGGCCACAAGCCTGCCAGGTGCGCCCTCAGGGCTTGTGGGCCCCTCGGGAGTCCTCCAACCCTAATTCTCGCACTATAAATTCCCAAATATTCCCAAACCAACAGAAGCATCCACCAAAATACTTTTCCACCGCCGCAAGCCTCTGTTCCCGTGAGATCCCGTCTTGGGGCCTTTTTTGACATCCTGCGGGAGGGGGATTCGATCACGAAGGGCATCTACATCAACCTTGATGTCCTTCCGATGAAGGTCAGTAGTTTACCAAAGACCTACAGGTCCATAGCTAGTAGCTAGATGGATTCTTCTCTCTCTTTGATCTTTAATACAATGTTCTCCTCAATGTTCTTGGAGTTCTATCTGATGTAATATTCTTTTGCGGTGTGTTTGTCGAGATCCGATGAATTGTGGATTTATGATCGGATTATCTATGAATATTATTTGAGTCTCCTCTGAACTCTTTTATGCATGATTAAATATCTCTGTATTTCTCTTCGAATTATCGGTTTGGTTTGGCCAACTAGATTGGTTCTTCTTGCAATGGGAGAGGTGCTTAGTTTTGGGTTCAATCTTGCGGTGTCCTCACCCAGTGACAAAGTAGGGGTAGTGAGGCACGTATTGTATTGTTGCCATTAAGGGTAAAAAGATGGGGTTTTCATCATATTGCTTGAGTTTATCTACATCATGTCATCTTACTTAAGGCGTTACTCCGTTCTTATGAACTTAATACTCTAGATGCATGCTGGATAGCGGTCGATGTGTGGAGTAATAGTAGTAGATGCCGGCAGGAGTCAGTCTACATGGCACGGATGTGATGCCTATATTCATAATCATTGCCTTGGATATCGTCATAACTTTGTGCTTTTCTATCAATTGCTCGACAGTAATTTGTTTACCCACCGTATGTTTTCTTTCAAGAGAGAAGCCTCTAGTGAAACCTATGGCCCCCGGGTCTATTTTCCATCATATATTTTCCATCATATATTTTCATATCTATAAACCAAAAAAGCCAAAAATACCTTGCTGCAATTTATTTATATTTACTTTAGTTTGCTCTTTTATTTATCTTTTATACCTATCTCTTTTAGATCTCACTCTTGTTCGTGACCGTGAAGGGATTGACAACCCCTTTTTCGCGTTGAGTGCAAGTGTTTGTTAGTTTGTGCAGGTGCATAGATTGGAGACTTGCTTGTGCCTCCTACTGGATTGATACCTTGGTTCTTAACTAAGGGAAATACTTATCTCTACTTTGCCGCATCACCCTTTCCTCTTCAAGGGAAAAATCAACGCAAGCTCAAGAAGTAGCAGGAAGAATTTCTGGCACCGTTGCCGGGGAGGTTCTACATCAGGCCTACCAAGTACCCACCATAAACTATCATCTTTTGCATTACATTATTTTCCATTTGCCTCTCATTTTCCTCTCCCCCACTTCTAAAACATTTTCATAAAATCACAAAAATATTTGCCTTTTTATTCGCCCTTCTTTTGTTCATCTTTTCATTTGCTTTTTGGTTGTTTGTGTGTTAGATTGCTTGCTTGTCACGATGTCTCTAGAAAATACCAAGTTGTGTGAATTTTCCAATACTAATAATAAATATTTTATTAGTACTCCGATTGCTCCCGCCACTAGTGCGGAATCTTATGAAATTAATGCCGCTTTGTTGAATCTTGTTATGAAAGAACAATTTTCCGGCCTTCCTAGTGAAGATGCCGCATCCCATCTAAATACTTTCGTTGAGTTGTGTGATATGCAAAAGAAAAAAATATATGGATAATGATATTGTTAAATTGAAGCTATTTCCGTTCTCTCTACGAGATCATGCTAAAACTTGGTTTTCATCTTTGCCTAAAAATTGTATTGATTCATGGAATAAGTGTAAAGATGCTTTTATTTCCAAGTATTTTCCTCCCGCTAAGATCATCTCCTTTAGGAATGATATAATGAATTTTAAGAAATTTTATCATGAACATGTTGCACAATCTTGGGAGAGGATGAAATTGATGATAAAAAATAGCCCTACTCATGGTTTAAGTTTATGGATGATCATACAAAATTTTTATGCCGGATTGAATTTTACATCTAGAAATCTTTTAGATTCCACTGCTGGAGGTACTTTTATGGAAATTACTTTAGGAGAAGCTACTAAAATCCTAGATAATATTATGGCTAATTACTCTCAATGGCATACCAAAAGATCTTCTACTAGTAAAAAAGTGCATGCGATTGAAATACTTTGAGTGGAAAGATGGATGAACTTATGAAATTGATTGCTAGTAAGAGTGCTCCTATTGATTCTAATGATATGCCTTTGTCCACTTTGATAGATAATAATAATAAATCTATGGGTGTGAATTTTGTTGGTAGGAACAATTTTTGGTAATAACGCATATAGAGGTAATTTCAACCCTAGGCCGTTTCCTAGTAATTCCTCTAATAATTATGGTAATTCGTACAACAATTACTATGGAAATCTATACCTAATATTAAAAGACGGAGGCTTTCATAGTTCTCCATACGTCATCCCTTTATATCCGTTGATTATGTGTTAATCATAAAAATAGACGGCCGAGATTTAAAGTATATTACGTTACGTGTCTAAACTTATATGTGGACCTGGCACGTACAAAGGTACGTGAATAAAAAGTTGGGGAAAAGAGAGGAGATTTTTTTAACAGATAGATAGAATCAGCTAGAAAACGTAATGTGCTAGACATGTATCCGTCACGACATATATGTCGAGTTAACACGTTGGTTGCTACAAATGACGAATCGATATCGGTGCGCGCTCCTCCAAAGTCTAACCCGGCTAACCCTCCTCGCCGTTTCCAACCCACGCACACAACCCGGATGTATGTGTGGCAACCAGCACGGGAGGAACCTTCCCCGAGGACCCCGTATGGTGAACGCCCTGACTTGAATAAGGGTCTGGACGCCCAGCCGGCACGGCAGGAGCGACTCACCTGAACGCTGCAACACGCCAGCCCATCATTGGGTCGTGCTGACCTGGATGTGACAGTATGGGCGTCCTCCTTGCCGTTCCCCTCGCTGTCATGGGGGGCTACGAATGCATGAAATCCGAGGGGACGCCATGGTCGAGCAAGGGTTGGGTCACCTAAGGCACCAGGCCGGTGGCGACGGGGGGGAGGAGGAAGAACCTTGGAGACGTGCCGGTGGGCAGCAGCAGCGGCAAGGGCTCCAAGTACCTCGGGGGAACCCATACGCATCATCGTCGTCGAACCGACTGTTGGGCTCTGCGCCACATCCACATCTCCCGTAGTTGTTGCCGCTTCTCCTCCGTGGCGTCCATGTGGCAATGGCGACCCTGCCCCCACGCTCGTAGCTGCTTCTTCTGATTTGTTGTGCCTTCGGATGGACGGCTTTAGCGGTTGCAGTTCCTCTCCCCTGTTCCAACTACTCCTCTCCGGCGAACTTGTGCTCCTCCCGCTGCATCACCACCGAAATCGCCTTCTGGATGGTCTCTGGTTTGTGGCTGACAGGCGGAGGTCTTGGAGCCCAGCTGGATAGTGTGCCACATTGTTCATACACAAATTGCAGACTGATGCTTGACGAATTTGGTATGCATGATATGTGCAAGTTGCATACACATTAGTCAAACAATGTGCTAAGCTTCAGAGCCACTCCACGCTCAAGGGTGAGGAATTCAAGCTCCGTTTCCTAATTTTCTTGATATTAGAGAGATGATAAATGGAGATTGGTACCTCCTGTTACAGCGGCCGAAGAAAGCAGAAAAAATTGCGTCCAACGAAGCTTTCTCGGCAGTACCCAGGTTATGAATTCATGTGCTTTCAGATGCAATAGTCAGATGTACTGCAATCGAGGAATGCAGCATGTTAGAACAATGTATGATGAAGGTGTTATGAGTGGCTAGGTATGACAAGGTGCCATTGGCTCTATAGAGTGTATAAATGTGGATATGTGAATCCCCCAGGTTGCCTCACCGGCCATGCTGCAAACTGGTCAGGGTTAGTTATGTTTCCCCTTTTGACATTTTTATTGATAATCCTCCCAAGCAAGAAAAATTGAGGACAATATAATCTACTACTTAGTACTTACTATTTACTTTATAGGAGTATGAGTTATGGCATGTTCGAACTTTGTACACGTGTGCAAATGAGCAGATTTTGATTTGGCAACTTGGACTCTTAATTTGTTCAAGCTAACTATTGGGTCTTATGTTATCTACCTATAGCCAGTGCATGCCAAAAAATAATAATTAAATATACCTATATCCAGTGATATGTTTATGGCTAGGTGCCAACTACTACCTCCGTCCGGGTTTATTAGGCCCCTTAGCCACGATATATACATAAACATATCACTGATACATAAACATGATTTTTTTGCTGAAAAATCATGTTGTTTTGATTCGAACAGAATTAGTAGTGCATTTCATGTGCACATTGTGCTTGGTTCACCTTCCAGTTATCACAAAATGATGGAAAATAAAAACTAAATATGCATTTCCATCTATCCTTCTGCTCATAGCCATTGTTGGCGTCAAGTGATATTAAAAGGTTGAAACCATAGGCACATAGATTAGGTTTTCTTCCGTTGCAACGCACAGGCATGTTTGCTAGTTATAATAAAATACCCTCTGATCTAGAGAACAATATTAAAGATTTCATTAATTCCCAAAAAGTTTTCAATGCTATGGTTGAAAAAAAATTGCTCAAGATTGATGATTTGGCTAGGAACGTTGATAGAATTTCTCTCGAGATTGATTCTTTGAAAATTAGATCTATGCCACCCAAGCATGATATTAATGAATCTCTGAAAGCTATTAAAATTTCTATTAATGAGTGTAATGAAAGAACCGCTAAGATGCGTGCTAAGCGAGATTGGTTTGTAAAAGCGCGTTCTTCTAGTTTTTGCGAAAATAATGATGAAGATCTTAAAGTGATTGGTGTGATTCCTATTGAATCTTTGTTTGCTAATATAAATCTTGATAAACATGGTACTGGAGATGAGTCAACTTTAGCTAGAAGGCGTCCCAATGATTCGGAGTTTAAAGATCTTAATGAAAAAATTGTTAAAAGTAGGATTCGAGAGGTTAAAACTTTAAGTAGCAATGAACCCACTCTTTTGGATTTCAAGGATTTTAATTATGATAATTGTACTTTGATAGATTGTATTTCCTTGTTGCAATCCATGTTGAATTCACCTCATGCTTATAATCAAAATAAAGCTTTTACTAAACATATCATTGATGCTGTGATAAAATCTTTTGAAGAAAAATTTGAGTTTGCAGTTTCGATCCCTAGAAAGCTTTATGATGAGTGGGAACCTACTATGAAGATTAAAATTAAAGATTATGAGTGCAATGCTTTGTGTGATTTGGGTGCCAGTGTTTCCACTATTCCAAAAACTTTATGTGATGTGTTAGGTTTCCATAAACTTGATGATTGTTCTTTGAATTTTCATCTAGCGGATTCCACTATTAAGAAACCTATGGGAAGGATTAATGATGTTTTTTCTTATTGTTGCAAATAGGAATTATGTGCCCATAGATTTTTTTGTGCTTGATATAGATTGCAATCCTACATGTCATATTATTCTTGGTAGACCTTCCCTTAGAACAATTGGTGCAATTATTGATATGAAAGAAGGAAACATTAGATTTTAATTTCCGTTACGAAAGGGCATGGAACACTTTCCAAGCAATAAAATTAAGTTGTCATATGAATCTATTATGAGGGCTACTTATGGATTTAATACCAAAGATGACAATACCTAGATCTATGTTTATGCCTAGCTAGGGGCCTTAAACAATAGCGCTTGTTGGGAGGCAACCCAATTTTATTTTTAGGTTTTCGATTTTTGGTTCTATTTTTCAATAAATACACATTATTACCTCTTTAGTAGTTGTGTTTTGGTGTTTTAATTAGTTTTTGAGCCAAGTAAGACCATTGGGATGATCTATGGTGATAGTTGATTTGATCTTACTGAAAAACAGAAACTTTTGCGCCCAGTAACAGAATTGATCTGAGCTGCTGGAACGAGATAGATCTTGAATGTTTTACACAAGATTGATATATGAATTGCCTATGTTGTCCTAATTTTTTAGAATTTTTGGAGTTACATAAGTATACGAAGTTTACAAATTACTACAGACTGTTCTGTTTTTGACAGATTCTGTTTTCTATGTGTTGTTTGCTTATTTTGATGAATCTATGGGTAGTATCGGGGGGTATGAACAATGGAGAAGTTGAAATACAGTAGATATTACACCAATAGAAATTTAAAATGTGTTGACAACAGTACCTAAGTGGTGATTTATTTTATTATAATAACGGATCTCATGAGTTTTCTGTTAAGTTTTGTGTTGTGAAGTTTTCAAGTTTTGGGTAAAGATTTGATGGACTATGGAATAAGGAGTGGCAAGAGACTAAGCTTGGGGATGCCCAAGGCACCCCAAGGTAATATTCAAGGATAACCAAGCATCTAAGCTTGGGGATGCCCCATATGGCATCCCCTCTTTCGTCTTCGTTCCATCGGTAAATTTACTTGAGGCTATATTTTTACTCACCAAATGATATGTGTTTTGCTTGGAGCGTCTTGTATGATTTGAGTCTTTGTTTTTTAGTTTTCCACAATCATCCTTGATGTACAAACCTTTTGAGAGGGACACGCATGAATCGTGAATTTATTAGAATACTCTATGTGCTTCACATATATCTTTTGAGCTAGGCAGTTTGCTCTAGTGCTTCACTTATATCTTTTTAGAGCACGGCGGTGGCTTTATTTTATAGAAATTTTTGAACTCTCATGCTTCACTTATATTATTTTGAGAGTCTCTAAACAGCATGGTAATTTCCTTAGGTTATGAATTTAGTCCTAATACGATGGGCATCCAAGAGGGATATAATAAAAACTTTCATATAAAGAGCATTGAATACTATGAGAAGTTTGATTCCTTGCATTTGTTTTGAGATATAAAGATGGTGATATTAGAATCATGCTAGTGAGAAATTGTGGATTGGTAGAAATACTTGTGTTAAAGTTTGTGATTCCTGTAGCATACATGTATGGTGAACCGTTATGTGATGAAGTCGGAGCATGATTTATTCTTTGATTGTCTTCCTTATGAGTGGTGGTCGGGGACGAGCGATGGTCTTTTCCTACCAATCAATCTCCCTAGGAGCATGCGTGTAGTACTATGTTTCGATAACTAATAAATTTTTGCAATAAGTATGTGAGTTCTTTATGACTAATGTTGAGTCTACGAATTATACGCACTCTCACCCTTCCACCTTTGCTAGCCTCTCTAGTACTGCGTAATTCTCGCCGGTGCATTAAACCCACCATATACCTTCCTCAAAACAGCCACCATACCTACCTATTATGGCATTTCCATAGCCATTCGGAGATATATTGCCAAGCAACTTCCACCATTCCGTTTTCTTATGACACGCACCATCATTGTCATATTGCTTTGCATGATCATGTAGTTGGCAATGTATTTGTGGCAAGGCCACCGTTCATATTTTTTATACATGTCACTCTTGATCATTGCACATCCCGGTACACCGTCGGTGGCATTCATAGTCATATTTTGTTCTAGTATCGAGTTGTAATTCTTGAGTTGTAAGTAAATAAAAGTGTGATGATCATCATTATTAGAGCATTGTCCCATGTGAGGAAAGGATGATGGAAGCTATGATTCCCTCACAAGTTTGGACGAGTCTCCGGACTTTATAAAAAATAAAAGAGGCCAAAGAAGCCCAAATAAAATAAAACAGGGCAAAGAAGCCCAAACAAAAAAAAAGAGAAAAGAAAAAATGAGAGAAAAGACAGAAGGGACAATGTTACTATCCTTTTTCCGCACTTGTGCTTCAAAGTAGCACCATGTTCTTCATGATAGAGAGCCTCCTAATTTTTTAGTTTCATATACTAGTGGGAATTTTTCATTATAGGACTTGGCTTGTATATTCCAATGATGGGCTTCCTCAAATTGCCCTAGGTATTCGTGAGCAAGCAAGTTGGATGCACAACCACTTAGTTTCTTTTTGAGCATTCATACACTTATAGCTCTAGTGCATCCGTTGCATGGCTATCCCTACTGACTCACATTGATATATATTGATGGGCATCTCCATAGCCCGTTAATATGCCTAGTTGATGTGAGACTTTCTCCTTCTTTTTGTCTTCTCCACAACCACCATATTCTATTCCACCTATAGTGCTATATCCATGGCTCACGCTCATGTATTGCGTGAAAGTTGAAAAAGTTTGAGAACACCAAAAGTATGAAACAATTGCTTGGCTTGTCATCGGGGTTGGGCATGATGAAATAGTTTGTGTGATGAAGATGGAGCATAGCCAGACTATATGATTTTGTAGGGATAACATTCTTTGGCCATGTTATTTTGAGAAGACACGATTGCTTTATTAGTATGCTTGAAGTATTATTGTTTTTATGTCAATATTAAACTTTTGTTTTGAATCTTATGGATTGCTTCTCCAAAATGGTGTGCAATGCTTCTCCAAAATGGTGAAGCGCCCGTCTCCCCCACATGAGGCGGCCACCTGGTGGGGAGTGCTTGTCCCGGCCGCAAGTCGCTAAGGCTCGTCATCCCGATGGCGAGGCTCCTGGGGACATTAAACGGCGCATTTAATGCGCTCTGTCAGCCTGCAGATTTAGGTATGATAGCACTATTTGCTATCTAATCAGTGCATAATGACTGATTTGCCACTGTGGTGACCCCTTAACCTATAAAAGGTGGCCCATGGCAACCGTAGAAAGGGTTCGCGAGGTTGGCTGATTTAGACCCTTGTACACTCATACGCGCATAGCCGTTCTCGTCCCGAGGCGACCCTGCCGGGTGAGAGCACTGCGCTTTCCACCACAATCCACAATCAATCCACCAAAGCAGGAGTAGGGTCCTACGCCTTGCGGCGGCCCTAACGTGGGTAAAAACTGCCCGTGTGATCTCTGTCGTGCTGTCTCTAGCTCCTCCGCTCTTTGTGCAATGTGTCATTCCCCCGCCGAACCAGAAAGGGGCTCATGGCCCCATAGGTGGCCCTGGTTTCCCACGACATCTTTGGCGCGCCAGGTAGGAGGGTCACTTGCGCAAACCCGAAAGCGTGAGCAGCGCGTCATCTTCATCGCCATTTTTATCGTCGGTGGCTCCATCGACTATGGCGCCCAAGAAGAAACCCGGTGTTGTAGCTCACCCGTCTACCTCGAAGGCTCCGCCACGCGCGGCTGCCGACGCAGCGGGGAATGCGGAGGCACACGAGGATGCGGGCGCTGCGGGGAACGCGGTCGGCGTAGGCGACGTTGTCACCACCTCCCCCGCGGCCGAAGCAGGAGCGGGACGCACCGGAGGAAAGCAGCATCAGCAACATCCCAGTGGTCATGCTCCACGAGGTACGGACGAAGAGGTTATTCCATCTGTACCTCTTCCCCTCGCCGAAAGGCACAGCCGTAGTGGTGGCACCCGATCTGGGGCGAATCGCCGCCCTCCGGCCGCCCCCGCCACGGGCGCGACCGCAGCGCGTGCACCACCCCCAGAGCGGGCTGACCCGGCCATTGTCCCCAACGGAGCCACTGGCCCTCAAGCGCCTTCACCATGCCACCATGCCATCCAAGTGGCTGGCTCACAACAGCGAGGGCGCGACGCTGTCGCCACCGGCATCGTCAGAAGCCAGGCGACGGTGCGATCCACATCATCATCTCCGATGCCAAGCACCGCTACGGAAGCCATGGCGCGGGCCCAGCTGCTGTTGAGGTTCCCACCAGCGGCCGATCAGATGGATGATTGGAGAGCCACCATTCAGAGTCTGATTGGCTTCGCCGAGGCTGGGGGCTCACAGCGAGCTGACCCGCCACGGCCTCCCCAAGCGACAACGGCGGCCCACGCCGCTGGCCGTACGGAAGGGGCTGCCCCCACTGTACAGTCCCCACCACGGCCGCCAGCGCGGGCGTTACCAAACCAAGAACCCGACAACATCTCGATGGCCTCTTCCAACCCTCGAGCACGTCCAATCCAACAACAAGCCCCGGAGGACAGGCAGAGGGGAGGCGCGTGCGTCATCATTGAGCAACGCCACGACGACCACCGCCAGATCGATGGGTGCGATGGCCCCGATGTCAACGAGCCTGCGCTCGAGGATGGCGGGTGCCTGCCTTTCGAGGCTGGGTGCCCTGCCTTTACTCATGAGCTACGGCAAGTTCGTTGGCCATCAGCTCGCGCGTTCAAGCCAGAGATACCCGAGAAGTACGATGGGAGGCTAAACCTGGCAGAGTTGTTGAGCATCTACACCATTGTTGTTCAAGCTGCCGGGGGAAGAGATGAAAAGGTATTTTCCAACTACTTCCCTTTGGCACTCAAGTCCAATGTGAGGTCTTGGCTGATGCATCTGCCGGAGGACTCTATTTCATCGTGGGCTGACCTGTGTCATGAGTTCATTGGCGCCTTCACGGGCGGCCATCAAGAACCAAGGCGACCTAGCGACTTGCAGATTCTCCAACAGAAAGAAGGAGAGACTCTCCACAAGTATTTGCAGAGATTCAGCAGGGTCCACAAAAATATCCCAAACATCCACTCGGCAGCTGTGATAGCAGCCATCCTGTCCAATGTGCGCAACTGCAGGGTACATTCTAAGATGAATGTGCGGTTGCCCAAGACTGTGAGGAGCTTTACACCTTGGTGGACAAGTGCGCTCG
This sequence comes from Thinopyrum elongatum, assembly GCA_011799875.1. Lineage (NCBI taxonomy): Eukaryota > Viridiplantae > Streptophyta > Magnoliopsida > Poales > Poaceae > Thinopyrum > Thinopyrum elongatum. The sequence goes on along the minus strand of CM022303.1, from coordinate 426,696,613 downwards.
GGTGGAGGAGGGAAGAAAGCTCCCTGGGGAGGAAGATTGCATTGACATCGACTCAAAAGATGACAATGAGTCCACCAGTCAGAAGAAGAAGAATAAGAAGCGCAACAAGAGGCGCAAGGATAAGGCAGTGATGACTGTTGAAGGATCGGGCATGCTTAGTACCGGCAAGAAGGCTAAAGCTGAGGCCCCCGACAAGGAAGCTGGCGCGTGCGCTGACTGCCGGGAGGCCGCGGCTACCGAGAGGGCTGGGAAAGGCGATGGGCCGTACTGCAAGATCAATCGGACCAAAGGCCACGATCTCCAAGAGTGTCATCAGGTTGAGCAGCTCGTCAAGAGGCAGAGGGCTGAATATGAGAAGCGTGATAAGGAAAAAGGTCAGAATGGCACTGGCGGGAAGGGCGTAGGAGGTGAAGCAAATCGCCCTGGCAAGGCCTTTCGGAACCAAGGAAAGCCCGCCAGAGGCCGGGAGAAAGAGGTTTGCAATGATGAGAGTGATGGAGGGGATGAAGAGGAAACAAGCGAGCAGGAATTCTAGAAGGCCACTGACGCCCTGTGCATTGACGGGGGTGCATCTTTGCACTCCTCTCACCGCCAACTTAAACGGTGGGCGCGTGAAGTCAATGTCGTGGAGCCAGCGGCAGAGTCTCGGAAGCCTCTCAAATGGTCACGCATGCCCATCATCTTTGGCGAAGAGGACCATCCTGACCGCACTACTGTGGTGGGGTGTTTGCCATTGTTGGTCTCTCCAACAATTCGCAACCTCAAAGTCACAAAGATGCTGGTTGACGGTGGGGCCGGGTTGAATCTGATTTCCCCAAAGGTTATCAGCAAGCTTCAGATAGCAGAGGAAGAGCTTAAGGCCACTGGCACGTTTCAAGGAGTTAATCCCGGCAGGAGTCATCCTAAGGGAAAGATCACGTTGCCAGTGACGTTTGGAGGAGATTTAAACTAGAGGACTGGGACACCAGCAAGGAATTTGAGAAGCGTACCTCTTCGGAGTGCACTGCACCTGTTGATGACTTGCAGGAGAGTTCCAGCAGTAAGAGATCCAAGGTTGTTGCACCCCATGTGAAGAAGGTCCCGGCAGGGCTGGCTGGCGTTGATGGTACCTTCACTATCAGCGCCACCCTTGATGACAAATAGGAAAGCACGCTTGTTGCCTTCCTGCGGGCGAATACCGATGCGTTTTCCTAGCAACCATCTGATATCCCCGGTGTTCCCAGGGAGGTAATCGAGCACCACCTTGCTATCTGCCCATATGCCCGACCCGTCAAGCAGAAAGTCCGGAAGCAGGCCTTGGAGCGGCAGAAATTCATTGCCGAGCAGATCAAGAAACTTGAGGTAGCTGGTTTGGTCAGAGGAGTACTGCACCCAACATGGTTAGCAAACCCAGTGGTTGTGCGCAAGGCCAACGGAAAATGGAGGCTGTGCATAGATTTCACAGATCTCAACAAGGCTTGCCCAAAGGATCCATTTCCCTTGTTGCACATTGACCAGATTGTGGACTCCACTTCAACTTGTGATTTGCTCTCTTTTCTGGACGCGTACTCTGGATATCATCAGATCTTCATGTCCAAGGAAGACGAAGAGAAGACCTCATTCATCACCCCATGCGGTACATACTGCTTTGTGCGCATGCCTTTTGGGTTAAAGAGTGTCGGGTCTACTTTTGCAAGGGCAGTCCAAATTGGTTTTGAACCACAGTTTCACCAAAATATTGAGGCTTATATGGATGATATTGTGGTCAAGACCAAGGACAAATCAACCCTCATCCAGGATTTGGAAGAGACATTTGCTAATCTGTGCAAGATCAACTTGAAGCTGAACCCGGAGAAGTGTGTGTTTGCCGTTCCCTCCGGCAAGCTGCTTGGTTTCTTTGTGTCCCATCGCGGGATCGAGGCCAATCCTAGTAAGATCAAAGCTATTGAGCATATCTAGGCACCCAGGACAGTTAAAGATGTGAGGCGTTTGACAGGGTGCATTGCCGCGCTTTGCAGATTCATCTCCAAGTCTGCCGAGCGCGCCCTGCCGTTCTTCAAAATTTTGAAGAAGGCAGGACCCATGAAGTGGACCCCAAAGGCAGATGTAGCACTACAGGGTCTGAAGACCTACTTGTCCTCTGTGCCCACTTTGGTTCCTCCTAAACCACAAGAGCCGTTGCTGCTATACTTGGCGGCAACCAATCAAGTGATTAGTGTAGCCCTAGTGGCACAGCGGGAAGTAGAGGAAACAGAGAATAAGCTAAGTCCGGTAGGACCGGATAAGGATTAGGACAGAGAGGAGCACGGTAGCAGGGACGACCCCAAGGACGCGGCAAGAAATAAAGTGGTGTTGCGCCCAGTACTTCGTCAGCTCCTTGTTACAGGGGCTAGATCGAGGTACTCTGGCGTGCAAAAGTTGATTTTTGGCCTCATCATGGCCTCAAGGAAACTACACCACTACTTCCAAGCCCATGAGATTATGGTTGTGACCCGCTTTCCATTGCAGAGGATACTCTGGAACCCTAAGGCTACCGGCAGAATAGTGGAGTGGGCTTTGGAGTTATCCAGCTTTGGCCTGAAGTTTGAGAGCACATCAACAATTCAGAGCAGGGCATTGGCAGAGTTTATTGTAGAATGGACGCCAACCCTAACGAGGAAGTGATGGAAATAGTTATTCCCGGCAAGGAAGCGCCCCAAGAATGGATCATGTATTTTGATGGTGCTTTCTCCCTGCAAGGTGTAGGGGCTGGCATGCTTCTCGTTGCTCCCACTGGGGAGCACCTGAAGTACGTCATCCAGATGCATTTTCCCTGGGAGGAAGCAACCAACAATACAGCAGAGTATGAAGGGCTCCTTGTCGGGCTCAGGATTGCCACCGAATTGGGAATCAAGAAGCTGATCATTCGAGGAGATTCACAACTTGTGGTGAGACAAGTCAACAAGGATTACCAAAGTCCATTGATGGAGGCATACGTTGAGGATGTGAGGAGATTGGACGAGAGCTTTGGCGGATTGCAAACAGAGCACGTACCCCGTGCGAAAAATAGCATAGCTGATCATCTGTCAAAGTGTGCTGCGCAAAAGCTTCCTGTGGAACCAGGAACTTTTGTTCTCCATCTTACTCAGCCCTCCGTATCCCCGGCAACAATGGCCCAGAAGAGGAGGAAATTGGACTCCGGTAAGCCTCTCCCTGTAGAGCCTCTCGGGGCTCCTGGCAGTGACCCTGCCGGAAACAACTCCCCATCACTTGCCGGGCTGCACCCTTCTGCCGGGCCACTGTTCCTCGCGGTCGAGGAATGCACCCCCGCAAGCGGGGAGGTGCCGTTAGTCCTTGTGGCCGAGCCCCAGGCTCCAACTTGGGCAAGGCACATAGTCCACTTCCTCCAAACCGGTGAAATTCCCGATGAGCAAGATGAAGCTGAAAGAGTAGCCAGGAGGGGTAGTATGTATCAGCTTGTCGATGACACTCTATACAGAAGAAGGCCCAATGGTGTGAAATTGAAGTGCATCTGCCGGGAAGAAGGAAAGGAACTGTTGGCGGAAATACACAAAGGCATGTGCGGCTCCCACTTTGGATCAAGGGCATTAGTTGGGAAAGCATTCCGTCAAGGATTCTATTGGCCCACAGCCCTCCAAGATGCGGTCGAGCTAGTCACCAAGTGTGAAGCCTGCCAGTTCCATTCCAAGAACATCCATGTGCTTGCACAAGCTCTTCAGACAATCCCTTTGTCATGGGCGTTTTCGGTCTGGGGGCTTGATATCCTCGGCCCTTTCCCCCGAGCTGCCGAGGGCTTTGAATTCTTGTTCGTTGCAATCGACAAGTTTACAAAGTGGCCGGAAGTAGCTGCCATGAGAAAGGTGATTGCTCAGTCAGCTATCAAGTTCTTGAAAGATTTGGTGTGCCGCTTCAGAGTTCCTGCCCGGATCATCAGTGACAACGGCTCCCAATTCACGAGCCGCGCCTTCATGCAATATGTTCATGCCCTCGGAAGCAAGATCTCATTTTTTCGGCGTTCTGGGAACCATCGTACCCAGACTTGCCTGCCTGCAGCCCACGGCGTGGCTCCATCGGCGGCCTGGTATGGCCCATCTTCAGCCACGACAAGACAAGACCCTCGTGAGGGGCCAAGCCTCGCGAGGTGGACGACGCCAAGACCTCCTGAAGGAGCAGCCTCCCCAGGCGGCCTCCTGAGGAGCGGAGATTTCTATGCAAGCACTCACCTCATGAGGCCAAGGTGACGCCAGCCATGACGACCAAGGCCAGGCACCCATCAGCGTGCGCAGAGCGGCAGGTTTCCTCTTTAGTGCTAAGGAGGCAAGCGCAGGCACTACTAGGAAAAGGGCTATAGCTGATATGGACATTAAAGGCGCACCATGTATGTGGTGCGCCACTGCTATATAGCAGTGGCGCACCAGATACAGGTGCGCCATTAGTGTCCTCATTACTAATGGCGCACCAGACACACGGTGCGCCATTACTAGCAAAAAAAAAATTATTATTTTTCCAAAACTATTAATGGCGCACCAGGGCACAGTGCGCCATTACTAGTTTTAACTAGTAATGGCGCACCACACACTCCGTGCGCCACTACTAACAATTTTTTTTTTACTTTTTTTTTCAAAACTAGTAATGGCGCACCTGGGTACAGTGCGCCATTACTAGTTCAAACTAGTAATGGCGCACTATCCACTGGTGCGCCACTACTAAATATTTTATTTTTATTTTTTTTGCAAAACTAGTAATGGCGCACCACATAACAGGAGCGCCATTAGTAACCAGGGTTACTAATGGCGCACCTGTTACGTGGTGCGCCATTACTAACTTTCTGACTCTTACAATTTATTCACCAAATGCACCCCCCCCCCCTGTGGACCGCCTTTTCAGTTTCAAAAAAAAAAGAAAATGATAGAAATGTCAAAAAAAATAAAAGAAAATAAGATTCCCATGTGATATGTGGTCTAGTTGTTAGCAAAATTTACAAACATGAATTTTCGACTTTTTTGCAAAATCTCTCGAGAATTTGTACAATGGGCATAACTTTTGCAGACGAACTCCGATGAAAAAGTTTTTTATATGAAAAATCATCTACTCGAAAAGTTACATCCGAATTTAATTGGGGGGAACCCCGTTAAACATTTTCAGAATCCCCAAAAACCTAACAGAACGAAAGATACGGAGCTTTTAAGATCTAGAGGGGAAAAAATGGAAAAAAAAATCAAACTTACTAGTGGCGCACCATTTGCTAGGTGCGCCACTAGTAACAGAAAAAAAAATTGGTTTCGAATTTTTTTTGGAATTTTTTTTCAAAATATGATACGTAATATGACCGGGAAGTTTGAAATATTTTTTCAAAATTTCATCACACTAATGAACATGAACAAAGTCCTAGACATCAACAAGGTTTAATAGGATTGATATCATAGATATATCAACAAGTGCTTGTTAAGTGAGGTGGTGCTGGGGTTGGATAGAACTGCGAAGTTAAGCGTGCTCGGGCTGGAGTAGTGTGAGGATGGGTGACCTTCTGGGAAGTTTGACCACTTAGTGTGATTTGACTTGAGATTAAGCATATTGACCCGAGATTAAGCCATAGTGACCCGAGATTAAGAAAAAAACAAAAAAAAAATTGAAAATTTTTTTTTGAAAAAAATTTGTTAGTAATGGCGCACTTCTATGTGGTGCGCCATTACTATCTGACTTAGTAATGGCGCACCACATAGAAGTGCGCCATTAGTAACCCAGAGCACAAGGTAAATATGGCCCCTGGGAGGCATACTAATGGCGCACCAGGGGACATACTAATGGCGCACTTCCTGGTGCGCCACTACTGTCTGGTATACTAATGGCGTGATGATAGTGGCGCACCTGTAGTGCGCCATTAATGGCCAAAACAGGTGCGCCACTAGTAGGCCTTTTCCTAGTAGTGAGGTGCAGAGTCACAAGGAATCAGCCAAAGGTTGCCGTTTGCATGCAACAAGACCAGGACCGCCAGAACGGCAGGATGGATGTCATCGTCGAGCCCATCACGACATCATGATCAGAAGCTTTGCAGGCGAAGACCACCTTTCGTCAGGATAAGACGTACTACTTGTCCCCTTTCAAAATTGGCCACTGTGGGATTCCTTCCCGCCTAAGTTTTGGGGGAAGAGGACCGAGGCCACTATAAATATAGCCTAGCCACCACCGTAGAAGGGATCGGACCCCCGGAGACCGAATCCCCAGAGCTCATCACAAGAACAAGCCTCCTGAGGTTGATCTTCCCCTGGTACTAGTTCATCCTCAGCCCCCGCGAGGCTAATCCACCACAAAGCAGGAGTAGGGTATTACACCGCAAGGTGGCCCGAACTTGGGTAAACTGCGATGTCCATTTCCTTCTTGTTCATCAAGCTAGGCCATGAGAGCAGCGAGTTGATCGGCTAGGGAGGTTGAGTTCTTTGCACACGCCCCAGAGTTCGAACCTTTCTTGGGTCTGCGGAGCCCGGAATCCGACATTTGGGGCGCCAGGTAGGGGCGTGTCGAGGTTCCCTCTTCGTCCTAGCCGAATCTTCGTTGTCTCATGGCGGAAGCTCCACGAGCCGGCGCCGAGCAATGGGCCGCTCACACCACCCAGGCGGCACTCCCCGGCCACAAAGTCCGTCATCGCCCCTTGCTTGCCATGACTGGAGTGGGCACCGGCGACAACCGCCAACGGCGCCGTGGGCCGTTCCCACCCCCTCCCGCTCGGCGCCGCGACCGAGCGGCGGCGAGATCCTCCAGCTACGCCGCGGCATCGTCCCTGTGCACTCGCCGAGAGTAGGCAAACGTGCGGGCCGCGCTCATCATGGCCTGCGAATTGCTACGTTGCAGGCTGGCTGAGGGCGGCAGCGACGCCTTGCTCTCCCACGTCGCCGAGCTGCTTGATGCTGCTTGCGAGGGCATAGTGCCTTTTCGCATCATGCCAACCTCGCGGACACTTCAGGGGGCTCGTGCCAACTTGCCCCACCGGGAGGAGCCCGGGGGACCCCGTGGGGGCAGCTCGGCGTATGGCACCGCCCTCCCGACCGAAGGGGCGCGCCCCCAGGGAGCAACTGGAACAGGCAGCTTCCACCACAACAGCAGCGAGGAGTTGCTGTATGCTCGACAGGCCAGGGCTTCGGAGATGGCGGGCGGCAGAGCATTGGGCCCGGGGGCTGATCTCGGGCCAATAGTCCCCGGGATCTTGGTGGCACAAATGGCGGGTGTGCCACACGAGCAAGGAAGAAGCCCGTTCATGCTTCCTCCGCTGGCCTGGGCGTCAGGATCGCCAAGGTTGCGAGGGGCAGGGACCCCTCACGAGTCAGCGCAGCGCCACACCAGCACCTTCGACATCGACAACTGTCGGTTACTGTCAACCTTTTTCGGACATGATTACTCTAACTTTGGGTCGTAGGTGAACCGTGCCACGACCACGTATCTCGAGATGCTGGCCCCGCCCCGGGCAGGGGGAGCGCATTGGGAGCCACGCGAAGGGAGCCCGGCGCCAGAGCTTCCTCCGTCCCCCACGGTGCAGGGCGCCACCACGATGGTGGCGCGCGCCGTCCGGAGGTAGGTCCTCTGCCGGGGAAGGCGACGGCGAGCCCTTCCCCCGGTAGAGGGCCTGCGATCGCCCGGCCACCGCCAGCGTACCCCCTTGCCCCTTGGTCTCGTCCTGGTTTCCGGACACCCCAACAATGGCAATAGGATGCGCTTGGCGGGGTCGCCGCAAGGAGCGAGGAGTGCATGTTAAGATCTCCGCTTGTGACACTCTCACGTAATTATGAGTTGGGGCTGTACACGCCCCGGAGTCCTCTGGGTGCCGCCCCTAGGCCTCACGGGGGCTCCCACCCATGTCCAAGTGGAAGCACCATGCTTCGTGCTGGCCGTCGACACTGTCCCCCAATGACTATGCCCACACCCAGTGGAGGCACTTAGCTCCGCACTGGTGAGAAGACTAGCATAGGCGCCGGACGCGGCTGTTCACTTTGCCCTTTTTCTGTAACCCGATTTGCTGCCTTTGAAATGAATTCGGAGTTTCGTGTGCTTGTTAAAAGAAAAGGGGGAAAAATTTTGACTCGCGGTGTTCTTTGCTCTTTGATTTTTGCTTGGAAATCACGGCGCCTGCCTGCTACCCCTCCCCGCAAGCACCCCGCGAGTGAGGGTTGGGTGTGGTGTGTGCATCTAGGCAGGCCTTGGTAGTGCCAAGGCCCCCCCGAGGCCAAGGACACCACTGCCACATGCCTGCCTGCGTACACACCTTGCCAAAAGCTTTGGCGTTTGGCTCCTCGCGTGGTGCTCGCTGGCGGGCCATCAATCATGCCAAGAAGCCTCAAGCCCTTGGGAGCCCCTGAGGTCTCGCCACAGGAGGAAGGTGTCTCCGTGACGCAAGAATCAGCCCAAGGCCATGAACATGAAAGGTAAATCACGCCAGCTACTCTAGTCAAGGGCCCCCCGGCTCGCGACGACGCATTCTGAAGTTGACTCAGGAAACATATCATCGTTCCATGCGTTACAAGGAGACCATCCTTCCCCTAAAGGAAAAATGCTTTCATACCCTGCGGGGCTATGTCCAAAAATATTTACAGGAAGAACAGAGAAGTACAGGCCTAGCGGAACACGATGTCGCCCATGTCGCCGTCATCACCATCATCGTTGGCTCCGCCCTCCTCGGTCGCAAGTGCAGCCACATCGTCAGCAAGAGCAAACTCCTTAATCAGGTCGTCTACATGATCATCCACCCAGCTCGCCAGGTCGGCCTGGATGACGCCAGGCAAGGGGGCTATCGCAGCGTTGAAATCAAAATACGGATCAAGGCTGAGAAGGTAGCTGAAGACGCGCGAGAATGCGTGCCCAAGGAGATCCCGACTCTTCTCCTCAACGAGCTGGCGCGCTCTCGCGGCCCTGCCTTTAAGGCAGGCCATGACTTGAGTGAAGAAGTGCAGGTAGCCGGCGTTGTCGGCTTCGTGCGGGCGGGCGACGCTCTCCTCGCAGATGGTGTCCAGGGCGCGGTTGGCCCTCACCCTGAGATCTTCAAGCATCTTGGAGCACTCTCGCTGCAGCGTCCGGTGGCGGCTCGCATCGTCTGAGAAACTCTCCATAAGGGACGAGACACCCGCGACCTACTGCAGAAGCGAGGATAGCTCGGCCTCAGTGGCAACTCGGGCTTCTTTGGTGGCCTTCCCGTGTCGCTCCGCCGTGGCGAGCTAGGCCTGGAGAGCATCGGCTTTGCCTTGCAGCTCGACCTGCCGTTGCTTGAAGCGGGTCTCCTGAAGCCCCATCTTCTGGCAATATTCTACGACAAGGGACGTGCGGACCTCCGCCACCCTCTGGTTGACCTCCAGCTGAATCTTCGCCTCCCAAGAAGCAAGGGCTTCCTCGGCTGTAGTTACTTGGCACTCCATCACCTCCAACCGCTCGCGCTCCAAGCTTTGCGCCAACGCCTCGAGTGCCAGCTCCTCCTCGGCTGTGTCGACAGGGGCCCCTCCTGGCCGTGTTGCAAGGGTGGCCCTGCGCGCCTGGACCTGTCGTTCAAGATCAGCACTCAAGACTCAGAGCTCCTTCTCGTGCTCCTCGGCTGCCTCGCTGTAAGTGCATCTAGTGCCCCTTAGTGATTTTGGTGTATCGAAGACTTATAGGTTAACGGACTAATGTCTTTGTGAGTATACACAGGCTCTATAAGTCGATGAGGAGTTTGATATTTACGATGAAATTCGACCCCTAAAAATGTATGTCTTCAGTTGAAGAGTTTGGTTTTCTTGAAGACTTTGAAACTGAGGAAATTGGTGTGACCTTGAAGACTTGGATATTCATGCGAGGACTATGAAGCGTGAAGACTTTTGTTTTCGTAGTTTCATTTTCTCTTTCTTGAGTCATAGGAAACATCGTACTGTTAATGGGGGTCAAGGTAAAACTAAGGAAACACTTTCCAAGTGATGCTCATCTCAAAGCCTACACCTACCCAATCCTTTCGAGTGAAGCCATTGGAAATCTCATACAGTTCAGTCAATTTCTTCAGTGACAGAGATGAAGATCTTCTGTTCTCTAAAGAATTTGTTCTGACTGAGGAGTTAGGAATTCACCAGTGCGGATTACCTACAAGTGAGGAACATGATAGCTATGAGGAATTTGAGAGCTCAAATTTCCGACCGTTGTTGTGCTACGCGCCAGCTGTCCAAAATATCCTACCCACCTAACGGTCATATCATTGAAGGGCAGTTATATCTTATCATGGCAGGCTGCTCCCTAGGCTATAAATAGCCGCCCCCTACAACCACTAGCTGGTTGGCTGCTCCAAGATAAACTGACACTTGTCATTGAGAGCATCCCATCCTCCGAGGACTTTGAGCGAAAATCATCAAGTGAGGAAAAACCCAAAACCCAAACACCTACAACCCAAAGTGATTGAGCATCACTTAAGAGATTGTTCCTATGTTGAACCAACGCTTGTTACCTTTGAGGACTGTGCATCGTCCAGACGGTTAGGTGTCATGGTCTAGAGCATGCAAGAGGAATTATGGATCGCTAAGTGACCAAGTCTGTGAAGGTTTGGAAGTCACCTGAAGACTTACCATGACAGATTGCGCGAGGTCTGTGTGACTTTAGCTCAAGGAGAATACGGTGAGGACTGTGTGTCTGGGACTGTGTGTCCTCAAGTTTAAATACCCAGCCGCTCCAACCAGACGTACAACTGTCACAGTAGTTGGAACTGGTCTACCAAATCATCATCTTAACCAAGCTACTGGTTCTATCTCCTCAACCCTTTCATTTCTTCATTCATGTGTTGATGAAACTGATCGTTACTATTTGAAGACTTTGACTGAAGACTTTATCAATTTCCTCAACCCTATTTCTTCAGTCACTTTGTCTTCAGCCTGCTTATCCTGTTTTCATGCTTTCTGTGCTCTGTGTATGTTTCATTTCATCATGATGACTATGCTATTGCTCTGTTATGATTGTACCTGAGTACTTATTCCGCTGCTAGTGTTTCGTTGCTTAGGAAATTCCTCACTTAGAATTTCCTCAGTGACAAATTTGTAAAAATCGCTTATTCACTCCCCCCCCCCTCTAGTCGATATAACGCACTTTCACTTGCGACGCTGCTCTGCGGCCCAGGCCTCCTCCCGGGCACGGATGCAGGCCTCCTGAGAAGCCGCAAGGGACCCCTCCACATCCGTGCGGGTGCGCTCATGCTGCAAGTGCGCAAGGCTGATGGCGACATTCAGCTGATGCCACTCGCGCACCAAGCGGAGGTTTTCCGCCTCAAGGCGAGAGTCGACATCAGCAAGCTCCGCCCCGAGCAGGCCTAGCGCACCTGCTGCCACCTGGAAAAGGTTGTGGCGGACGGTGCTCCGCCCTCGCTTGAGCTCCAGCGCTTGGCTGGGCCTTCCCTCTGCACCCTGATCTGCTGGGGGTCGCGGGACGACTCGCCCGCCCTTGGTAAGGGCTCAGTGGCCGGAGCCTCTCCGGTCACCCCTTGGACTTCGGGCGCGATGCAGCGAGGCACAGCTCCACCACTCGAAGATGAAGCTGCCGCATGGGGCACCCAATCACCTGCGAGGATCACCGAAAGGGCCCCCGGCGCAGCCTCTGCGCCACGGGGGCTACCCCGGTGGTGAGGCGCTGGGAGAGCAGGCTCGCGATCTTTCTCCGGCGACCTTGATTCTTGGGCTGGCACCGCCTCTTGGGTGGCTGCTTGCTTCAAGGAGCTTGTGGCCGTGGCCAGCTCCGGAGCCCTCGGAGGACGTGTCACGAACGGGCTCGTCATTGCGGCAGAAGGAAGCCTGAAGGGCAAATGTCAGGAGAGAGCACGTCGTGCAAGAATCCAAAAGGGCAAGGTACTTACTCATCCACGGCCACCCATATCCTCTGTTTCAGGGCCCGCGGGGCGATGCCACGGCAGCTCCCGAACCTCCTCTTGCGGGATACCTTGACAGCCGGAGGAGACGCCCTGAAGAGGGGTGCGCTGCCCCCAGGGGTGGGGGTGACGATTGCGGCCACGGAAGGGGCTTCCCCCGGGCCAACCCCAGGACCGCGAGGAGTCATCTCAGGAGCATTCGGTGGCACCTAACCTCCAAGGGCCGCCTCATGAGCATCTGGTGGCACCTGGCCTCTTGAGGCCGCCTCGGGAGCGGTCGACGATGCACGTCCTCCCGCCTCATCGGAAGGGCAAGCACGGGGGCCACCACGACAGGGTTCTCGCGAGGCCCTCATGGCCCGCGAGGAGCAACCCCCACTCGTCAAAGTGCGGCATCTTCCTGGCGAAGGCCTCTATGTTCGACCAGTGATACAGGAGGCCCTCCTCAGTAGGGAGCGCGGCAGGAGCTGGGACGCCAGTCAAGAGCTCAAGCACAGCGCTCACCGTCTTGAGGGGAAGCGAAGGCACCTGAAGCCTCATAGGATCGTTGGGGCCCGAGAAGGCCCACATTGGGCGCGAATGGCGCTGGAGCGGGGTGATGCGCCGCCAGATGAACTCCCTCGGCACCATCGGTGCCGTCATACCCGCCTTCCTCAGCCTGGCCAGCCTGGCCCAGACGCGCCCAAGCCACCGGTCAGTTAGCTCCGCGTGCCCCCAGCCGGAGCTCGGGACCGCCAGTGCACACGGAAGGAGAAGCAGGGTGCTGAGGACGGCGGCATCCACATATACCCACCGCTTCCGGAACCCCTTCACATCCGTGCGAAGCGTGAAGTCGATGCCAGAGCCAGCTGTCGCCGCCACCGCCTGGAACGACACGCACCCAGAGCGTTGCTGGCCATCGACAAGATGGAGAGAGAAGAAGTGGCGGAGCAAGGCCACGGACGGGGCAATGCCCACGAGGGCCTCGCACTAGAAGGTGAAGGTGGAAAGGAGGACGATGGAGGCGGGATCCAGATGCAATGCCTGGATCTGGTAATGTGAAAGCACGGCGTTGAAGAAATCAGAGAAAGTCGCGATCAGGCCGGCCGAGAGGGCGTGAAGATGAAGAGGAATTTCGGTGGCTCCCATGTCAATCAGGGCTCGAGAGGCGGGCCAGACCTTCATCGCATTCCACTCATTGGAATCGGCCGCGAGGGACAGGCGGACCTTGTCCAACCCTTCCTTGTTGATCACTAGCGACCGGTCCAGCGCAGGCTCCAACTCCGGCGAGGGCTCTTCGGGCGCGCGGACTCCCCCCCTCTTCTTCGACTTTGGAGCCATGCCTACGGAGGAAGATTGGCGGGGTGCGGCGCCTGGAGAAGGGCGCACAAGATCACAAGGGAAAGATTGAGCAAAGGACGAGCGCGGCGGGCAATGATGGCAAGACTGCGCTAGCAACAGCCAGTTGTCAAATCAGACGGTTGCCGAGGCAGCATGGGGAAGCGGAGATGCCCATGTCTTATCAAGCGCCACGCGTCGACTCGGTCCACAGGCGATTGGGGCCGCGGTGCTCCGCACTTGCCCTTTGGCTTCGCCTCGAAGCCAAGTGCGAGCGTGCCTTGGGCCCAGGGGCTACTCTCGGCGTTCTGGGAACCAAGGTACCCAGACTTGCCTGCCTGCGGCCCACGGCGTGGCTCCATCGGCGGCCTGGTATGGCCCATCTTCAGCCACGACAAGACAAGACCCTTGTGAGGGGCCAAGCCTCGTGAGGCGGACGATGCCAAGACCTCCTGAAGGAGCGGCCTCCCCAGGCGGCCTCCTGAGGAGCGGAGATTTCTATGCAAGAACTCACCTCATGAGGCCAAGGTGACGCTAGCCATGACGACCAAGGCCAGGAGCGTACCAGCGGGCACAGAGCGGCAGGTTTCCTCTTTAGTGCTAAGGAGGCAAGCGCGGGTGCAGAGTCCCAAGGAATCAGCCAAAGGTTGTCGTTTGCGTGCAACAAGACCAGGACCGCCAGAACGGCAGGATGCATGTCATCGTCGAGCCCACCACGACATCACGATCAGAAGCTTTGCAGGCGAAGACCACCTTTCATCAAGATAAGATGTACTACTTGTCCCCTTTCAAAATTGGCCACTGTGGGATTCCTTCCCGCCTAAGTTTTGGGGGAAGAGGACCGAGGCCACTATAAATATAGCCTAGCCACCACCGTAGAAGGGATCGGACCCCCGGAGACCGAATCCCCAGAGCTCATCACAAGAACAAGCCTTCTGAGGCTGTTCTTCCCCTGGTACTAGTTCATCCTCAGCCCCCGCGAGGCTAATCCACCACAAAGCAGGAGTAGGGTTTTACACCGCAAGGTGGCCCGAACCTAGGTAAACTGCTGTGTCCATTTCCTTCCTGTTCTCGAGCTAGGCCGTGAGAGCAGTGAGTCTATCGGCTAGTGAGGTTGAGTTCTTCGCACAAGTCCCAGAGTTCGAACCTTTCTTGGGTCTGCGGAGCCCAGAATCCGACACATTTGCCTCTGTTGCACATCCCAGAAGCAATGGACAAGCTGAGAGGGCGAACAATGAAGTGCTACGCGGACTCAAGACAAGAACATTTGATAAGCTGCAGAAGTGCTGCAGGCGATGGATTGATGAGCTGCCGGTAGTTCTTTGGTCCCTCAGAACGACACCAAATCGAGCTACCAGGCAGATTCCCTTCTCCCTAGTCTATGGGGCAGAAGCAGTTATCCCACGAAACTCATTTATGGGTCCCCTCGAGTGCTTGCCTACGATGAAGTAGCGCATGATCAGCACCGGCGTGACGACACTGTGCTACTCGAGGAGAACCGTCTTCGGGCTACTACGCGTGCTGCACGCTATCAGCAAGCCCTGCGTCGCTATCACGGCCGTAGGGTTCATGCCCGGTGTTTTGAGAAAAGCGACCTTGTCCTTAGGCGCGTTCAGTCCACCAAGGTTACAAACAAGTTGACGTCGAAGTGGGAAGGCCCTTACCGGGTAGTACGAGTCACCAGACCTGGCGCAGTCCGTCTAGAGACCGGAGATGGCATTCAATTGCAAAACTCATGGAATATTGAGCATCTCCGCAAGCTCTACTCGTAAGGCGCGGCTGTCGGGCCCTGCCCGGCAACCACCCTTTTATACAGGCCTTGCCTCAGTTGCATGTAACCCCTTGTACAAAGCCAGGCGCAGACCCTGAGCAACAGAGAAATAAATGAAGCGCTAGGGGCCCCCCGACAAGTTGCATGCATGCATAAGCATATCATGAGCATTGCATCCAGATGTAGATAAGATTGCATCTGGCATCATTTTCATCTGCATAATCTACAGCTCCTGCCATGGATTCAGTCCCCAAGAGGAGATGAGAAGACAAGCCAGCACTGCGATCTCCGGCAGGCCAAGTTCTATCTCTTATCCATACGTGTTCTGTAAGTAAAAACTTGTGCATAAGAAAACCTCCCCGCTTTTTGAAACTTAGGTGCTCCCATCCTTTGACTCGAATGTTGCTTCGGTCAGGATGGTCGTAGTGGCCTTTGATGAAGAAAGACTGGCGGGGGGCTGGTCCCTCATTACAATTTGTGCCCGGCAAGCTTAGCTTCCCGGCAGCCAAATAGAGGGTACCGGCAGGATAGCCTACCGGGGAAACTCGTTTATTTTAAAATATAGAGGCATTCCAGCTCTGCATGGCCATATACATGCACGAGTCCCCGACAAGGTTTATCTTTTTCATTGATATGCTTCAAACAAGTACAAACCTTACAGGACACGAACATGGATTCAAGAGATTACATTATTTGAACTAAAATTTGTCAAGTGCCTATAGATTTAAGATTGAAAAAAGATAAGTGCCCCGTGATGCGTTTGCCGTTGTCCATCTCCTTCAGGGTATTACAGGGAGGGACCAACGGGGCAGGGGCGGGCCCAGTTGGGATTCGGCGCCTCTCGAGGATCAGGATGGCTCCGCTTCCCAGCAAGGAGGAAGAAACCGGAGGGCAGGCGCGGAGGGTGATGCTGAAGGAAGCCCAGTCGGGGGCGGCGGAGTCAATGGCAAACATGACTCGTTGGAATGGTCGCCCCCGTTCTTGGCGTGTCGTGGGTTGCCGCTGCCCCCCCTCCCCCGTACCGCCACCATCCGAAGACCCCCTCACGGCAACCGCATCGGGCACCATGCCCTCCAGGAATTCCACAGAGAGCATGGTCGTCCCCAACGGTCCCGACATCAGAAATCACCGCACGTTCGGAAAGCGTGTGTGGAAGCAATGAGCCCTCCTGCATGACAAGCGGGCGGTGCCTAGGTGTCATCAGGGTCGCCTTCGCTAATGGCAAACCAGTCATGCGACCCCTCTCCGGCGCCACGGGGAGAGGAGAAATGGGCCACAGCCGACTACCACACCCCGCACCCATTATGGGCCTTGGCGTGGTGTCGTTTGTGTCGCCTCTCACTAGAGTTGAAGCTATGGGCAGCCCGGCGACGAGCGCAACAGAGTCGCCACCTCTAGTGCTACCACCGTGCCGCCCGAGCGCTCCCCTAAGGTCCATGCGAAGATCTAAGCTAGGTCCCGGGGCCCGACCCCGGGCTCTCCCTTCCAGCATACTCAAGACAAAGCAAAAATGGAGGAAGAGAGGGATGTGGATGAATGCCTCCATTCCTCCACCGCTCCTCCTTTTATAGGGGAGTTGGGGGCTGGGGGCTGAATCCCCGATGGGTAACCGCCATCCTTCCCCAATCCAAGAAGACCAGGCCCTTGCCTTGACGCCCTTCCGCACCACGCGCCTCTATTACCTACCCCACTCGATGCATGCGGCATACGTGGCTTAGGATAAGGGCGTGGTGGGAAGAGTGAATTGGCGGTTACCCGCCCGTGCGTTAAAGTCTTTCACGGGCCATTACAAGAATGGTCCCACCACCATTAGCATTACGCGGTGTGCAGAAAAACCGGAATTTGACCCGGGCTCAAGATAATAAAGAAGCAAAGAAGATCTCAAAGAACGGAGCCGCCTCTGCACTCTTGCCTATGCACTAATTAGGGCCTACCCCGACGACGCCCAGCGGTGCGTTCGTGCCAGGCCGGGGGGCTTCTGTCGGTGCAACAAACCCTGGGTCCATTCCCCAGACTGTGCACAGGCATGAGGACAAGTTCACAACACCATGATCAACCCAAGCATGATGGATCGATTCCCTTGAAGGATCCAAGCACAGATCAAGGTGGCCAAGACTAGCCAGAGGGGCAAGATACTGCTAAGGGAAAAACCTCCCCTGCCGGGCAGACGAGCCTGGCAAAGATAAGGTTATCCCCGGAGGCGAGCCCCCCGGATCATCCCGGCAGGCCTGCCGGGCTAGCGAAGGCAATCCACTCCACTGCACCACCTCACCACGACGCACGTCGTCAATCAGTGTGGTGTCAAGCTCCAAAGTGACTAAGTGGCTGCTATATGCCACATGGCGGCCACTTCCTATAGAAAATACCTACAATGACACCCGTCCTGCGATGTGTCGAGCGAGCAGGAGCTAAGCTGGCGAACGCCCTGCCGGGCAAGCTATGATGTGACATTAAGTGACGCATTTAATGCGCTCTGTTAGCCTGCAGAGTTAGGTATGATAGCACTATTTGCTATCTAATCAGTGCATAATGACTTATTTGCCACTATGGTGACCCCTTAACCTATAAAAGGAGGCCCATGGCAACCATAGAAAGGGTTCGCAAGGTTGGCTGATTTAGACCCTTGTACACTCATATGCGCATAGCCATTCTCGTCCCGAGGCGACCCTGCCGGGCGAGAGCGCTGCGTTTTCCACCACAATCCACCATCAATCCACCAAAGCAGGAGT
Organism: Thinopyrum elongatum; assembly: GCA_011799875.1. Classification (NCBI taxonomy): domain Eukaryota; kingdom Viridiplantae; phylum Streptophyta; class Magnoliopsida; order Poales; family Poaceae; genus Thinopyrum; species Thinopyrum elongatum. Next base: position 426,678,966 of record CM022303.1, on the reverse strand, counting down.
AGGGTTTTATGCCTCGCGGCGGATCGAACTTGGGTAAAAACTGCCCGTGTGATCTCTGTCGTGCTGTCTCAAGCTCCTCTGCTCTTTGTGCAACATGTTGTCCCCCCGCCAAACTAGAAAGGGGCTCATGGCCCCATAGGTGGCCGTGGTTTCCCACAACAACTGGTTTCCTTTCATCTCCTTCATCACTCCCGTCATTGCATTCCTTCTTCTCACGACTTCTAGCAGGTTTCCCTTGATACTGAGGGGCCTTGCCGGGGCAACCTCCTCTACCTCCTCGGCCCTTCCCGCCAGCACCATCTTGGTCTCTCTCTTTGTCACGCTTCTCGTACTCAGCCTTCTACTTCCTAACGAGTTGCTCAACCTGATGACACTCTTGAAGATCGTGTCCCTTGGTCCGATGGATCTTGCAGTACGGCCCGTCAGCCTTCCCAGCCTTCTCGGCAGCCGTGACCTCCCGGCAATCAGTGCACGCGGCAACCTCCTTGCCAGGAGCCTCGGTCTTGGCCTTCTTGCCGGTACTAGGAGTGCTCGATCCTTCAACAGCCAGCACTGCTTTATCCTTGCGCTTCTTGTTGTGTTTCTTGTTCTTCTTCTTCTGATTGGTGGCGTCATCGTCGTCCTGTGAGTCAACGTCGACGCCATCTTCTTCGTCGGGGAGTCGCCTCCCCTCCTCTGTTCGGGCACAGTTATCCGCCAAAGTATATAGCTCATTCACAGTCTTGGGCAACTAGATGTTCATCTTGGAATGTATCCTGCGGTTGCGTACATTGGACTGGAATGCAGTTATCACAGCTGCCGGGTGGATGTCTGGAATGTTCCTGTTTACCCGGCTGAATCTCTGCATGTACTTCCATAAACTCTCTCCTTTCTTCTGCGGGGGGAGCTGCAAGTCGCTGGGTCGCCCTGGTTCTTGATGGCCGCCCATGAAGGCGCCAATAAACTCATGGCACAGGTCAGCCCAGGTCGAGATGGAGTTCTCCGGCAAGTGCATCAGCCATGACCTCATGTTTGGCTTGAGTGCCAAAGGGAAGTAGTTTGCGAATACCTTCTCGTCTCTTCCTCCGGCAGCTTGAACAGCGATGGTGTAGATGCTCAAGAACTCTGCCGGGTTCAATCTTCCATTGTACTTTTCTGGTATCTCTGGCTTGAACATACGGGCAGATGGCCAACGGACTTGCCGCAGCTCACGAGTGAAGGAGGGGCACCCAACCTCGAAAGGCAGGTATACGTCTCCACCGGGCATGGGCTCGTCAACGTCGGGGCCATTGCGCCTATCAGACTGGCGACAGGTTTCGCGGCGTCATTCGTTGGTGATGTGCGCGCCTTCCCTCCGCCTGTCTTCTAGGACTCATCACTGGTCTCGACATGCCCGAGGGTTAGATGAAGCCATCGATACATCATCGGGTTCTTGATCGCGTGGCTCTGGTTGCGTCCTCTGCGCTGGTTGCCGCGGAGGGGATTGCACCATGGGGGTGGCCCCTTCGGTACGGCCAGCGGCTCAGGCCATTGTTGCCGCCTGTGGAGGCCGGGGCGGGCCTCCCCACTGTGATCCTCCCGCCTCAGCGAAACCAATCAAGCTCTGAATGGTGGCTCTCCACTCATCCATCTGATCGGCCGCCGGCAGAAATCTCAACAGGAGTTGGGCCCGCGCCATGGCTTCCGAAGCGGTGATCGGCATAGACGACGACGTACATCGTGACGTCGCCTGGCTTCTGACGGTGCCGGTAGTGACGGCACCGTGCTCTCATCACCGTGAGCCGGTCGCCAGGGTGGCGTGGCAACGAGGTGGATGCGCTTGGGGATTGGTGACCCCATTCGGCGCATCGTCTCGGCTAGCTTGTCCTGGGGGTGGCGCGTGCCCTGTAGCCGCACCCGCAGCTGGGGCGGCTAGAGCATTGTGGTACGCCCCTGAGCGAGTGCCATCGCTGCGGCTGCATCCTTCAGCGGGGTGGAGAGCTGGAGATGGAATAATCTCTCCACCCGTATCTTGTGGAGCACGGCCGTTGGGATGTTGTTGACGCTATCCTTCTCCGGTGCCTCCTGCTCCCGTTTCGGCCGCAGGGGGAATGGTGACGACGTCGCATGCGCCAGCCACGTCCCCCTGCAGCATCCGCATCCCCGTGCATCCCCGTAGCCCCCACGACATTAGTGGCCGCATGCGAAGGGGCCTTCGAGGTGGACGGGTGAGCCGTAGCACCGGGCTTTTCCTTGGGCGCCATGTATGATGAAGCCATTGATGAAGAAAAACGATGATGAAGATGATGCACTGCTTACACCCTCGGGTTCGCGCAAGCGCCTACCCCCTACTTGGCGCACCAAAGATGTCATGGTATAACACGGCCACCTATGAGACCATCGGCCCCTTTGTGGTTCGGCAAGGGGGAAGAGCACATTGCACAAAGAGCGGAGAGCATAGAGTAGCACGGCAGCGATGACACGAGCAGTTTTTACCCAGGTTCGGGCCACCGGTGAGGCGTAAAACCCTACTCCTGCTTTGGTGGATTGATGAAAGGACTGTGGTGGAGATGCAGCGCTCTAGCCCGGCAAGGTTGCCTTTGGACGAGAGCAGCTACGCGCGTATGAGTGTACAGGGGTCCGAATCCTTTCTAAGGTTGCCACGGCCCTCCTTTTATAGGTCAAGGGGTTACCGCAATGGCAAAACAGTCATTATCCAGTGATTAGATAGCCATAGTTCTATCATACCTAACTCTGCACACAGGATAAGGTGCATGAAATGCACCGCTTAGTTTCACATCATGGGTGTAGCACGGCAAGCCTTGTCGTGCCATCCAGCCACCTCATCGCCTGTCTGCGTGGCACGTCTCCTGGACGGGTGTCATTTAGGGATGTTCTTCCTCAGAAATGGCTGCCACATGCCAAATAACAGCCACTTATTCACTTGGGGGCTCGACACCGCACCGATAAGTGACTTGCGTTGTTGTGAGGTGGAGCGGTGGAGCCTTGGCGGGGTAGTCTGCCCTCGGCGTCCCGGCAAGCCTGCCGGGGAAGTCTTGAGACTTGCCTTTGGGGTAACCTCGACCTCGCCAGGCTCGCCTGCCTGGCAAGGGAGGTTTTTCCTTAGTGATATCTTGCTCATTTGGTTGGTCTTGGTCTTCTTGATCCGCCCTTTGATTTCTCAAAGAGCTATCTCTTCTGCTTGGTCTTGTCTTGGATGCTGCAACCTTGCTCTTAAGCATGTATACAGTCCGGGCAACACATGCCTAGGGTTTGTTGCACGACACTACGGGTCCATAGCCAGTAGCTAGATGGCTCCTTCTTCTCTCTTTGATATTCAATACAATGTTCTCCTCGATGTTCTTGGAGATCTATTCATTGTAATCTTCTTTTGCGGTGCGTTTGTTGAGATCCAATGAATTGTGGGTTTATGATCAGATTTTCTATGAATATTATTTAAGTCTTCTCTAAACTCTTTTATGCATGATTGACGTAGCTTTGTATTTCTCTCCGATCTATTGATTTGGTTTGGCCAACTAGATTTATTTTTCTTGCAATGGGACAGGTGCTTTCTAATGGGTTTAATCTTGCGGTGCTTATTCCCAGTGATAGAAGGGGATATGACACGTATTTGTATTGTTGCCATTAAGGATAAAAAGATGGGGTTTGTTCATATTGATTGGATCTATCCCTCTACATCATGTCATCTTGCTTAAGGCGTTACTCCGTTCTTGTTAACTTAATACACTAGATGCATGGTGGATAGCAGTCGATATGTGGAGTAATAGTAGTAGATGCAGGCAGGAGTCGATCTACTTGTCACGGACGTGATGCCTATATTCATGATCATTTCCTTAGATATCATCATAATTATTCGCTTTTCTATCAATTGCTCAACAATAATTTGTTTACCCACTGTATGCGTTCTTTCAAGAGAGAAGCCTCTGGTGAAAACTATGGGCCCTGGGTCTATTTCTAACATATTATTTTCAGATCTATAAAACCAAAAACACAAAATACCTTGCTGCTATTTATTTACCTTTTTCTTATTTTGCACTTTTATTTATCTTTTATACCTATCTCTATCAGATCTCATCCTTGCGAATAACCGAGAAGGGATTGAAACCCCTTTATCGCATTGGGTGCAAGTATTTGTTTGTTTGTGTAGGTGCAATCATGGGAGAATTGTGTGTTCCTCCTACTGGATTGATACCTTGGTTCTTAATTGAGGGAAATACTTATCTCTACTTTGCTGCATCACCATTTCCTCTTCAAGGGAAAAACCAACGCAAGCTCAAGAAGTAGCAGGAAGAATTTCTGGCGCCCTTACGAGGGAGGATCTACATCAAGCCTACCTAGTACCTATCATAAACTCTCATCTCTTGCATTTACATTATTTTCCATTTGCCTCTCATTTTCCTCTCCCCCACTTCTAAAACATTTTGCAAAAATACAAAAATATTTTCTGTTTACCTTTTTGCTTGTTTTCTATCTTTGCTTGTGTTGCCATGTGCCTTCTATTTTCTTGCATCTTCGCTTGCTAAAAATCTATTGATATGGATCCTCACCCACTTCCTAATATTTTTAAAAGATCCAATTATGATCAACCAATAGCTAGTGAATTGAGTTCACTAGATTATCTTTATGAAGTTTTGCTTGAGATTTGTGAATCCGAAAATTATGATGAAGTGTTAAAAGAAGAAATTTATAAAGTGATTCGCGATATCTCTTGTAATGAAAAACATGATTGCAATAATGTTATTATAAATATTATTAATGTTAATTGTGCTAATAATTGCAAAACCCTAAGCTTGGGGATGCTAATTTTGCTATGTCCACTACTTATTGCAATGATCATGATTGGGGTGATAATGTTTCTTATGATCTTCAAAATTTAATTAAGCCTCATGATGAATATGATATTAATAATAATGTTTGCAATAATATTGAAAGTGGGTTTGGAAAAGCATCAACTTTAGGTAAAAATAATCCCACATATTTGGAGAGTGTTCGATCTTATGAAATTTTGAATAAAAGTGGGTTTGGAGAGGTCATGACTTTAGTTGATGATAATCCCACTATGTTGGAAGATTATAAGAATTTTATGCATGTGGATCATGAAGAGAAAATTTTATATGATAGCTATATTGTTGAATTTGAATATGATCCCACATGTAATTATTGTGAGAGAGGGAAGTATGGTCGTAGAACTTCCCATGTTACTAAATTACATCTTCTTATTTTGAGATTGTTGTTGTTTCCTTCTTCTTCTATGAATATGCTAAATATTTCTGATCTTGATAATTTGTTCTCTTATAAAATGCCTATGCATAGGAAGTATGTTCGACTTAAATGTGTTTGCCACCTGATTTATGATGCTCTCTTTGAGTTTCAATTATTATCTTTCATGTGAACATCATTGAAATCTCAAAGCCTATCTTAATGGCTATAAAGAAAAGCGCTTGTTGGGAGACAACCCAATATTTTCTTTTCTATTTTTTAATAAATATGAAATTAAACTTCTGTTATGATTGTGTTTTGGTGTTTTAATTAGTGTTTGTGCCAAGTAAGAACTTTGGGATGATTTGTAAGATTGTTGATTTGATTCTGTCAGAAAACGGAAACTTTTGCGCCCATTAACAGAATTTATCTGGTCTGCAAGAACGTGATAAATTCTTAAATTTATTAGAGTTTATTAATATGCATATTTCCCATGATTTCCTAATTTTTTTCAGAATCTTCGGAGTTACAGAAGTTTGGGTAAAGTCCAGATTACTACAGACTGTTATGTTTTTGACAAATTCTATTTTCATTGTGTTGTTTGCTTATTTTGATGTATCTATGGGTTGTATCGGGGGTATGAACCATGGAGAAGTTGGAATACAGTAGATATAATGCAAATATAAAATTGGAATGAGTTCACAATAGTACCTAAAGGTGGTGATTTGCTTTGTTTCACTAACGGATCTCACGAGTTTTCTGTTTAGTTTTGTGTTGTGAAGTTTTCAAGTTTTGGGCGAAGTTTCGATGGACTACGGAATAAGGAGTGGCAAGAGCCTAAGCTTGGGGATGCCCAAGGCACCCCAAGGTAATATTCAAGGACAACCAAGCATCTAAGCTTGGGGATGCCCCGGATGGCATCCCCTCTTTTGTCTACAATCTATCGGTAATCACTTGAGGCTATATTTTTATTCATCAGATGATATGTGTTTTGCTTGGAGCGTCTTGTATTATATGAGTCTTTGCTTTATTTGCATTTTAGTTTGCCACGATCATCTTTGCTGGACACACCTTTTGAGAGGGACACACATTAATCGCGAATTTTTTAGAATACTCTATTGCTTCACTTATAATTTTTGAGCAAGGTAGTTGCTCTAGTGCTTTACTTATATCTTTTTAGAGCACGGCGGTGGTTATATTTTAAAGAAAATGATGAACTCTCATGCTTCAGTTATATTATTTTGTGGGTCTTATAAATAGTATGGCAATTTGCTTGGGTTATGAATTTAGTCCTAATATGATGGGTATTCAAGAGGGATATAATAAAAACTTTCATGAAGATCATTGAATATATGAGATGTTTAATTCCTTGCATTTGTTTTGAGATATAGATATGGTGATATTAGAGTCATGCTAGTGACTAGTTGTGGTTTAGTAAGAATATTTGTGTTAAGGTTTGTGATTCCCGAAGCATGCACGCATGGTCTCTTGTTATGCGATTATATTGGAGCATGATTTATTATTGATTGTCTTCCTTATGAGTGGCGGTCGGGGACGAGCGATGGTCTTTTCCTACCAATCTATCCCCCTAGGAGCATGCATAGTAGTACTTTGCTTCGTGGGCTAATAAACTTTTGCAGTAAGTATGTGAGTTCTTTATGACTAATGTTGAATCCTTGGATTATACACACTCTCACCCTACCTCAATTTGCTAGCCTCTTCGGTACCGTGCATTGCCCTTTCTCACCTTGAGAGTTGGTGCAAACTTCGCCGGTGCATCCAGACCCCGTGATATGATACGCTCTTTCACACATAAGCCACCTTAAATCTTCCTCAAAACAGCTACCATACCTACCTATTATGGCATTTCCATAGTCATTCCGAGATATATTGCCATGCAACTTCCACCATTCTGTTTTATCATGACACATACCATCATTGTCATATTGCTTTCCATGATCATATAGTTGGCATAGTATTTGTGGCTTGTCCACTGTTCATATTTTTTATACATGTCGCGCTAGATCATTGCACATCGCGGTACACCGCCGGAGGCATTCATATAGTCATATTTTTGTATTGGTATTGAGTTGTAATTCTTGAGTTGTAAGTAAATAAAAGTGTGATGATCATCATTATTAGAGCATTGTCCCATGTGAGGAAAGGATGATGGAGACTATGATTCCCCCACAAGTCGGGATGAGACTCCGGACGAAAATAAAAAAAGAGCCCAAAGAGCCCAAAAAGAAAAGAAAAGGGGGAAAACGAAAAAAAAGAGAAAAGAAAAAAAAAGAAAAAGAAAAAATAGAAAAAAAATGAGTGAAAAATAGAGAAGGGACAATGTTACTATCCTTTTCCACACTTGTGCTTCAAAGTAGCACCATGTTCTTCATGATAGAGAGTCTCATATTTCATCACTTTCATATATTACTAGTGGGAATTTTTCATTATAGAACTTGGCTTGCATATTCCAATGATGGGCTTCCTTAATTGCCCTAGGTCTTCATGAGCAAGCAAGTTGGATGCACACCCGCTTAGTTTACTTTTGAGCTTTCATACACTCATAGCTCTAGTGCATCCGTTGCATGGCAATCCCTACTCCTTGCATTGACATCAATTGATGGGCATCTGCATAGCCCGTTGATGACTTTCTCCTTTTTTGTCTTCTCCACACAACCTCCAACATCATATTCTATTCCACCCATAGTGCTATATCCATGGCTCACGCTCATGTATTGCTTGAGAGTTGAAAAAACTGAAGTGAGTTAAAAGTATGAACCTATTGCTTGGCTTGTCATTGGGGTTGTGCAAGATAAATATTTTGTGTTAAGAAGATGGAGCATGACAAGACTATATGATTTTGTAGGGATAACTTTTCTAAGACATGATATTTTGAAAAAACATGATTGCATTTTAGTATGCTTGAAGTATTATTGTTTTTATGTCAATATTAAACTTTTGTTTTGAATCTTACGGATCAGAATATTCATGCCACATAAAGAAAGATTACATGATAAACATTTTAGGTAGCATTCCACATCAAAAATTCTGTTTTTATCATTTACCTACTCGAGGACGAGGAGGAATTAAGCTTGGGGATGCTTGATACGTCTCCAACGTATCTATAATTTTTTATTGTTCCATGCTATTATATTATCAACCCTGGATGATTTATATGCATTATTATGCTATTTTATATCAATTTTTGGGACTAGCCTATTAACCTAGTGCCAAGTGCCAGTTGCTGTTTTTTGCCTGTTTTTGCCTTTTCAGAAAATCATTACCAGATGGAGTCCAAATGGAACGAAACTTTTTGAGGATTTTTCTTGGACAAGAAGACACCTAGGAAACTTTGAGAAGGAGTCAGAGGGGCCACTAGTTGGCGACAAGCTCGGAGGGCGCCCCCCAGGCTTGTGGGCCCCCTGATGCTCCTCCAACCCTAATCTTTGATCTATAAATACCCAAATATTCCCCGTATACCATAAGGCACACCAAAAATAATTTTCCGCCGCCGCAAGTTTCTGTTCTCGTGAGATCCCATCTGGAGGCCTTCGCCGGTACTCCGTCAAAGGGGGATTCGACCACAAAGTGCTTCTACATCAACCTTGTTGCCCTTCCGATGATGTGTGAGTAGTTTACCATAGAACTACGGGTCCATAGCTAGTAGCGAGATGGCTTCATCTCTCTCTTTGATCTCCAATACAACGTTCTCCTCGATGTTCTTGGAGATCTATTCGATGTAATCTTCTTTTGTGGTGCATTTGTTGAGATCCGATGAATTGTGGGTTTATGATCAGATTTTCTATGAATATTATTTGAGTCTTCTCTAAACTCTTTTATGCATGATTGAGATAGCTTTGTATTTCTCTCCGATCTATTGATTTGGTTTGGCCAATTAGATTGATTTTTCTTGCAATGGAAGAGGTGCTTTGTAATGGGTTCAATCTTGCTGTGCTTATTCCCAGTGACAGATGGGGACAAGACACATATTTGTATTGTTGCCATTAAGGATAAAAAGATGGGGTTTGTTCATAGTGATTGGATCTATCCCTCTACATCATGTCATCTTGCTTAAGGTGTTACTTCGTTCTTGTTAACTTAAAACACTAGATGCATGCTGGATAGCGGTCGATGTGTGGATTAATAGTAGTAGATGCAGGCATGAGTCGGTCTACTTGTCATAAATGTGATGCCTATATTCAAGATCATTGCCTTAGATATCGTCATAATTATTCGCTTTTCTATCAATTGCTCAACAGTAATTTGTTTACCCACCGTATGCGTTCTTTCAAGAGAGAAGTCTCTAGTGAAAACTATGGCCCCCTTGTCTATTTCTATCATATTATTTTCAGATCTATAAAAGCAAAAACACAAAAAAATACCTTGTTGCAATTTATTTACCTTTATCCTATTTTGCACTTTTATTTACCTTTTATACCTATCTCTATCAGATCTCATCCTTGCAAGTAACCGTGAAGGGATTGACAACCCCTTTATCGCGTTGGGTGCAAGTATTTGTTTGTTTGTGCAGGTGCTATCATTGGAGACTTGTGTGTTCCTCCTACTGGATTGATACCTTGGTTCTTAACTGAGGGAAATACTTATCTCTACTTTGCTGCATCACCCGTTCCACTTCAAGGCAAAAACCAATGCAAGCTCAAGAAGTAGCAGCTTCCCAACACGGAGGCAGTACTCCGCCTCCTCCGCCTCGCAGCACTTGACGTGTCGATCTGCCTCATGCTGGCAGACACGCACGAACGACCTTGCCATTTTGTTGGGTGCCCACCGGAGCTCCTCATCGGTAGCATGCTGGAGCTTATAGGCCCACCTCCACGTAGCGATGAGGCGCCTACACCTCCTCCACACATCGACTAGCCCGCCCCCAAAGCTCCACCGCCTCCTTTTCCCAAGCGGCCTCACGGGATTCACGGGCCGCCTTATACCTGGCTTCCTCCTCCGCCATCTCCTTCTTGAATGCCACTTGACTGGCTTTCTCAGCTAGCGGCAGTGTCTTCCATAGACAAAGATTGTACTGGCCCCAAAACCACTACAAAGTTGGGTGCTGTGGCGCAACCTCGTCCAGCGACACGTAGGGTCCTCCTCGTCGCTGCTTTTGACTGAATGTCCTTGGGGGGTGCCTCGTCGTCGACGTGTGGGCAGATCGGTGGCGCCATGGCAGAGTTTTGTGAGAGGGGGGCGAGTAAGGAGAGGATGTAGATGAGAATGCAGGCAAGACGATGTGAGCAGGGTAGTATTTATTGGCGGCCGGAATCTAGATCGACGGGAACAGTACACATGCCGGTCGCTGGAATTTACGAGTATTGTAGCTTGAATTGCACATGATTCCCGCTGCAAAAGCCGTGTGTGAAATTAATCATCGACGGTTTCCAACACAGAACCGTGTCTTATGAATAACCCGCACCACTCACCTTCCAAACCTCGAGGCGCAAAATAGAGTGCCAATCATGTGGGGCCCGGTTGTCTTCCAGATATTTACATTTTCTTTCCAAACGTAAGGCACGAATACTTTTTTTGTGTTACCATGATATTATTGTATAATGTAATGTAATACATAAATGATTTTTCCAAGCCATGATGGTTTGTTGTTGCATGTACATGTGGTTCAATTTGAAATACAGCCATTAAATGGCTAGAAAATCACTTAAATGTCTTAAAAAAGTCAAATGCCCCCTGAAAATTTTCAAAGTTTAACACGGCAGTTGTATTAGTGCATGTTAACGGTAGAAAATGTTTTGAAGCCATACGAGGAAGCTACCGCTGGTTCCTCATCAAACAAGCATTGTTCCCTCTCGGAACCATGAGTCCTCTCATGAGATGCTCCGGTTTGCGAGGGGTGTGTGTCCAAATTTCGTCAACCAGGCCAATTTTTTTACCACAGCATCTTGGTGCCATGCCATTACATAAAGCAAGGTTCCATGTATTTATGATAATTTTTGAATTTTTTGGAATTTATAAGCCATGTCACTCGATGCTTGTGTCCAAGCTGTGACACCAATATGTTTGAAAATTCCTTCCAGGTTATTGCATAGGGCTTTAACTCGCACACGAGGACACAAATATGATTTTCCAAACCATTATGTTTAGCTGTTGCATGTACATCTAGTTCAAATTTGAATTACGGTCATTAAATAACTAGAAAATCACTTAAATGTCTTAAAAAGGTCATATGACCCCTGAAATTTTCCAAATTTTAACATGACAGTTGTATTAGTACATGTTAACGATAGAAAAAGTTTCGAGGCCATACGAGGAAACTACCGTCGGTTCCTCATCAAACATGCATTGTTCCCTCTCAGAATCCACGAGTCTAATCGTGAGATGCTCTGGTTTGTGAGGGGTGTGTGTCCAAATTTTTGTCAACCAGGCCAATATTTTTATCACAACATCTTGGTGCCATGCCATTACATCAAGCAAGGTTCCATGTATTTCTGATCATTTTTGAATTTTTTCGGAATTTAAAGCCATGTCACTCGATGCTTGTGTCTAAGCCGTGACACCAATATGTTTGAAAATTCCTTCCAAGTTACTGCAAAGGGCATTAACTCATACACGAGGACACAAATATGATTTTCCAAACCATTATGGTTAGCTGTTGCATGTACATGTAGTTCAAATTTGAATTACGACCATTAAATGGCTAGAAATAGAATTATATGAATTAAATGGGTAAAATAGAATTTAGTTTCAAATTGTGAATTTTCATTTTCTATATTCATATTTCATTGGATTTTAACATAATTTAAATATATTTAAAAATTTGTTTCTATTGGGCTCTAAAGTTGGGGATTAAAAATAGTTCAGAAATTTCAATAAAATATCGTTGAATTTTTTTACCCTGTCCTTGCCAGAAAATGGTTAGGTATTCTAAAAAAATATGGGCTGCAATATAGCAAATGGTCTGTAAATTTAGGAAAAATAAAAAATGGGCTATATGTTGTCCGCCACAGATGTTATGCTGACTTGTGGTCGTTGGATGTTCATCGAACAGCCGTTGTGCTTCTACAATCTCTGATCTTCTTGCTCCAACCGCCCAAACTAGCACCGGCTGGACTGCTTGCTCCCACCTCCCATGGCTGGCTATGCTACCACGCAGGCCTCACCGCCCCACCCTACTCCCATAGCTAGCTAGTACATCCATCTACTCACCCACACCTCTAGTTATTCTCCGGCGACGGCAGCCTCACACGCAACCGAACCAGTAAACCCTCGTACTCCCCTCTACGTGAGCAACCACTGCGAAGTCTCCCCTGGCTTCGGGTAGTTCCCTTCCTAGGCCTCGCCGTCATCCATCGTCTTGGTGCTCTCGGTACAGCATCGTCAACGCATTCAACAAACGATAGCCATCAGAATAGGACTGTACCTGGAGAGGCTGACAGCTGGGACCCACGAGGTCCAAGGTCGCACGCAGGGAAGTGCCTCCTTATTACACGCAAGGAAATGATTCCTCCCCCTACTAGTTGGGACCCACCAGATCTGGAGGCTGGCTTGTGGGCCCACTAAGTTGACGCGTATACAAGGATTTGTCAACTTAGCCAACAAATGTTTCTAGCAGCAGTGACCATTGGATGTTAATCCAACGACCATGCTGCTTCTTCAATCTCTGATCTTCTTGCTTCAGCCGCCCAAATCAGCGCCGGCGGGACCGCCTGCTCATGCCTCCCGTGGCCGGCTGTGCTGCAGCGCAGGCCTCACTGCCCCACCCTACTCCCACCGATGGCCAGGCCATCCCTCTACTCACCCGCACCTCCTGTTACTCATCGGCGACGACAGCCTCACACCACAGCCGAACTAGTAAACCCTCGTACTCCCCTCTGCGTGTGCAACCACTGTCGTGTCTTCCCCTGCTCCGGGTCGTTCCCTTCCTAGGTCTCGCCGTCGTCCACCGCCTTGGTGCTCTCGGTACGGTGTCGTCAATGCGGTCAACGAACAACAGCCATCGGAAGAGGACTGTACATGGAGAGGCTGACAGCTGGGAACCACCAGCGACATCTTCGCACGGAAGAAAGTGCCTCCTTATTACAGGCAATAAAAATGGTTCCTCCCCCTGACAGCTGGGACCCACCAGCTATATCTTTACACGCAAGGAAGTGCCTCCTTATCCTCCGTGATAGCTGGGACCCACCCGGTCGAAGCATTTCGGTTGCGAGTGTGTACGTATATACTTGTCGATCGGTGTCTCTGCAACCATGAACCGTGGAGCGGCATGTGTCATAGTAGAGATCCCGACATAGCAGTACAGGTGGCCCCGTCTAAATCGTTTACACGTACGTACATCCACGCTGCAAAAAATACGATCACGTACGTACATACGGGCGTGGTCTCGAACGTGTACAGCAATGGCATCTTGTTCATTGGAAGCCAACCGGCTGGGTCAGAATGAAGAAACATTTGCGTCGTGTTCATCGGGAGGCAACGGACTGGGTCAGAATGCATCCTATTCACTGGGAGCCAACCGGCTTCGATGGAACAGCCTAAACGGAGTCTTGCGTACCGTAAAACGGAAGAAACGGAGTTCTCTTCGATCGTGCATGGTCGAAACGGGTCTTGTTGATCGGGAGGGGTGTGGCTTACTGCAAAACAGAGGAAACAGACTTCTCGCCAACCGCATACGGTCCAAACGGGATGATACGTCCATTTTGCATCATGTTTTCTTACTGTTATTTATAGTGTTTCTATGCATTATAACACTTTGTGGAGTAATTCTAATGCCTTTTTCTGTCATAATTTGCAAGGTTTATACAAAGAGGATGAATACCGGCAGCTGGAATTCTGGACCTGAAAAAACTATGTCAGACATACCTATTCTTCACATCTCCAAATGAGCTGAAATTTTACGGAGAATTATTTTGGAATATATAAAAAATATTGGAGAAAACAAATACTGGAGGAGGCCACCCAGGCGCCGACTAGGCACCGGGATGTGCCAGCCCCTCCAGGCATGCCCTGGTGGGTAGTGGGGGCCCTGGCCCACCTCATGTGCCCATCATCTGGTACATAAGGTATTTTGACCTAGAAAAAAATAAGGAGAGGACTTTCGGGACGTAGCGCCACCGTCTCGAGGCGGAACTTGGGCAGGAGCACTTTTGCTCTCCGGCGGAGCGATTCCACCGGGGATACTTCCCTCCGGGAGGGGGAAATCGAAGCTATCGTCATCACCAACAACCTTATCATCGTGAGATGGCCAATCTCCATCAACATCTTCAACATCACCATCTCATCTCAAAACCCTAGTTCATCTCTTGTGTTCAATCTTTGTATCAAAACCTCATATTGGTACCTGTGGGTGACTAGTAGTGTTGATTACATCTTGTAGTTGATGCTAGCCAGTTATTTGGTGGAAGATTATATGTTCAGATCTATCATGATATTCAATACCCCTCTGATCTTGAGCATGAATATGTTTTGTGAGTAGTTACTTTTGTTCGTGAGGACATGGGAGAAGTCTCGTCATAATTAATCATGTGAATTTGATATTCGTTTGATATTTTGATGATATGTATGTTGTGATTCCCTTAGTGGTGTTATGTGAACGTCGACTACATGACACTTCACCATCTTTGGGCCTAAGGGAATGCATTGTGGAGTAGTTATTAGATGATGGGTTGCTAGAGTGACGGAAACTTGAACCCTAGTTTATGCGCTATTTCGTAAGGGGCTGATTTGGATCCATATGTTTAATGCTATGGTTAGATTTTATCTTAATTCTTCTTTCGTAGTTGTGGATTCTTGCGAGAGGGGTTAATCATAAGTGGGAGGCTTGTTGAAGTAAGAATAGCTTCCAAGTACCGGTCCACCCACATATCAAATTATCAAAGTAGCGAACGTGAATCAAACCAACATGATGAAAGTGACTAGATGAAATTCCCATGTGCCCTCAAGAACACTTTGCTTGCTATAAGAGATTGTTTTGGCATGTCCTTTGCTACAAAAAGGATTGGGATACCTTGTTGCACCTATTGTTACTATTGCTAATTGTCACTTGTTACAAATTATGTATCTATCAAACTACCTGTTACCGACAATTTCAGAGCTTGCACACATTACCTTGCTGAAAACCTCTTGTCATTTCCTTCTGCTCCTCGTTGGGTTCGACACTCTTACTTATTGAAAGGACTACGATTGATCCCCTATAAATGTGGGTCATCAAGTCTCTTTTCTTGCACCGTTGCCGGGGAGTGAAGCACTCTTGGTAAGGAAAAATTTATATTACATGCTGAAATTTACTGTTACTCGCTACTATGGAAAACAATCCTTTGAGGGGTTTGTTCGGGGTATCTTCACCTCGACCTAAAGCACAAACAGTTTCTCCTCAACCTACTGCACCTACTGAAAATATTAGTTATGAGATTCCTTCGGGTATGATAGAGAAACTGCTAGCTAATCCTTATGAAGGAGATGGAACAAAACATCCTGATATGCATTTGATATATGTGGACGAAATTTGTGGATTGTTTAAACTTGCAAGTTTACCCGGAGATGAAGTTAAGAACAAAATTTTCCATTTATCTTTGGGTGGAAAAGCATTGACATGGTATAGGCTATGTGATGATATTGGAGCTTGGGACTGGAATTGATTGAAATTGGAATTTCACCAAAAGTTTTATCCTATGCATCTAGCTCATCATGATCAGAATTATATATATAATTTTTGGCCTCGTCAAGGAGAAAGTATTGCTCTAGCTTGGGGGAGGCTTAAATAAATTTTATATTCATGCCCCAATCATGAGCTCTCAAGAGAAATTTTTATATGGAATTTTTATGCTCGGCTTTCTCGTACTGGTTCTTTTATGAAGAAGACTATTGAATTCAGGTGGGATCTTTTGGAAAGAATTAAATGCAACTTTGAATATTGGGAACTCGACGAAGGTCAAGAGTCAAGTATTAAGCTTGAGTTTGATTGTGTTAAATCTTTTATGAATACCGATGATTTTCACAAGTTTAGCACTAAATATGGAGATGACTCTGAGATAGTAGCCTCTTTTTGTGAATCATTTTCTACTCATGTTGATCTCCCTAAGGAGAAGTGGTTTAAATATCATCCCCATATTAATGAAAAGATTAAGGAGCCAGTTACAGTTAAAGATGAAACTATCATTTACAATGTTGATCCAGTTGTGCCTACTGCTTATATTGAAAAATCACCTTTCCCAGTTAGGATAATGGAACATGCTAAGGTTTCAACCGTGGTTAACAAGAGTAATGTTAAAGAACCTACAGCCTCTAAACAAATTAAAGCAGAACCTAGTATTGCTATGGTTAAAGATCTCTTGGTTGATAATATTGATGCGCATGTTATTTATTTCTGTGATGAAGCTGCTAGAATTGCCAAACCCGATACTAAAGATAAGAATAAGCCTATTGTTGGCATGCCTGTTGTCTTAGTTAAAATTGGAGATCATTGCTATCATGGTTTATGTGATTTGGGTGCTAGTGTGAGTGCTATTCCTTTTACTTTATATCAACAAATTATGAATGATATAGCACCTGCTGAAATAGACGATATTGATGTCACTATAAAACTTGCAAACAGAGACACCATCACACCACTTGGGATTGTTAGAGATGTTGAAGTATTGTGTGGGAAAATGAAATACCCTACTGGTTTTCTAGTTCTTGGTTCTCCACAAGATGATTTTTGTCCCATAATATTTGGTAGACCTTTCTTGAACATTGTAAATGCCACTATAGATTGCCATAAACAAACTGTCAGTGTTAGTTTTGGTGATGAGTCTCACGAATTTAATTTCTCCGAGTTTAGTAGACAACCTCATAAGAAAGAATTACCGAGTAAGGATGAAATAATTGGTCTTGCTTCTATTGCTATGCCTCCTACTGATCCTTTAAAACAATATTTGCTAGACCATGAAAATGATATGCACTTGTGTGAAAGAAATGATTGCCATAAAGAAACGGGCAGTGTCAATTTTGGTGATGTGTCTCATGAGTTTAATTTCTCTAAGTTTTGTAAACAATCTCATGATAAAGAATTACCTAGTAAGGATGAAATAATGGGTCTTGCTTCTATTGCCGTACCTCCTACTGATCCACTAATATTTGCTAGACCATGAAAATGATACGCACTTGCATGAAAGAAATGAAATAGATAAAATCTTAGAACAACAACCTATCCTTAAACACAATTTGCCTGTTGAAACTTTAGGAGGTCCTCCTCCACCAAAAGGTGATCCTGTGTTTGAATTAAAGCAATTGCCTGACACTCTAAAATATGCTTATCTTGATGAGAAAAAGATATATCCTGTTATTGTTAGAACTAACCTTACCGAACATGAAGAAAATAGATTATTAAAAATTCTGAGGAAGCACCTGCTACTATTGGATATACTCTTGATGATCTTAAGGGCATTAGTCCCACTCTCTGTCAGCACAAGATTAATATGGAACCTGATGCTAATCCCGTCGTTGATCATCAACGACGATTGAATCCTAAGATGAAAGTAGTGGTAAGAACTGGAATAATAAAGCTTCTGAAAGTAGGTATAATCTACCCCATAGATGATAGTAGATGGGTAAGTCATGTTCATTGTGTCCCTAAGAAAGGAGGTATTACTATTGTTCCTAATGATAAAAATGAACTCATTCCACAAAGAATAGTGACTGACTATAGAATGGTAATTGATTTTAGAAAACTAAACAAAGCCACTAGAGGAGATCATTACCCTTTGCCTTTCATTGATCAAATGTTAGAAAGATTGTCAAAGCACACACACTTTTGCTTTCTTGACGGATATTCTGGTTTCTCTCAAATACCTGTATCACAACCTGATCAAGAGAAAACCACCTTTACTTGTCCTTTTGGAACTTATGCTTATAGATGTATGCCTTTTGGTTTATGTAATGCACCTGCTACCTTTCAAAGATGTATGACTGCTATATTCTCTGATTTTTTTTAAAAGATTGTTGAGGTTTTCATGGATGATTTCTCCGTTTACGGAACTTCTTTTGATGATTGCTTAAGCAACCTTGATCGAGTTTTGCAGAGATGTGAACAAACTAATCTTGTCTTGAATTGGTAGAAGTGCCACTTTATGGTGAATGAAGGCATTGTCTTGGAGCATAAATTTTTTGAGTGAGGTATTGAGGTGGATAAAGCTAAAGTTGATGCAATTGAGAAAATGCCATGTCCTAAAGATATTAAAGGTGTTTGTAGTTTCCTTGGTCATGTTGGTTTCTATAGGAGGTTTATTAAAGACTTCTCTAAAATTTCTAGGCCTCTTACTAATCTCTTGAAAAAGGACATTCCATTTGTTTTTGATGATGATTGTGTAGAAGCCTTTGAAACACTTAAGAAAGCCTTAACTTCTACACCTATTATTCAACCACCTGATTGGAACTTACCTTTTGAAATTATGTGTGATGCTAGTGATTATGCTGTTGGTGCTGTTCTAGGACAAAGAGTTGATAAGAAATTAAATGTTATCCATTATGCTAGTAAAACTCTAGACAGTGCCCAAAGAAATTATGCTACTACTGAAAAGGAATTTTTAGCAGTTGTGTTTGCTTGTGATAAATCCAGATCTTACATTGTTGATTCTAAAGTAATTGTTCACACCGATCATGCTGCTATTAAATACCTTATGGAAAAGAAAGATGCTAAACCTAGACTTATTAGGTGGGTTCTTTTGCTACAAGAATTTGACTTACATATTACTGATAGGAAGGGAGCTGAGAACCCCGTAGCTGATAACTTGTCTAGGTTAGAAAATATTCTTGATGACCCGCTGCCCATTGATGATAGCTTTCCATATGAACAACTAGCTATCATAAATGCTTCTCATAATACTCCTTGGTATGTTGACTATGCTAATTATATTGTTGCTAAATTTATACCACCTAGTTTCACATACCAACAAAAGAAAAAATTCTTCTTTGACTTAAGACACTACTTTTGGGATGACCCACATCTTTATAAAGGAATAGATGGTATTATTAGACATTGTATACCCGAGCATGAACAGGAACAAATCCTACGGAAATGTCACTCTGAAGCCTATGGAGGGCATCATGCGGGAGATAGAACTGCACACAAGGTATTACAATCTGGTTATTATTGGCCTACTCTTTTCAAAGATGCTCGTAAGTTTGTTCTATCTTGTGATGAATGACAAAGAATTGGCAATATTGGTAAACGTCAGGAAATGCCTATGAATTATTCACTTGTTATTAAACCATTTGATGTTTGGGGCTTTGACTATATGGGACCTTTTCCTTCCTCTAATGGGTATACACATATTTTGGTTGCTGTTTATTATGTCACTAAGTGGGTAGAAGCTATTCCAGCTAGTAGTGCTGAACATAACACCTCCATTAGAATGCTTAAAGAAATTATCTTCCCAAGGTTTGGAGTCCCTAGATATTTAATGACTGATGGTGGTTCACATTTTATTCATGGTGATTTCCGTAAATTGCTTGCTAAATATGATGTCAACCATAGAATTGCATCACCCTGTCATCCTCAATCTAGTGGTCAAGTTGAGTTGAGCAATAGACAAATAAAATTAATATTACAAAAAACTATTAATAGGTCCCGATAGAATTGGTCTAAGAAACTTGATGATGCACTTTGGGCCTATAGAACAGCTTATCAGAATCCTATGCGTATGTCTCAATACAAAATGGTTTATGGAAAAGCTTGTCATTTGCCTCTTGAGTTAGAACATAAAGCTTATTGGGCAATTAAAGAACTCAATTATGACTTCAAACTTGCCGGTGGAAAGAGGTTGTTTGATATTAGCTCTTTAGATGAATGGAGAACCCAGGCCTATGAAAATGCCAAATTGTTTAAAGAGAAAGTTAAAATAAGGCATGATAAAAGAATCCAAAGATGGGAATTTAAAGTAGGTGAGCATGTTCTATTATACAGTTCTCGTTTTAGATTTTTTTGTAGGATAACTTCTTTCCAAATGGGAAGGGCCATATATTATCGAAGAAGTTTACCGCTCTAAAGCTATTAAGATCAATAACGCTGAAGGCACTAATCCGAAGGCGGTCAATGGACAAAGGATTAAGCATTGTATTTCAGGTACACCTATTAATGTTGAAACTAACATTATCCAAGCCATGACACCAGAGGAACACATAAAAGAAACCTTTCAGTACACTCTAGAACCATGAAAAGGAAGAGGTACGTGATAAGGTAAGTAAACGGACTCCAAAAATTCCGCAAAAATATTTTCTGTCAGTTTTCGAATATTAGAAGAAAAAAATCAGAAACACTCGGGAAGGCAACCCAGGTGCCCACTAGGCACTAGGGTGCGCCTGCCCCACCTCGCGCCCTAGTGGGTAGTGGGCCCCTCGGGCACCTTCTCGACTGCGTTTTTCCTGTGTAATACTTGTTTCCCAAGATAAAAATTCTTTATATATACCCTCAGATGATTTGACCACCGCATCGTGGAAATATCCTCTGTTCTTGTTTCGTGTTGTTTTTCTGACAGATCTAGATCGCCATGGCTCCACCAAGCTCTTCCAAGGACAAGCTCTACGAGAAGGTCATCAACCCCTACCTACCAGAGGTGATGAGGCACCCTTAAGCCATTGAGATGCATGAGGGGATGCTTCACATCTGGGATGTTCAAGGACCCAAGAGGACGGGGAGTGTGGAGGCCAGGCTTGAGGCATTGGAGCAGGAGATCTTCAAGTGCCAAGGGATGGTGGAACGTGGGCTAAGCGCCAACCACTCCATGATCACGGAATTCACCCGTGACAACAAATTGGATGGCCAGCCCATGAAGGACATCATCTTCCAACTCAATGAATGCATTGATCATCTCCAAGGCCAAGTTTATGATCTTCAAAATCAAAAAATTTAGTACGACGCAAGATTTAAAGGTATGGGTTTAGCTGCAAGTTTCAGGGCTTCGGAGACTCGTGCATCTTTTTGCGATGGTGAACCTCTGCCATGAAAACCGGAGGACAAGCCCACTACTTCATCGTCATCATCATCACCAAAGAAGGAGACTTGAGTACGCGGGTATGGACAGTCCCCTTGGCTTTCGCCAAGCTTGGGGGAGATGCCCTGGTGTCGTATCACCATCACTTTTATTACTTTCACCAGTTTTTAGTTTGATCCTTGGTTATTTCATGATTTAGTTGAATAAATGTTTAGTATGATCTATTTTCGAGTTCTAATTTCGTAATCGAGTTGAGAGTTATATAATAAAGTTTAGTTTGAGTTTTTGCTTCTTTACTTTATTGTTTCAATCAAAATAAAGGAAATAATGAAAAAGATCATATGCTAATCTTATGGTAAGTAATGACATCACATAAGGAAAAGTATAAGTGGTAAAATTTATTGAAAGTTGACAAACATAGCATTGGTCAATGATGCAATTCATGAAAGAATTAATAAGGGAAGAGAAGATTCGCATGAAAATATGCCATCTTGGACATCTTTTATGATTGTGAGCCCCCATTAAACATCTTATGCCAAATTGTTGACGTTGGACAAGGAAGACAACGTAATGATTTATGTTTGTTCATATTCACATAGAAGTTATATTGTCATAGATCCTCCAACATGTGGTACTTGATCAATATCTTTGCTAGCCAAAAATCCGCACTAAGTAGAGATACTACTTGTGCATCCAAAACCCTTAAACCCAAATCCATGTTTTGAGAGTCCACCATACCTACCTATGGATTGAGTAAGATCCTTCAAGTAAGTTGTCATCAGTGCATAAGGCAATAAAAATTGCTTCTAAATATGTTTGATCTTTTAGTGTAAGGGCAAATAAGCATTGTACGAACTTGTGATGGCAAAGTAATGAAAGTGACGGACTACATAATAAAGGTTGCTATCATAAGGGGCAATATGACGTGACGTTATTTTGCATTAAGAGATTGTGCATACAAAACCAAAAAGCGCATGACAACCTATGCTTCCCTCTGCGAAGGGCCTACCTTTTACTTTTATGTATTTACTTTTTATGCAAGAGTCAAAGTGTTCTCCTCTATTCCTTTTATTTTTCTATTTTGCAAGCATCATGTGGTGGGGAAAGATCTAGGCACATATAACCAGTTGGATATGAGTGATCATGAGTTATTATTGTTGACATCACCCTTCAGGTGAATAAGTTGGGAGGCAAAACTATAAGCCCCTATCTTTCTATGTGTCCGGCTGAAACTTTTTGCTCATATATATGTTGTGAGTGTTAGAAACCATAGAAGATTAAATGATGGTTGAGTATGTGAACTTGCCAAAAAGGCTCCGATACGATACCCTTCCTAAAAATATGATGAATTGTAGTTGCAAAGTTGACTGAGAACATATTTTGTTGGTTTTCAATTAAGTTTATGCTTTTTACTTCGATGTTGTGATGAATTGTTACTTGTTCATGAGAAGTCTTATGGTAAAGTCCATTGCTGTTATAATAATAAGCATGATGCTACTATGTCCGTATTTTGTTTTTATCGACACCTCTCTCTCTAAACATGTGGACATGATTTTCGATATCGGCTTTCACTTGAGGACAAGTGAGGTCTAAGCTTGGGGGAGTTGATACGTCCATTTTGCATCATGTTTTCCTACTATTCTTTATAGTGTTTTTATGCATTATAACACTTTGTGACTAGGCACCAGGGCGCGCCAGCCCCTCTAGGCATGCCCTGGTGGGTAGTGGGGGCCCTGTCCCACCTCTGGTGCCCATCTTCAAGTACATAAGGCCTTTTGACCTAGAATAAATAAGGAGAGGACTTTCGAGACGGAGCATCGTCGTGTCAAGGCGGAACTTGGGCAGGAACACTTTTGCTCTCCGGCGGAGCGATTCCGCCAGGGATACTTCCCATCGGGAGGGGGGAAATCGAAGCTATCGTCATCACCAACAACCCTCTCATCATGGGAGGGCCAATCTCCATCAACATCTTCAACAGCACCATCTCATCTCAAAACCCTAGTTCATCTCTTGTATTCAATCTTTGTATCAAAACATCAGATTGCTACCTGTGGGTGACTAGTAGTGTTGATTACATCTTGTAGTTGATGCTAGCCGGTTATTTGGTGGAAGATCATATGTTCAGATCTATCATGATATTCAATACCCCTCAGATCTTGAGCATGAATATGTTTTGTGAGTAGTTACTTTTGTTCTTCAGGACATGGCAGAAGTCTCGTCATAAGTAATCATGTGAATTTGATATTCGTTTGATATTTTGATGATATGTATGTTGTGATTCCCCTAGTGGTGTTATGTGAACGTCGACTACATGACACTTCACCATATTTGGGCCTAAGGGAATGCATTGTGGATAGTTATTAGATGATGGGTTGCTAGAGTGACAGAAAGTTGAACCCTAGTTTATGCGCTATTTCGTAAGGGGCTGATTTGGATCCATATGTTTAATGCTATGGTTAGATTTTGTCTTAATTCTTCTTTCGTAGTTGCGGATGCTTGCGAGAGGTGTTAGTCATAAGTGGGAGGCTTGTTCAGTAAGAATAGCACCCAAGTACCGGTCCACCCACATATCAAATTATCAAAGTAGCGAACGCGAATCAAACCAACATGATGAAAGTGACTAGATGAAATTCCCGTGTGTCCTCAAGAACGCTTTGCTTGCTATAAGAGATTGTTTTGGCCTGTCCTTTGCTACAAAAAGGATTGGGCTACCTTGCTGCACCTATTGTTACTATTGCTACTTGTCACTTGTTATAAATTATCTATCTATCAAACTACCTGTTACCGACAATTTCAGTGCTTGCAGACATTACCTTGCTGAAAATCGCTTGTCATTTCCTTCTGCTCCTAGTTGGGTTCGACACTCTTACTTGTCGAAAGGACTTTGATTGATCCCCTATACTTGTGGGTCATCACGGCTCCTGTTGATCGAGAAGGGCCTGGCGTATCGTAAAATGGAGGAAACAGACTTCTCTTCGAG
The DNA here is from genome assembly GCA_011799875.1 of Thinopyrum elongatum. Taxonomy (NCBI): domain Eukaryota; kingdom Viridiplantae; phylum Streptophyta; class Magnoliopsida; order Poales; family Poaceae; genus Thinopyrum; species Thinopyrum elongatum. Next base: position 426,654,879 of record CM022303.1, on the reverse strand, counting down.
CGCCTACGGTCGAAACGGAGTCCTGTTCATCGGCAGGGGTGTGGTGTACCGCAAAACGGGACTCCACGGGCTACAGTTCATTATCGTCTACTGCCTCGCTCCAGCCTCCACGGGCTACTATTCATCCACCGTTGACTTCCTCCAGCCTCCACCGGCTACTGTTCATCCATACTCCATGGGGTCTTGTTCATCCACCCCAACCGGCTGGGGTGCGGCAGCCTCCTCACGGTCCTGTTCATCCAGCGGCAACCGCCTACATGGTCGGGGTACTGTTCATCCAACCCCCCACCGGCTGGGCTGGGGCGTACGAGCGGGTGGCAGCAACGGGAATTGTTCATCCACGACAAACCAACCGGCTTGATCGATGTGTCTCAACTCATGTCTACGTGTATCGCGCGTGAGGCGGCAACGGGCACTGTTCATTGATATGCAACCCAACCGACTACGTCTCGCACGTACAGGGGCTCGATCAGCTTCAGTAAGCAACGAGAAGGATCAACCGGGTTCTGTTAGCAGTGAAGGAATCACTCCATTCAGTTAGCAGCCAAGGGATCGGTTCAGTTAGTAGCCAAGGGATCGTTCAACTTCAGTACCTAGTGCGTGGGATCAATTGCTCGGGTTCAGTATGTAGTGCGAGGGCGAGATCGGTTGCTCGGGTTTGATACGTCCATTTTGCATCTTGTTTACCTACTGTTATTTATGTTGTTTTATTGCATAATAATGCTTTTTGGAGTAATTCTAATGCCTTTTCTCTCATAGTATGCAAGGTACACACAAAGGGGGAGAATTCCGGCAGCTGGAACTCTGGACCTGAAAAAGCTATGTTAGGCTACCTATTCTGCACAACTCCAAATGAGCTGAAACTTCATGAGGATTTTTTATGGAATAAATAAGAAATACTGGAGCAAATAAGTACCGAAGGGGGCCACCCTGGTGAGCACAAGACACCAGGGCGCGCCTGGGCCCCCAGGCGCGCCCTGGTGGGTTGTGCTCACCCAGGCCCACCTCCGGTGCCCCCCTTCTGGTACATAAGTCATTTTCACCTAGAAAAAAATAAGGGGAGGACTTTCAGGCGAAGCGCTGCCGTCTCGAGGCGGAACCTGGCAGGAGCACTTTTGCCCTCCGGCGGAGCGATTCCGCCGGAGGAACTTCCCTCCCGGAGGGGGAAATCATCATCATCATCATCGTCATCATCACCAACAACTCTCCCATCTTGGGGAGGGCTATCTTCATCAACATCTTCAACAGCACCATCTCATCTCAAACCCTAGTTCATCTCTTGTGTTCAATCTTTGTACCGGAACTATAGATTGGTGCTTGTGGGTGACTAGTAGTGTTGATTACATCTTGTAGTTGATTACTATATGGTTTATTTGGTGGAAGATTATATGTTCAGATCCATTGTGCTATTTAATACCCCTCTGATCTTGAGCATGATTATCATTTGTGAGTAGTTACTTTTGTTCTTGAGGTCACGGGAGAAATCATGTTGCAAGTAATCATGTGAACTTGGTATGTGTTCGATATTTTGATGATATGTATGTTGTGATTCCCTTAGTGGTGTCATGTGAACATCGACTACTTGACACTTCACCATATTTGGGCCTAAGGGAATGCATTGTGGAGTAGTTATTAGATGATGGGTTGTGAGAGTGACAGAAGCTTAAACCCTAGTTTATGCGCTATTCCGTAAGGGACCGATTGGATCCAAAAGTTTAATGCTATGGTTAGAATTTATTCTTAATACTTTTCTCGTAGTTGCGGATGCTTGCGAGGGGGTTAATCATAAGTTGGAGGTTTGTTCAAGTGTGACGCCCCCGACTTAATCGTGCACTAATCATACACGCAAACATGCACGATCAAGCACAGGGACTCACGGGAAGATATCACAACACAACTCTAACACAAATAAACGGAGGTCCACAATATTACAGACCACGGATCACGAAGATCCGAATACATAAGTCAGTCATACAAATATTATCTGAGTACAGACATAGTTAGACAAGTTTTGCCTTAAGAAGGCTAGCACAAACAACATCTCTAGATCGAAAGGCGTTGGCCTCCTGCCTGGGAACCTCCGATCCTACTCCTGGTCGGCTTGCTCGATCCAGTAGTACGTGCCATCTGGACCCATCTGGTAGTAAGCTCCGGCAGTGTCATCTGGCTCCGGGGCTCCATCGTCTGATGTATCATCAAAGTGGGATATGGGGAAAAGAGAAAGTAAAGCAACCGTGAGTACTCATCTGAAGTACTCAGCAAGCAAGGATCTACACTACATATGCAACATTATCAACGAGGAAAGGCTATATATGTGGACTGGGCTACAGAGATGCCAGAATAGAGAGAAGGCCTAGTCCTATCAAAGACTAGCATCTTCAAACATCTTCTCAAGCCATCATCTTGCAGCAATAAAAGAGAGTAGAATAGCATTTTATTAAGCAATCTTGTTGAAGTACAGCTTAAAGATCCTTCCTCGACTCCCTGCGAGAAAGCGATCCCGAAGCTTCCATTAAGTAACAAGTATCTAGTTCAAGTAGTAGATCGGGATACACAAACTAAGCGTCCTTTACCGTAGGACCGGCTATCGATAGATTATTCATCCCTGCAGGGGTGCACTACTGTTACCCTACACGCTTGATCACCTCTGGCCGGACACACTTGTTGGGTAATGCCCGGCCTCGGGAGATCAACACGAAGCAGTGCCCTACCTAGGCTCAGCAGAGAGGTCAGCACGCCGGACTAACCTATGCACCCAGAGGTCTTGGGCCATCGCCCTGGGCACCCTGCGTGTTGCGAGACTGGCCGGGGTGCAGGCGCGACACTGAACTCGTCAGTGAAGTATCCAGCCCAATCCCGACAATCAGCCCGCACGGTGAACCGTGACGTCTGATGAGCTTTCGGGAGAAACGTACATCGCAGAGGGCCCCATAAACCATAATCCCGCGTGGTGGTAGTGCGTATAGGGCATGTTGACCCACTCAGATCACAAACCCAAATCCAATAGGCTCATTTAGTATTCACACGCGGAGACAAACAGAGTCTCTGAAGCTCTGCCACAGTATCACACTCGAGTACCCTTTCGGCACACCCGACAACATAGATCCTCTTGCGGGTACCCATCAGGGTCGACCCGCCTGTAACAAAGGTCAAAGTAAACGTGTGGTCATATCACCAAAAAGGAAACCACAAGGAATCACCCTCAATGGATTCCACTCGATGAAATCATCAGGGTGAACGTATGAGGCATCACCCTCGAGGTTCACACTGAGGGGTTGCGTGACAGAGTCGTATCGGAAGTGGAGAAGAAGGAATCACCCTCGATGACCACGACCGAACAGCTACACTGCAGGGTATTTATCAGGAGTGCGTTACGAGGTATCACCCTCGGCACTCGATAGTAACTATGCAGAGTCGTACAACTAAGGGGGGTGAAGTGATGTGTCGGTCTCTGGTCGACGATCACATTGATCGAGTCGTCGGTGATCAAGCAGGGGCAACAAGGGTAAGGTGGTGGGGTCACTGATGGTTCACTACCAACCTATACTAAGCAGTTTATCATAGGCAGGTAAGGTAGCAATAACAGGTTACAAAAGCAGGCTATGCATCAGAATAGGAACAAACAGTAACAGTAGCAAATTCTAATGCAAGCAGGAGAAATGGAATGGGCGATATCTAGATGCTCAAGCGGGGGCTTGCCTGGTTGCTCTGGCAAGAGAGAGGAGTCGTCAACGGGCTGCTCGTCAGTGATGTAGCCGTAATCAGCTGCAGCATCGTCGGTCTCGGCGTCTATCGAGAGAGGAGGGGGAGAGAAACAATAAATTCATGGGAAAATGCAAACAATATGTATGACATGCCTAAACGCTATGCTAGGGTGTTCTACTGCCTAACTAAATGATTTAATTAATTTAGGAATTTATTTGGATTTATTTAATTAAAGTTGGGCACTATTCATTTACTGAAATCGGTCTAAAAGTTCCATGTCCATCTAGCTAGGGGCATCTGACAGGAATACAGAGGGCATATTTGGATTCGTATCGAAATTCTGAGCGACTTTCATATATAAATTATTTTCATCGGAGTTACAGTTTATTTAATATGATTTTCTAAAGTTTTTATTAATTTCTAGAATTTAATTATTTATTTAAATTCAATATTATCCGAAACAGTGTAAAGTGACGTCAGCATGACCTAGGCATGACATCAGTAGGTCAACAGGGGCTGACTGGGTCAACCTGACATGTGACATGTGGGGCCCACATGTCATTGACAGAACTAATTAAACAGGGTTAATTTATTTTTAACTAAACTAATTAGCAGGTGGGGCCCAGCAGTCAGTGAGTGCTTAAGCTAACTTAATTATTTTCATTAACCTAATTAGTTAAATAGGCATATGACAAGGGGGCCCATATGTCATAGACACAGGGGAGGGGGCCCCACCAGTCAGTGACTGGGCAGTGCCCAGTCAGCCAGTTGACCAAGTCAACTGGTCAACGGGGGGCTGGGCTGGCCCATAGGCAGTGGCACTGGGGGTGGCCCCAGGCCAGCCACGTCGGCACGCCGGCCGGAGCAGCGCCAGCGACCACAGAAGACGGCGGCGACGTGCGGGATTTGCGTACGGGGCAACTCCGGGGCTGGGGTTTGGTCCGTTCGAATGGGCGGTCCACGCCGTGTGCATTGGTGGTGGTGGCGTGGCTGGAGACGGCGCGTAGCGGCGGCGGCGAGCACGTCGGCGGCGACCGGTCTCAGGTGGTGATGGCAAACGGTGATGCGGTCGCGCACGAGTCGAACGAATGGGCTAGGAAGCACCTACGCGCGCGTGTGAGTTCAACGGGCACGAGCCCGAGGCCAGCTGGTCGCCGGAATGGCGCCGGCGACGAGCTAGGCGGTGGCGCGTTCGGCTACGATGGAGGAGCTCGCTAGGGGCCGCAAACGACGGCACGAGGAGAGGGGAAAAGAGCGGCAGCTTACAGCGCTCTTGCAGGTGTGCAACGTGGGCTCGGGGGAGGCTCGACGACGGCGAATCGATGGCGGCAACATGCGGCAATCCAGGAAGAAGACGGCGGTGGTCCTGGCGATGTAGAGCTTCCGGGGCTCGGGCTTGTAGTCGAGGAGGACGGGCTCGACGCGGCGGAGCTGCTGGACAGGCTACGGAGGCACGAGGTGGGCCGTGGCCGCGGCTAGTCGACGTCCATGGCGGCGGCGGCGTTCGGCTGCGACGGGGGAGCGAGGGAGAGGGCAAGTGGAGTGGCTAGGGTTCGCCAGGGGTGCGGGGTCGCTCTTATCCACGGCGAGAGGGCGCGGCGCGCGCTGTCGAGCGAGGGGGAGGGGGCCTGGGGGGCGTGCGCGTGCGCGTTCGACAGCGAGGGCGAGGAGCAGTGCGGGAGGTGGGGGACAACGCGGGGGTGGGCTTGGCCGGCGCTGTAGTGATAGGCCTAAGTGCACAGTAGGTTCTTTAGGCCTTTTTCTATTTCTCTTTTTTTGTTTCTCTTCAACTCTGTTTTGCTAATTGTTTGGGCACCAAATGACTTTTGTAAAAAGTGTGACCTAGCCCATAAATATCAGTGCATTATACCCTAACACCAAAAACTAGTTTGGGCAAAACATCATTTCATATTTTATTTAGATTAATTTAATGGCTATTAAATATTATTTTCAGCCACTGTTAGAGGTTGTTTGAGCCACTTAATTAATTTATTTATTGTTGGTTACAATTTTAGAATAGTCTCTGGAATATTTGTTAATTATTGAACATTTTAGCTTCTATGTTGAGCAACTTTAATTTTCCACTTTCATTTAAATTTGAAAAAAAAAATTGCTTAGGAGTTGAAATGCAGTATGATGCTAATGATGATTATGCACTGTTAAACTTGCTGACTTGTCATTATCAAAAGTGATTACTGTGGCTAATGACATGGGGTGTTACAATTCTCCTAATCTATCAAGAATTCTCGTCCCGAGAATTAAGAGGAAGACTGAAAGAAAGCGGGGTATTCTTCACGAAGACGATCCTCGTGTTCCCAAGTGGCTTCATCTTCAGAATGATTCGACCACTGAACCTTGAGGAATTTGATTGACTTTTGATGAGTTCGATGCTCAGCTTGATCAAGAACACGTATGGGATATTCTGGATAAGACAGATCTTCCCGTAATTCAAGCATTTCATGATCCGCAGCTCAAATAGGATCCTTGAAGCAGCGACGGAGTTGGGATACATGAAAGACATCATGCACTTGAGAAAGATTCGGAGGCAATTGCAATTGATATGCCACTTCTCCTCGACGGACAAGAATACGGAACGGGCCAATGTAGCGAGGAGCTAACTTGCCTTTAATTCCGAACCGATGAGTGCCTTTGAATGGAGTGATGCGAAGGTAGGCTTGCTCTCCAGGTTGATAGACCCTTTCCTGGTGCTTTCGGTCATAGTTGCTCTTCTGACGAGACTGAGCAGTTTTCAGATGTTCTCGGACGATGCGGACTTGTTCTTCAGCTTGCTGAACAATGTCCGGTCCGACGAGTGAGCATTCCCCAGTTTCTGACCAATTCAGAGGGGTTCGGCACTTACGTCCGTATAGAACTTCAAACGGTGCCATCTTCAGACTAGCTTGATAGCTATTGTTGTAAGAAAATTCGGCATACGGGAGAGATTCCTCCCATTTCTTACCGAAGGAGATGATGCAAGCTCGAAGCATATCTTCGAGCACTTGATTAACTCGTTCGACTTGACCCTGTGACTGAGGGTGAAAAGCGGTACTGAAGGACAGGTGAGTTCCCATAGCTTCTTGGAAACTATTCCAGAATCTGGAGGTAAAGAGGCTGCCACGATCTGAACTGATCTCCAATGGAACACCGTGAAGTGACACAATTCGGGAAACATACAAGTCTGCTAACTGACTAGCAGTGATTGTCTCCTTAACTGGCAGAAAGTGAGCAACCTTTGAGAATCGGTCAATGACGACAAAGATAGCATCTTGACCCTTCTGAGATCTGGGAAATCCAGTGATGAAATCCATTTGGACCTTGTCCCATTTCCATTCAGGAATATCAAGTGGTTGCAGAGTTCCAGCAGGCCTTTGATGCTCTGCTTTAATGCGGCGACAAACGTCACACTCGGAAACATAACGAGCAATGTCTCATTTCATATTAGGCCACCAGTATCTCTGACAAATGTCACGGTACATCTTTGTGCTACCAGGATGAATTGACAGGGGAGTGTCATGAGCTTCTTTCATAACATGTTCTCTCTCATCCTTGAACTTGGGTACGAAGAGACGGTGTTGGAAGAATAGGATCCCATCATTATCAAGATGGAATTCTGACGGCTTTCCTTTTTCGAGGTATCGCTTAATCCTTTCAACTTCAGAGTCATACTTTTGTATAATCTTAATGCCGTGTTCTAAATCTGGTTCGACAACCAAGGTATTGAGATAACCCTGTGGAACAATATGGAGGTTCAATTTGCGAAGCTCTTCATGGAGAAGAGGTTGCATTTCCTGAACCATATGGTTTTTGCAATAAGCCTTGTGACTCAAAGCATCGGCCATTACATTAGCCTTGCCAGGGGTGTATGAGATATTCATATCATAATCGGCAATTGTTTCGAGCCATCTTTGTTGACGAAGGTTCAGATCTGGTTGAGTATATAGATACTTCAAACTTTGATGATCCATGTATATCTCGCAACGATTACCGAGAAGGTAATGTCGCCATAGCTTCAGGGCATAAATAACCGCAGAAAGTTCAAGATCATGTATTGGGTAATTTTCTTCATGAGGACGCAATTATCGAGAGGCATAAGCAATCACTTTGTGCTCTTGCATTTGGACACGGCCTAATCCTTGACGAGATGCATCACAGTATATCATGAAATCCTTTTGGGAATCCGGGGGTGCTAGTACTGGGGCAGAGGTTAACTTATCTTTCAGTGTCTGAAAGCTTTCTTGACATTGTTCTGTCCACTCAAATTTAACACCTTTGTGGAGCAGATTCGTCAATGGCTTTGCAATCTTGGAAAAGTTCTCAACGAATCGACGGCAATAACTAGCGAGTCCGAGAAAACTCCTGACTTGCTTGACATTCTTCGGAGGAGCCCAATCAAGAATAGCCTGAACTCGTTCGAGGTTAACAGCAATGCCATTCTTGGAAATCACATGACCAAGATAGGTCACTTCAGATAACCAGAACTCACACTTGGAGAATTTAGCATACAACTGATGTTCTCATAGCTTCTCTAATACAAGCCGAAGATGTTCAGCATGTTCTTCTTCATTCTTAGAATATATAAGGATATCATCTAAATAAACCACGACGAATTTGTCGAGGTAATCCATGAAGATATAGTTCATCAACCGGGAGAAGGTTGCTTGGGCATTTGTTAATCCGAAAGACATAACAGTGTACTCATAAGAGCCATCGGAATATCCTCTTCGCGAACACGGATCTGATGATAACCCAACCTCAAGTCGAGTTTCGAGAAGACAGAGGATCCAGCAAGCTGATCATTGATCCGGGGCAGTGGGTATTTATTCTGGATTGTGGCTTGGTTAATCGGCCGATAATCCTGAACCAATCGGTTAGTTCCATCCTTCTTCTTAACGAAGAGTGAAGGTGCTCCCCAAGCAGAGGAACTGGGGCGGATGAAACCTTTCTTAAGTGACTTGTCGATTTCTTCCTTAAGTTCAAGGAGTTCATGCGGCGGCATCTTATAAGGACGCTTCGTAATAGGGGTAGTGCCAGGCTTCAAGTCAATGACAAACTCGACAGCCCTAATCGGGGGTATTCCTGGAAGTTCTTCTGGAAAGACGTCCGAAAAATCTCGAACGACAGGAACGTTCTCGATTCCTTCCAGAGGTGAGGCGTTCAAAGCATTCAGAGCATCTTTCTGAGCTTCAGCATCCCGTGTAATTCGGGCGGTATAATTCACTATCTCATCGAAGGGGTGAAGAAGTTGGATAACTTTAGTGGCACAATTGATCGAAGCAATGTGAGCTTTCAACCAATCCATTCCGAGAATGAGGTCTATAGTGGAAGACTTCAAGACGATGGGTGAGGCAAGGAATTCCAATCCTTTAATTTCGATGGTAACGTCAGGTGCTATCACGTCAGCATGACAATGACCTACGGGAGTTTTAATGACTAATGGAGTATGCATCTTCTCATATCGAATGCCATGCATGAATGCAAATTTTCCAGAGATGAATGAATGTGATGCTCCTAAATCAAATAAAACAGAAGCGGGTACTGAATTAACAAGAAGGGTAACCATCACAGTAGCAGGTTGATCCTGGACTTCTTCAATATCAATATTATAAGCGTGTCCACGACCATGTGACGCAGACCCAGTATTATAGTTGCGGGTCTGATTGTTGCCACGACCATTGCCATGGCCAGTACGAGGAAAAGCCAACTGATTCTGAGTCTGGCGGCAGTCTTTAGCCTGGTGACCTGGTTTGCGGCACTTGAAGCACAGACCATCTTCAGGACGAAGAGGAGCATTGTTTTGAATAGCTTGAGCTCTTGGTTGTCTCAGTGGTGGAGGAGGCAGACGTGGTGCAGCATAGTTGTTCTTTGATGCAGGTGCCTTTGAACGGAACACGTTGTTGCGAATCCAGACTCGCTGCTTCTGTGCTGAGCCCGAAGATGAGCCAGCATCACGAGATCGCTTCTGCGAGTCCTTGTGTTTCATCTGAGCGGTCTCAACCAGAATAGCCTTGTTCACTAGAGTAGAAAAGTCGTTGAAGTCTTGAGCAGCAAGTGCTAGCTCGAGGTCTGGGTGGAGTCCATTACGAAACTTCTCTTGTCTACGGGCATCTGTGGCGATGTCTTTTTCAGCATAGCGGGAGAGGTCAAGAAATTCCTGCTGATAAGCTTCAACAGTCTTGTTGCCCTGAGGGAGGTTGCAGAACTGGGTCTTCATCCGTTCCATAATTCCCTGAGGAATATAGCAGGCACGAAAAGCAGCCTAGAATTCATACCAGGTAACCACTGTTCCAACAGGTAGTGTACGCTTGTGGGTGTCCCACCATTGAGCAGCGGGGCCCTTTAAGAAAAAGGCCGCGAAGATGACGAAGTTGGCAGGGGTGACATTAGCAGACTCCATCTCGTGAGTGATGTCGTGGAGCCAGTCATCAGCATCCAGGGGCTTATCAGAGTTGCAAAACTGAGTGGGGTTGAGTCGCATAAACTCTGTCAAGGTTATTGAAACAGGGTTCTGGTTCTGGTTGTTCTGATGCGGGAACTGAGCCATGATCCCAGTCATAAACTGGCGGTTGAGCTCAAATTGTTGCATCATAGCTGCCATATAGTCTGGCGGTGGTGGGCGTTCAGGTGCATGACCACGACCACGACCACCTGGTCTAACCATCCTGCTAAGTATCAATAGGGGGTAGTTTAGTAAAAGCAATTGCGAGCATTTAGCGACAAGCATGATGTAACTCGACAACAATTCAGCAGTGTAACAGATACATAACAGTAGTCAATTAAGACATACAGATCCATACACAGAGTCGGGTTTATGCGGACAGCATAACGACGCAAATTCAAAGCTAGACATGCTAGGCGGCGCGCAGGCACGCGGTAAGGAAGTACACAACGAGACATAGCAAAGGCTACATCAACGTCGGGGAAAACCACTGTAGCGGGGTAACTGCGAGTGCGGACGACGAATGTTCGTCGCACTAGGATCCTGCGCTCCATGTGCACTCTGATGCAGAACCCGTTCTCGAGCTGTAAGAAGAGGTCCACGTGTAGGTGTGTGTCCTCCAACAGCAGGCCAATCAATACCAGCATACATCTGAGGCCTGCGCGGATAAAGGATGTGCTCCGAATGTATCCCTGCACGAATAGCGGGTAGCAACTGTGTCATAGCATCGTAGAGACGTGCTCGAGTGGCAACCAACTCGACGGCAAGAGCCCGTACAGTGCGATCCAGAGCGTGAGTGCACTGAATCAGAACGCGTGGGTCGTAGCAACGAGGCTCGTATGGGGCATAGATAGCTGTGTAGTATGCAATAGCATCTCCAGCAGGGGCATAAGGAATGTATCAGAACTCAGAGTCATCCAAGATATTGCTGAACTCTCCTCGAAGACGTGCGACAGCAGAGTAGGCGGCATCATGTACTGCCATCTCAATCGTCATGCCGATACCGTGGAAAAGGTGCAGCTCAGTGTCTGAGTCATCTTGCTGATCATAGATACGAACATCAGCATGGTACTGCTCCTGGTTGAACTCGCGGTAATCCTCATAGACCATGTACTCGGGGTACCAGCGGTAGCCAAGTCTGGTCATGAGAGCGCTCAGGACAGCTAGAAACCCAAGGGCATCACGTGCCCAAGTGCGAAGCACAAGCTGTGTCGTAGGACATGGTGGAAACAAACGATCCATCTAAAACAGAGGAAGTTTAGGTTTGTCAAATGACAATGAGAAGTTTAATACAACTCAGAGAGAAAGGTTAAACAAAAACAAAGGAAAGGAAAATGATTATCAGACTAATCAGATTAACGACAGGGAAATCGCACAGATATCCAGCTCTCCAGGTGGACGAGATTTACGAGATCCTAAGTGTCGGTGTTAGTAAAATTTATTTAACCCGAATAGAAGAGAGATCAGAGTCCCAGAGTATAGATCGAGGAATAAAAGATCCTAATACCACCCAATTGGCAACGTGGGCCCGTAAGCCACACAGCCAAGTTAGTAAATTAGTTTTTCGGTTTCTAGACTCAACTTCGGCCAAGGAGTTGGAAAGGGGCTTCCTACAGGCAGTCGGCTCTAATACCAACTTGTGACGCCCCTGACTTAATCGTGCACTAATCATACACGCAAACATGCACGATCAAGCACAGGGACTCACGGGAAGATATCACAACACAACTCTAACACAAATAAACGGAGGTCCACAATATTACAGACCACGGATCACGAAGATCCGAATACATAAGTCAGTCATACAAATATTATCTGAGTACAGACATAGTTAGACAAGTTTTGCCTTAAGAAGGCTAGCACAAACAACGTCTCTAGATCGAAAGGCGTTGGCCTCCTGCCTGGGAACCTCCGATCCTACTCCTAGTCGGCTGGCTTGATCCAGTAGTATGTGCCATCTGGACCCATCTGGTAGTAAGCTCCGGCAGTGTCATCTGGCTCCGGGGCTCCATCGTCTGATGTATCATCAAAGTGGGATATGGGGAAAAGAGAAAGTAAAGCAACCGTGAGTACTCATCCGAAGTACTCAAGAAGCAAGGATCTACACTACATATGCAACATTATCAACGAGGTAAGGCTGTATATGTGGACTGGGCTGCAGAGATGCCAGAATAGAGAGAAGGCCTCGTCCTATCGAAGACTAGCATCTTCAAACATCTTCTCAAGCCATCATCTTGCAGCAATAGAAGAGAGTAGAATAGCATTTTATTAAGCAATCATGTTGAAGTATAGCTTAAAGATCCTTCCTCGACTCCCTGCGAGAAAGCGATCCCGAAGCTTCCATTAAGTAACAAGTATACAGTTCAAGTAGTAGATCGGGATACACAAACTGAGCGTCCTTTATCGCAGGACCGGCTATCGATAGATTATTCATCCCTACAGGGGTGCACTACTGTTACCCAACACGCTCGATCACCTGTGGCCGGACACACTTGCTGGGTAATGCCCGGCCTCGGGAGATCAACACGAAGCAGCGCCCTACCTAGGCTCAGCAGAGAGGTCAGCACGCTGGACTAACCTATGCACCCAGAGGTCTTGGGACATCGCCCTGGGCACCCTGCGCATTGCGAGACTGGCCGGGGTGCAGGCGCGACACTGAACTCGTCAGTGAAGTATCCAGCCCAATCCCGACAATCAGCCCGCACGGTGAACCGTGATGTCTGATGAGCTTTCGGGAGAAACATATGTCACAGAGGGCCCCATAAACCATAATCCTGCGTGGTGGTAGTGCGTATAGGGCATGTCGACCCACTCAGATCGCACACCCAAATCCAATAGGCTCATTTAGTATTCACACGCGGAGACAAACAGAGTCTCTGAAGCTCCGCCACAGTATCACACTCGAGTGCCCTTTCGGCACACCCGACAACATAGATCCCCTTGCGGGTACCCATCAGGGTCGACCCGCCTGTAACAAAGGTCAAATAAACGTGTGGTCATATCACCAAAAAGGAAACCACGAGGAATCACCCTCGATGGATTCCACTCGATGAAATCATCAGCGTGAACGTATGAGGCATCACCCTCGAGGTTCACACTGAGGGGTTGCACGACAGAGTCGTATCGGAAGTGGAGAAGGAGGAATCACCCTCGATGACCACGACCGAACAGCTACACTGCAGGGTATTTATCAGGAGTGCGTTACGAGGTATCACCCTCGGCACTCGATAGTAACTATGCAGAGTCTTCCAACTAAGGTGGGTGAAGTGATGTGTCGGTCTCTGGTCGACGATCACATTGATCGAGTCATCGGTGATCAAGCAGGGGCAACAAGGGTAAGGTGGTGGGGTCACTGATGGTTCACTACCAACCTATACTAAGCAGTTTATCATAGGCAGGTAAGGTAGCAATAACAGGTTACAAAAGCAGGCTATGCATCAGAATAGGAACAAACAGTAACAGTAGCAAATTCTAATGCAAGCAGGAGAAATGGAATGGGCGATATCTGGATGCTCAAGGGGGGGGGCTTGCCTGGTTGCTCTGGCAAGAGAGAGGAGTCGTCAACGGGCTGCTCGTCAGTGATGTAGCCGTAATCAGCTGCAGCGTCGTCGGTCTCGGCGTCTATCGAGAGAGAAGGAGGGGGAGAGAAACAATAAATTCACGGAAAAAATGCAAAAAATATGTATGACATGCCTAAATGCTATGCCGGGGTGTTCTACTGCCTAACTAAACGATTTAATTAATTTAGGAATTTATTTGGATTTATTTAATTAAAGTTGGGCACTATTCATTTACTGAAATCGGTCTAAAAGTTCCATGTCCATCTAGCTAGGGGCATCTGACAGGAATACGGAGGGCGTATTTGGATTCGTATCGAAATTCTGAGCGACTTTCATATATAAATTATTGGGCCATTTGCATTTCTGCCCCTAACTCGAACCACCTACTCAGATTTGCCCCTAATTTCAAAGCATGCTCAAATTTGCCCCTCTGCCGTTAAGTCACTACTCAGAAATGCCCTTCCATCCAGTCAAAGGCCTTTGACCGTCAGAGTCCCATGTGCACTGTAGCAGACGGAAAGTGCTACAGTATTGGACGGAAAGTGCTACAGTACTGTACGGAAGGGCATTTATGAGTACTGACTTAACGGCGGAGAGGCAAATTTGAGCATGCTTCAAAATTAGGGGCAAATCTGAGTAGTGGGTTCGAGTTAGGGGCACAGATGTAAATGTCCCTAAATTATTTGCATCAGAGTTATGGTTTTATTTAATATGATTTTCTAAAGTTTTTATTAATTTCTGGAATTTAATTATTTATTTAAATTCAACATTATCCGAAACAGTGTAAAGTGACGTCAGCATGACCTAGGCATGACGTCAGCAGGTCAACAGGGGCTGACTGGGTCAACCTGACATGTGACATGTGGGGCCCACATGTCATTGACAGAACTAATTAAACAGGGTTAATTTATTTTTAACTAAACTAATTAGCAGGTGGGGCCCAGCAGTCAGTGAGTGCTTAGGCTAACTTAATTATTTTCATTAACCTAATTAGTTAATTAGGCATATGACAAGGGGGGCCCATATGTCATAGACACAGGGGAGGGGGCCCCACCAGTCAGTGACTGGGCAGTGCCCAGTCAGCCAGTTGACCAAGTCAACTGGTCAACTGGGGCTGGCCTGGCCCACAAGCAGTGGCACTGGGGGTGGCCCCAGGCCAGCCACGTCGGCACACCGGCCGGAGCAGCGCCGGCGACCACAGAAGACGGCGGTGATGCGCGGGATTTGCGTACGGGGCATCTCCGGGGCTGGGGTTTGGTCCGTTCGAACAGGCGGTCCACGCCGCGTGCATTGGTGGTGGTGGCGTGGCCGGAGACGGCGCATAGCGGCGGCGGCGAGCACGTCGGCGACGACCGGTCTCGAGTGGTGATGGCAAACGGTGATGTGGTCGCGCACGAGTCGAACGAATGGGCTAGGAGGCACCTACGCGCGCGTGTGAGTTCAACGGGCACGAGCCCGAGGCCAGCTGGTCGCAGGAACTGCGCCGGCGACGAGCTAGGCGGCGGCGCGTTCGGCTACGGCGGAGGAGCTCGCTAGGGGCCACAAACGACGGCATGAGGAGAGGGGAAAAAAGCGACAGCTTACAGCGCTCCTGCAGGTTGCAACGTGGGCTCGGGGGAGGCTCGACGGCGGCGAATCGATAGCGGCAACGTGCGGCAATCCAGGAAGAAGACGGCGGCTGTCCTGGCGATGTAGAGCTTTCGGGGCTCGGGCTTGTAGTCGAGGACGTCGGGCTCGATGCGGCGGAGCTGCTGGACAGGCTATGGAGGCGCGAAGTGGGCCGTGGCCGCGGCTAGTCGACGTCCATGGCGGCGGTGGCGTTCGGCTGCGACGGGGGAGCGAGGGAGAGGGCGAGTGGAGTGGCTAGGGTTCGCCAGGGGTGCGGGGTCGCTCTTATCCACGGCGAGAGGGCGTGGCGCGCGCTGTCGAGCGAGGGGGAGGGGGCCTGGGGGGCGCGCGCGTGCGCATGCGCGTTCGACAGCGAGGGCGAGGAGTAGTGCGGGAGGTGGGGGACAGCGCGGGGGTGGGCTGGGCCGGCGCTGTAGTGATAGGCCTAAGTGCACAGTAGGTTCTTTAGGCCTTTTTCTATTTCTCTTTTTCTGTTTCTTTTCAACTCTGTTTTGCGAATTGTTTGGGCACCAAATGACTTTTGTAAAAAGTGTGACCTAGCCCATAAATATCAGTGAAATGTTTTGCTCATGTGTACGCGGTGAGTGTTAGCAATCATAGAAGACTAAATGATGGTTGAGTATGTGGACTTGCCTAAAGGCTCCGATACGTGACCCTTCCAGAAAAGATGATGAATTGTAGTTGCAAAGTTGACTGAGAACATAGTTTGTTGGTTTCCAATAGAGTTTATGCTTTATACTTCGATGTTGTGATGAATTGTCACTTGTTCCTTAGAAGTCTATGATAAAAGTTTTATGTTAAAGTTTGTTGCTGTTATAATAAGTTACATGATGCTGCTATGTCCGTATTTTTGTTTTTATCGACACCTCTCTCTCTCTCTCTCTCTCTAAGCATGTGGACATGTTTTTCGACTTCGGTTTTCGCTTGAGGACAAGCGAGGTCTAAGCTTGGGAGAGTTGATACGTCCATTTTGCATCATGTTTACCTACTGTTATTTATGTTGTTTTATTGCATAATAATGCTTTTTGGAGTAATTCAAATGCATTTTCTCTCATAATATGCAAGGTACACACAAAGGGGGAGAATTCCGGCAACTGGAAATCTGGACCTGAAAAAGCTACGTCAGGCTACCTATTCTGCACAACTCCAAATGAGCTAAAACTTCACGAGGATTTTTTATGGAATAAATAAGAAATACTGGAGCAAATAAGTACCGAAGGGGGACACCCTGGTGGGTTGTGCTCACCCAGGCCCACCTCAGGTGCCCCCCTTCTGGTACATAAGTCATTTTGACCTAGAAAAAATAAGGGGAGGACTTTCGGGATGAAGCGGCGCCGTCTCGAGGCGGAACCTGGGCAGGAGCACTTTTGCCTTCCGGCGGAGCGATTCCGCCGGAGGAACTTCCCTCCCGGAGGAGGAAATCATCGTCATCATCATCACCAACAACTCTTCCATCTTGGGGAGGGCTATCTTCATCAACATATTCAACAGCACCATCTCATCTCAAACCCTAGTTCATCTCTTGTGTTCAATCTTTGTACCGGAACTATAGATTGGTGCTTGTGGGTGACTAGCAGTGTTGATTACATCTTGTAGTTGATTACTATATGGTTTATTTGGTGGAAGATTATATGTTCAGATCCATTGTGCTATTTAATACCCCTTTGATCTTGAGCAAGATTATCATTTGTGAGTAGTTACTTTTGTTCTTGAGGTCACGGGAGAAATCATGTTGCAAGTAATCATGTGAACTTGATATGTGTTCGATATTTTGATGATATGTATGTTGTGATTCCCTTAGTGGTGTCATGTGAACGTCGACTACATGACACTTCACCATATTTGGGTCTAAGGAAATGCATTGTGGAGTAGTTATTAGATGATGGGTTGCGAGAGTGACAGAATCTTAAACCCTAGTTTATGCGCTATTCCGTAAGGGACCGATTGGATCCAAAAGTTTAATGCTGTGGTTAGAATTTATTCTTAATACTTTTCTCGTAGTTGCGGATGCTTTCGAGGGGGTTAATCATAAGTCGGAGGTTTGTTCAAGTAAGAACAGCACCTAATTACCGGTCCACCCACATACCAAATTATCAAAGTAGCGAACACAAATTAAGCCAACATGATGAAAGTGACTAGATGAAATTCCCGTGTACCGTCAAGAACACCTTGCTTATCATAAGAGACCGTTTTCGCCTGTCCTTTGCCTCCAAAGGATTGGGCTAACTTGCTGCACTTTTGTTACTACTACCGTTACTTGCTCGTTACAAATTATCTTGCTATCAAACTACTCTGCTACTTACAATTTTAGCACTTGCAGACATTACCTTGCTGAAAACCACTTGTCATATCCTTCTGCTCCTCGTTGGGTTCGACACTCTTACTTATCGAAAAGGCTACAATTGACCCCATGTACTTGTGGATCATCAGGGTTCAGTAAGCGAATGCCTCGCTCTCGTTCAGTTAGCGAACCACACTGCATCGCTCGGCCCCAACCACCCACCGTAACCACTCCCCAAAATTTTCCTCGCCCTCACTTCTACCACAATTTTTTACGTCATGGACGGCCCAAAAGAATATCATGCAGGTGCGTCTCCGTCCTGCCCAAGATGAAAAGCCCATTTTCTGTCATAATTTTTTGTCATAGAAGTAGGAGCCCACCACATCTATGACGATACGTGTTTTGTCATAAATATCGCCATAGAAGTGTCATAACCATGACAAAAAAAGTTTTCAGTCAGGCCATAATGTCATGGATGTGTCTTTTTTGGTAGTGATGGGAGGTGTGTGTTTTGAAGAATTAGTTAATAGTGATAGGCAACTGATGAAGCTGGGTAAGTGTTTTTCCAGACTCGGTCTCCCGGAGAAGTGCCCGAAAAGGAACCCGGAGGAGATTCGATAAGAACTTTTCCGTTTGCGTGGTAGGTGGGATACACTACAAAAAAAGACACATCCGTGACATTTTGGGCCAAAAAAAAATTTCTGTCATGCTTATGACACTTCTATGACGATAATTGTGACAAAAGCACGTATCATCATAGATGTGGTGGGCTCCTACTTCCATGAAAAAAAATCATGACAGAAAATGGGCTTTTCGTCGTGGGCGGGATGGGGACGCACCTGCATGACATTCTTTCGGCCATCCATGACGGAAAAAATCATGGTAGAAGCGAGGGCGAGGAAAATTTCGGGGAGTTCCCGGTTACGGTGGGTGGTCGGGGCCGAGCGATGCACGGAGGGATTGCGCGTTTCTCTCGTACACGTACTCGCGTGGGTGCGAGGCGTTGGGCTCTAACTGAACCCGAGCGAGGCGTTCGCTTACTGAACACGAGTGATTGCACTGGCTACGTGTTACTGAACCCGAGTGATCGATCGATCCCTGGCTGTTAACTGAACCTGATCAAGCGATTCCTTCGCTACTGCTGCTAACTGAAGCCGGTCGAACCTGCTGCCTCTTGATGAACAGTGAGCGTTGTTGGGGGTTGGATGAACATTTCCCGGTGGGGGTTGGATGAACAGGACCCCGTGGTAGTAGAGGTCGTTGCCGCTGGATGAACAGGACCCCGATCGAGAGGAGGCCGCCACATCCCTCCCGATGAACAGGACCCCGTGGAGGGCTGGTTGAACAAGACCCCATGTGGAGGGCTGGTTGAACAGTAGCCGCTGGAGGTAGGATGAACAGGACCCCCCGTGGTGAACAGTAGCTGGTGGAGGCTGGAGGAAGTCGATGGTGGATGTCACGACCCGGATTTGATAGAATCCAAGTCTCTATACTTATTGTGCTATCCCTGGATCGTAGCTAGCACACAGTAACAAGAATGGATATCAGTAAAACATACATCATTTTACTACAACGGTAGATCCAGAATTAAACAAATACATACCATTGGAACAGCTCGATGCTGGCACATAATACAGCGGAATTATACGTAGTCGCTAAGTTAGGGCTTCATCAACGCCACTGAGCTCGTTGAGTGTAGACCATAACCCTATCGTCTCTTAATCTGTCGAGATCTGCACATGACAGGTGCAGATGAGTACGTGGAATGTACTCACAAGTTGCAAAGGAAAGTATAACAGATTATATATGCAGGGTAAATATTGGTGGATGTTTCCTTTGAATAAAGCCAATTTTCTCCTATACTAAGTTTTGTAAACTTCTCTTCAATAAAAATAGTTTTAGTATAAAAGATAGGAGTGAGACTTTGGATATACGCACCAAAGCTCATTCTCCAATTTTGGTAAAACATATATATGGTTGAAGTGAAACACATTCGCTGTGCTCAATTCCTCAACCTAACCCTTAAAACATTTTTTTAGAAAAGAGAGGGGAGATTTTTCTTCAGTCCAAGTCTTCAGTTGCTCAAAATTGCCCGTAACCAGGGGCACGGCTAATCGATTAGGTTTAACCCTTTACAGAGGTCATACACATTCCCCACATGACACAATCTACCCTTTGTGTCATGGCACCGCTTTGGGTGTGTGACCGGGAGGAGATTGTGACGAAGCCTTTCCAAATGGCCCCCTTTATTTAGTTCTAGCACGGCACGCTCCCTTGGCTATTAAGACCCATCTTCGATGACTGTACCTGAATAAAGGGTTTCCTGATAAGGAAAAGCTCAGCCAGAGCCATAATAGCATGTGGCTGTACTAGAAGCTACATCAAACTGTACTTGGAAGATCTCATTCCCCTGGACGGCGGTCCCCACCAAAAACCTGTGTGCAAGACCCCAGTCGGGCGCATTCACTGCAAGATCCAGATGGGCGCAATCACTTGTGGACGCTCCCATCATACCATTCCGCCCAGGGAGTAGAAGTAAAAAAAAAATATTATATAATTTTTGTTTTTCAAAAGTTTTCACAAAACGTTACCCCAAAAGAGGGCAAGTTTACTTGTTTAAAACTTGTTTGATTTTCAACCCACCCATTTATGCAAGCGCGGCCAAGCATGGTAGTAAGTCTTGAACCGAAGGCCCTAGCTAGAAATAATACTTCGCAAAACTTTTCTAAAACATGCATAGTATTAAAATTTAAGGAGATATGCATAGTATGAAAATATAGGTCGAAGCATGATCAATTTGCAACTTGCCTGGGTCTCTTGAAGATGAAATATTCTACTCTTAGTCGTCTCTCCTTCATTTTACGATATATCTAACGATAAAACAAAATACTTCAACACACAACAAATCCAAATGAAGATCCAAATAAAATATGCATATTAACAATATAAGTACATCCTTATGATAATTATCGAGTCATGGCTATGGTTGAGATAAGCAGTTTCTTTGAATGGGAATATGTCGTAGATTTTATTCTAGGGTGGGTCAAATTGGTTCAAGGTAAGATCATGGTGTCAATATAGAATGATTGAGAGACAAGTTTTGATAACCAAATTTCCATAAAGAAACTAGTTAGAATATTAGATGTGTGGTCGACAATGGGAATTGAAGGTTATATGAGTTTAGGGAACTGAAGCTAATAATTTACTAACTCCAAATTTTTGTGGTAGTAACATATGACCAGAGAGGTTTTCTAGGGATCAATCTAAGAGATTTATCTAAGCATAAAATTTAATTGGTCGAAGATGTTAAATTATGAGTAAAGAAAGTGATTCTATGGTGTAGAGGCTAAAACATGAACTAAGCATGGTTGAAAAAATTAAGTTATGGGTCCTAACAGATAGGTATGGTTCTAATGAGCAATGTTTATATAATAAGCTTTTTAATATGAATTATAGATTAAAAGACATGACAAAAATACTCAATTTACCATTTAAATCAAAACTAAATTTTAGATTGCTCAAAAGTGAAATTTTATAATTTCATAAAAAATACTACAGGTTCCAACGAATCCGGAGATATCTTATTTGTCGAAATCGGACATACGGTTTGGGAGATACGAATTTCTGAAGTTTAGATATTTTCTGAAAAATGACTTACGGAATTTAAAGGAGGCTTGCCGGAGTTGGTCGCCGGAGTTGGGGAAGAAGGTCGCCGGAGTTGTGGAAGAATGTCCCCGAAGTCAAGTAGCAGAAGAACGGTGAAGAGGTCGACAAGGGGAGTCCGTTGGGCAATGTTCCGGGCTCGGCCTCGTCCCGTGACGGCGTGGAGCGGCCGCCGGAGCTGCAGAACTCCGGCGAGCAATTGCTCACAGAGGAGGCCGAGGTAGAGAGGTGTTTCCTCGGGAGGGGGTGAGGACTGTGAGGTGCACCTATGGGTACTATTTATAGGAGAGGGGGAGGTCAGAATTCGAGCAGGGGCGTTCGTCCACATTATGGCGTTAATGGCGAACGTTACTGCGCTCTAGGTGGCCATTAGGGCGCGGTTTAGTGTGGGTAACGGAAGGGAAGGAGTTAGGGCGTAGTGGGGAATCCGTTCAGAGGGGTTTGGGGCGAGGGAGAGGAAGAGGAGGGGAGGAAGAGGTAGAGGCACCATGGATGTAGCCTCTGTTCGTGCTCCTGTAAAACGTGAACGAAGAGGAAGAAGGTGTGTATGGGCCTTACTAGAAACTGGCCCAAGGGGAAAGAAGGAGAGAAAAGAATAGAAGTGGGCTTGGTCCAATTAGGCTTAGGATACAATTAGCAATTAACCTTTTTTTAAGTGTGCAAAACGTTTATCTAAAACAGCAAATAAAATAAATGTCCATATAACAATTTTGTTTAATTTAAGTGGGTAAAACATTTGTTTAAACAGGAATGAAATTTTATTAAAAATGTTCACATGAACCTAAATAACATTTAAACATTTCAAAAAATAGTTTTGGCCATAAATAAAATAGTTATCATGCTTTTATATTATTGAATAAGGGCTTTAAAGAATTTTCCCATAAATGTTTTATTTTATAAATTCTCAAGAGAAACAAATAATAATTGGGCCATATTAAACATTTCCAAATATAATTTTTGAGAAGTCATGTTATCTCCCCTCATAAATTATATTTGTTTTATTGAAAATATTTAAGTGGCATGAAAACTCCAAATAAGATTTAATTTCGAATGGAACTAAAGAATTCAAAGAACTACAAATGGAATACTCATCCCCACATTTGAGAAAGTCATTTTATTCTCACTCCATAAGGTTGAGAGTGGTTCAAAATATTTCATAGGAGTCCAAATGAAAGAAATCTAATTTGAATATTTTCAACCAAGACTCAAAAAGTTTTTTTTCCTTAAAAATCATAGCAATTCACTCAATAATAACTTATTATTAACATTCCAAAATTTGGAAAATTTTGGGATGTTACAAACTACCACCCTTAAAAGAAATCTCGTCCTCGAGATTTGCAGAGGCTAGCAAGAAATAGGTTAGGGTTTGGGTCTCTTGGGTTACTTCCCCAGGGTTATTTCATAGCATAACATTCGTAGGCTAGTAATTTATCCTTTTGCCTTATGTCTTGATAGAATGTTTTCTGTTACTATAATTTCCTGTATTTCCGTTCTTCAACATGCCTATGCCAGAGGCTTTTGGCACCATTCTGGAGTCTCTGCTGATTTGTCGAATGACCCAATTGTCCTTCCAGGGTGTTCGGGTGCTACCACCCTTAAGAACAAACTTGTGGGGTTCCACAACCTCTGTGTTCCATGATGGTTCTTCATCAAGTTCTGCGGTTCAGTACTGAGACAAGTCTTCCTCAAAATCCATTTTTTCCCCAAAGCTAACTATCGAGACTCTCATGGTGACCGAATTGAATATCTTCCAGACGGAACTCCGCGAAGATCTTCGGGTTTACTCCTCACCGTTTAGCCTACGCTAGGCACGATTTCCTATTTCTAAGGGTAATACGTCTTACCATTCTATGGTTTTAGGCTGGTCGTATCGAGACTCAACTAGGTTTTGAAATCTCTCTGATTGACCAATCAAACATACAAAAGTGTATAATAAGAGTCTCCGTTATGGGGGCCAATCCATCCCATACTCAAATTATTACTTCATATGTAGATAGGTGAATCACGTATCCTAACACTCGGCCTTTCTCACTCCTCTTAAAGAGGTCTTCACCTGCAAAGCTAATAAAACGTCTTTGGGTGGCGATTACCCTATGCGGGTTGCATTAAACATGCATCCGTAAAATCACAAAAATTTCCTCACATCTTCACTTGTTTCGTTCTGATCTCGTACGAGATTGTAGTAGAAACTTCTTAAATTTCTCCCAAGTAATTGCCCTTTTGGAATTCGTCAATAGCTAACGCATCTTCCACCAAGTGTGAGCCTCTCAGATGAAATACTGAGAAGCATAATTCACCGTCTCCTTCGGATTTACTTTGGTGTCTCCCATTACTCTTTCTATATTCTGAATCCATTCTTCTGCTTCTGAACGTGTGACTTGTCCCATCAAAATAATTCCGTCCATCTATGGGGTTTAAGGTTTGGTTAGGGAGATAGAGTTTTAGATAGCAAGGAGGAATAATACACATACAATCAATCATTGAACAACTCATATCTCTTTGTTTTCTAACGTTTATAATAGGCTTGTTTAATATGGTTTCGTCACAAAGTCTTCAATCCTTCATTTCTTGAAAGTCTTCAGCGCATGACGCTTCGCCCGTATGAAGGTCTTCTGTTAATCCTTCGTAACTTGCACCTCTCAAGGTGGAATAAATAATACAAACCTACGGAGGTCATATCCTAATAACATAAGTTTTTTTTGAAATCACACAACTCAAATGACAACAAAGATCAAATCAATGGCGAAGAATTCCAACAAAAATCCAAATTGCAGTCAAACATTTCATTCAACAATTCCTATGGTACCCTTATCCACATGAGTTGGCATGGTCGGGGTACACTACTCCGACTCTTTCGCTTATTTCACTACTCTCATGGTGGTCTTGTATACTATTTTAATCGTGTGGGATATTCCATGACCGTGGTAATCTTTAGCTTCTTTATAGCCATCTTATTCTTGAGTGTCCTCGGTTCTTCTCAACCTCTTGGATGTAAACTTCGGTACTGGGGACGCCTTTGTTCTAGCATCATTTCCATGAAGTAACCTTTAGACTCTTGAAAATCCATATCGGTGAGTTCATTGGAGTCTAGGAGTCTGGTCATCTAAGTTTTTAAAAGCAGACAAGAACTTAGTAGAGAAAATAAGAGGATACAAGAATGCCTATCGGCACTACTAAAAATATATGTTTTTCCTATCAAGGCCTTCCAATTTCTAAACCATTTTCGAGGGTCAAGTCCTACAATCAACGTATGCTTTGATACCATTTTGTCACGACCCGGATTTGATAGAATCCAAGTCTCTATGCTTACTGTGCTATCCCTGGATCATAGCTAGCACACACAGTAACAAGAATGGATATCAGTAAAACATACATCATTTTACTACAACGGTAGATCCAGAATTAAACAAATACATACCATTGGCACAGCTCGATGCTGGCACATAATACAGCAGAATTGTACATAGTCACTAAGTTAGGGCTCCATCAACGCCACTGGGCTCGTTGAGTGTAGACCATAACCCTATCGTCTCTTAATCTGTCGAGATCTGCACATGACAGGTGCAGATGAGTACGTGGAATGTACTCGCAAGTTGCAAAGGAAAGTATAATAGATTATATGTGCAGGGTAAGTATTGGTGGAGATTTCCTTTGCATAAAGCCAATTTTCTCCTATACTAAGTTTTGTAAACTTCTCTTGAAATAAAAATAGTTTTAGTATAAAAGATAGGAGTGCGACTTTGGATATACGCACCAAAGCTCATTCTCCGATTTTGGTAAAACATATATATGGTTGAAGTGAAACACATTCACTGTGCTCAATTCCTCAACCTAACCCTTAAAACAGATTTTTAGAAAAGAGAGGGGAGATTCTTATTCAGTCCAAATCTTCAGTTGCTCAAAATTGCCCGTAACCAGGGGCACGACTAATCGATTAGGTTTAACCCTCTACAGAGGTCGTACATGTTCTCCACATGACACAATCAACCCTTTGTGTCATGGCACCGCTTTGGGTGTGTGACCGGGAGGAGATTGTGACGAAGCCTTTCCAAATGGCCCCCTTTATTTAGTTCTAGGACGAACCGCTCCCTCTGCTATTAAAACCCATCTTCGATGACCGTACCTGAATAAAGGGTTTCCCGATAAGGAAAAGCTCAGCCAGAGCCATAATAGCATGTGGCTGTACTGGAAGCTACATCAAACTGTACTTGGAAGACCTCATTCCCCTGGACGGCGGTCCCCACCAAAAACATGTGTGCAAGACCCCAGTCGGGTGCATTCACTGCAAGACCCCGATGGGCGCAATCACTTGTAGATGCTCCCATCATACCATTCCGCCCAGGGAGTAGAAGTAAAAAAAATATTATATAATCTTTGTTTTTCAAAAGTTTCCATAAAATGTTACCCCAAAAGAGGGCAAGTTTATTTGTTTAGAACTTGTTTGATTTTCCGCCCACCCATTTATGCAAGCGCGGCCAAGCATGGTAGTAAGTCTTGAACCGAAGGCTCTAGCTAGAAATAATACTTTGCAAAACTTTTATAAAACATGCATAGTATTAAAATTTAAGGAGATATGCATAGTATGAAAATATAGGTCGAAGCATGATCAATTTGCAACTTGCCTGGGTCTCTTGAAGATGAAATATTCTACTCTTAGTCGTCTCTCCTTCACTTTACGATATATCTAACGATAAAATAAAATACTTCAACTCGCAACAAATCCAAATGAAGATCCAAATAAAATATGCAAATTAACAATATAAGTACATCCTTATGATAATTATCGAGTCATGGCTATGGTTGAGATAAGCAGTTTCTTTGAATGGGAATATGTCATAGATTTTATTCTAGGGTGGGTCAAATTGGTTCAAGGTAAGATCATGGTGTCAATATAGAATGATCGAGAGACAAGTTTTGATAACCAAATTTCCATAAAGAAACTATTTAGAATATTAGACGTGTGGTCGACTATGGGAATTGAAGGTTATATGAGTTTAGGGAACTGAAACTAATAATTTACTAACTCCAAATTTTTGTGGTAGTAACATATGACCAGAGAGGTTTTCTAGGGATCAATCTAAGAGATTTATCTAAGCATAAAATTTAATTGGTCAAAGATGTTAAATTATGAGTAAAGAAAGTGATTCGATGGTGTAGAGGCTAAAACATGAACTAAGCATGGTTGAAAAAATTAAGTTATGGGTCCTAACAGATAGGTATGGTACTAATGACCAATTTTTATATAATAAGCTTTTTGATATGAATTATAGATTAAAAGACATGACAAAAATACTCAATTTACCATTTAAATCAAAACTAAATTTTAGGTTGCTCAAAAGTGAAATTTTATAATTTCAATAAAAAAAGCTACAGGTTCCAACGAATCCGGGGATATCTTATTTGTCGAAATCGGACATACGGTTTGGGAGATACGAATTTCTGAAGTTTAGATATTTTTCTGAAAAATGACTTACGGAATATAAAGGAGGCTTGCCGGAGTTGGTGGCCGGAGTTGGGGAAGAAGGTCGCCGGAGTTGTGGAAGAAGGTCCCCGAAGTCAAGTAGCAGAAGAACGGCGAAGAGGTCGACGAGGGGAGTCCGTTGGGTAATGTTCCGGGCTCGACCTCGTCCCGTGACGGCGTGGAGCGGCTGCCAGAGCTGCAAAACTCCGGCGAGCAATTGCTCACAGAGGAGGGCAAGGTAGAGAGGGGTTTCCTCGAGAGAGGGTGAGGACTATGAGGTGCACCTATGGGTACTATTTATAGGAGAGGGGGAGGTCAGAATTCGGGCAGGGGCGTTCGTCCACATTATGGCCTTAATAGCAAACGTTACTGCGCTCTAGGTGGCCATTAGGGCGCGGTTTAGTGTGGGTAACGGATGGGAAGGAGTTAGGGCAGAGTGGGGGATCCGTTCAGAGGGGTTTTGGGAGAGCGAGAGGAAGAGGAGGGGAGGAAGAGGTAGAGGCGCCATGGATGTAGTCTCTGTTCGTGGGGAGCTCCTATACGGCGCTGCAGGCGCCCGTCCGCGCTCCTGGCGCCTGCAGCGCCCCACGCTGGGCCGGCCCACGAAACGTGCAGACCGGTGAATGCAAAAAGCTCGCAAAAAAGGGGAAAAAGGTTGCTCTCTACAGATTTCGAACGCCCCACGTAGTGTTGACGTACACGTGCCACCAGCCACACGAGCTACCTGCCGTTTTTGATTGGAAACATAGGCAAACCTCTAATAACAACGTCACGGCGCTATTTATATTCAACAGAACCATTCATCTACTGTACCACTTAATTTTTTTGAATTATTTGGGAAAAAGTTCGTGATTTTGAAAAAAGTTCTTCGTTTTGGAAGAAAAAGTGCACAAACCTGAAAAAAGCTCATTGCTTGCCAAAAAAAAGTTCATTGATTTCGCAATAAAGTTCATCAAATTTGAAAAATGTTCACAGATTTTTAAAAGAAAAACAAAATTAAATTTGGAAAATGTTCATCGAATTTGAGAAATGTTCATCAGTTTTGATAGAAAGTTCAGCGGTTTTGAAATACGTACATCGAATTTGAAAAAAAGTTCATTGATTTTCAAAAAGACTTATCAAATTTGAAATAAAAGTTCATCAAATTAGGAAAAAGTTCATCAATTTTAAAAAAAGTTCACCGAATTTAAAAAAAGTTCAACAATTTTGAAAAACTTCATCTATTTTTGAAAAACTTCATCGAATTTGAAAAAAACTTCATCAAATCCTAGAAAAGTTCATCGAATTTGAAAACAAATCATCGAATTCGAAAAATCGTTCATTGAATTTGAAAAATCGTTCATCGAATCTGAAAAAAGTTCATCAATTTTTCAAAACACGAAATTCTTTAAAAAAATCACGCATTTTAAAAAACAAAAAAAACCAAAAAAGGAAAACCGAATAAGACCGCCCGTAAACTAAACCGCGAACCGAGGAAAACCTGTTTGGGAAGCTTCCCGAAACCAGGCTTTCGTGAACCAGAAGAAACAAAATAAAAAGGCGCGAGCGAGTTAACTAGGCACACAAGAATGGCCGTGGCGCGTTGGCTAGAGCTGAATGATCGTAACAAGCCCGGCGTGGCTTCGAATCCCGTTTCTATCACCGTTTTAACGTTTCTGCAAAACAAGAAAGAAATAGATTGGGCCGGCCCAGCTTGGACTGCTGGAGGCGCCCGTTTGCAAATTGCACTGTAACGGGCGCCTGCAGCACCAAATAGGATTCACCCTGTTCATGTTCCTGTAAACGTGAACAAGGAGGAAGAAGGTGTGTATGGGCCTTACTAGAAACTGGTCCAAGGGAAAAGAAGGAGAGAGAAAAATAGAAGTGGGCTTGGTCCAATTAGGCTTAGGATACAATTACCAATTAACCTTTTTTTAAGTGTGCAAAACATTTATCTAAAACAGCAAATAAAATAAATGTCCATATAACGTTTTTGTTTAATTTAAGTGGGTAAAACATTTGTTTAAACAGGAATGAAATTTTATTAAAAATATTCACATGAACCTAAATAGCATTTAAACATTTCAAAAAATAGTTTTGACCATAAATAAAATAGTTAACGTGACAATTTGAGAAATGGAGAGCTCCACCCCGCCCACCCCACCGTAACCCTAGCCGCCACCCTCCGGTGATCTCCACCCCCAACCGTGGAAATCACCATCCAATCCAACCATTCTCTCCGGCGTACTGGTTTACCCCCTTGGGGTCTCATCTCCATGGCGGTTCAGGCTTCCATTGCTCTTGGTTTTGACTTCTCTCATGGGATGGGTCTCTCGCAAGAGATCTGGAGATCCATGAGGCGCACGGTGCACCCCACTGATGGCTCTGGTCATTTCATCATGGTGGTTTCTTTTGCTAGGCATAATTTCCGCCTGTCTGAGGAGAATGTTGCCCTAGCTCTTGAGGCGGCAATTGGTGGATATTGTTCTTCATTGAAGGTATCATGTTTACGTGATCGTGTTTTCTCTTTTCATGTCTCATGCAAAGAGGTTGGTTTTTTCATCTTGCATTAACGCAATCATGTCTGCCCTCAATTTAAGTGTCATTTTCATCTCTGGGGTCATGGAGGGCCAGATTGGACCAAGGAGTTTAGATCTTGGCAAAATGAATGAAATGATGAATGGATCCTAGTTAGCCCGTCTAAGTATAGGGCACATCTAGGTCTAGCTGCAATGTTGCATGCCCCTGCAAAATCTTCTTTTCGTTCCAAGGATGGTAATCATCCTCGCAAGAGTTTGCGCTTTGCTACATTTCTTAATTATGATGCATGCAAAGGATATCGTTATAATGCTACTGCTGAAGACATCACTACAGTTCAGCAAGATGCGGGTTATACTCTGGATCCTCAAGATTTGATAGTTTCAAATGGCAGTTTATTATCCCATGAGCATGTTTCACAAGTTGATAGCTCGCCGTCGGTGGCCTCCTTACCGAAGACGGCGTTGGGATTGCAGTTTGGATCTGTTTTGCCAGCTGCCCGACTTTCTCGGGATACGGTTTCTGATAATAACCGTAGGATAATCTTTTCGCCTGATATTGTCTCCGTCATGTTTCCTTCTATGGGCTCTATGCAAAACCCTTTAGTTCTCTCGGATGATGACTCTGACGATGATGGGCTATGTTCTACCCCTCCTAGTACATTATTGGGCCCTGGTACCTCAGTCAGCCCGGTTCAATCGCCAAGAAAGTCACCTTTGGAAATTGTTCGTGATTTGCAAGGTTTAGATGAAGTTGTCGAAGAAATTGCTGCACAAGTTTGGGATTGTCCACGTTGTTTGGGTATGGGACATACCTTGGACCGGTGCATGAACAAAGTTCGTTGTCGTCGTTGTTTCCGGCTCGGTCACGTTAAAAAAGGTTGCACGCGGTCACCTCCTAATTTAAAGGTTTGGGTTCCCAAACGTAGCATCCCAACTACCAACCTCGAGTCCCGCGCCTTCAAGCATACCCTGGACCCTTCGTGCTCCCAAACAGTGCCAAGATCCCCAGCCAAAAACCCTGCCCCCCTGCTCTGCAGCCTGGTTATTCCACACCTCCATCATCAAGCCGCACACCACCCAATAGTTGTGCACCGCCTCCACCACCGCCCATGGCGAACTACGAGCTCGATCCGCGGTGTTTCTTGCCGGCAGGTCATGACATTGTGGATGCTGGTCCGTAGCAGCTACCGCGCACATTCTACACGCCGGCACGCTCCCCTCCCCGCAGCCATGAGTCCTACATGGTGGGGATTGTGGAGCCCATCCCACAGCCGGAGGATGTGCCTCCCTCCGTCAACAGGTCAAAGATTTCATAACCGATGAACTATACCTGCCAGTTTTATCCTCTCAGACTTGGTTCCAGGGTGTTGGGCTCTATCAGATGCAAGACCCAGTTATTCGTAGTGCTTTGGTTAATCATGCGCCCTGGCCACTTGGTTTAGATCAGCATGGAGAAGAGATTTTTGTTATATTCATTAACCATGATGTTGGGAAGGGTTATCGAGCTTTACAAGGGCATAGAACTGGTTGGCTCATGTTTATTGGTGTCCCCCTTGATTACGGCAATGACGAGATCCTTTCTGAGGTTGTGGGTACTTTCGGGCAATTTCACTATTGGAATCATGAGGATGATCGTTTGGTCCGTTCTTTGGTCTATGCTTCCTTCCCTGATAATCTGCTTGTGCCAAGAGATGTTGTTTTTCGTAAGTTTGCCAATGTTGGAGGTGATGTTGTCTCATGGACCGCCTCTTGCCACATCCTCACTGCTGCATTTGCTGAACAATTACCTCAAGATGAAGATGTGATGCCCATAGATGGTAATCCTCATACAATGCCTGGTCAGCTTCAGCCCAATGAAAACTTCTGGGCAGTGCCACCCTACCCTGCACTTGGCTGGATGATATTCCACAGCCTTCGCACCATGATCAGCCACAGCAACACCAGGATGAGCAACAGGATGGATGGGGTCCTTTGGATGCACCAGGTGAGGAGCCTGCTAATGAGCAGCCACAGGTGCAGCAGGATCAAGCTTCCATGATTTTAAATCCTTTGATGGGCTCCAACAACTCTTCCCAGCAAGACAACCAGTTTGTGGTTGATGGGCCTCCAGTGGATCATGCTCATGTGATTGAGCCAGTACAGGTGGGAGATGGGCCTGTTGGCCCAATTATTCAGAATCTTGAGGAGGGGGCAGTTGCTGTGAATGACCCAGTTGGCCCAATGCAACCACACAATTTACCTGCTGCAGAGAACTTTGTTAAGAATCTTCAGAATGACAATGTTGTTGATGGCCATATGGATGAGAACCAGCTACTGGAGGACCCTGTTGTGCCTGAGCAAAATAACAATCTTGCCATTGTTCCTTACCAGCCACCTCTATTTGTTGGAGCTGCCAGGATTGTGTATGGCCCAGTTTTACCACCTGAGATGATCTAGAAGAGAACTTTTGAGTCACTGTTGCCTTCTTTTCTGACTTCAAATCTGCCCAGAGAGATGCCAATAATGGTTGATAGTTTTTCACTGAAGAGAACTTGGCTGCAAGCTTTTCCTGAAGAAATGCACTTTTCTTGGCCCCCTGTTCAGTTGCAGAGTCAGCATCAATCCTTGCCTCTGTTGCCCTCCCATTCTAGGCTAGTAGCATGCAAGTTGACTTTTGGAGATGAACCAAGCAATCTTCTCAAGCAATCAATTTCTGTTGATAATGTGCAAGCTACACTCCCTTTTGTGAGTGTTTCTACTGCTGCAAAGAAGAGAGACAGAAATTCTAAAGCTCTGGTGGATCCTAGGGCTGACTTTTTTGACAGAAGAGTGACTCGTAGCGCTACAAAACTGCAGGGTTACAAGGCCACTTCTGCAATTCCAGTTAAGCCTCGGCCGCCAAGACAGCCACGTGCGAAGAAGCCCAAGCTCCAGGAGGGCAATGATCAACAGCCCAGTCCCAAGGTGTCAGACGATGGCCCTGCTCCCATTCCTATCAATGTTATGCAGAACCTTGGTGCTTCCTTGGGCATCCCACCTGAGAAATTAACAGTGGAGCAGCTTATGGCTGAGCCCAAGAAGACTCAAAACAATGACGTGCCCAATGATAAGTGAACTCTGTTGCTATAGTTCAGGGAGGCAGGCCCTTTGTCCTGTCATTTATTTTCTTTTGGGTTTATTCTGTGTCCTACCAGACTTGTGTGAGTGCTCAGTGGGCTCTAAGGATGACCTGAACTATCTTTTGCAGTGTTCTGGTTATGTTGTGTGCCAGTATTATTATGTGATACTGTGTTTGGCTCCATATCTTTCAATGTTTTATAATGAGTGCATCTATTAATAAGGACTGGAAAGTACTCTGCTGGAATGTCAGAGGTCTCAATTCTGAAATTAGACAGAGGGCTGTAAGAGCCAAAATTGAGGAAGCCAATGTTCTGTTGTTTGCTTACAGGAAACAAAGTGTGATTTCTTTGATCAGAGATCTATCAGGAAATTTTGCCCTAAAAGATTTGATAACTTTGCATACTCTCCTTCTGTGGGTGCTTCTGGAGGAATTATTGTGCTATGGTGTTCCTCTGCTTTAACTGGTACCCTGGTTGACATACAAAGTTTTGGCATCATCATAAATTTCACCTCAACCCATAATAACCAAACTTGGACTTTGGTTAATGTTTATGGACCTTGTCAGGGAGAACTTAGAGATTCTTTTATGCACTGGTTATATCACATTCAAATCCCACAAGATGATCTCTGGTTAATTTTAGGAGATTTTAATTTTATCAGATCTATGGATAATAGAAATATGCCAGGAGGTGATATCAATGATATGTTCATTTTTAATGAAATTATTGGCCACTTGGGTCTTATTGAGCTGCCTTTAAAGGGAAGATCATACACTTGGTCAAATATGCAAGAAACACCTCTACTGGAGCAGCTTGATTTGTTTTTTACCACACCAACATGGACTAGGGAATACCCTAATACAATGGTGTACCCTTTAGCTAACACTATCTCTGATCATGTGCCATGTGTGGTCTCCATTTCCACCTCCATACCCAAAGCAAGGATTTTTCATTTTGAAAATTATTGGGTGGAAATGCCTGGGTTTATGGAGTGTGTTCAGCATTCTTGGTCTGCCCCCACAAAAAGGACAAAATCTGCTGCCATTCTCACTGAAAAATTCAAAAGGCTAAGGACAGAATTTAAGAAATGGCATACAGGTTTATCCAGACTAAAACTTCTGATGAATGCTTGAGATGCAGTTATCCTAGCCTTTGATAATTTGGAGGAGCAAAGACCCCTATCTAGGCCAGAATTCAACTTCAGAAAGATTGTCAAGTTACATCTTGAAGAGCTTCTTCATCTTTAGTACATTTATTGGAAACAAAGATGCACCATCAGATGGATAAAAGTGGGGGAAGAGAACTCCAAGTTCTTTCAAGCAATGGCAACTGAGAGATTTAGAAGGAATACTATCTCCAATTTAATTAATGATGATGGTTTGTCTTTGTCCTCTCACAATGATATGGCTGGACTTCTTTGGTCTTCATATAAAGATAGAATGGGAGTTTCATATGGGATTGATATGTTGTTTGATCTGGAGGATTTGATTCAACCTATCCCTGGGCTTGAGAGTTTGTCAGAGCCTTTCTCAGATGAAGAGATAAATGAGGTATTGAAGCACCTACCCCAAGACAGAGCACCAGGACCAGATGGGTTTACTGGGTTGTTTGTCAAGAGATGTTGGCATATAATTAAGGATGATTTTCTCAAGTTAATTTCTGACTTCTATGAAGGAAGAATTTCTCTACAGAGTATAAATGGGTCCCTAGTGACACTCATTCCCAAAATCTTATCTCCTGAGGGGCCAAATGATTATAGGCCAATCTCTCTCACAAATACCTGCCTCAAGTTCCTCACTAAACTCCTGGCAAATAGACTGTAGAAAGTTATTCTCACATGCATCCATAAAAACCAATATGGTTTTCTTAAATCAAGGTCTATCCAAGACTACATTGCATGGAGTTTGGAATATATTCATCAGTGTCACCAATCTAAGAGACCAATTCTCATCCTTAAGCTTGATTTTTTGCTAAAGCTTTTGACACTGTTGAGCATGATCTGATCTTGCTTATGTTGAAATACAAGGGTTTTGATGCAAAATGGATTGGTTGGATTAAAGAGCTCCTCTCTTCTAGATCTTCTTCCATCCTCCTCAATGGTGTACCAGGCAAGCAGTTTAATTGCAAAAGAGGTGTAAGGCAAGGAGATCCTTTTGTCACCTCTTCTCTTTGTTATTGCTGCTGATCTGCTGCAATCTGTGGTTAACCAAGTGCTCCAGCAAGGTTTACTTTCACTTTGAATACCATCTAATGACCCAGATTTCCCAATAGTTCAGTATGCAGATGATACTTTGTTGATTGTTCAAGATGATGAGACCCAACTGCTAGCCCTCAAGAATATGCTGATTGCTTTCTCTAAATCAACTGGTTTAAAGGTCAACTTCCATAAGTCTTGCATTTTGCCCATCAATGTTGCACATGATGAAGTAATTAGATTAGCTGCAATTTTTGGCTGCCAGGTTGGAACTCTCCCCTTCACCTATTTGGGTTTGCCTGTGTGTACTACAAAGCCCAAAGTACAAGATCTGGTGCCTGTTGTTGACAGAGTTGAAAGGAGGTTCTCTGCTAGTTCCTCTCTGCTTTCCCAAGGTGCCAGATTACAGCTTTTACAGTCAGTCCTCTCCTCTATGCCCATTTATTTCCTTTGTAGTCTTAGTTTACCAACTACTATTATTAAACTACTCAAAAGAATAATGAGGCAATGCTTATGGAGAGGAAACTCTGATACCCCAAAGCAGTCTTTAGCAGCCTTGCCAATGGTCTGTAAACCAAAAGATAAAGGGGGCATGGGTATCATCAACCTTGTTGTTCAGAATAAGGCCTTGCTCACTAAGCATTTACACAAGTTTTACAACAAGGCTGATATACCTTGGGTCTCTTTGATTTGGGACACTTACTATAATGGAGTGGTTCCCCATGCAACAGTCTAGTGTGGCTCTTCATGGCGGAGAGACATCATGAAGTTAAATGAGGTTTATAGATCACATTCTGTTATCACAATCAATGATGGAAACAGCTCTCTGTTCTGGCATGATACTTGGAGCTTGGGTGGATGTCATCTGCCTATAAAGGAGAGATTCCCAAGGCTTTTCTCTTTTACACTTGATGACAAGATTTCTGTCAGGGATTTTATTGAAGATTTTGATATTGCCACATATTGTCAATTACCCCTATCCCATGAAGCAATGGATGAGCTGGTATCTCTTAATATTGCCTTACATGGATTGCAAAGAAGTCCCCATGAACCTGATTCCTGGTTATGGACACGTGGTAAAGGCTCTTACTCTGCTAAAAGTTATTATACACTGGCACATGCACATCTACCAGATGATGATCCCTGTAAATGGATTTGGAAGAGCAAGTGCAGTACGAAAATCAAGGTTTTTGCATGGTTAATGTTGAATGATAGGCTCAACATGAGAGATATGCTTCTTAGAAGGCATTGGAGGTCTGAGGAGGATGACAATTTATGTCATATGTGTGTGGCTCAATTGCATGAAGACAGAGATCATCCCTTCTTCAAGTGTACTTTCAGTAACAGAGTTTGGAACTATCTGCAGATTACATGGTATGCGGGGCTATCTCCTAGAGAATGTATTTTGGCTGCTAAGAGGAGTTTTCAGCACCCCTTTTTCTTTGAGGTAGTTTACCTTGCTGCTTGGAGCATCTGGACTACGAGAAATGATAGAATTTTCAGGCACATCAGACCAACTTTTGGGGGATGGAAGGCCAAGTTCATTCATGACACCACCCTGCACTCCCATAGGATGAAGGATTCGATCAAGCCTCTGCTCCTTCAATGGATCAATGCCCTGCCATGATCCAAGTGACATGGCCAATTCTTGTACATTTGTATATAAATTGTTGTATATTCATAGGTAGGTCTTTTAAACTCCTAGATAGCTTTTACTTAATTTTTCCTTTTTTGTAAGGCTTGAGGCTCTATTTTAATAAAAGGCTGTGGGGCTTTTGCCTCACAGTGTTCAGTCAAAAAAATAGTTATCATGCTTTTATATTATTGAATAAGGGCTTTATAGTTTCCCCATAAATGTTTTATTTTATAAATTCTCAAGAGAAATGAATAATAATTGGGCCATATTAAACATTTCCAAATATAATTTTTGAGAAGTCATCTTATCTCCCCTCATAAATTATATTTGTTTTATTGGAAATATTTAAGTGGCATGAAAACTCCAAATAAGATTTAATTTTGAATGGAACTAAAAAATTCAAAGAAATACAAATGGAATACTCATCCCCACATTTGAGAAAGTCATTTTATTCTCACTCCATAAGGTTGAGAGTGGTTCAAAATATTTCATAGGAGTCCAAATGAAAGAAATCTAATTTGAATATTTTCAACCAAGACTCAAAAGGTTTTTTTTTCCTTAAAAATCATAGCAATTCACTCAACAATAACTTATTATTAACATTCCAAAATTTGGAAATTTTTGGGATGTTATAGTGGATGAACAGTAGCAGGTGGAGGCTGGAGGAATTCGACGGTGGATGAACAGTATCTCGTGGAGGCTGGAGCGAGGCAGTAGACGATGGATGAACAGTAGCCCGTGGAGTCCCGTTTTGCGGGACGCCACACCCCTCCCGATGAACAGGACCCCCGTTTCGACTGTAGGCGCTTCAACAGAAGTCTGTTTCCTCCGCTTTGCGGTACACCACACCCCTCCCGATCAACAGCACCCCGTTTCGACCGTAGGCACTCCAACACAAGTCCGTTTCCTCCATTGTGCGGTACGCCACTACTAGGGAAAACCTTATACACAGAGGTATAGCAGTAGCGCTGGTCAGAGAAGCGCGCTACTGATACTTAGTAGTAGCGTGTGTAAATAAAGCACGCTACAGATATGGTTATAGCAGTAGCGCGCCTGCGGGAAAAAACGCTACTACTACAATTCCCACACTGTTGCCAGTAGGCTAGGAATAGTAGTAGCGATTTTTCAGAAAGCACGCTACTGCTAAATGCCTTGTAGCAGCGCGTTTCTAGTGTAGAGCACTACTGCTAAGGAAAAGAAACTAAATAGAAAAAAAAGTAGAAAAGTAAATGAAAATGAAAGAAATAGAAAAAGGAGAAATAAAAAAAAGAAAATGTAAACAAAAACAAAAGAAAAAGGAAAATAAAAGAGAAAGGCATAGCAGTAGCGCATGTTGACACAAAACGCTATAGCTGTGCTAGCAGCAGCGCGTTTATTAGCCCGCGCTATAGCTACGTTCCTTAGATAAAATAAAAAGGAAAAGGAAAATAAATAACTACTTCCTATAACAGTAGCGTGTTTTGTTGGAAAGCACTATAGCTAACTTAGCTATAGCGCGTTTTGCCAAAAAGTGCTACTGCTATTTCGACTTAACCCCACGCGGGCTCAAAATTTTGCTAAGTCCTTTCCCCTCTCCCCTATCCCCCAACTCCTCCATTGCCGCCGTCGATCGCCCTGCCGCCTTCGACCTCACCGCCGCCGCCCGAGGCCGCCCTCGACCTCACCGCCGCCGCCGAAGCCGTCGTCGAGCTCACCGCCGCCGCCCTCGACCTCACCGCCGCCCCCCGAGCCCGCCCAGGATCTCTGCCGCCCGAGAGCCTACCCTCGCCGCCGACCGTAAGGCTCTCCCTCTCCTCTCCCCTACCGACCTCTCTGTCTCTGCTAGGGCAATTCATATGTTGCTGCTGTGTTGATGTTCATATGAACCCTAGGTGTTCATATGAACCCTAGATTTGTTTAGGGCAGTAGGCATTTTTTTAGCATTTAGGAAAAATGATTAGCAAATTTTTTTAGGAAATTAGCTAGGGCAAATTTTTATGAAAAATGCCTAAACAGTAATTCCATTTAGCTTTAAATTAATAAAGGGTATATAAATAATAGTAGCATTTAGCTTTAAATTAATAGAGGCTATAAACAAAAAACAGTTAGCTATAAAAATTTATTTGGACTATGGACCTGAATCTGGTCCAAATTTCATTCAAATGAAATTTGAATTATTTGGACTATGGACCTAAATATTTTTGAAGAAATTGGGTGTAGGTAGTAAGGTCTTGCTGTGGAAATTTTGGTGAGGTCAGAAGGGTTAGAGAAAATGGAGTTCCTAGACTTTTAGCTTTAGACAAAAAACAAAAGTATTTAGCTATAAATAAAAAACAGTAGCTATGGCATTTAGCTATAAACAAAAAACAGAATTGTTTTTCTTTTCAAAAACTTGGTTAAAGTAATTGTTGCTATGTAAACAAAAAACAAGATTGATGTTATATGATATATGTCATTGATGTTCATTTGCATATTCCATTATTGTTGATTATATCTTTTCATTGAAGTGGTCATGTTATATGCAAATGCCTCAATAGTGTTTGCTCATGTTATATGCAACATTGAAGTGGTTCGATTGTGCCCAAGTGGCCTTTTGTTGTTTCCAGGGAATGAAGACGAGTGGCCTATGTTTTGCCGGAATGTTGATTCATTTCCGTTCCGGCAAATTTCAGGTGCTCGATTTGTCCACTTTTTTGCAAAGGTCATGCCAAAATTTTCTATGAATTTTGGCATGACTTGTGCTACAAACTAGGACATATCGAGTGCCCGGGATTTGTCGCACCGGGAAGGAATCAATGTTCCTGCAAAACATAGGCCTTTTTTTATGTCATTATTCATTTTATTAGGTCTAGAATTAATTGACTATATTTAATCGTAGGAAACATGGCTAGC
Organism: Thinopyrum elongatum; assembly: GCA_011799875.1. Lineage (NCBI taxonomy): Eukaryota > Viridiplantae > Streptophyta > Magnoliopsida > Poales > Poaceae > Thinopyrum > Thinopyrum elongatum. The sequence continues at coordinate 426,615,826 of CM022303.1, read as the reverse complement.
AACGATGAAGGACAGGGTTCTGGTGAATGCAACGTCTACGAGGCGGCAGACGCTTTTTTGAACCTTCTCAATGAGCAATAGTTGTTGCAGGGCCCACCTATTAGATCCGAGACCGACACCGAGGCCGGCGCCGAGACTGGCATTGAGACCGAGACCGGCGCCGAGACTGGCATTGGGACCCAGACCGGCACCAAGACCGGCACCGAGAGGTATAGAACCGAAACCGAAGAGGAGATGTCGATGCCCAAACTAGCTCCTCACTACTAGACTAGTGGTCATGGAGGTAGACGACGGCAATATTGAGCCAAAACTGCCTGTGGAAGCGCATTTGTGCTACAGCAATCAAATAGGTTGTATCGTACGGACGTGCGCCACCATCAACGATGAGGCACTAAAGAAGATACCAAATATGAAGCACTCCCTCCTAACCCTGTTGCACCAGATATTCTTGTTCCCGGGCCGGGAGGAAATCCAATATACTGATCCAGAGAAAGACCCGGCAATGAAGAAGATAAACAAACGTGCCATGAGCAAGTTTAGCGATGCGTTGGCCGCCTGGAAAGTAAGGGTGAAACAGCGGATCATCGTCAAAAAGGAACCCTACTCCGAGATTGTAAAGGATAATCCGATAATTACGGAAGAGCGGTTTGAAATATTCAAGGCGGCTTGCGTTGCCGAAGCTGCCAAAGAAAAGTCGAAGTACATGAAGGGGCTTCAAGAGAGGAACATTGGGTGCCACCACCTCGGAAGCCGTGGTTACGCGAGGAAGAGGTCCATATGGGCCAAGGAGGACGCGGAACGCGAAAGTCTTGGCATCCTAGACCCCTTGGCGGAGTTCACCGTCCCGCGGGAGCGTGACGTCCTCAGGGCCCAATACCGTTGGGACCCTGTGAAGAAGGTTTTCGAGACGAACGCGGTCACGATGGAGTTCATGAGACTGTTGGTAATTTTAGCTTCTGATCAATTCGACTGCACATTTAGTCATATTTGTAAACGATCCTTGTTCCTTTTGCAGAGAGAGCAGCACAGGATTGCGGCCGAAAGCGACTTGCCGTCTGAGGCGTTGGTGAGGCCCAAGTGGGACATCCCATTCAACCGGGCCTTGAACATATTGAAAAGACTCCCGGTGGACACTCGGCCGTCGTATGGACGCGTGCACGGCGTCGGAGTCGGCGCCACGTGGAAGAAGTACTACCATTCAACTATGGAGGAGAGAAAGGAAAGACGGAGGTTAAATGAAGAAAACATCGACAAGAAGGTTGAGATTGCGGTTGAGAAGAATTTTGCAGCTTCGTATGGTGTCTTGGTTCCGGCTATCGTCAATTGGAGCAAGCAAAATCCAAATAAAGAGGCAGCGGACTTTCCCCTTTCCAGCCTCTTCAGGAGCAGCTCGACTAGCGTTGCACCAGCACCTGCTCCCGCACCTGCTCCTGCACCGGCTCCCACACCGGCTCCCGCACCTGCTCCTGCACCGGCTCCCGCACCTGCCCATAGCAGCCCGTCCTCCGTCTCGAACATGCTCGGCGATGCTTCGTCTTTGGCTGAGCTCGACGCCCTCACGGTACCTGTCACACCTGCCCTCTTCAATAAATGTATAATCTCCCGTTTCCGTTGCCTTTCGGATGTCTCACGTCACAGACATGTCTTTGCAGGCCGACGTAACCCCGTGCACCTTACTGTACACCATCAGGGGCCAGAAGGTGGATGTGGGGAAGGCGATGATAATGCAGCCGAAGGAACAATTGTTCCACAGCCGGCCGATCCCCCCTGACGTCTTCAAGGTTTCCATGGCCAGTGTCAAACCGGACCACGACAATTTGGCTCCTCCGGTACTAGGGGGAGATGAGGACGAGACCCCACGGTGGCTTGGTGATTGCAAGACGTGGGTCCTGTTGTGGCCAAAGAGTCTGCTTCATCTGGAGGCGGCCGGGAGCACACCCACGACCACGCAGCCTCTGCAAGGTATGAACATCAGCACCCCACCTACCCAATTAGCGTCGCCTGTCGTGCCGGGTGATAGGGGACGGGGTGAGGAAGAGGCACCATTAGTCGCTGATGACGTCGCCGCCGTCAAAAAAGCAATGCATGATATCGATGCCATGAATGAGGATGAGCATGATGATGACACTCTACAGTATCTCAATACTGGCGCCTATGACGACGAAGGATTGATGGCTCAGCAGTATGAGTACTCAGGGTTTGAGCGTCATGAGTTGGTGCCTGAATTGCCAGAGGATGAACGTATTATAGACAACCTTCCAGTAACAAAGAAGCACAGGAAGAGATCGAGGAAAGGCAACAAAGCTGCTTCTATGATCTAGCCGCCTCAGAAGCATATTGTTCAAGACCGTATAGATATCCCCGGTGCAACAAAATGCCATATCCCCGGTCATCCGATCCTACCTAAGGCAACGGTAGATGCCCTATACGGCGATCTAAGGAGAATTCATGACGATGTGCTACGGAGAGAGAAAAGCCTAATCGCCTCAGAAAATCTAGGATACCCACTCTACATGGTTAACGTGCCGCGGTAAAGGTTGTACGTCGACACATTCCCCGCGGAGAAGTTCTTCCTTCGATTCGATTACATCTTCGACATGTTTCACGTGAAAAAGCTGGATTTTACGTTTGTCCGCCTTTTTGCCTTGTACATGAACTACATCATCGGGATTGAGCAGATACCTCATATCTGTGTTGCTGACCCGTACTTCATGCACGAGGCCTTCTTGGTAGTCTGCCCAGAGCACCATCAATATGCGAGGGACTGCATCGCCAATTTCATGGTCGCCAATAAGGACAAGGAGACGATTCTCGTGCCTTATCATCCCATGTAAGTCATCCACGCGGATATCCTTCCTTCGATTTCAATCATTCATTTGCACAGTGGAGGCTAATTTGAGGTGTACTTATTTTGCGTAGTGGCGGGCGCGCCGTCCTCATCATCCTTTACCCCCGATTCTCCCACGCTCTTTACTTGGACTCGTCGAAGAACATGAACAAAAAGGATTACGCCCACATCAAGTCTGTTCTCGACGGTGCTATCTTTATATATGGCGGATGGGGTGGAGAGATCAAGACCAAGAAGACAAAGAACCGCAGGCCCGCCTTCGGCCATAAGACCGACTTCTGCTGCATCCAGCAACCGAATGGTACTCTTAGTGATGGATTCTATGTCCTCCACCACATGCTGGAGTACAGACGGGATCAGCAGAACCTTCGCATGTCACCTACATCCGGCGATGCCCATATTCTGCAATGGGCAAAGAAAATAGGAGAAATCCCGGATCATCGACTTCGAGCTGAGTTCTATCACATCCAGCATGAACTTTCCCAAATCATCATGAAGCAGGTCGTCGAAAAAATAGGGATGTTCTACGAAGAAGGGCAAATGTCACGGGAAGACGTCCGAACACGCATATCGGCTCAGCGTCTCGACCTGAAGCCTTTCACTAAGCTCGGGGACTATCTCCCTGACTTGGATGGATGGCACGACATGTTGGAGTGATCGACAATATATGACAATGTGTCCGTTTAGTCCATACTTTCTCTATGACAAAACTTTGTGTTATGCACGACGCAACTTTATTTGTGATGTAATTAAACCGTCCTCCTCAACTAGCGAAGATCACTCTAGTTAGGGCATTTTGGGTACGATGAACTTTGTTATTTATGCTTATGATATGTTGCTTCTATTTTTGCCAAGTCTGTCTCTTTCTGTTGCTCAACTATATATGTTGCATATCATCGACTCATATGACGATGCAGGTGCATAGATCATCGATGGCGAAGAAGTGCTACGCCAGGAGTATACGACGAGTGACTGGAGTGTCAGGCCCAGGTGTACCGGTTTCCGAGCGACAGCCACTAGTTAGTTTAGGTTCATGCTAGTGCGAGAGAGGGATACGAACCGACGCCTCAAGAAGTACTACATTGTGTATGATGAGACATGTCATGTAACTTGTATAGCTATATCGTGATTATGATGTGACGACATGATTTGTGTTGGATGATATGATGAGACTATTATGTGTATGATATGATGAGCATATTGCATGTTTATGATATGATTAGAATACTGTATAAAACCTGTACAAAAACATCGCAAATACGCAAGCAAAAAAAGATATGAGAAAATATAGTAGTAGTGCTCTTTAGCGCTGGACAGGAAAACGCTACTGCTAAAGCACTTACCAGTAGCGCTGGTTTGGAAAGCGCTGCTGCTAAGTAGGTATAGCAGTAGCGCGTGTTAAACAGTGCTACTGCTAAACGTTAGCTGTAGCGCCATATCAGTAGCGCGCTGCCCCGCGCTACTGATAGCCCTTAGACCCGCGCTACTGCTAGGCTTTCCCTAGTAGTGCGCCAGACCCTTCCCGATGAACAGGACCCCGTTTCGACCGTAGGCGGTCGAACAGAAGGCCGTTTCCTCTGTTCTGTGGTACGCCAGACCTCGTTTCGGCTATTCTGTCCAAGCCAGTTGGCTCCCGATGAACACATGATGATGTTTACTCCATTCCGACCCAACCGGTTGGCTGCCGATGAACAGGACGACGTCGCTCGGTTGCTGTACGTCTTAGAGACCCCGCCCGTATGTACGTACATAGTAGTATTTACTATCTTGCAGTGTGGCTGTATGTACGTGTACATGATATAGACGGGACTGCGTGACATGCTACGTCGGCGCCTCTACTTCACCATGTGCCGCTCCTTACTCAGCCACGGTACGTTGCTGCAGAGAGACCGATCGACCGCTATGTACGTGCACGTTCGCGGCCAGACAGATAACGCTACCTTCGGTTCAACCTGGTGGGTCCCAGCTATCAGGGGGTAAGATGGCACTTCCTTCCGTGCGAAGATAAAGCCGGTGGGTCCCAGCTGTCAGGGGGGAAAGTTTTATTCACGAACTACAGATGCCCTTTAGGTGGGTCCGAGCTGTCAGGTGGGGGAATCATTATTTTGCGCGTAATAAGGAGGCACTTCCTTGCGTGCGGCCATGGACCCGACAGTCAGCCTCTCCACTTACAGTCCTCTTCTGATGGTTGTCGTTCGTTGACCGCGTTGACGACGCCATACCGTCCGAGAGCACCAAGGTGGTGGACGACGACGTGACCTAGGAAGGGTATGACCTGGAGCCGGGGAATACGAAAGAGTGGATGCCCACGCGGAGGGGAGTATGAGGGTTGACTGGTTTGGCTGCGGTTTGAGGCTGCCGCGCCGGAGAATAACAGGGGATGCGGGTGAGTAGAGGGAAGGCCTGGCCAGCGGCGGGAGTAGGGTGGGGCAGTGAGGTCTGCGCGGCAGCACAGCCGGCCACTGGAGGCAGGAGCAGGCAGTCCCGTCGGCGCTGGTTTGGGCGTCTGGTGCAAGAAGATCAGAGATTGAAGAAGCAGGAGGACCGTTCGATTAAAATCCAATGGTCACTGCTGCTAGAATCGTTTGTTGACTAAGTTGACAAAGCCCTGCATACGCGTCAACTTAGTAGGCCCATAGGTCAGCCTACAAATCGGTGTGCCCCAGATGTCAGTGGGAGGAATCATTTTTTTCGCGTAATAAGGAGGCAGTTGCTTGCGTGCGGCCATGGACCATGGGGGTCCCTACTGTTAGCCTCTCCATTTACATCCCTATTCCGATGGCTATCATTTGATGAATGTTGAGCATGCCGCGCCTAGAGAACCAACGCGGTAGACGACGGTGAGGCCTAGGAATGGAATGACCCGGAGTCGGCGAAGACACAGCAGTGGATGCCCATGCTGAGGGAGTATGACGGTTGATTGGTTCGGTTGTGGCGTGAGGCTGCCGTCACCGGAGAATAATAGGAGGTGCGGGTGGGTAGAGGGATGGCCAGGCTAGCGGAGGGAGTAGGGTGGGCCGGTGAAGCCTGTGCGGCATCATAGCCGGCCACAAGCAGAGGTGGCAGGCTGTCCCACCGGCGCTGGTTTAGGCGGCTGGAGCAGGAAGATCAGAGAATGAAGAAGCACGTCGACCATAGGATGGACATCCAACAGTCACTGCTTCTAGAATCGTGTGTTGACTATAAGTTGACAAAGCCTTGCGTAAACAAGTTAGCCTCAAAATCTATGGCGTGTACAGGCCATTTGCTATTTTTTTTTATTTACAGCCCATTTGCTAATTCATATGGAATTTATTGCAGCCAATTTTCCATTTTTAGAATTGCTGGCCATTTTATGGTCAGTACCAGGGTTAAAATTTTGAACTAAAAAATATGCAAAGTTTTAAAAATTCGCATATTTTTGCTGGGGAACAAAATATTTTTAATCCAAAAATTAGTAGCCATAATAAAACTAATTTAAAAATAAAGTAATACTATGTTATGTTAAAATCCAATGAAATATAAAATATCAGTGAAGAACAAAAAAACAAAAAACAAAACTAATTGCCCATTTGCAATATTATTATTTTGGAATTTGCAACCCCTTTCATATTACTTTTAAGATTTACTGCCCATACTCTCTGGCCAGGCCGGAATGCACCCCTCCTCGCCTTCAATGATTTGCAGCCCAGTAAGTCGGAGAAACCAAATAGGCCTAGCTTGGGTATTCTTCAAAAAGAAAGAGTGGGCTACCTATTTTCCCAAAGAAAAAACTGCTAGGCTGGTCATGTTATTAGACGGGCCACAGAGACCGCACAACCCAGTTTATAGTCTGCTCCTCTGAACAAATCCTCAAAAAAAAGTGTTGTGCAATTCTGTCATTAATTGACTATACATTGACAATGATGTGTGTCCCAGATATCAGCAGGGTGGATTAGAGTAAACAAATCGAGGGGTGCATATGAGTAGTAAAGAGGCGCTTGTTTGTGTTTGTGAGTGGACCTGGTGGGTCCGTACTGTCATACTCAGAACTACAGTCCTCTCCCGATTCACTATGTTGACAGGGCCGGACGACGGCGCCGCTGCAAGCGCATCAAGGCGGAGGACGACGGCGAGGCCTCGGACGGGAATGAATAGGAGCCAGGGAACATGCGGCAGTATGCCCGTAGGCGGAGGGGAGTACGACGGTTGACTGGTTCTGGTGCGGGGTTGGCTGCCGTCGCCAGAGAAAAATAGGACCGGTCAGACCCAAAAACTCATTATGCTGGATTATAAGAATTAATTTTATATGGCTACAACATATTTGTAAAATGCTGCAGGGCACCTTTTTCTTCTTGAGGTTTTTTTAGACAATTTTCTTCTTGAGGTGTGAAGCCGAGCACATTCAGAAGCCCTGGGATAAAGTGTTGTCGCCAGTATGTTGGGCTGGGTTGTGCATTCTTATGAAAAAATAATAATGGACCTGAACTATTTACGACGTTGACTACGATTTGCATGGGTCCGCTGGTTGCAGGAAGAAAATGGTGGGAGAAAAAAGACTGGTCGCTATCTTCGCCCAAGAATAATATCGACTGAATGTAACAACACACTCATAGGAAATAATATCCTCCTGTTAAAATTTGACTTTTCAAACCGTAAATGTAAAGAATTGATGCATGAGCATTTAGCTTTATTTATTTATTACTTATTTATGTTTAGGGGACCATTGAGCATGTACCTGGGCCGGATTTATGTGAGAGCCTCCGTTCCAGTTATGGGCTCCTCTATTGGGCCTTAATCACTTGGTTGCATGTGATCGACAAGTGGAAAATGTGTTTCGTACCAAGATCGGACCGTGCAACAACTTCCAAAACATTGTGTTTGTCGTTCTAACAACACATTTATTCAACCAACAAACGAAATATATTACTGATTGTGCATTGAAAACAGCAGCAGCAGCAACCAGGGCTGGGGGTGCAACAGATGCAGTAAGCAGGCTAGAAGAGTAAAGACGCAGCCCTCTCTTCCAAACCAAACATCAGCCAACATTACAAAAGGGCTACCAAAAAAGAATAAGTGTATGCATCAAACTCAATAAAGATCCTACTACACCAAGTGTACGCATATAACTAACTGGCTCAGTTAGACGCTACTATTTATTAAGCTGTGGAGATTTGCTAACGGCTTGAACCAGATGGGTGCCTGACGGGGGAAACTCTAGCCAGCAGGTCGAAGTCTGATACTTGCGACCCTCTCTCCTACTTTGGGCTGTAGAGCGTGGCGGCACATATCAAGGTATGGTGCATGGAGAGACGCATGGTACGCTGTGTACACACAGTTCTGCCTGATGAATGAAACCGTGCTGCCATCATGATCCTTGCCGTCGGTTATCTCCTGGTTAATCGGATAATTCAGTCCAAGAAACAGAGAGCGTGTACCAAGGCTACTTACCGACCTCCAGTAAAAAATTCCTGAAGGCCTGGAGAAGTTGGGATCCTACTCCTTGCAGTGACTGTGATTGTATTCCGCGAAACAACATGTCCGGTACGTGCGAACAATCATCAACCGTTCGCCGTCGTCTGATCGAGCCAAGAACCACCTGCAACTACCTTGCCGCTTTTCTTTGAAAGGTTCTGGGATTAGGAAGGGTAGGGACACCAGGCGGCCTACAACATCATATCAAGTTGGAGTCAAATAAAAAAGGGCTCGTACTGTAGTAAATCTTAAGAATGGCATGTTTTGAGCATGAATATTTTTTCAGTAAATGTTGGCAGTAATATAAGCAAGCCATCATGATATCATAGGAAAGTAACATACTGCTGTAACAGCCCATTGTAGCGATGACTGGAGTAGGCCAGCAATACGTCCAGCCATAGAAGGAGTCCACAGCGTAAATGAAGCCCTTGTGTTCAATGGCATCAGAGAGCCATGGAGGATGTATGATCCTGCGATGGACGTGCAGATTTATCCACTTACCCCAATGGCCTGTCAGATAGGCGAGACCGTAGTTGAAGAATGCAATTAGCCTAAAGTCTTTATAATTCGCAGATCTTGAGGGCACTTGGCAGATTACAACCTTGAGCAAATCAAACTTGGTATCATGTTGGCTACTGTAAGATTCTGAGTATTCTGGGCCGCAGTGCCAAAGGAGTCCAGTGTTAATCAAAGGAAGGGGGATCAATCGCCGGGTGTAGACCTCCACGAGCATCCAGCTGCCGCGACCGTCGACGAGCACCATCCAAGACGTGTTCATGCCGACCCAGTACATACCATTAATGTAGTTGAGGGTGACGGGGATAGGATCACAGTCGAGGGGGTTGATGCTCGCCACCCTACAATCGTTATGTTGCGTGACATGCTGTTTCTGAAGATCAGGCGGCATCAGCAAGTAGGGAGCTGGCTTAAAAAGCTCCGGCCTGAGGGCTTTGAGTAAATGGTACAGCCCCGACGAGCATGCGGCGAGCGGCATGGTACTGAGATTGTCCACACGCGAAATAATGAGCTTGATTACCTCTGTGGGGAGCGAATTCCAGCCACTCTTTCGGCCGACGCTGCTCAGTTCTGCCATTGTTAGTGCTTGGGTTTCGGAAAAGGGGGGGAGGCACCTAGCGGGGATGGAAGATTGGATGATTATGTGTGGACGAGGATGGAGAAGCGAATATGTGTTGCGGGAAGTGGACAGGTGATGATGACAATGTAGCAACAGCACGCCGCTTGACTTACGAGACACATCCCATCAGCGTAGGGTCATATCGATGCCAGACAACTTGCTTGAGTGATCACAGTACTAGTATAATAAACTACAGTACCTACTACTATGCCCTAGTAGTTTGCATATAGTGGAGTAGGACTCTGGTCTACTACTAGCACCAGAGGAGTAGTAGTATATTGTAAAATAGTTACAAACTTCAATGCCCGAGCGTGGAACGACTATGAACCGCCATCGGTGCTAACTCCAATCCCCAGCAAACGTTCGCTGGGAGACATGGCAATTGCAAACGCCCGCGATGCAGTTACAGTACGTGTGTAAGGGTGGCGGTTTTGTCAAATACTATGGCTTAAAAATAGGCCACCGTCGGATGGAAATCTGACGGTTATGTGGGATTCGCCAGGATTGGGCTCGTGGCGAACAATCGCCAGATATCATTACTAAAAAAGATTAAAACACCCGGGGCTATAACTTGCACCGGCTGACCACTAACAATGATACTAACATAGTTGTAAAATGGTCAAAGAACGTGTCTACGTGGTGTTTGGAGTTATATGCAAACTAGCAAGATGCCCGTGCATTGCACGGAACATCAAGATGCATTTGTTTTACAAAACACCTGTTGTGATTGACCCATGCAGGAGTAATCCCATGTGTAAAAACTAATGATATCTCGAGAATTTCATCGGAAAAATGGTATCTCGAGAATTTCACCGAAAAAATGATATCTCGAGAAAGATGAGAGATAAGGTGAGGAGGAGTGGGGCATGGTGGTGACTGGTGGTCGGACTGGGTGGAGGCATGGGGGTGGACGGCTCCGGCAGCGGCCACCATGCCAGATTGTTCCAGAGACTTCCTTTTTTAATTGCTCAACAATGAGGTTGTGGGAGATAAGGATGAACAAGGGAAGGCCTTATCTGCAAACGTGGAGAGAGGTGTGGGTATCTTTTTGCAAAATTGCCATAGTTTGCTTTCTATCCGTCAGATATAGATCGGACGGCCTATATTGCAAGATGGCAGACACACCATCATCACCAACTCGGTTTTTTATATAAGAGAGATATAAGAGTGAAGAAGAAAAGAGAAAGATAAGAGAAAGTAGAGAAGTAGAGAAAGTAGAGAGTAGAGAAACGGAGGGAGTACTAGTAAGGACACCATCTACTACTTCGTGTGCTACTCCTGTGCTCCATTCGGCAGGCACAACGTCCCCTACAGCCACTCCCGTTTCATGGACGGCCTGGTCGATGCCTGCAAGGTGCCCTGCGTCTACAAGAGTTTTGGTTGCGAGAGGTACGTCGACCAGCACTCGCTGGCGGAGCATAGTTCCAGACGCGCACACGCCCTGCTACTGCTATGAGTGCATGCCGCTCTTTGAGGGCTCACCGGCGAGCCTCGTGCATCACCTCACGGCACCATCCGTCAATCACTACTGGCCTGCGGCGGTGAACATCAAGTATGAGACGTGCTACCCATTCGCCGTGCCGGAGTCGCTGGAGGATCACCGCCACCTGCTAGTCGTGGAGGAGGACGACAGCATCTTCCACTTGGCAGTGGGCACCGGCAAGGCCCGCACAGGCCACCGCCCTGTCTTTGTAGTGTGCGTCAAGGCCAACGCCGCTGACGCTGACACGAGGCCGGTGTATGGGTGTGTGCTCACTGTTACTGCCCCTCTGAAGTACGAGGGCGCCCACGCCGCCTCCATCATGCTGACTAGGACTGTGCTGAGCTGCTCCGTTCCCGGGAATGTGGACATGGAAGATGCCTGGTATGATTTTCACCCCAAGATGATGCACGGGGACTCCAAGGAGGTTCACCTGGTCATATGCATTACCAAGTCAACTGTTCATCATTAGTCTTTGCTCAATGTAATCTGTTGTCTAAGCATGTGGAGACTTCTTATTTATATAGTATAGAACCTTCCATGCATGATCTTCCTCTATTAGAGTATCGCGCTTGAATAAAAGTGTATCCATTTATGGTTTAGTCTAGAATCTTCCATGTATGCTTTTGCTCCATTAGAGTTCTCGCTTGCCATTTATGAGATTAATTGAGAATTTTTACTACAGTAATGGTGAAAGACTTATGATGAACCATTTCTTACATCTCCTCTGCCCCCTTCCAAGTCATCCTGATTTACTCCCTCCGTCTAGGTGTATAAGAGCATGGTTAATAGTATAGCCAACTGTTGACTATAAGAAAGTGCCATGTCATCTATAACCAACTTATAGCCAACATGTATAACAATTAGCTATAAGTATGTGCTACTTTATTAATACATGGCCCACTTTCTACTATCACATAGTGCCTAGGAGCATGTGCTGCAGCTGGCTCTTGCATGAGAGCCCACTTACATTCTCTCTCCTATCCTCTCTCCTCCAACTAAGCATTAGAAACATTACTTTACTTCTTACAGCCTGCTGACTGTACCTTATTGTACTCACTCTAAGTCACCTTACGAAAACCAAATAATCCCAAAACACTTAGGCGCGATGCATTAACTCCCACCTCGTTTCTTATTTCTTGACATATCAACCAATAAGAGATGTGGGGCGTGCATGTTTTCAATGACTCAAGACTACCAAACACGACATGCAGTGGTTAGTTCATTGCATACAATGCTTAATTAGCAAATAAACATTAAGTTCTCTCGTTTTCCCCTCCTTCTTGGTCACGGTGCACAACCTAAGATGACTTATTCACCTAGACGGAGGGAGTACATTCATGGTGGTCTAGAAAAAATAAACAAAATCGATACTCAAAAACTAATTCTTAAAGATCATTTCTTGCAAAGCACAATAAGTGTTATTTCTTCAAAGTTTTGGATGCAGGTTGAAAAGTTGAATGCTTTTGTTTGCATAAGATACTTTTTTATCTATTTAGCCTACATTTACTATTCACCCAGATTCTTGTGAGCTCTAGAGAAGAAATAATATCCAAAGAAACCTATCGATACTCGTTACACATGAGATGACCCCCACATACTTTGTCAAAATAAACAACTCCCCGATCAATGCATTTCACTATTCCGTGCAACGCACGGGCACCTTACTATATATAGTACGACAATAAATTTTACTAGTCACCAAAAATTATATCATTGGAAACTATGTTCAAATACGAATCCAACGATATAGTTTTTGGTGACTGAAAGTGCTAGTTATCGACTAGAGGGGGGGTGAATAGGCGATTTTTATGAAAGTCTTCAAAACACGAGGGCTTTGAAGACAAATAGGTAATCTGAACCTATATGATATGCAGCGGAATGTAAACTACACTAGGCAAGTAAGCAGTTTAGTGAAAGAACGAAGACTAACAGCAGCTTGGTAGACAGGATCAGAATGGAAGACAGTACGAAGCCAAACAGATATAAGTCTTCACTCAGTGAAGTCAAATGGATCAGGCAGGCAAGCAATGATCGAGTAAGAGGACTTTTGGTTGGCATTGGCATCGTGTACCCTTTGCGGTCTTGCATTCCAAACTTCTTCAGGCAGTCTTTGAGGTATTTTTCTTGTGATATGAAGATGCCATTTCGCTATTGACGGATTTGAAGACCAAGAAATAACTTCAGCTCTCCCATCATGGACATCTGGTATTGCTCTTGCATCATGTATCCAAAATCATGATTGTATCTTTTATCAGTGCAGCCGAAGATAATGTCATCCACATGTATTTGGCACACAAACAGTTCACCATCATATGTCTTCGTGAAGAGAGTGGGATCTAGAGAACCAAGTTTGAAGCCTTTGCTCTTCAGGAAGTCTTTGAGTGTGTCATACCAAGCGTGAGGTGCTTGTTTGAGGCCATATAGTGCCTTGTAGAGCTTGTATACCATATCAGGATGCTTTGGATCTTCAAAGCCAGGCGGTTGAGCAACATACACTTCTTCTTCGATTTTGCCGTTGAGGAAGGCACTCTTCACATCCATTTGGTACAGAAGAATGTTGTGGTGGTTGGCATAGGCTAGCAGTATGCGAATGGCTTCAAGCCTAGCCACGGGAGCAAAGGTTTCATTGAAATCAATTCCTTCCACTTGTGTGTAACCTTGAGCAACGAGGCGAGCTTTGTTTCTGACAACTTGTCCAAGTTCATCTTGCTTGTTGCGATAGATCCATTTGGTGCCAATGATATTGTGCTTGCGAGGATCTGGATGTTTGACAAGCTCCCAGACATTATTCAACTCAAACTGTTGAAGCTCTTCTTGCATAGCTTGAATCCATTCAGGTTCCATGAAGGCTTCATCGACTTTCTTGGGTTTAGATATAGAGACAAAAGCAAAGTGACCGCAGAAGTTTGCTAGTTGCGTAGCTCTTGATCGAGTAAGAGGACTTGGTGCATTGATGCTATCAATAATCTTCTCAATTTGGACTTCATTTGCAACCCGAGGATGAACTGGACGAAGATTTTGTTCAGGCTGACTATTGTCTTCATCTTCAGGATTGGCTTTAGACTGAGCATTGTCTTCGTGTTGATTTGGTGCAGAAATGATGATCTCATCTTCAGCCTATTCCTCGGTGGGTAAGATTTCTCCAGTACCCATTAGCTTGATAGCTTCACCTGGTGTAGCTTCATCTAGCACATTTGGCAGGTGCTCTCATTGCGAGCCGTTAGTCTCATCGAACCGCACATCTACAGTTTCAACCACTTTACAGTGAAAGAGGTTGAAGACTCTGTAGGTGTGAGAATCCTTTCCGTAACCAAGCATAAAACCTTCATGTGCTTTCGGTGCGAATTTAGAAGTGTGATGTGGATCCTTGATCCAGCACCTAGCACCAAAGACTTTGAAGTAACCGACGTTTGGCTTCTTACCAGTCAGAAGTTCATAAGATGTCTTCTTGAAGAACTTGTGAAGATAAACTCTGTTGATGATGTGGCATGCAGTATCAATGGCTTCGGGCCAAAATTTTCTTGGAGTCTTGTATTCATCGAGCATCATGCGTGCCATCTCAATGAGCATTCTGTTCTTGCGCTCCATGATGCCATTTTGCTGAGGTGTGTATGGAGCAGAGAACTCATGCGTGATGCCCAAAGTATCAAGATAAATGTCGAGGCCGGCGTTCTTGAACTCAGTGCCATTGTCACTCCGGATGTGCTTGATCTTGACGCCATAATTCGTCATGGCTCAATTTGCGAAGCGCCTGAAGACATCCTGCACCTCATTCTTATAGAGAATTATGTGCACCCAAGTGTATCTCGCATAATCATCAACAATAATGAAGCCATAGAGATGTGCAGTAGTAGTAAGGGTAGAATAGTGAGTAGGGCCAAATAAGTCCATGTGTAGCAACTCGAAGGGACGTGAGGTGGTCATGATTGTCTTCGAGGGATGCTTGGCTCTAGTCATTTTCCCAGCTTCACATGCACCACATAGATGATCCTTCTTGAACTTGACGCCCTCGATGCCAATGATGTGCTTCTTCTTTGCGAGAGTGTGTAAGTTCCTCATGCCCGCATGTCCTAGCCGACGATGCCAGAGCCAGCACTCTGAAGCTTTTGCTAGAAGACATACGACAAGCTGTGGTCCCGCTGAGAAATCTACCATGTAAAGATCACCTCTTCGATAGCCTTTGAAGACTAAAGAATTGTCAGATTCCATTAGCACAAGACAACGATATTTTCCAAATATCACAATCATATTCAGATCACAGAGCATTGACACAGACATTAAGTTGTATCCAAGGGATTCAACAAGCATCACTTTATCCATGTGCTGATCCTTTGATAGCAACTCTACCAAGACCCAATACCTTGCTTTTACCAGTGTCAGCGAATGTGATGTAGCTTTTAGTAGATGGACGTAGGGTTGAATCCATGAGAAGACTTTGATCACTAGTCATGTGGTTGGTGCAGCCGCTGTCCATGATCCATTCAGTGGCTTTCAGAGTCGTACCCTATAGTGCAGTTAGCGGGATAGGCTTCACCAAGAGTATTGTGAAGCAGAAACATGTAGCGAACAAGCATATTATCAAAGTTGAGATTCTGGTTGGGCATGATAGGATGCTCGTCAAGAAACCCTGGGACAAAATACATGGTAAGACCATTCTGGCACTTTATCTTGCGTCCCACAAGATGTTTTAGGTCCCCAGCATTGGCGTCAGAAGTCTTGATTTCTGGCTAGAGACCTTTCCCTTTTCACCACGTGCCATGAAGCAGTAGGTTGGAGCAGAGTCATCCTCATCATCAGCTTCAGCTTCGGCGGTGTGACCATTATCTTCAGTATTGAAGATGGACTTGGCGACGAATGCCGAAGCCAGAGCCAGGCTTGCCACGCCTGAATCAGACTCCTCCTGAGACTCCACCTCCGCCTCCTCAGAAGCAGACTCCTCCTCTGAATCCATCTCCTTGCCAATAAATGCACGAGCCTTGCTTGATGAGGACTTCTTGTGAGACGAAGACTTTGATGAAGACTTTGAAGAAGACTTTGACAATTTCTTCTTCTTCTTGTCATCAGAATCATATTCCTTGCTCTTCTTCTTCTTCTTTGATTCCTTGTCCCACTGAGGACACTCAGAGATGTAGTGGCATGTCTTCTTGCATTTGTGACAAGTTCTCTTCTTGTAGTCATGAGATGAAGCATCATCGTTCTTTGAGCTGGATCTTGAAGACTTGCTGAAACAATTCTTCTTGGAGAACTTCTGGAACTTTCTCACAAGCATTGCAAGCTCTTTGCCAATGTCTTTAGGATCACCAGAACTACAGTCAGATTCTTCTTCAGATGAGGAAACGGCCTTAGCCTTCAAAGCATGGGATCGGCCATAGTTGGGGCCATAGATATCACGCTTCTCAGATAGCTGGAACTCATGTGTTTTGAGCCTCTCAAGTATATCAGACGGATCGAGATCTTTGAAGTCAGGACGTTCTTGTATCATCAAGGCTAGGGTGTCAAATGAGTTGTCAAGTGATCGCAGAAGCTTCTTCAAGATCTCATGCTTGGTGATCTCAGTAGCGCCAAGTGCACGAAGCTCATTAGTGATATCAGTGAGGCGATCAAACATGAGCTAAACATTCTCATTGTCATTCCTCTTTAAGTGGTTGAAGAGATTGTGAAGAACATCAATCCTTGAGTCTCTCTGAGTCGAGACGCCCTTGTTGACCTTCGACAGCCAGTCCCAGACTAGCTTCGCAGTTTCCAGTGCACTCACACGGCCGTACTGCCCTTTGGTCAGATGACCAAAGATGATGTTCTTGGCAGTTGAGTCCAGTTGCACGAACCTCTTGACATCAGCAGCGGTGACACCTTCACCGACCTTGGGAACGCCTGTCTTGACGACATACCAAAGGTCGACGTCAATGGCTTCAAGATGCATGCACATCTTATTCTTCCAGTAGGGGTAATCAGTGCCATCGAAGACTGGGCTCGCAGTGGAGACTTTGATTATCCCTGCAGTCGACATAGCTAAAACTCCAGGTGGTTAAATCGAATCACACAGAACAAGGGAGTACCTTGCTCTGATACCAATTGAAAGTGCTAGTTATCGACCAGAGGGGGGGTGAATAGGCGATTTTTACGAAAGTCTTCAAAACACGAGGGCTTTAAAGACAAACAGGTAATCTGAACCTATATGATATGCAGCGGAATGTAAACTACACTAGGCAAGTAAGCAGTTCAGTGAAAGAACGAAGACTAACAGCAGCTAGGTAGATAGGATCAGAATGGAAGACAGTACGAAGCCAAACAGATATAAGTCTTCACTCAGTGAAGTCAAATGGATCAGGCAGGCAAGCAATGACTTCACGAAGACAAACTAAAAAGTAAGGAGTGTAGGGGATAGAACCAGTTGCTTGGTGAAGACAAGGATTTGGTAGACCAGTTCCAGTTGCTGTGACAACTGTACGTCTGGTTAGGGAGGCTGAGATTGAACTCAGAAGACTGTGTCTTCATCTTATTCCCCTAGAGCTAAGAACACTTAGTCCTCGCCCTATCACTCAGGTAAGTCTTCAAGGTAGACTTCCAAACCTTCATAGACCTCGTTCACGGGCAATCCACAATGACTCTTGGATCCTCAGAACGTGACACCTAACCGGCTGGAGGATGCACAGTCCTCAAGTGTAACAAGTCTTCAGATCACGCAGACAAAAAGACTTCAGTGATGCCTAACACTCTTTGGCTCTGGGTGTTTTGGGCTTTGTCCTCGCAAGGATTTCTCTCTCAAAGGCTTCGGAGGTGGGTTGCTCTCAAACGACAAAAGCCGTGCACTAACTCTGAGCTGCCACCAATTTATGGTGTAGGAGGTGGGCTATTTATAGCCAGGAGGCAACCCGACCTGATATGTCCAAAATGACCCTGCGTCACTAAGGAACCGACACATGTCCAACGGTCGGATTTCAAACACACGCGGCAGCTTGGCTCGGGCTACAAGCAAAGCTGACTCATCCAGCTCTGGATAAGATTTGCTCGCATTGTCTTCGCTCGAAGACATTAGGATTTGGTTGAGCATCACATCAGTCACTCTGACTTTGTTCACTTGGACCCCACTTAACAGTATGGTGGTTCCTATGACTCAATAAAGAAGAAAAGGAAACTACAAAACAACTATGTCTTCGCACTCCATAGTCTTCAAGTGAATGTCCTCACATGTCATTATCTTCATCATGAATGTCTTCACGAACCACCATTGTCTTCACACATTTTTAGGGGTCATCTCTGGTAGGTAAACCGAATCAATGAGGGACTACTACCTGTGTTATCCTGCAATTCTCACAAACACATTAGTCCCTCAACCAAGTTTGTTGTCAATACTCCAAAACCAACTAGGGGTGGCACTAGATGCACTTACAGTGACATGCACTAACCTTTTGTCAGTTAAATCATCAGTCAAATTACATGGGGGACTAATAAACCACGACAGAGGTAGTACTAGTGTAGAGGGCGGCGTGGCATGGGAGTCTCACCCCGCTCATGGCGCGGTAGTAAAGCCGTCATATCACAAAACCCCACCACTCCAGGTAATAAGTGGCCTGGTAAAATAAACAGACAAGCAACCATCACATCCCTTTGTCTTTTTTGCATTTCATCTCTCTGCATTTACTTTATCCGGTTCATCTCGCACACTCGATCCCTAGATACTACTCCTAGTATCCCTAGCTATTACTCCTAGTATCCCTAGCTACTACTCCTAGGGCCAGTTCTTTTGGCGGCTTAAAATATAAGCCATCTCTTCCCCAGCTTTTCCCATAAGGCGCCTCACTCATTCATTTGGGCTTCTAAACTAAGTAGCTATGGGATTACTAATCTAGAAGCCTAAAAGAACTGGCCCCTGGTACTCCTAGTAGTAGTACTCAAGTTGGAATTCCAATTGCACGGCACAACTTGTTACGCAAAAAATTCGATACAGGGTGTACGAAGCGGTTTGGGAATTTGCATGCCTTCCCGACCAGTGAGATAGTCCATACAAAGTACAATAGAGAAATAACCACAGAGAAGGAAGCTAAAAGTAAACAATCAAATGAGCATTTTTGCATTTCTTTTGCATTGAATCGTTTCACAAGCTTGACTAGTGTTGTTTTTCTACTTTTACAAAAATCGCACCATAATGTTAAAACGTGCATTTGCATGTACATAAGTAATAGTAGTAGCACAGTCTGCAAGCATATATAGAGAGACATGTAGTGCGATATATAGTTAAGTTTGTGCTATATGCACATACTTACAAAATGCGTACGGATACACAAGGTTTCCCAACTTTTCCTTTTACATACTTAATTAAGGATGCTAATAATTCCCGAACGTTCGGGATTTATCATTTCCATCCCAAAACTAATGAGATTGCCTTACGAAACTAAATTATTCCTAATAAAAGCCACAGCGCTCGAAGGAGCACTTGCGGCGCGCCAGGAGTGCCCTGGTGCGTGGCCATTTCCCAGCGCGGCGACACAACGCCTCTTCCTCAGCCTCACAACTCGTGAGGTGCTGATTGGCGGCTTGCCGGCGGGCGAGCGTGATCTCACCGGTCTGGTGATCCGGCGCCAACAGGTACTCCTCCTCGCTGGAAGCGTGCACCCGGTCCACGTACCGCCAAGCGTAGATGATGTGCTTGGGCCCGACTGCACTCAGGGCTTTGGCAGGGGCGTCCTCCGCCACCCTCACGGCCCTCGACGAGCCTTTTGCCAAAAAGCCAATTGCCTGACTCTCTCGGACACGACATAGGCCTGCCAGGCAGCATGCCTCGCGGCGCGCTTCTCTTCCTCGGCCTTCTTCTCCGCCTCTATTTTGGCGCGCTCTGCCAGAGGCAAAGCCTCCCACAAGGCGACCTCCATTTCTTTCCAAAGCTCCTCAAGGCTGGGGGGCTCGGCGGGCGGTGCGACATTCTCCTCGTAACGGGGAGCCGACGCGTCCTCCGACGCGCGTGCTGGCGAGACTGGGAACACAGTCGCGTCCACCTTGATGCGTTGTGGCGAGGAGCGGAACGCCGACGCATCCACCTCGACGCGTCGCGGCAAGGAGCGAAACACCGACGCGTCCTCCTTGACTAGTGGCAGCGAGGAACGGAACGGCAACGCGTGACCCTCCGCGCGGGGCAGCGAGGGGCGCCTAGGGCTTGGGAGGGGCGATGCTATGGTGGTCGACGTGAGAGGGAGGGGGAGGAGATAGCGACGAATGTGAGCGTTCTTCCGAATGCCATGGGAGGAGCAGTATTTATAGCGAGCAATAGCACACCTACGTAAGATATGTTGCATGATTAACGTAGCAGCTAGGTGGGCATATTTTTGTTGGACTAAATTACGGGGGAGGTGAAAATATTGCTGGTCACAACGGATTGGATGAGCATGGGGGGAGGAGAGTCATGCTTGCAGATTTTTTTCACACGGGGTGGAGTGGTGGGACTGCTGGAGGGAGAAGGAGAGTCAAGCAGGCAGATTGTTTTCACACATGGAGAGGAAAAGATTTGGAGACGAACGGGCTTCCTGCCTGGGGAATGGTGCATAATAAGTCATCTTACATGCAATGAACTGACCATTGCATGTCGGGCTAGGTATAGTCTCAAGTCATTAAAAACATACACGCCCCACACATGTTCAGATTTCAAGGTGCACTAAATTATTCCATGCGATGATTAAGGCTGGCCATAGTGGTGGTATCTTAGCTGGTATCATGCACACGGGAATAGCAAACATGCGGATGTGGCAAAGAATTAAAGAAGAGAGGGGGAGTTAGAGTAACATAGGTAGATACCGTGTCATGTTAAATACTATGCTACTTTGTGTCATGCATGGCACTATAAAGGTAGTCCCGTAACATACACTAGTATCATGCACATGATACTAGTATATGATACTTTCCACTATGAGTAGCCTAAAGAGAATATTGACTGATGCATGTAAAAATCTTTGCCATTTACTAGTCATGCATGCATGCAATGCGATAATGCATTGGTAAACACATTTTTTGTGAAGAATGAGAGCATTAGTTGAGTACTTTTGCAGACTACAAAACTATTCCACTGCCTCTATCTTGGAAAGAGTAGGTGAACTTTTTGAATCGAGCCCTTTAAACTAGAAGAGAGGTAGTAGTACTCTAATAGCTAACCTTGTTGTGATGACTAGATAGGACATGGCACGCACCTGGACGGAGGAACTAGTCTGCATTGTGCATATAAGTTTTGTCTGAAGTCAATGTACCTCTACTTTGACCAAACTTATAGAAAAATGTATCAACATTCACAATGTCAAAACAATATTTTTATACTCATTATGAAATGTAGTTTCATAAAATATATATTTGGTATTGTAGATATTGACATTTTTAGTATAAGTTTGGTCAAACTTTGACTTGACACAAATCTTACGCGGAGTAAAAAGGATCAGAGGGAGTATCATGCAAGCGGAGTAGGCAAAAAAAATTGCTCATTTATAGCCATCCGAAGTCTCAAAGGGCGCGACCGCGCGAGGGAGGCAAAGGTCGTGGGAGGCGCGACGGTTGACGGAATTAAGTGAAGTTACATGCACGCGCCGGCATGGCGTGCGAACACGCAGAAGCTATACCGTCAGGCCTACGATGTGGGTCTAGTAGACATGACATCTAGTGGGTCCCGCATAGTACTCGAGAACTCTTTGGGGGCATGCAGCCGTTTATCCACCGGGAAAGCCACCACCCCACGCCGTTCGCACGCCCTACTCATCCCCGTCTTCTACCTTACAACAGTTCGCTCCCAGTCATCCCATCCTTTCACATTACACCAGTTCCACTTCTCCTAACCCGCCTCCAAAATCCATGGCCTCCCAAATCTCCATGATCGGCGTGAGTACAAGGTTAGAACCATCACCGGCGATGAGTTCATTGTCATCTACACCCGTAGATCCGCGACGGTGGAAGCATGCCTTGGTCGCTTCCTACGCATGTTCAAAAGTTCAAAGGATGAGTAGGTCACTGGGCTAGATGTTGAGTACACCACAGTCCTGGAAAAGGAGAAGCTTCTAAAGGTGGCAGAGATGAAGAAGCCCGCCGTGATCCAGGTTTGCGTACATCACATGTGCTTGGTCTACCACATATGCCATGCCGACGTTAGGTGCCAGGATTTTGTGTTCTCCCTCAAGGACAAAAGAGTGAAATTTGTTACTGTAGACTTTACGAACGACAGGAGAGTCCTGGATCGGATAGGCCTTGTTGTAGGCCAGCCCTTCGATCTCCAGAAGGGAAGCCTGCTGTCCTCCTCTCAGCCTTCAATGCTAACCCTGGCAGCAGCCATGATTGATCCTTCGTACGCTCAACTAAGGAAACCTCACCCGGAGTTTCATCATGCATGGGAGTCAAAGACAATAGATGAAGATCACATCGTGTACGCAGCAACAAATGCCTACCTTTGTTTAAATATCTACAAGGGTTGGATGAAGAAGCAGAGCCCAGTGTCCAGTTCAAGTAAAGAAGTGTCGGCAAAGAGGAAGAGGAAGAGGGACAAGGACAAAGTCGAGGACGTGGACTCGGACTCCGAGTAAGGTGGCAGTGTCGTTGCTCGTTCTACTGCAGTGTCAAGCGGACTAGTTGCTTAGTTTTATTTCAGGGGTGTGTTGTGCTGAGCCCCCAGCAGAACTATGTTCTTTCTCATTATTTGAACTCTTTAGTACATACAGTAGTACTAGTATGTCTTACTATTGTTCTTCTTGTAGTTGGTACTATTACTCGTATCTTCACGTTCCTACTGTACTTAATACGTACTAGTAGTATAATTTGGGTCAATCGATTTGTGAAAGAAGTTCGACGAAGCAAAGGAAGAAGACGGCAGAGAAGCTACCCCAGTATTTGAAGGAAATATGCCCTAGAGGCAATAATAAAGTTGTTATTTTATATTTCCTTATTCATGATAAATGTTTATTATTCATGCGAGAATTTTATTGATCGGAAACCTAAATACATGTGTGAATACATAGACAAACACCGTGTCCCTAGTGAGCCTCTACTTGACTAGCTCGTTGATCAAAGATGGTTAAGGTTTCCTAACCATAAACATGAGTTGTCATTTGATAACGGGATCACATCATTAGGAGAATGATGTGATGGACAAGACCCATCCGTTAGCCTAGAATTATGATCATTCAGTTTTATTGCTATTGCTTTCTTTATGTCAAATACATATTCCTTCGACTATTAGATTATGCAACTCCCGAATACCGGAGGAATACCTTGTGTGCTATCAAATGTCACAACATAAGTGGGTGATTATAAAGATGCTCTACAGGTATCTCCGAAGGTGTTTGTTGAGTTGGCATAGATCGAGATTAGGATTTGTCACTCCGAGTATCGGAGAGGTATCTCTAGGCCTTCTCGGTAACACACATCATAAGCTTGCAATCAAACGACTGAGGAGTTAGTCACGAGGTGATGTATTACATAACAAGTAAAGAGACTTGATAGTAACGAGATTGAACTAGGTATGAATATACCGACGATCGAATCTCGGGCAAGTAACATACCGATAGATAAAGGGAATAACGTATGTTGTCATAACGGTTCGACCGATAAAGATCTTCATAGAATATGTAGGAGCCAATATGAGCATCCAGCTTTCGCTATTGGTTATTGACCGGAGAGGTGTATCCGTCATGTCTAGATAGTTCTCAAACCCGTAGGGTCCGCACGCTTAATGTTCGATGATGATTTAGTATTATATGAGTTATGTGATTTGATGACCAAATGTTGTTTAGAGTCCCGGATGAGATCACAGACATGACGAGGAGTCTCGAAATGGTTGAGAGGTAAAGATTGATCTATAGGACAATAGTATTCGGACACCAGAAGTGTTCCGGAGTGTATTGGGTACTTATCAGAGTACCGGAGGGGTTACCGGAACCCCCGAGAGGAATACATGGGCCATATGGGCCATGAGAGGAGAGCACACCAGCCCACAAGGAAAAAGGAGGCCGAATTGGGAGAAGGAAAAAGGGGTTCGCCCCCCCCCCCCTTCCTTCCTCTCTTCCCCCTTCCCTTTCTTCTCCGATTAAATAAGGCAGGGGGCGCCCCCTGGCTGCTCCCTCCTCCCCCCACCTATATATATGTGGGAGGGGGGCACCTAGGACACACAACATCAATTGTTAGCCGTGTGCGACGCCCCCCTCCACAGTTTACACCCCCGGTCATATTCTCGCACTGTTTAGGCGAAGCCCTGCGAGGATCACTTCACCATCACCGTCACCACGCCGTCGTGCTGACGGAACTCATCTACTACCTCGACACCTTGCTGGATCAAGAAGACGAGGGATGTCACCGAGCTGAACGTGTGCAGAACTCGGAGGTGCCTTATGTTCGGTACTTGATCGGTCGGAGCTAGAAGAAGTTCGACTACATCAACCGCGTTGTCAAACACTTCCGCTTACGGTCTACGAGGGTACGTAGACACACTCTCCCCCTCGTTGCTATGCATCTCCAAGGATAGATCATTGCGTGTGAGTAGAATTTTTGTTGTTTTCCATGCAACATTTCCCAACAGTGGCATCCGAGCCAGGTCTATGCGTAGATGATATGCACGAGTAGAACACAAAGAGTTGTGGGCGATGATAGTTATACTGCTTACCACCAACGCCTTATTTTGATTCGGCGGTATTATGGGATGAAGCGGCCTGGAGCAACCTTACATGTCCATGCACATGAGACCGGTTCCACCGACAGACATGCAACTAGTTTTGCATAAAGGTGGCTGGCGTGTGTCTATTTCTCCTACTTTAGTTGAATCGAATTTGACTGCAATCGGTCCTTGAAGAAGGTTAAAACAGCAAACTTGACGAAACACCGTTGTGGTTTTTGATGCGTAGGTAAGAATGGTTCTTGCTAGAAGCCCATAGCAGCCACGTAAAACTAGCAACAACAAAGTAGAGGACGTCTAACTTGTTTTTGCAGGGCATGTTGTGATGTGATATGGTCAAGACATGATGTGATATACATTATTGTATGAGATAATCATGTTTTGTAAAAGTTATCGGCAACCGGCAGGAGCCTTATGGTTGTCTCTTTATTGTATGAAATGCAAACGCCATGTAATTGCTTTACTTTATCAGTATGCATTAGCGATAGTTGTAGAAGCAATATTGGTGAGACAACCACGACACAACGATGGAGATCAAGGTGTCGAGCTGGTGATGATGTAGATCATGACGATGCTTTGGAGATGGAGATCAAAAGCACAAAATGATGATGGCCATATCATGTCACATATTTTGATTGCATGTGATGTTTATCTTTTATGCATCTTCTTTTTCTTAGTACGGCGGTAGCATTATAAGATAATCCATTCATTAAATTTCAAGGTAAAAGTGTTCTCCCTGAGTATGCACCATTGCTACAGTTCGTCGTGTTGAGACACCACGTGATGATCGGGTGTGATAGACTCTACGTTCACATACAACAGGTGCAAGACAATTTTGCACATGCGGAATACTTGGGTTAAACTTGACGAGCCTAGCATGTACAGACATGGCCTCGGAACACTGGAGACCGAAAGGTTGAACGTGAATCATATAGTAGATATGATCAACATAGAGATGTTCACCATTGATGACTACCCCATCTCACGTGATGATCGGACATGGGTTAGTTGATTTGGATCACGTATCACTTAGATGACTTGAGGGATGTCTAATTTAGTGGGAGTTCTTAAGTAATTTGATTAATTGAACTTAATTTATCATGAACGTAGTCCTGATAGTATTTGCATATCTATGTTGTAGATCAATAGCTCGCGATATAGCTCCCCTATTTTTGATACGTTCCTAGAGAAAAATAAGTTGAAAGATGATAGTAGCAATGATGCGGAGTGGGTCTGTGATCCGAGGATTATCCTCATTGCTGCATAGAAGAATTATGTCCTTGATGCACGCTAGGTGACAGACCTTTTGCAGGAGCGGATGCAGACGTTATGAATGTTTGGCAAGCTCAATATGATGACTACTTAATAGTTTAGTGCGCCATACTTTACGGCTTAGAACCGGGACTTCAAAAACATTTTGAACGCCACGGAGCATTTGAGATGTTCCAAGAGCTGAAATTGATATTTCAGACTCATGCCCGTGTCAAGAGGTATGAGACCTCTGACAAGTACTTTACCTACAAGATGGAGGAGAATAGCTCAACCAGTGAGCATATGCTCAGAATGTCTGGGTACTACAATCGCTTGAATCAAGTGGGAGTTAATCTTCCAGATAAGATAGTGATTGACAAAGTTCTCTAGTCACTATCACCAAGCTACTAGAACTTCATGATGAACTATAATATGCAAGGGATGACGAAAATGATTTCCGAGCTCTTCGTGATACTGAAATCGGTGAAGTTAGAAATCAAGAAAGAGCATCAAGTGTTGATGGTTAACAAGACCACTAGTTTCAAGAAAAAGGGCGAGGGAAAGAAAGGGAACTTCAAGAAGAATGGCAAGCAAGTTGTCGCTTCCATGAAGAAGCCCAAAGCTGGACCCAAGCCTGAAACTGAGTGCTTCTACTACAAAGGAAATGGTCACTGGAAGCGGAACTGCCCCAGATACTTGGCAGATAAGAAGGATGGCAAAGTAAACAAAGGTATATTTGATATACATGTTATTGATGTGTACTTTACTAGTGTTTATAGCAATCCCTCGGTATTTGATATTGGTTCAGTTGCTAAGAGTAGTAACTCGAAACAGGAGTTGCAAAATAAACAGAGACTAGTTAAGGACGAGGTGATGATGTTTGTTGAAAGTAATTCCAAGGTTGATACGATCACCATCGCACACTCCCTCTACCTTCGGGATTAGTGTTGAACCTATATAAATGTTATTTGGTGTTTGCGTTGAGCATGAATATGATTAGATCATGTTTATTGCAATACGGTTATTCATTTAAGTTAGAGAATAATTGTTATTCTGTTTACATGAATAAAACCTTTTATGGTCATACACCCAATGTGAATGGTTTATTGAATCTCGATCATACTAATACACATATTCATAATATTGATGCCAAAAGATGCAAAGTTGATAATGATAGTGCAACATATTTGTGGCACCGCCATTTAGGTCATATTGGTGTAAAGTGCGTGAAGAAACTCCATGCAGATGGACTTTTGGAATCACTTGATTATGAATCATTTGATACTTGCGAACCATGCCTCATGGGCAAGATGACTAAAACTCCGTTCTCCGGAACAATAGAGCGAGCTAGTGACTTATTGGAAATAATGCATACCGATGTATGCGGACCGATGAGTATTGAAGCACGCGGCGGGTATCATTATTTTCTGACCTTCACAAATGATTTGAGTAGATATGGGTATGTCTACTTAATGAAACACAAGTCTGAAACATTTGAAAAGTTCAAAGAATTTCAGAGTGAAGTGGAGAATCATCGTAACAAGAAAATAAAGTTTCTATGATCTGATCGCGGAGGCGAATATTTGAGTTACGAGTTTGGCCTTCATTTAAAACAATGTGGAATAGTTTCACAACTCACGCCACCTGGAACACCATAGCGTAATGGTGTGTCCGGATGTCGTAACCATACTTTATTAGATATGGTGAGATCTATGATGTCTCTTACCGATTTGCCACTATCGTTTTGGGGTTATGCATTAGAGACAACTGCATTCATGTTAGATAGGGCACCGTCTAAATCCGTTGAGACAACACCGTATGAATTGTGGTTTGGCAAGAAACCTAAGCTGTCGTTTCTTAAAGTTTGGGGTTGCGACACTTATGTCAAAAGGCTTCAGCCAGATAATCTTGAACCCAAATCGGAGAAGTGCGTCCTCATAGGATACCCTAAGGAAACAATTTGGTGCACCTTCTACCACAGATCCGAAGGCAAGATCTTTGTTGCCAAGAATGGAACCTTTCTAGAGAAGGAGTTTCTTTCGAAAGAAGTGAGTGGGAGGAAAGTAGAACTTGATGAGGTAATTGTACCTTCTCTCAATTTGGAAAGTAGCACATCAGATAAATCCGTTCCCATGATGCCTACACCAACTAGAGAGGAAGCTAATGATGATGATCATGAAACTTCATATCAAGTTAATACTAGACCTCGTAGGTCGAACAGAGCACGTTCCGCACCAGAGTGGTACGAAAATCCTGTCCTGGAAGTCATGTTATTAGACCATGACGAACCTACGAACTATGAAGAGCTATGATGAGCCCAAATTCTGACAAATGGCTTGAGGCCATGAAATCTGAGATAGGATCCATGTATGAGAACAAAGTGTGGACTTTGGTGGACTTGCCCGATGATCGGCAAGCCATTGAGAATAAATGGATCTTCAAGAAGAAGACAGACGCTGATGGTAATGTCACCATCTACAAAGCTTGACTTGTCGCGAAAGGTTTTCGACAAGTTCAAGGGGTTGACTATGATGAGACCTTCTCACCCATAGAGATGCTTAAGTCCTTCCGAATCATGTTAGCAATTGCCGCATTTTATAATTATGAAATCTGGCAAATGGATGTCAAAAACTGCATTCCTTAATGGATATTAAAGCAGAGTTGTATATGATGCAACCAGAAGTTTTTGTCGATCCTAAAGGTGCTAACAAAGTGTGCAAGCTCCAGCGATCCATCTATGGACTGGTGCAAGCATCTCGGAGTTGGAATATATGCTTTGGTGAGGTGATCAAAGCATATGGTTTTATACAGACTTATGGTGAAGCCTGTATTTACAAGAAAGTGAGTGGGAGCTCTGTAGTATTTCTGATATTATATGTGGATGACATATTGTTGATTGGAAATGATATAGAATTTCTGAATACCATAAAAAGGATAATTGAATAAGAATTTTCAATGAAAGACCTCTGTGAAGCTACTTATATATTGGGCATCAAGATCTATAGGGATAGATCGAGATGCTTAATAGGACTTTCACAAAGCACGTACCTTGACAAGATTTTGAAGAAGTTCAAAATGGATCAGTCAAACAAAGGGTTCTTGCCTGTGTTGCAAGGTGTGAAGTTGAGTAAGACTCAAAACCCGACCACGGCAGAAGATAGAGAGAGAATGAAGTCACTCCCTATGCGTCAGCCATAGGTTCTATAAAGTATTCCATGCTGTGTACCTTGCCATGAGTTTGGCAAGGGGGTACAATAGTGATCCAAGACTAAGGAGATATTTCGCGATTATGGAGGTAATAAAGAGTTCGTTGTAAAGGGTTACATCGATGAAAGCTTTGATGCCGATTCAGAAGACTCTGAGTCTCAATCTGGATACATATTGAAAGTGGGAGCAATTAGCTAAAGTAGCTCCATGCAGAGCTGTTGGGAAACGTATCATGCAATTTCAAAAAAATCCCTACGCTCACGCAAGATCTATCTAGGAGATGCATAGCAACGAGAGGGGGAGAGTGTGTCCATGTACCCTCGTAGACCGAAAGCGGAAGCGTTTGCTTAACGCGGTTGATGTAGTCGAACGTCTTCTCGTTCCAATCGATCGAGTACCGAACGTACGGCACCTCCGAGTTCTGCACACATTCAGCGTGATGATGTCCCTCGAGCTCTTGATCCAGTAGAGGGTCAAGGATGTAGATGAGTTCCGTCAGCACGAAGGCGTGGTGACGGTGATGGTGATGTGATCCGCGCAGGGCTTCGCCTAAGCACCACGAGAATATGACCGGAGGCGTAAACTGTGGAGGGGGCGCCGCACACGGCTTGGAACAATTGTTGTGTGTTCTAAGGGCGCCCCCCCCCCCCCATATATAAAGGAGGGAGGGAGAGGAGGCCGGCCCTAGGTGCGCCCCAAGTAGGAGGAGTCCTACTTGGGGTCCTAGTAGGATTCGCCCCCCCCCCCCTTCCTTTTACCGGAGGGGGAAAGGGGGAAGGAGAGAGAGGGGGAGATGGAAAGGGGGGCGCCGCCCCCTCCCCTAGTCCTATTCAGTCTCCTCCCTGGTGGGGGGTGCGCCACCCCTTTGTGGGCTGGTGTGCCTCCCTCCTATGGCCCATATCTTTCCCCCGGGGGTTCCGCTAACCCCTCCGGTACTCCGATATGTACCCGATACATTCCGGAACACTTTCGGTGTCCGAATACTACCTTACAATATATCAATCTTTACCTCTCGACCATTTTGAGACTCCTTGTCATGTCCGTGATATCATCCGGGACTCCGAACAACCTTCGGTCACCAAAACACATAACTCATATAATACAAATCGTCATCGAACGTTAAGCGTGCGGACCCTACGGGTTCGAGAACTATGTAGACATGACCAAGACACCTCTCCGGTCAATAACCAATAGCGAAACCTGGATGCTCATATTGGTTCCCACATATTCTACGAAGATCTTGATCGATTGAACCGCAATGACAACATACGTTATTCCCTTTGTCATCGGTATGTTACTTGCCTGAGATTCGATCGTCGGTATCTTCATACCTAGTTCAATCTCGTTACTGGCAAGTCTCTTTACTCGTTCCGTAATGCATCATCCATCAACTAACTCATTAGTCACATTGCTTGCAAGGCTTCATATGATGTGCATTACCGAGAGGGCCCAGAGATACCTCTCCAATACTAGGAGTGACAAATCCTAATCTCGATCTATGCCAACCCAACAAACACCTTCGAAGATACCTATAGAGCATATTTATAATCACCCAGTTACATTGTGATGTTTGATAGCACACAAGGCATTCTTCCGGTGTCCGGGAGTTGCGTAATCTCATAGTCGGAGGAATATGTATTTGACATGAAGAAAGCAGTAGCAATAAAACTGAACGATCATTATGCTATGCTAACGGATGGGTCTTGCCCATCACATCATTCTCCTAATGTTGTGATCCCGTTCATCAAATGACAACACATGTCCATGGCTAGGAAACTTAAGCATCTTTGATCAACGAGCTAGTCTAGTAGAGGCATACTAGGGACACGGTGTTTTGTCTATGTATTCACACATGTATCAAGTTTCCGGTTAATACAATTCTAGCATGAATAATAAACATTTATCATGAATAAGGAAATATAAAATAACAACTTTATTATTGCCTCTAGCGCATATTTCCTTCAGTCTCCCACTTGCACTAGAGTCAATAATCTAGATTACATTGTAATGATTCTAACACCCATGGAGTCTTGGTGCTGATCATGTTTTGCTCGTGGAAGAGGCTTAGTCAACGGGTCTGCCACATTCAGATACGTATGTATTTTGCAAATCTCTATGTCTCCTTCCTTGACCAAATCTCAGATGGAGTTGAAGCATCTCTTGATGTGTTTGGTCTTTTTGTGAAATCTGGATTCCTTCGCCAAGGCAATTGCTCCAGAATTGTGAAAAAAGATTTTCATTGGACCCGATGATCTAGGTATTACACCTAGATCGGATATGAACTCCTTCATCCAGACTCCTTCATTTGCTGCTTTCGAAGCAGCTATGTACTCCGCTTCACACGTAGATCCCGCCACGACGCTCTGTTTGGAACTGCACCAACTGACAGCTCCACCATTCAATAAAAATACGTATCCAGTTTGTGACTTAGAGTCATCCGAATTAGTGTCAAAGCTAGCGTCGACGTAACCACTTACGACAAGCTCTTTGTGACCTCCATAAACGAGAAACATATCCCTAGTCCTTTTCAGGTACTTCAGGATGTTCTTGACCGCTGTCCAGTGATCCACTCCTAGATTACTTTGGTAACTCCCTGCTAAACTTATAGCAAGGCACACATTAGGTCTGGTACACAGCATAGAATACATGAAAGAACATATGGCTGAGGCATAGGGAATGACTATCATTTTCTCTCTATCTTCTGCAGTGGTCGGGCATTGAGTCTGACTCAATTTCACACCTTATAACACAGGCAAGAACCCTTTCTTTGACTGGTCCATTTTGAACTTCTTCAAAACTTTATCAAGGTATGTGCTTTGTGAAAGTCCTATCAAGCATCTTGATCTATCACTATAGATCTTGATGCCCAATATATAAGCAGCTTCACCGAGGTCTTTCATTGAAAAACTTTTATTCAAGTATCCTTTTATGCTATTCAGAAATTCTACATCATTTCCAATCAACAATATGTCATCCACATATAATATTAGAAATGCTATAGAGCTCCCACTCACTTTCTTGTAAATACAGGCTTCTCCAACTCTGAGATGCTTGCACCAGTCCATAAATGGATCGCTAGAGCTTGCACACTTTGTTAGCACCTTTAGGATCGACAAAACCTTCTGGTTGCATCATATACAACTCTTCTTTAAGAAATCCATTAAGGAATGCAATTTTGACATCCATTTTCCAGATTTCATAATCATAAAATGCGGCAATTGCTAACTTGATTCGGACAGACTTTAAGCATCGCTACGGGTGAGAAAGTCTCATCGTAGTCAACTTCTTGAACTTGTCAAAAACCCTTTGCAACAAGTCGAGCTTTATAGACAGTAACATTACCATCAGCGTCAGTCTTCTTCTTGAAGATCCATTTATTCTCTATGGGTCGCCGATCATCGGGCAAATCCACCAAAGTCCACACTTTGTTCTCATACATGGATCCTATCTTAGATTTCATGGCCTCAAGCCATTTTTCGGAATCTGGGCTCATCATAGCTTCTTCGTAGTTCGTAGGTTCGTCATGGTCAAGTAACATGACTTCCAGAACAGGATTACCATACCACTCTGGTGCGGATCATGCCCTGGTTGACCTACGAGGTTCTGTAGCAACTTGATCTGAAGTTTCATGATCATTATCATTAGCTTCCTCTCCAGTTGGTGTAGGCATCACGGGAACGTATTTCTCGGATGAGCTACTTTCCAAATTGAGAGAAGGTACAATTACCTCATCAAGTTCTACTTTCCTCCCACTCACTTCTTTCAAGAGAAACTCCTTCTCTAGAAAGGTTCCATTCTTCGCAACAAAGATCTTGCCTTCGGATCTGTGGTAGAAGGTGTACCCAATTATTTCCTTAGGGTATCCTATGAAGACGCACTTCTCCGATTTGGGTTCGAGCTTATCAGGCTGAAGCCTTTTGACATAAGCATCGCATCCCCAAACTTTAAGAAACTACAGCTTAGGTTTATTGCAAAACCACAGTTCATACGGTGTCGTCTCAACGGATTTTGACGGTGCCCTGTTTAACGTGAATGCAGCTGTCTCTAATGCTTAACCCCAAAACGATAGTGGTAAATCGGTAAGAGACATCATAGATCACACCATATCTAATGAAGTGCGGTTACGACGTTCGGACACACCATTACGCTGTGGTGTTCCAGGTGGCGTGAGTTGTGAAACTATTCCACATTGTTTTAAATGAAGGCCAAACTCGTAACTCAAATATTCACCTCCACGATAAGATCATAGAAACTTTATTTTCTTGTTACGATGATTCTCCACTTCACTCTGAAATTCTTTGAACTTTTCAAATGTTTCAGACTTGTGTTTCGCTAAGTAGATATACCCATATCTGCTCAATTCATCTGTGAAGGTCAGAAAATAACGATACCCGCCATGAGCCTCAACACTCATCGGACGACATACATCTATATGTATTAATTCCAATAAGTCATTGGCCTGTTCCATTGTTCCGGAGAACGGAGTTTTAGTCATCTTGCCCATAAGGCACGATTCGCAAGTATCAAATGATTCATAATCAAGTGATTCCAAAAGTCCATCTGCATGGAGTTTCTTCATGCGCTTTACACCGATATGACCTAAACGGCAGTGCCACAAATAAGTTGCACTATCATTATCAACTTTGCATCTTTTGGCATCAATATTACGAATATGTGTATCACCACGATCGAGATTCAACAGGAATAGACCACTCTTCAAGGGTGCATGACCATAAAAGATATTACTCATATAAATAGAACAACCATTATTCTCTGATTTAAATGAATAACCGTCTCGCACTAAACAAGATCCAGATATAATGTTCATGCTCAACGCTGGCACCAAATAACAATTATTCAGGTCTAAAACTAATCCCGAAGGTAGATGTAGAGGTAGTGTTCCGACGGCGATCACATCGAACTTGGAACCATTCCAGACGCGCATCGTCACCTCGTCCTTAGCCAATCTTCGTTTAATCCGTAGTCCCTGTTTCGAGTTACAAATATGAGCAACCGAACCGGTATCAAATACCCAGGCACTACTACGAGAATTAGTAAGGTACACATCAATAACATGTATATCAAATATACATTTGTTCACTTTGCCACCCTTCTTATCCGCCAAATACTTGGGGCAGTTCAGCTTCTAGTGACTAGTCCCTTTGCAGTAGAAGCACTAAGTTTCAAGCTTGGGTCCAGCTTTGGGTTTCTTCCCGGGAGTGACAACTTGCTTGCCATTCTGCTTGAAGTTCCCCTTCTTTACCTTGCCCTTCTTGTCGGTGTACTAAGTATTGGGCCTTAGTACCCCATACTTGTGCACGGGCAGTGGCAGCCACTCCTGCGGCAAGGCTTGTCGGGGGAGCAGCTGAAGATTGATTCAAGGTTAATTCAAGGTTATCAAGAGAGCTATTCAAGCCAAGAATGAGAAGACAAGGAAGGCTAAAGGCCGTAGGCTCAGCCCCGGCAAGGATCTTGTCGGGGTAGCCTGCGAAGACCGTAAATTTAGCCCCCGGCAAGATCTTGCCGGGAGGCCCCGACAAGGTTCCGCCGCTGTGCCATCGCTCCAGCGCAGCGAACAGCCTGACAGATGGGTTTTGTCCTCCTAGGTGCGTGGCGAGACGCCAGTGGAGGAGGGCTTAAGCGGTGCTGATGGGATGGCTCCTTTTTCCATCCCCAAGAAAGTAAGGACACCTAGACGGACACCTCATGGTGCATTAAATGTGTTTGTCCTAAGTTATCAGTGGTTAGGTATGCCAACCCTGTAGCTACTTTCCACCTCAATGTATATGCAGATGCCACTGTTGGTGACCCCTTTGGGCATATAAAAGGAGGCCCAAGGCAACTGCTACAGGGGGAACTCTCTCGGCCCATTCTGCATGTGTAGCTGCTGCTTGAACTTACTGTTCATCGCAAGCGCTCCAGGAGCCTGGGCACGAACTGATAATAAACCAAAAGCAGGAATAGGGTTTTACGCTAATGAGCGGCCCGAACCTGGGTAAAATCCCCTCGCGTTGATCATCGGTTCTGCTCTTTGTGCAATCCTCTCTCCCTGCCGAATCGTAAAGGGGTCCCTAGGATCCCATAGGTGTTGTTTCCCACGACATTCTTCTTGAAACTAGTGGTTTTGTTAACCATCAACACTTGATGCTCCTTCTTGATTTCTACCTCCGCAGCCTTGAGCATTGCGAAGAGCTCGGGAATAGTCTTTTCCATCCCTTGCATATTGTAGTTCCCGCGACATCTTTGGCGCGCCAGGTAGGGGGCATCGAGGTTGCGCGAACCTGATCCTGTGATCAACGCGTCAATTTCTTCACCATGCCACCCAAGAAGAAGGGCGTGGCAGTAGCTGTTCCAGATCCAAGCCAGGCGAGCGGCGTCATTCGCAGTGGCGACGGCAACCCGTACGCCGCCAGATCCAGAGATGGCGCTGTGTTACCTGCGGGTGGCACAGCGAACTCTGGAGATCGGAGGGCGCCTTCTCAGATTCCCGCTCCGGCGCAAGTGTCGCGGCCTTCCCAGGTTGCGCGCGACAAGCAGCGCCGTGGCATTGGTGGTTCACAACGCCCACATGAAAATACCTCTGCGCATCGATCCCAAGGTGCGCAGGCCCAGCCTGCACGAAAAGTTGCTGGTGGAAGCGGTGCACGGTCGCGTGACCGTGTCGGTGCTCCTTCCAACGTTGTTGGAAGTCAGAGCACCTCACGTACTTCGCACCTGTCGCCGCCGCCTACGCCAGCAGAAGCTTTGGCATGTGCGTAGTTGCTCCCCGATTTCCCCCCTACTCCGGAGAAGATGGAGGAGTGGCGGTCTACCATCCAGAGCCTCATCGGTTTTGTCAACCAAGATGGACCGCAGCAAGCGGGGCCCTCGCGGCAACGGTCCATCGCTCCGGCGCGAGCCGATGGTGGAAGGACCAGAGGTGGTGCAACTACGGTGCACTCCCCTCCATGACAACAGCAGCGGTCAGCAACCCGGCGGACTGAAGGCCATGACGACGATTCCACGGCCTCGTCCGATCCGTGGATTCGCCGCGATCAACGTCAAGTTCTCCAGGAACGAAGCAAGGAAGACACTCGAACTACCATCGAGCGACGCCGGGAAGCGCGCCATCAGTCCGATAAGCGCGCAGGGTTTACTGTTGACATGCCTGCGCCAGGGAACGTTGGCGACTTTACGAGGTAGGTTGCCCAGCATTTACCCGTGAGCTGCAGCGAGTCCAGTGGCCCAATTCCCGGACTTTCAAACCTGAGGTCCCGGAGAAGTACGATGGAAAAACCCACCCGTCGGAGTTCCTGAGCATCTACACCATAGCGGTGCAGGCTGCTGGGGGCCGAGACGACAAGATTCTTGCCAACTACTTCCCGTTGGTGCTCAAAACCAACGTTAGGTCGTGGTTGATGCATCTGCCAGAGAATTCCATTTCTTCCTGGTCAGATTTGTGCCATCAATTTGTTGGCGCCTTCATCGATGGCCATCAAGTTCATGGCCAACAGAGCGACTTACATCTCATCCCCCAGAAGGAGGGCGAGCCTTTGCGCAAGTATATCCAAAGATTCAGCCTTGTGCAGTACAGTATTCCCGACGTTCATCCCGCTGCTGTTATCGGCGCGTTCCGCCAGAACGTGCGTAACCGCAAAATGCGGGAAGAGATGGCAATGAACAAAGTGAAGGATATTGCCAAACTGTATGCTTTGGCCGACAAGTGTGCTCGGGCCGAAGAAGGAAGGAGGCTTCCCGGCGAGGATGTTGGCGCAAGGGGCGACTCTGATAGTGAGGACGTTGCCGCCCTGACAAAGAAGGGCCGGCGGCGGAACAGGAAGCGTAGAGGCAAGGCCGTGCTTGCTGTCGAGGAATCCGGTAACCCTGGCCCCGCCAAGAAGACAAGAGTTGACGATCCCGGTAAGGAAGTTGCTGGGTGCTCCTCCTGTCAGGCCTTGGCGGCTGCCGACAAGCCGGGGGATTCCGGCAAGCAGTATTGCAAGATCCATCGCACCAAGGGCCACGATCTCCAAAACTGCCGGCAAGTCGAACAGCTTGTCGAGAGGCAGAGAGCTGAATATGAGAGATGAGACAAGGAGAAGGCCCAGAACGATGTTGAGGGATCTGGCAAGAAACACGGTGGCCGAGGAGGTCACCGCGGCAAGGCCAAGCAACAGAAAGAGAGGCCCACCCGAGGCCGCGACAAGGATGAGGGGAATGATGACGATGAGGAAGATGATGAATCCAGTGAGCACGAGTTTCAAAAAGCCATGGAGGCCATGTGTATTGACGGGGGCACCTCGTTGCATTCTTCACACCGCCGGCTTAAATAGTGGGTGTGTGAGGTTAATGCAACGGAGCCATCGTTTGAAGCACGGGAACCTCTGAAGTGGTCCCACACGCCTATCATTTTCGACGCTGAGGATCACCCAGATCGCACCACTGCAGTCGGGTGTTTGCCGTTGTTGGTCTCACCAACAATCCGCAACCTCAAGGTGACGAAAATGTTAGTTGACGGTGGGGCCGGGCTGAACCTGATTTCGCCGGACGTGCTCAAGAGGCTGCAAATTCCCGATGAAGATCTCGAGGAAACGGGCGCGTTCCAAGGGATCAACCCGAGAAGGACCCAGCCGAAGGGCAAGATCACGCTGCCGGTAACACTTGGCAGCGAGCTTAATTACAGGACAAAAAAATTAGTGTTTGATGTCGCTAAGATCCCCATGTCATATAACAGGATCCTCGGCCGCCCCGTGCTGGCCAAGTTCATGGCGGCGTCACACTATGCTTACAATGTGCTGAAGATGCCCGGGCCGTTGGGTGTCATCACTGTCCACTCCGACAAGAAGGATGCACTCATTTGCACCGGGAGGCAGTTGCAGCACCTGCCACTGAGGCATCTGCTCCTGCTGCCGAAACTCCCGGAGGGAAGAAGAAGACCGGCAAGAACCTTGGCGCAAACTCCGGCAAGCGCACCTCTTCGAAGTGCTGCGCTCCCGTTGAGGATGTGCCGGAGAGTTCCACCGGCAAGAGCAAGAAGTCCAGGGCTACCCCACCAGAGACCAAGAAAGTGCCCATCAGGGAGGACGGAATGGGAGGGACTTTCACCATAAGTTCCACCCTTGATGACAAATAGGAAAGCGCGCTCATTGCCTTCTTGCAGGCGAATGTCAATGTGTTTGCATGGCGGCCGTTTGACATCCCCGGTGTTCCCAGGAAGGTAATTGAGCACCACCTTGCTGTCTGTCCTCATGCGCGGCCCGTCAAGCAGAGGGTGAGGAGGCAGGCCCTGGAGCGGCAAGAATTCATTGCCGAAGAGATTAGAAAGCTAGAAGCGGCAGGCTTGGTCAAAGGAGTACTCCACCCAACGTGGTTGGCCAATCCGGTCGTGGTGCGCAAGGCGAATGGGAAGTGGAGGCTATGTATTGATTATACAGACATCAATAAAGCCTGTCCAAAAGATCCTTTCCCTTTGCCACGCATCGACCAGATTGTTGACTCCACCGCTGGTTGTGACCTACTGTCGTTCCTTGATGCCTACTCAGGATATCACCAGATATTCATGGCCAAAGAGGATGAAGAAAAAACCACGTTTATCACCCCATCTGGTACGTATTGTTTCATACGAATGCCTTTCAGGTTGAAAAGTGCCGGTTCTACATTTGCGAGGGCAATCCAAATTGGTTTTGAGCCTCAGCTCCATAGAAATATGGAGGCATACATGGATGACATAGTGGTCAAAACCAAGGATAAAGCAACGCTCATTCAAGATTTAGAAGAGACATTCGCAAATCTGCGCAAGATCAATTTAAAGCTCAATCCCGAGAAGTGCGTGTTTGGAGTTCCTTCCGGCAAACTTCTCGGATTCTTTGTATCTCAGCAAGGGATTGAAGCGAATCCCGACAAGATCAAAGCCATTGAGCAGATCGAAGCACCAAGACGCATCAAGGATGTGCGTCGTCTTGCCGGCTGCGTTGCTGCCTTAAGCAGGTTCATCTCTAAATCCGCTGAGCGCGCCCTGCCCTTTTTCAAAATTTTGAAGAAGGCAGGTCCAATGAAATGGACTCCGGAAGCGGAGGCAGCGCTGCAAGATTTGAAGAGATACCTCTCCTCTCCGCCAACACTAGTCGCGCCTAGGCTGCAAGAGCCGTTGCTGCTATACTTAGCGGCAACAAATCAAGTGGTTAGTGCCGCGTTGGTGGCATAGAGGGAGGCCTACGAGGAAGCGACTGCAGCGGCAGGGCCGCCAAGTGACACGCCGGGATCATCCCCGGCAAGGTCTGGTGCCGACAAGACAGGATCTGCGCAGTCAGATGAATCGATGCGGAAGAGGACAATGGTGCAACGCCCAGTTTATTTTGTCAGTTCCCTTTTACAGGGAGCTAGATCAAGATACTCTGGTGTGCAAAAGTTGCTCTTTGGCCTTCTCATGGCCTCGAGGAAGCTGCGCCATTACTTCCAAGCGCATGAGATTACCGTCGTCACTCGCTTTCTGTTGCAGCGGATTTTGCGAAATCCAGAGGCAACCGGCAGGATTGTGGAGTGGGCGTTGGAATTGTCAAGCTTCGATCTCAAGTTTGAAAGTACTTCAACAATTCAGAGTAAAGCCTTGGCAGAGTTCATTGCCGAATGGACCCCAACGCCAGACGAAGAAGTTCAAGAAACCGCTCTTCCCGGCAAGGAAACAAGTCAGGAATGGGTAATGTACTTTGACGGTGCTTTTTCGCTACAAGGCGCCGGTGCAGGCGTGCTGCTTGTCGCACCCACCGGAGAGCGCCTCAAGTACATAATCCAGATGCACTTTCCCCGGGAGAGCTCGACAAACAACACTGCGGAATACGAAGGCCTGCTTGCCGGTCTCAGGATCGCAGCAGACCTTGGTATCAAGAGGCTCCTCATCAGAGGCGATTCGCAGCTTGTTTGTAAGCAGGTCAATAAAGATTATCAAAGTCCGTTCATGCAAGCCTATGTGGATGAAGTGAGAAAAATGGAAGAGTGCTTTGACCTTCTGCAAACAAAGCACATTCCTCGTGCTAACAACAGCATTGCTGATGACCTGGCGAAGCGCACTGCCCTCAAGTTACCTATGGAACCAGGGACTTCTGTGCTCCATTTGACTCAGCCGTCCGTGGCGCCATCAATGGGGCAAGGAAAGAGAAGGAAGCTGAACTCTGGTCAGTACTTCCCGGTAGAGCTCCCGGAAGCCGCCGGCAAGGAAGTTACCGGGATCAGCGATAAGCCTTTGCTGTCGAAGCGAACGTTCCCCCGGTGGAAGAGGCGCCTTTAGTCCTTGTTGTTGAGCCCCAGGCTCCAACATGGGCACAGTGCATTGTCCATTTCCTTCAGACAGGGGAACTCCCTGAGGAACAAGAAGAAGCGGAAAGAGTAGCCCGTCAGTCCAGTATGTACCAGTTCGTCGATGACGTTCTGTACAGAAAGAGACCGAACGGTGTGAAATTGAAGTGTATTCCTCGGGAGGATTGACTGGGGCTGTTGGCAGAGATACATGGAGGCATATGTGGCTCCCACATAGGGTCAAGAGCGCTTGTCGGAAAGGCATTCCGACAAGGTTTCTTTTGGCCCACTGCTCTCCAGGATGCAGCTACACTAGTAACCAAGTGTGAAGCGTGCCAGTTTCATTCGAAGAAATCACATCAGCCAGTTCAAGCCCTTCAGACAATCCCTCTCTCCTGGCCATTTTCAGTCTGGGGGCTCGACATACTGGGCCCCTTTCCCCGTGCTACCGGGGGCTTTGAGTACTTGTACGTAGCAATCGACAAGTTCACAAAGTGGCCGGAAGTGGAAGCGGTGAGGAAGGTGACAGCACAATCAGCCGTCAAGTTCTTTAAGGGAATTGTTTGCCGTTTCGGTGTGCCTAACAGGATCATCACCGACAACGACACGCAATTCACAAGTCGAACCTTCATGCAGTACGTCCAAGATCTTGGCAACAAAGTTTGTTTTGCCTCGGTTGCTCACCCGAGAAGCAACGGCCAAGCAGAGAGGGCTAATGCTGAAGTGCTGCGTGGTCTCAGGACCAGAACTTTTGATAGGTTGAAAAAGTGCGGAAGGAACTGGATTGATGAGTTGCCAACGGTTCTTTGGTCACTCAGGACGACACCAAATCGAGCCACTGGCCAGACACCCTTCGCTCTAGTTTACGGAGCAGAAGCAGTTCTCCCCACGGAACTCATATACGGGTCACCTCGAGTGCTCGCTTATGATGAGCTTGAGCAAGAGCAACTGCGGCAAGATGACGCTGTGCTCCTTGAGGAAGATCGTCTTTGGGCTGCTGTGCGAGCCGCACGCTACCAGCAAGCTTTGCGCCGCTATCATAGCCGCAAGGTTCATGCCCGAAGCCTTGAGGAAGGCGACCTTGTTCTTCGACGGATTCAGTCCGCCAAGAATTCCGACAAGTTGACGCCGAAGTGGGAAGGCCCTTATCGGGTAGTACGAGTCACCAGGCCCGGCGCAGTCCGCCTGGAGACCGAAGATGGCGTTCCAGTGAGTAACTCCTAGAATATCGAACATCTTCGCAAGTTTTACCCATGAGGCGCAGTTGCCGGGGGCTCCCAGTAACCACCTTTTGTACAGGCCTTGCCGATGTTGCATGTAACCCCTTGTACAAAGCCAGGCGTAGACCCTGTGCGCAGTTGGATAAGCTTAGTGTTGTACATTTCTTGTCGATTTCCATGTTTATTTACATATGCATGCTTATCTGAGATTTTGTATGACACTTGCTCCCGGTAAGCATTGATGAACCGCCTAGGTTCCATATCTTTATTTTCTCTTCTTTCTTTTTCTCAAGAGACAGAAGGTTCCCTCGCGCACACGTTTACTGGGGGGGAAGGGAGATATCGATACCGGTGGGTTGGCGATGTTCAGAATTAACATCTTGCCGCAAGACATCTTGCCGCAAGACATCTTGCCGGAGAAGCACGGAGAACCTTGCCGGAGAAGTACGGCGACAACAGCTAAGTTGCCAAACTTTGAACAAGTTCTTCAGTTTGTATAAGGCTATTTCCCTTCAATGATTTCGGCTTTTGTATGGAAAACCTGCACGCGAAGGAACCTTTGTCGTAATTGGTTGCGCCCTTATTCTGTTTTGAGTCTGCTCAATGGTCTAAGTGGCTGCACTAAGAACGTCAAGGTATCTTGCCGGCCGCTGCACCTCCAGCAGGCTGCTGAAGTCCCGCACCCAGCGCTCGCGGTAGGTTGCGCGCCAGCGAGTTTCTAGAAAGCGTGGGGAAAATACCATACAGAAAGGAATCAAACAAGGGAAATAGCATGCATACATTTAAAGCACAGTGAGTTAAGTTACATTGATAGTTGCCGTATTTCTGACTTAAGACTGATCTGTCTTTGACATGGGATGACGGCGACAAGGAAGAATAAGACAGCAAAGGAGGGTGCGGCGGCTAGTCTCTATGCTGGCCCTCGACCCTCTTAATTGAATCTACCTTCTCGAGAATGGGCGCGACAAGCTTCTCGAGCGCCTTGATGTCTGCATCCTTCGGCAGGCGATCGAGCACGCCGTCGAAGTTGATGCCGGGATTCTTGTGCGCCACCTTGATAAGCACCTTCTGGAGGACGGCCCGGCAAAGCTTGCGCGACTCGTTGGCCAGCTGAGTCGCACGGTTGGCCTGGAGCAGCTTCAGGGCGTCAATGATTCTGTCGAAGAACATAGTCAACCTAGTGCTTGTGGATATCCTCTCTTCAGAAGAGTATCTGAAGTCTTGCAGGCCCTCCCGGCCCATGGTTGATAGCTGCGCTGTGAGCCTCTCTGCTGTATCGACAAGGCGATCAGTCCAGATCTTCATTCCCTTCTCATAGTCAGCTTGGGCGGCGGCAGCGCTCTTCAACGGATTTCTCTCGTCTTGGAGATCTTTGACCAAGGCCTTTTAGCGCTTTCGGCCGTCTTCAAGGGATTTCTCCAGAGTGGTCAGCTTCAGCTTCAGATCGGCAATGAAGTCATTGGCCGAAGAGAGCTGCTTGATCTTGTCGGATAACAACTTGCATCTCCGCCAGGCTATGAAGGGTCTTTTCCCTATCGCCTTTGAGCGTTGAGAGCTCTTTGCGGTGTTCTTCAAGATCAGCCTCAATCTTCCGCACTCTATTGCTCAATTCATCCTTGGCGGCCTCTGCAGCTTCGGCAGCATCGATGGCCTCCTTGAGTTTGCCGGCATGACTTACAGTCAAAGCTTCGAGCGCCTCCTTGTGCTTCTGCTCCAGCTCCTGAGTCCGCCGGGCGACAAGCTTTTCAATCTCTTCATCCTTGCTGCGGAGTTTGGCGGCAAGCGCCTGCTCACGTGTGGCAAGGTCTTCTTCGTGGGCGTCAAGCCCGATGCGGCGCTCCGTCAAGAGAGCATTATCAGCAGCAATCTTTTGCACGGCTTCCTCTTGTGCCTTCTCCATGTCGGATTGCTTCAAGAAGAGTTATGTCCAGCTTTGGCTCACTTGCTCCCGGCTAGCAGTCAGCTCTTGGAGGGCCTCGGCGTGCCAGATTTGCATTTGCTCCACGCGCTTCTGAAAGTCTGCTTCGGCGGCTTTGACAACCGTTGCTCTGGAGTCGATCTTCTCCTTTCGGGCACGGTGAAGCGCCTGAAGCTTGCGGAAATTATCGCCCATGGCTTGAAGGAGTTGATCTTCTTCGGATCTGCTACTGCTGGCACTTGGTTCTTCAACAATCTTGAGCCCGGCAGTGGCGATGACTTCATCATCAAAAACTTCTCCTCCAGTCGGCGCCTCAACGCTTGCCGTCCCCGGCAAGTGGATGAAGAGGTTCTCACCAACCTTAAGATATCTGCTTGCCGGAGGCGCTTCGGATGAGGACGGCTGATCCTCAGCAGCTGCCTCGCCGGTGGCTAGGGGCTCCGCGACTGGCGTAGCACTTGACGCTCCTGCGGCAGGAATGCCGTCAGTACGGTCGCGAGCCTCCTGACTAGCCCTTTCAGCAGATTCCTTGGCGGGTTCGTCGATGGTGATCTTGCTGGCCTCGGCAGCGGCATCTTTGGCGGTCTCCTCGATAATGGCGTCGACATCCATATCTTCCATCATAGGGAATCCTGAAAGGCAAAGTGAGGGGAAACCAAATGAGGTCGAGATTAAAGAAAAGACAACAAGTGCTCTAAGGCAAGTTAGTTACCTGCGTCGAGCCGTTGTGGGGCAGTTTCACTTCCCCCAGCAACATTGGTTGCCGGGGAAAGGTTGCCGGGACCTGTGCTTGCCGGCTCTTCCCCCGCCAATATGGGCTCGTCGGTAGGAGTTCTTGCCGGGGATGCACTTGTGGGCGGAGTGGTTGACGGAGGCGGCATAATGGGGGCATCCTTCGACGGCTCCCCCTGTTGCTGCTCTTCTCCTGCAAGCCCAAGGAAGTTAGCGACAAAGGTAAAAACCTCGGCGCCCGCCAGCGAAAAGTGAGTATTGAACTTACGCTGGGGGCTGTGTTGAGGGCTAAGTTCCGGGCTGATGATGATGGCCTCTGCCACGCTCGTAGACCTTGTCGGGAGCTCGTCGCCATGGAAGCCTTCGCCCTCTTTGCCCCCTTTCCGCTAAGGTTTCTACATCACTGCAGAGACAAGATCAAGCAAAGCAAAGAGATCAGTCAAATGGAATTCAGGGTTTGGAAGAAAAGAGCCGTGGCGGGATGCTTACTCTTCCTCTTCTCGTTCTGGGCTGAAGCCGGAGATGTCGAAATCGACCTCCGCTCCGATATCCGAGTGGGGAGGTGGAGAAGGGCTCCTGGATCGCTTGGCTACAGTAGGTGCAGGGGGTCGGTGTGCCT
Source organism: Thinopyrum elongatum (assembly GCA_011799875.1). Classification (NCBI taxonomy): domain Eukaryota; kingdom Viridiplantae; phylum Streptophyta; class Magnoliopsida; order Poales; family Poaceae; genus Thinopyrum; species Thinopyrum elongatum. The sequence goes on along the minus strand of CM022303.1, from coordinate 426,571,082 downwards.
CCGCTTCTTCAGTATCTGATGCTTCCGTGTGGGACACTCCTGCCACCCCAGTGGTTGCCTCGGTTGTTTGTCTCGCACCACGCACGGGTTGCTGACGAACACCTTGCCGCGGTGCAGCCTTGCCGGCCATTTTCTTGCCGGGGACCTCGCTGCTTGAAGAAGGTTGTTGCACTAGAGCGCTAGAAGCAGCTTTGCGAAGGATGCGTTTTGCCTTCTTTGGAGCCAGGGGCTCCTCCTGCGGCTGCTCTTCAGCTACACCTTCGTCTGATGAGCCCTCGGCGGCTGCGCCGCTTTGCTCCCCGGCAACCTGGTCCTACCCGGCAAGATCCTCTTCCAGCACCACTTCCGCGTCGCTAGTTTCCCATTCCGAGAAGCCGACGACGCCGGCCTCTGCGGCAAGATTTGCCTCTTCCACCCTGGTGGCGATGTACGCCACCTCTTCATCAGTAGTGGGGTGGATAAGGTTTGTCTCTTCCCGGACGGCCCTTTCTGACAAGTTGTCGAAGAAACTTTGAGCGTCTTCTGCAGATGGCTCTTCCCAGGTGGTGTCGAGGCCATGGGCGTTGAACATTGGCATTGCTGCAATGATCGACCCCATGGCAGAGTTGATACACAAAGGGACAATCCTTGCCGGCAGCCTGTGCTTGTCCTCGCGCTGGAACAGCTTGTGGCGGAGGGCTGCCAGTTGCATAATCGTCAGATTGTTATTCAGCCCGGGGCGCAATCTCATGATATCTGCCGTGTTCTAGTACTCCCAGGCTGGCCTCCCTTTGTTCTGCAGAGGGGCGATGCGGCGGCGGAGGAAATCAGAGCCGATCATCTCTATGGTCAGCCCGGCAGCTCTCAGGCGAAGGATTCTGGTGGTGGCGATGGTGAGCTTGTCGTCCTGGGCGTCAAGATCGCTCTAGTCGTTACCATGAACCACCCTTTGTCGCCGGGGCGTGCAGAAAGGATGAGGATCTGCCTCCATGATCCAGCACCACTCAGATCGCCATTCTTCCCACTTTTCCCGGTAAACTCCCTCCGGATAGGTTTCCTTGCTCCCTGGCCTTGAGATCCAAGCGATGGAACCAGAAAGGGCTTCTCCTTTTTGGACTCGGGGAATGAAATAGTGGCAGAAAAGGGCCGTGTTGGGGACAACTCCGGCAAAATTCTCGCAAAGATGCGCGAAGACGGACATGCACGTAATGGCATTTGGCGTGAAGTCTAAGAGACGGAAGCCATATGTATACATGATGTCGATAAAGAAATCAGAGAAAGGTGGGCAAAGCCCGCCATAGAAATATGCGGCAAAGAAAGGGTATTTATCTGGCCCGTCCTAGGAAGAAGAACCTGGAGCCACTCGAGTAGCGGGGTGAGCCTTCGTCTCCCTCGCCCACATACACTGGTACCGGTCCTTCAGGGCTTTTGCATCAAGCGTCGGGGCGAAGACGATGAACTTCTTCCACATCTTCACTAGCTCGCTCTTCGGTACATCAGCTTTCACCTCCTTGCTCTTGCTCGCTTTAGGCGGCATGGTGGCTGTGGGGCGGAAGCTGGGGATGAAACGGGCTAGGAATCGAGGCGGATGAGGAAGAGTTCTGCTCTGCGTTTGGGGAGGAAGACGATGGTGGATTTCAGATTGGAAAACAGAAGGGGTAAATGAGTAGCGCCTCTGCGGATTCCTTTTGATGGGGAAGGGGCGAGGCCGCCTCTTTTACTGCCTAATGTGAACGCGCCTTTACGGGCGCGCTGTAACCGCGGCCGCTCAGCGCACGTTCCCCACGTCGCGCGTTCAGCGCGCGCGGTTGGGGGCGCAGTAAGCGAAATAATCATGAGCAGTTACCCCGTCGCACGCGCCCGTGCACTGTTTGGGCCTAGCCCAACATTGCCTCGCGCTCGTGTGTGGCCTAGGCCCGGGGGCTCCTGTCGGTGTACTAAGTATTGGGCCTTAGTACCCCATACCTGTGCACGGGCAGTGGCAGCCACTCCTGCGGCAAGGCTTGTCGGGGGAGCAGCTGAAGATTGATTCAAGGTTAATTCAAGGTTATCAAGAGAGCTATTCAAGCCAAGAATGAGAAGACAAGGAAGGCTAAAGGTCGTAGGCTCGGCCCCGGCAAGGATCTTGTCGGGGTAGCCTACGAAGACCGTAAATTATCCCCCGGCAAGATCTTGTCGGGAGGCCCCGACAAGGTTCCGCCGCTGTGCCATCGCTCCAGCGCAGCGACCAGCCTGACAGATGGGTTTTGTCCTCCTGGGTGCATGGCGAGACGCCAGTGGAGGAGGGCTTAACTGGTGCTGATGGGATGGCTCCTTTTTCCATCCCCAAGAAAGTAAGGACACCTAGACGGACACCTCACGGTGCATTAAATGTGTTTGTCCTAAGCCGTCAGTGGTTAGGTATGCCAACCCTGTAGCTACTTTCCACCTCAATGTCTATGCAGATGCCACTGTTCGTGACCCCTTTGGGCATATAAAAGGAGGCCCAAGGCAACTGCTACAGGGGGAACTCTCTCGGCCCATTCTGCATGTGTAGCTGCTGCTTGAACTTACTGTTCATCGCAAGCGCTCCAGGAGCCTGGGCACGAACTGATAATAAACCAAAAGCAGGAATAGGGTTTTACGCTAATGAGCGGCCCGAACCTGGGTAAAATCCCCTCGCGTTGATCATCGGTTCTGCTCTTTGTGCAATCCTCTCTCCCTGCCGAATCGTAAAGGGGTCCCTAGGATCCCATAGGTGTTGTTTCCCACGACATTCTTCTTGAAACTAGTGGTTTTGTTAACCATCAACACTTGATGCTCCTTCTTGATTTCTACCTCCGCAGCCTTGAGCATTGCGAAGAGCTCGGGAATAGTCTTTTCCATCCCTTGCATATTGTAGTTCATCACGAAGCCTTTGTAGCTTGGTGGTACTGATTGAAGAACTCTGTCAATGACACAATCATCTGGAAGATTAACTCCCAGCTGAGTCAAGTGATTATGGTACCCAGACATTCTGAGTATGTGCTCACTAACAGAACTGTTCTTCTCCATCTTGTAGCTATAGAACTTGTTGGAGACTTCATATCTCTCAACTCGGGCATTTGCTTGAAATATTAACTTCAACTCCTGGAACATCTCATATGATCCATGATGTTCAAAACGTCTTTGAAGTCCTGATTCTAAGTCGTAAAGCATGGCACACTGAACTAACGAGTAGTCATCAACATGCGACTGCCAGGCATTCACAATGTCTGCAGTTGCTGGGGGGTGGTACACCTAGCGGTGCATCAAGGACATAATTCTTCTGTGCAGCAATGAGGATAATCCTCAAGTTACGGACCCAGTCCGTATAGTTCCTACATCATCTTTCAACTTAGCTTTCTCTAGGAACGCATTAAAATTCAAGGGAACGGTAGCACGGGCTATTGATCTACAACATAGATATGCAAAAACTATCAGGACTAAGTTCATGATAAATTAAGTTCAATTAATCATATTACTTAAGAACACCCACTTAGATAGACATCCCTCAAGTCATCTAAATGATACGTGATCCAAATCAACCAAACTATGTCCGATCATCACATGATCCAAATGCTCGGATGCCACTGTTGGGAAACGTAGCATGCAATTTCAAAAAAATTCCTATGCTCACGCAAGATCTATCTAGGAGATGCATAGCAACGAGAGGGGGAGAGTGTGTCCATGTACCCTCGTAGACCAAAAGCGGAAGCGTTTGCAAAACGCAGTTGATGTAGTCGAACGTCTTCTCGTTCCGACCGATCAAGTACCAAACGTATGGCACCTCCGAGTTCTGCACACGTTCAGCACGATGACGTCCCTCGAGCTCTTGATCCAGCAGAGGGTCGAGGATGTAGATGAGTTCCGTCAGCACGACGGCGTGGTGATGGTGATGGTGATGTGATCCGCGCAGGGCTCCGCCTAAGCACCGCGAGAATATGACCGGAGGCGTAAACTGTGGAGGGGGGCGCCGCACACGGCTTGGAACAATTGATGTGTGTTCTAGGGGCGCCCCCCCATATATAAAGGAGGGAGGGAGAGGAGGCCGGCCCTAGGCGCGCCCCAAGTAGGAGGAGTCCTACTTGGGGTCCTAGTAGGATTCGCCCCCCCCCCCTTCCTTTTACTGGAGGGGGAAAGGGGGTAGGAGAGAGAGGGGGAGAAGGAAAGGGGGGCGCCGCCCCCTCCCCTAGTCCTATTCGGTCTCCTCCCTAGTGGGGGCTGTGCCACCCCTTTGTGGGTTGGTGTGCCTCCCTCCTATGGCCCATATGGCCCAAATCTTTCCCCGGGGGGTTCCGGTAACCCCTCCGGTACTCTGATATGTACCTGATACATTCCGGAACACTTCCGGTGTCCGAATACTACCTTCCAATATATCAATATTTACCTCTCAACCATTTCGAGACTCCTCGTCATGTCCGTGATCTCATCCGAGACTCCGAACAACCTTCGGTCACCAAAACACATAACTCATATAATACAAATCGTCATCGAACGTTAAGCGTGCGGACCCTACGGGTTCGAGAACTATGTACACATGACCGAGACACCTCTTCGGTCAATAACCAATAGCGGAACCTAGATGCTCATATTGGTTCCCACATATTCTACGAAGATCTTTATCGGTCGAACCGCAATGACAACATACGTTATTCCCTTTGTCATCGGTATGTTACTTGCCCGAGATTCGATCGTCGGTATCTTCATACCTAGTTCAATCTCGTTACTGGCAAGTCTCTTTACTTGTTCCGTAATGCATCATCCCGCAACTAACTCATTAGTCACATTGCTTGCAAGGCTTCATATGATGTGCATTACCGAGAGGGCCCAGAGATACATCTCCGATACTCGGAGTGACAAATCCTAATCTCGATCTATGCCAACCCAACAAACACCTTCGGAGATACCTATAGAGCATCTTTATAATCACCCAGTTATGTTGTGACGTTTGATAGCACACAAGGCATTCCTCCGGTGTCCGGGAGTTGCATAATCTCATAGTCGGAGGAATATGTATTTGACATGAAGAAAGCAGTAGCAATAAAACTGAACGATCATTATGCTAAGCTAACGGATGGGTCTTGTCCATCACATCATTCTCCTAATGATGTGATCCCATTCATCAAATGACAACACATGTCCATGGCTAGGAAACTTAACCATCTTTGATCAACGAGCTAGTCTAGTAGAGTCATACTAGGGACATGGTGTTTTGTCTATGTATTCACACATGTATCAAGTTTCCGGTTAATACAATTCTAGCATGAATAATAAACATTTATCATGAATAAGGAAATATAAATAACAACTTTATTATTGCCTCTAGGGAATATTTCCTTCAAGAGCATTGTAGACGTAGAAATTTGCAAAATACATACGAATCTGAATGTGGCAGACCCGTTGACTAAACCTCTCTCACAAACAAAACATGATCACACCTTAGTACTCTTTGGGTGATCACATGGCGATGTGAACTAGATTATTGACTCTAGTAAACCCTTTGGGTGTTGGTCACATGGCGATGTGAACTATGGGTGTTAATCACATGGCAATGTGAACTATTGGTGTTAATCACATGGCGATGTGAACTTGATTATTGACTCTAGTGCAAGTAGGAGACTTAAGAAAATATGCCCTAGAGGCAATAATAAAGTTGTTATTTTATATTTCCTTATTCATGCTAGAATTGTATTGATCGAAAACCTAAATACATGTGTGAATACATAGACAAACACTGTGTCCCTAGTGAGCCTCTACTTGACTAGCTCGTTGATCAAAGATGGTTAAGGTTTCCTAACCATAGACATGAGTTGTCATTTGATAATGGGATCACATCATTAGGAGAATGATGTTGGACAAGACCCATCCGTTAGCCTAGCATTATGATCGTTCAGTTTTATTGCTATTGCTTTCTTCATGTCAAATACATATTCCTTCGACTATGAGATTATGCAACTCCCGGATACCGGAGGAATACCTTGTGTGCTATCAAACGTCACAACGTAATTGGGTGATTATAAAGATACTCTACAGGTATCTCCGAAGGTGTTTGTTGAGTTGGCATAGATCGAGATTAGGATTTTTCACTCCGAGTATCGGAGATGTATCTCTGGGCCCTCTCGGTAATACACATCATAAGCTTGCAAGCAAACGACTAAGGAGTTAGTCACGAGGTGATGTATTACGGAACGAGTAAAGAGACTTGCAAGTAATGAGATTGAACTAGGTATGAAGATACCGACAATCGAATCTCGGGCAAGTAACATACCGATAGACAAAGGGAATAACGTATGTTGTCTTAATGGTTCGACCGATAAAGATCTTCGTAGAATATGTAGGAGCCAATATGAGCATCTAGGTTCCGCTATTGGTTATTAACCGGAGAGGTGTCTCCGTCATGTCTACATAGTTCTCGAACTCGTTGGATCCGCACGCTTAACGTACGATGACGATTTAGTATTATATGAGTTATGTAATTTGGTGACCAAATGTTTTTTGGAGTCCCGGATGAGATCATGGACATGATGAGTAGTCTAAAAATGGTCGAGAGGTAAAGATTGATATATAGGACGATAGTATTCGGACATCGGAAGTGTTCCGGAGTGTATCGGGTATTTATCAGAGTATCGGAGGGGTTACCGAAACCCCCGGGAGGAATATATGGGCCATATGGGCCATGAAAGGAGAGCACACTAGCCCACAAGGAAAAAGGAGGCCGAATTGGGATAAGGAAAAAGGGGGTTTGCCCCCCCCCCCCCTTTCCTTCCTCTCTTCCCCCTTCCCTTTCTTCTCCGATTAAATAAGGCAGGGGGCGCCACTTGGGGAAACCCCAAGTAGGATTCAGATCCTACTTGGGGCGCCCCCTGGCTGCTCCCTCCTCCCCCCCACCTATATATATGTGGGAGGGGGGCGCCTAGGATACACAACATCAATTGTTAGCCGTGTGCGGCGCCCCCCTCCATAGTTTACACCCCCGGTCATATTCTCGCGATGTTTAGGCGAAGCCCTGCGAGGATCACTTCACCATCACCGTCACCACGCCGTCGTGCTGATGGAACTCATCTACTACCTCGACACCTTGCTGGATCAAGAATACGAGGGATGTCGGAGCTAGAAGAAGTTTGACTACATCAACCACGTTGTCAAACGCTTCTACGGTCTACGAGGGTATGTAGACACACTCTCCCCCTCGTTGCTATGCATCTCCATGGATAGATCATTGCGTGTGCATAGAATTTTTTTGTTTTCCATGCTACGTTTCCCAACAGTATTTATATTAGGGTGGCAGGGATGCCCATGATCTATCTTATGAGCGTTGGGTGTGGAATGCAGTTCGTCGGAAAAAATGGATCGTGCCCGGGGTTAAACGGATGGCGGGGTTGGGGGAGCATGGCGGTGGCAGGCGGTTCAGGGGAGGGCGGGGTGGCGGTGCCAGGTGGTTAGGCCTGTGGCGGGCTGGCGGCTCGATGCCTGATAGAGAAGATGAGCAGTGCATCATTTTCGGAGGTTGAAGAAGCCCTTCTGGCCGTCCATGTTGCATCCAATGGCTCACAAGAGTCGACTGACCCAAATTGTTCCTTCAGATTGCAGGATCCACGTGGCATTCAAGGTCTTGAAGGTAGATTCCATGTCCGCACCTGGTTTGCGGGCTCAGCATTGGCGCGACCGGCCTCCGCCGCGACAGCCACCATGCGCGCCTCCTCCGCGCGGGCGGAGACGACAATGACACGCTAGCTCCTCCTTGCCGATGTGTTGGAGCACACGCTCATCCTCCTCTTCGTATGCAGCGGGCATAGACACGGCTCCACCTGCTCGCATGGTTGGCAGCGCGGCGGCATCGTGAGGAGGGACTGCAAATGATGTGAGCGGGCGAGCCTTCGGCTTGATGGCACAGGGATGGCGGGGACACGGCGATGATGGGTGAGAAATGGTCGGCCGGAGCAGGCGGGCGCCGACATGCGCAACGGCGGCGGTGGCACATTGATGAGTGCGCGTATGGGACCTTAGTTTAGTTTTATATAGGGTTGGTTAAACTTATAAGAACACCGTACTAGTACACGTAAACATTAGAATGAGGCAGCGCTTATACTACCATATTAGTTAGCACAGCATCGATACGGAATCCTGTGCAAGCGTGTGCACCACGGCCGCGCGGTCGATCGAACATGCGTCATCGTGTCGCGCTTGAAGGACATCCACCGAACATTTTTGTGTGTGTGAAAACAATCCCCGAATATTACTCTACTTTTTTTCCTGGAAAAGGTCTTCACGCTACAATATTTCCATATATTTGAATTTAGCTTCAGTTCGTGCTTATTTGGATTTGGACGTTTTAGATGCGCCCTAGACATTTTTTTTAATATTGATTCTGTGTGTGTGACTGAGAGAGAACGCGTGTATGTGTCCATATGTGTGTTGTGTGGCGGAAGGGCAATGTGGAGACGGTGTGCGTGTGATAGAGACATAGAGAGGTGTGAATGTGTAAATGATCATGCATGAGTGAGACATAGAGAGATGCCGATATGTTGTGTATACATGAGAGAACGGTCTTCTATTTGTACTTGTGTGTGTGCGAGAGAGAGAGAGAGGAGATTCGTAACACAACAACCATCTCTCTCGATTTGTCCATCCCTCGCACGATCGCATGTAACACATGCATCAACGCACACATTTTGACAACCTCACCCGGCCCCTGCCCGCCTCAAGGCCCGCACATCGCTCTCTATCTCGCACACACAATCTCTTCGTGAAAACCCTATTTAGCATGTAGCTTTCCATCACATACACACACATTCTCTCCATAGGTTTGATTTCTCTCAATATTAGACACATACACACACTCCCCCCTCCCCCGAGCATACAATTCATCCCCATCCAAGGTTATATGGCGACCACTCTCGCTTGTGCTTCTCTGCACCCCAGCATGCACACCACCTTGATGTTTGCTTGAACTACGTCGGTATTTCCCCAAAGAGGAAGGGATGATGCAGCACAACAATGGTAGGTATTTCCCTCAGTGATGAGACCAAGGTTATCGAACCAGTAGGAGAACCACGCAACACAACATAAATAGCTCCTGCACACAAATAACAAATACTCGCAACCCGACGTGTTAAAGGGGTTGTCAATCCCTTTCGGGTAACGGCGCCAGAAAGCACGTTGACGGGAGAAAGTTTGTAATAGATTGGATAAAAGATCTCAAATAAAATAAAGTGAAGCAAAGTATTTTTGTATTTTTGGTTTAATAGATCTGAAAATAAAAGCAAATAAAAATAGCTCGCAAAAGCAAATATAATAAAGAAGAGACCCGGGGGCCGTAGGTTTCACTAGTGGCTTCTCTCGAGAAAAATAGCAAACGGTGGGAAAACAATTACTGTTGGGCAATTGATAGAACTTCAAATAATCATGACGATATCCAGGCAATGATCATTATATAGGCATCACATCCAAGATTAGTAGACCGACTCCTGCCTGCATCTACTACTATTACTCCACACATCGACCACTATCCAGCATGCATCTAGTGTATTAAGTTCATGGAAAAATGGAGTAATGCAATAAGAATGATGACATGATGTAGACAATATCTATTAATGTAGAAATAGACCCCATCTTGTTATCCTTAATAGCAACGATACATACGTGTCATTTCCCCTTCTGTCACTGGGATCAAGCACCGTAAGATCGAACCCATCACAAAGCACCTCTTCCCATTGCAAGATAAATAGATCAAGTTGGCCAAACAAAACCCAAATATCATAGAAGAAATACGAGGCTATAATCAATCATGCATATAAGAGATCAAAGAAGACACAAATAACTTTCATGGATGAAAACATAGATCTGATCATAAACTCAAAGTTCATCGGATCCCAACAAACACACCGCGAAAAGACTTACATCATATGGATCTCCAAGAGACCATTGTATTGAGAATCAAGAGAGAGAGAGGAAGCCATCTAGCTACTAACTACGGACTCGTAGGTCTACAAAGAACTACTCACGCATCATCGGAGAGGCACCAATGGACATGATGAACCCCTCTGTGATGGTGTCTAGATTGGATCTGGTGTTTCTGGAACTTGCGGTGGCTGGAATTGATTTTCGTCGACTCCCCTAGGGTTTCTAGAATATTGGGGTATTTATAGAGCAAAGAGGCGGTGCGGGAGGCCACCGAGGTGGGCATAACCCACCTAGGCGCGCCTGGGCCCCCAGGCGCGCCCTGGTGGGTTGTGCCCCCCTCGGGGCACCCCTCTGGTACTTCTTCGGCCCATCTTGTGTCTTCTGGTCCAGAAAAAATCCATAAAAAGTTTCGCTGCGTTTGGACTCCGTTTGGTATTGATTTTCTGCGATGTAAAAAACAAGCAGAAAACAGCAACTGGCACTTGGCACTATGTCAATAGGTTAGTACCAAAAAAGGATATAAAATGATTGTAAAACATCCAAGAATGATAATATAACAGCATGAAACAATCAAAAATTATAGATACGTTGGAGACGTATCAGCAACCCCAAGCATAATTCCTGCTCGTCCTCGAGTAGGTAAATGATAAAAACGGAATTTTTGATGCGGAATGCTGCCTAACATGTTCATCACATTTTCTTTTCTTTATAGCATGGACATTTGGACTTTTATATGTTTCAAAGCAATAGTCTAGTTTTGACATGAAGACTTTAATACTCAAGCGTATCAACAAGCAACCATGTCTTTCAGAATATCAACACTAAAGCAAGTTATCACTAGCCCATTATGCTCAATCATTGATCCATTCATGAAACACACTCGAATACTAGCTATACCCAATGCTCAAATACGATCATAGTGCCCCTTAGTTGGTGCTTTATAAGAGAGGATGGAGACTCAAGTAAAAAATAAAAATTGCATAAAGTAAAAGAAAGGCCCTTCGCGGAGGGAAGTAGGGATTTGTAGAGGTGCCAGAGCTCAAAGCAAAAATTGCACTGTTCAAGATATCCCCCGATATGCCGATAAATCGGCCGATTTATCGCTTATCGCTGTCTGACCGATAAGATAAATCGGCCGATAAATTAGCCGATATGCCGATAAATCGGCTGATAAGCCGATAAATCGGGCGATTTACCCCTTATCCTAGGTCGACCGATAAGTTCCCTATAAGCGATATCCCCAACATTGGAAAATTGAGAGATAAAAACATTTTGGGAGGCATACTTTTCCCACCAATGAAAATGACTTAGAGTTCCCAACACTTTCCAAGCTAGATATATCATAGGCGGTTCCCAAACAAAAAATAAAGTTTGTTCCTTTTTCCACCATACTTTCACTTTCCATGGCTAACCATATCCACGGGTGCCCTCCATACCAACACTTTCCAAGGAATTTATTATTTGACAACATAAAGTAAATTCATTTTTCATTTTGGGACTGGGCATCCCTAATACCTTTACCGTACTCTCGTGCAATGACAAGTGAATAAACACTCATCGTGAGAATAACACATCTAGCATGGAAAATATCGGCCACCCCTCACCGCCTCGCGAGCAGTACGAGCACACAAAAGAGAAATTTATTTTGAAAACTAGAGATGGCACATGCAAATTTGCTTAGAACAGCACGGAAATACCGCATATAGGTAGGTATAGTGGACTCATATGGCAAAACTGGTTTAAAGGGTTTTGGATGCACAAGTAGTGATCATACTTAGTGCAAAATGAAGGCTAGCAAAAAGATTGAGAAGCATCCAACCAAGAAACGAAAAATCTTGTACCCAAGCATTAAACATAAGTAACATCGAATAATGCACCACAAGTAGGATATAATTTCATTGCATAACTATTGACTTTCATGCTTGCATAGGGAATCACAAACCTTAACACCAATATTCTTACTAAAGCATAATTACTCATCAACATGACTCACATATCATATCGTCATATCTCAAAACCATTACAAAGAACCAAGTTTATTTTGTCCAATGATCTTCATGAAAGTTTTTATTATATCCTCCTTGGATATCTATCACTTTGGGCTAGTTTCATATGTTGCTTTTAATAAGCTCAAACAAATTTAAGTGAAGAACATGAGCATAATATTTCTTTCTCTCAAAATAATCTAAGTGAAGCAAGAGAGAATTTCTTAAAAAATTTACTAACTCCCAAATAAATCCAAGTGAAGCACGAGAGCATTTCTTCAAAGATAACAAAGCACATCGTGCTCAAAAAGATATAAGTGAAGCACTAGAGCAATTCCAAGGCTCTAAAAATTTAAGTGAAGCATAGGAGCAAGCATAGCATAATTTTTGGCCCTCTCCAAAAGGTGTGTCCAGCAAGGATTCAAGACTTAAAACACAAAGCAAAACAAGCAAAGACTCATATCATACAAGACGCTCCAAGCAAAACTCATAATATGTGACGAATAAAAATATAGCTCCAAGTAAAATACCGATGGTTGTTAGAAGAAAGAGGGGATGCCACTCGGGGGCATCCCCAAGCTTAGTTGCTTGATACTTCTTGAATATTATCTTGGGGTGCCTCGGGCATCCCCAAGATATGCCTTTTGCTAATCCTTATTCCTTCATCCATCGTAATATCACCCAAAACTTGAAAACTTCAATCACACAAAACTCAACAAAACCTTCGTGAGATCCGTTAGTATAAGAAAGCAAACACTACTATAAGTATTGTTGCAAACCCATTCATATTTTATTCTTGCATTATATCTACTGTATTCCAACTTTTCTATGGCAAAAACTCTTCAAAGAAAACCATAGAATCATCAAAACAAGCACACAACACAAAGAAAACAGAATCTGTCAAAAACAGAACAGTCTGTAGCAATGTGGAAACTTCGAATACTTCTGTAACTCCAAAAATTCTGAAAAATTAGGACAACGTGAGAAATTTGTTTATTAATCTTCTGCAAAATGAATCAACTCAAAATAACTCTTCTGTTAAAAATGGGAAATATTTTTTTGAGCGCAAAAGTTTCTGTTTTTCAGCAAGATCAAATTAACTCTCACCCAAATCATCCCAAAGGCCTCGCTTGGCACAAACACTAAATTAAAACACAAAAACACATCTAATCAGAGGCATAATTGTGTATTTTATTGAAAACAGCAAGAAACCTAAAAAGCAAAAAGATACAAGTTGGGTTGCCTCCCAACGAGCGCTATCGTTTTATGCCCCTAGCTAGGCATAACACGAAGGATCTAAGTTTTGTCATCTTTATTCTTGTTTTCCTTGGAAGTATTTTTATCAGGGGGTTTTGCAAATAAAACATAAAAAACATTATCCATGGAAACCTTAGCACTATCAAGTTGCTTATTATCATAACCCTTTTGATTTCTGGCAGCAATCCAAGAATAGTGTTGATTAACATCATTGAAAACTTGTTGGATCATGTCTAAAACAGGGACTTGCTTTTTAAGATTCTCATCAAAGATTTGGTTATCCCCAACCAAATGTCTCAACGCATAATCACTATTATAAAGAATTTCATCAATCATGGGTTTTTCATGATTCATACCATAAAAATCAAAGATTTCCCTAGCTTCCCGTATTATGTAGTCAAATTCATTCATGAGAACAAGAGTGGCTAACTTTTTAGCTTTAGGATTCTTTATAACGGGTAACTCATAGAACAATCTTTGCAAGGTAGGATGAGTACAAATAAATTTATTTTCAAGTTTCAGAACTAGCGCCGAAATAGCTTCCGCATAAGATTTAGTCTTTTTAAGTATAGGAGCATCATCAAGACTTAAATTTCCAACACAATTGAAAAATTCTTGGATATGTTCTTTTCCCATAAAGTTCCCTTGCCCCAAGACAAAAGTTTTGGCATCCAGATTACCCATACGCTCCATTTTAGGAGTTAGGCCATCATCTGTTTCTGCCATACCAAAAACACTAATGGTGACTTCACAACAAGATTGCACTCAAAAACAGATCTGACGAGAAAACGACGAATGAAAAAGAGGGCGAATAAAACGGCAATTTTTTGTGAAGTGGGGGAGAGGAAAATGAGAGGCAAATGGAAAATAATGTAAATTGCAAGGAGATGAGATTTGTGATTAGGAACCTGGTTGATGTTGATGATGTCTCCCCGGCAACGGCGCCAGAAATTCGTTTTGATGTTTGCTTGAACTACGTCGGTATTTCCCCAAAGAGGAAGGGATGATGCAGCACAGCAACGGTAGGTATTTCCCTCAGTGATGAGACCAAGGTTATTGAACCAGTAGGAGAACCACGCAACACAACATAAACAGCTCCTGCACACAAATAACAAATACTCGCAACCCAACGTGTTAAAGGGGTTGTCAATCCCTTTCGGGTAACGGCGCCAGAAAGCACATTGACGGGAGAAAGTTTGTAATAGATTGGATAAATATATCGCAAATAAAATAAAGTGCAGCAAAGTATTTTTGTATTTTTGGTTTAATAGATTTGAAAATAAAAGCAAATAAAAATAGGTCGCGAAAGCAAATATAATAAAGAAGAGACCCGGGGGCCGTAGGTTTCACTAGTGGTTTCTTTCGAGAAAAATAGCAAACGGTGGGAAAACAATTACTGTTGGGCAATTGATAGAACTTCAAATAATCATGACGATATCCAGGCAATGATCATTATATAGGCATCACGTCCAAGATTAGTAGACCGACTCCTGCCTGCATCTACTACTATTACTCCACACATCGACCGCTATCCAGCATGCATCTAGTGTATTAAGTTCATGGAAAAATGGAGTAATGCAATAAGAACGATGACATAATGTAGACAAGATCTATTTATGTAGAAATAGACCCCATCTTGTTATCCTTAATAGCAACGATACATACGTGTCGTTTCCCCTTCTGTCACTGGGATCAAACACCATAAGATCGAACCCATCACAAAGCACCTATTCCCATTGCAAGATAAATAGATCAAGTTGGCCAAACAAAACCCAAATATTGGAGAAGAAATATGAGGCTATAATCAATCATGCATATAAGAGATCAAAGAAGACTCAAATAACTTTCATGGATAAAAACATAGATCTGATCATAAACTCAAAGTTCATCGGATCCCAACAAACACACCGCAAAAAGACTTACATCATATGGATCTCCAAGAGACCATTGTATTGAGAATCAAGAGAGAGAGAGAGAGAGGAAGCCATATAGCTACTAACTACGGACCCGTAGGTCTACAAAGAACTACTCAAGCATCATCGGAGAGGCACCAATGGACATGATGAAACCCTCCGTGATGGTGTCTAGATTGGATCTGGTGTTTCTGGAACTTGCGGCGGCTGGAATTGATTTTCGTCAACTCCCCTAGGGTTTCTGGAATATTGGGGTATTTATAGAGCAAAGAAGCGGTGCGGGAGGCCACCGAGGTGGGCATAACCCACCTAGGCGCGCCTGGGCCCCCAGGCGTGCCCTGGTGGGTTGTGCCCCCCTCGGGGCACCCCTCTAGTACTTCTTCGGCCCATCTTGTGTCTTCTGGTCCAGAAAAAATCCACAAAAAGTTTCGCTGCGTTTGGACTCCGTTTGGTATTGATTTCCCGCGATGTAAAAAAACAAGCAGAAAACAGCAACTGGCACTTGGCACTATGTCAATAGGTTAGTACCAAAAAATGATATAAAATAATTATAAAATTATTGTAAAACATCCAAGAATGATAATATAACAACATGGAACAATCAAAAATTATAGATACGTTGGAGACGTATCACACCTCAATCTTCAAAGAGGGCATCGAGGAGATCGAAGACGGCGACCACACTGCACTAGAGAATGCGGGGCCAGTTGGAAGCAGGATGATGTGACGACGGCTAACTGACTCCTCCCCTCCCCCCCCCTCTCTCCCGCACAAAATTATCAATCCCTCAGCCCACGAGATCCTTCCCCTCTCGTCCACATTTTTCCAGCTCTCTCATCAAACCCGTTGTCTCTTCTCCTTCCACATGTACAAAATCCGGACACACGCATCTCACGTATATTACATGTTCCATCTTTCTAACGGACCTAACTTCTTCCTCTCTCTCTCTCTCTCTCTCTCTCTCTCTCCCTCTCTCTCTCTCTCCCTCCCTCCCTCTCTCTCTCTCGTGAGGTTTGTCTCCTACTCTCTCACCCACATACATACAATCTTTCCCGCCCTATTTGCTCCATCTTCACAAGCTCTCTCTACATGTTTCATTCACACATTGGGATGTGTTCAAAATGTTGCTTTATAATGGATCATGTAGAGTTATGGTTGGTTTTGTTGCATCCTACAAAGTAATAACTATGAAATGCATTTAGATTTTCATTTGATTGGGATTATGTGAGTTTGAGCATATTGTGAAGTACTATAGACCTGGTATACATCTCTGAATTCAACAATGATTCTAACTATTGAATTGTATAAACCATTACATTCGAAGTCAGTAGCTTAATATATTTATTTCATGATTACAACAAATGATTAATTCCACTACAAACTTAGAAAACAAATGTGTACTCCCTCCGTTTTTATTTAAGTCTGCGTATTAGCATTGGTCAAAGTCAAGTTTTGTAAACTCTCACAAAGTTTATAACAAAAATATTAACATATACAATAACAAATAAATACCAATAGATTCATTATTGAATGTACTTTCACATCATACATATTTGTTATGGTAAATGTTTATATTTTTCTATAAACTTGGTCAAACTTTAGGAAGTTTGACTTCAGTCAAACCTAATATGCAGAGTTAATAAAAATGGAGGGAGTACTATTAGTTACTAGTACTACTCGCTAGTTACTTAGCCCAATCACCCAACACGCCAGAAGGGGAGTTCAGTGTTACAAAATTTTGAGGTCGGCGGGAAAATCTGCCGCGACCCTGATTCGAGCAGTGCGAAGTTACCATCATACCCTTCGGAATAGGCCTACGGATGCTGGTGGGTAGGGGGCTGTTTTGGTAACTTCAGGTTCACCCTACCCAGCCAACCCCACCCCGGCACCCAGAGTAGTACACCTGAATACTACCCATTTTCCATCCCCACCGCAAAATAGACTTCTCCACGACACCGCAGCCTTCGTGCTCCTCCCCTTCTACATCGGCGCACTCGTCCACCGCAGCGCATCTGCCTCATCGACGACGTCGTACGCCGCACTGGAGCCGGTCCACCGTCGTCGTTGTACACGGAGCCTCTTCCCCGGCACTGTCTTCCACGGTCTCGGATCTGCTTCCCGGAAGCCGATGGCAAGCACAGAAGCACCACCGTCATGGACAATGAACTGACTCCCTTTGCCGACCATGATGCACAGACGCCGCAGTGACCATTGTACTTCTCCTCGATTGGTAATGTGTATATTGAATCTCTTAGCAGTACATGTGCAGTTCCAATTTTTTTCATACCTACCCTTCAAATTTCCTGGTTGCTATTGTTCCGGTAAAAGTAATTGGTTATAGCTTGCATTGTCCAACAGAATATCACCTTGTAGTTGTGTGTTGCTCCTGTATTGCGCTGTGCTTGGGTAGGTTCTTTATCTGCAACCAGTAGTGTGGCAAATGATGGAAAGTTTTTTAGAACTAGCAAGATGCCCATGCGTTGCACGGAACATCAAGATGCGTTTGTATGAGTAGTTTATCTTGTGGGAGAAAAGGATGAATAAGGTAAGGCCTTATTTGCAAATGTGGAGAGGGGTGTGGGTATCTTTTTGCAAAATTGCCATAGTTTCCTTCCTATCCGTCAGATATAAATCGGACGGCCTATATTGCAGGATGGCAGGCACACCATCATCACCAACTCTGTTTTTTATAAGAGTAGAGAGTAGAGAGTAGAGATAAATATAAATATATAATATATAATATATATATATATAAGAGTAGAGAAGAGAGTAGAGATAGCAGGGACGTGGGGAAAGGATCGCGCGCGTGCGGGAAAAAGCGGTCAGGCACGCGACGTCCGGCGCGCTTTATAAAATCCAACGCCCTCCCACCGCTTCGTGCCTCGCCACCGCTCTCTCCCCGCTCTTTCTCGCCTCGCCGCCGCTCTTTCTCACCTCGCCGCCGCCGCGCCGCTGGGAAACTTGGGGCTACCGTGGCATCCGCGTGCGCCCCTCCGGCGGCTTCTCTGCCAAGATCCGGTTCGGCGAGATGCGCCTCGGCCTCGACACTTTCGACACCGCCCATGAGGCCGCCCGTGCATACGACGTGACGGAATGGCGCCTCCGGCAGCCTCGTATGTCCATGAACTTCCCCAACGTGCCGACGCAGGAGCGGGCGCAGGAGCTCGTGCCTCCCCCGCGGCTTATCACCGACGAGGATCGTCGCGACAATCGGAGGCGGGAGCACCATCTCGGTATCACCGAGATGGACGAGGAAGCCATGGCGCTGTGGCACCAATGCTTCCCGCATGACATCATCAACGAGCATGAGTTCTACATGCAAAGGAGGGCGGAGAGGGAGAAGAGGAGGGCGGAGCGAGCCGCCTATCGCGAGGACGGGCGTACGCGGAAGGCGGCCGCTCAATTCAACATCAAGCTAGGAGCAGCACCGCCATGGGACTCTAACGATGATTGGTATCTTGACGCCTACATTGAGACGTCGGAGGAGGACATCACCAAGGGGGAGTCGGACGACGAGGAGTAGTTCAACTATCTATTTTTTATCTATCTATGTTATATTTATTTTGAGAACTATCTATGTATCTATCTATGCCAGTATCGACTCGGAGTCGAATGTGTATCGAGTCAGAGTCGAAAGGAGAAACAAATATAGCGCGTCTGCTGGAGCGGCGCGCGTGCAATTTTTTGCAGCGGCCGCTAGAGCCAGCACTCCGCGGCCCGCAAAAACTAGTTATTCCGGCGCTGTAAACGCTTTTTTAACGCGCCGATTGTTGCGCTTCTGTTGGAGATGCTCTAACATGGCAGATGAGTGCTTTAATGTTACCCACAAGATGCGTGAGTATTACTATATTTTTCTTGCCATGTTGAGATTTTAAAACTACGAATGCGAACATGTAGAGGAGCAATGAAGACCAAACACGGGATATTGGGCACATCTTCAAGGAACGTGGCAAGTTAAAGAGGAGCTGCATCGAACCTGTAAAATGAGCATTGGTAAGTAACACCCTTTCAATTACTTTCATTTAGCCTCGTGTTCTTTGATGTGTATATGTTGTAGTTTCTATTTCTCTTAGCCTCGTGTTCTTCGATGTGTAATAAGAAGAGTCTTAATTGTCCTGATGCTTTCATTTTTAGTTTGATGTAGGAAGTGGGTGTTCTCACCTTGGACTCTGTTTTTATATTTCTCCTTTTGAATTCACTTCTCCGAGTCCTGTTTATCTGGCTTCTACTTAATGGATATGGGTAGCTCTGACTATTGATCTGAAAAAGAAGTAACTTCATGTCAGGATGCAGTTCCTGCAAGGAGGGAAGTATGGTCAACCTCGAGATCATGTTTCCAAAATGAGGCTAGATTACACACAAGGTGCCCGTTCCCTAATGATGCTGGATTAGACACAAGGTGCAAATTCACAGATGATGTTGGATTACACACAAGCCAGGTGGAGTCGTCAACTGTTCGTGTCCTCGTGGCTCTAGTAAAGGCTGAAAGAAAGCGTGCAGCAGCCCTTGAGAATGTAGCTGAGTTCCTGAAGAAGCGAAAAGAGCAATCAGATGTTCTCTTCACCCAAGCCAAAGAAGAGATGGAAGAAGCCAGAAAGAAGCTAGCAGAGGCAGAGTAGGCTAGGCATCTCCTGCTATCTAAAACTGCTGTCAATACAAATTTTCCTTCATAATAGCTAGGTTCAAATGTTTATCCAGACAGCATGCCTATTGTAATGTCTGTGCATCTACTGATGTGTTACAAAATAAATTTTTTTTGGGTCATGTAATAACAGCCATTACTTTCCAAACAGTAACTGATGAACCATTGGACTTGGTATAGTTCACACGCAAGCCCAACATTCCAAGTTCAACTTCCACATCAAACTCATGTTCACAGATATCTCACATTCATAGATAATGTCCACAACCATTATTCACTTCAAAGCCAAAAAATTTTGAGGAGAGTTATAAATAAAGAAAAATCTCTAGTTCCTACTACCAGTGCGAGCACAACAAGTCAAGACCATACGTAATTAATTATATTTTGGACATTTTTTGACTAAACGCGAATAACTTCTAGAAGCAGGTATAATTTCTAATGCCGGCCGCGGCTGGGGTCCATGATGTTTTGAGCCAAACCCGGCAACACACCGGGTGTCTATGCCGGTGATGCGGTGGTCGTAGCATTCATGGGTTCTAAGCGGCGGTGGCTCCCGTGGTCTACTATTCCTCGGTGTCGGTCGGTGGCCGCGAACATGTTGGCCACCTCCGCTAGCAAGCCACGTTTGCGTCGGATGGCGCGGCCAACCATGGTGCACTGGACGCCGTGGTCCCCCGTGTGCCGGCGTGCAGCAACTAGCCACTCCTCTGCAAGCAGGCTTGGAGCATCGAGTTGATGCACCAGGGGCTAGCTTGGAGCGGCGGCTTGCTCCTCCACTTGCCCGCCTGCAGCCTCGCCCATGGTACTGACGGCCTGGGGCGGGGAGGGAGGTGGGGCAGTGAGTTGCCTAGCTCGTCGGGGTACCCAGCCGACTTTTATGCCGGAGAACTCATCTTCCTGCTCACCGGATGCTATGGAGAGTGTGGAGAAAATGGTGCAAGGAGGATATGGGGAGCGGCGGTGTGGTGCGGTTCTTGCCAGGTGTCTGGCCTTGTTTAAATAGCGGGCGGACGAGAGGAGCCAACTGGCGTTGTGCTCTAAAATGCCGGACGGCTCGCGGAAGGACGTGTTGCCGGCACACACGCGGATTCAATTGAGGCAGGCGGGGCAGTCTGAAGTTGGTTGCATGCGGCGAGGAGGCGTGTTCAGCCTGGCGTCCAGCGAGTGGGGCCCTCTTGGCCGACGCGCCGGTTCAATGCCTGCGCTATGAGAGGTCGCGTCCGTGTCAGAGCAATCACTCCCTCTAGTCCTTTTTTGTTTGGATATAACAAAATATCATTTTCCATTCACATTTTACAAGTAAAATTCATGGACAAACTTTGACCCAAAATACGATGGGGACTAGTAAACCAGGACGGAGGTCCATTTTCGCTCCATACCAATCGCTCTAAAAACTAGTATAACACGCCATTGAAAATCAGAACTCTTACCTCGCTAAAAAATGATATTTTAAATGTGGCAACTCGATCAGTGGCGACTGGCGAGCCACCGCCTCCAGGTCGTTCACCTGTGGTCCCAACCATCAACTCCTATAGATCAAATTATCACGCGAGCTGACTATTCCTACAAAGGTGCGCTCCACCACGCACTCGGTACCCGCGCATGCAGCAATCATGCACCTAGGGTTTATTTGTTTACGGTGCCTTTACGTAACTCTCATGTGTGCGAGACAGCGAGAGACCGATTGCATGCGTGCGCCTCTTCTCTTCGTATATGTACTCCACCATTTGTCTGGTGTCCAAAAAATTATATAGTAATAACTAGCAATGTGCCAATGCGTTGCCACATGTTCAAACTAGATTAATACATATTCACCGATTTGATAGAAAAGAGTCTAGTTTTGAAATACGTATATCACTAAATATATGTTATGTTTCACTCAAACTATATTCCTTTGGCGGTTTTGATGAGATAAGGGAGGAATGTGGTTGGTTTCAAGATTCGAGAAGTGGTATATTGTTGCAAAAAGCCCATGTGTGTGTGTGGTGTGTGTGAGAGAGAGAGAGGGAGAGAGGAGGAAGACGAAGTGTGTGTGTGACAAAGACACAAAGAGTGTGTGTGCGAGAGGTATCACCATAAAATGAGGCGATAGTGTGTGTGCATGATCGAGAGGGCGTGTCTCAAGAAGGGACGAAAAATCTACAAAGATACAAGGAGCGCGAGAGAGACATGTATGAGATAGTGGAAGCAAGAGTGTGCGGATGTATAAACCTATCTGGAGGCTGGTCGATCAATGTTTGTGAGAGAAATACGAGTCGGCGTGCGAAATTGAGAGTTTTGTGTGTGAGAGAGAGAGACGGTAGTCGGGAGGG
This sequence comes from Thinopyrum elongatum, assembly GCA_011799875.1. NCBI lineage: Eukaryota > Viridiplantae > Streptophyta > Magnoliopsida > Poales > Poaceae > Thinopyrum > Thinopyrum elongatum. The sequence continues at coordinate 426,549,091 of CM022303.1, read as the reverse complement.
GGAGTGGAAGCAGGAGTTGTGTGTGTGAGAGAGAGAGAGAAAGGGGGAGTTTGTCTGATCGGTAAACAGATGAATAATGTCAGTTTTATAACTGAGATGAAGACGGAAAGGAGACCCCAACAAACGTTGTGTGTGCGGGAGAGAGTAATTTTAGTGGTAGGAGTCATATCTAGACAGATATAGGGTGCGTGAGAGAACCCTAGAGAGAAAGACAAAGTGAAAGATGAGTGAGAGTGTGTGTGTGGCGGTGAAAAAGAAAGCTTAGGTACCTAGTGATACCAGAGAATGATAGAGACGTGAGAGATAATGAAAACTGTGTAATGTATAATGATAGGGAGAGTGTGACACTTCTCAAGGGATACGGTGAGAGACCATGTTTGCGAAAATAGGAGAAACATGAAGTGAGTGTGCGGGTGAGCTGGAGAAAAGAGAGTGATAGCTACATGAAGGAGCACGCGAGAGAGATGGGCGTGAAAGGAGATTCAAATATTTAGTTGCGTGTATAGAAAATGTCAACATAATATTTGAATTCAAGATGATGATACATGTAATTCATACTCGAAGCAAAATTGATCTATCAAACATGCATACTCATATGAATTCGCGCGCATCTATGTTATTTAATATCTAGATATTACTGATCCATACATTTGAGTAGAACATAATTTGGTTTAAAAATTTTGAATTCAACCTTATGATTTTGAGATCATTGTATTTGTAAATCATATTATATATATAAAGGAGCAGAATTCTTTGTTGTGCTTTTGAAAGTATATATAAAAAATGATGTATATAGATTTTTTTTCTAATCGAAAATGGATCCTGCCCGGAAAAAAAAGAATACAAAATGGATTGGAATTGAGTTGGCACGGTAAACGTGCAAGCTTTTTCTCAAAAATTTGAACGAAGCGGCGAAACTCGCAGTAACCGCCCAAAACCAAAATATGGAGATGAAAATTACTACCTGTCCCTGACATGCAACACATGTACGCTCGATTTCAATAGGTCTTGATAGGGGCAGGTTTGTAATTTCACTCAAATATGACATAACCGCCACTCACCTCCCCGGATTCATACACGGTGGGCGCCAAAACACAGTGTCTCCTCGGCCGAAATCGCCTCTCACCTCCCTCCCCGATTCGTATATGGTGGGCGCCAAAACAAACTCTCCTCGGCCGAAATCTCCATTGGCAAATATTCGGTGTATGCGAGATTACCGTCCTATCCCCAACCGACTAGTATTGCTGTGATGTAGGAAATTTTAAACGAGGGCTAAGTTTGTAAATTTCATCGCATTTGAGACAAGCGCGCCCTGAAGACATGGTTCCCCCCTTCCTCTCTCCCTCCATTTCCCCATTCGTACTCCGTGGGCGCCAAAACACCCTCTCCACCGCAGTCTCCTTCGTCCGCCACCCCATCCACCACCGTCCTCCTCCACCATGCCGGAGCTGATACCCCGACGCTGTTGTCCATTACAAGAGATCGACCTCTCTCATCCACGGCTTCGGACCAGGATCCCTGCATCCCGTCCTCTCGCTTCATCCCCGCCATCATCCACCTTGCCGGTGCCGCTCCTACAACCGTCTCATCCACCGCGCCAGGATATTCCCCCCACCGCCATCGTCTACCCTCCTAGATCTGCTTCCACGCCGCCGACAACCATCGCAACCGCAACACCATCAAATTCTCAGCAGATGCATACACGGCACCGCACCAGAGGCGGTACTCTTTCGTATCTGCTCAACTTATTTATCGCAGCAAGAAAACAGATCGCCACTGCTTTACTGTGATTTCCTGTCCATCACTTAGGATCTTACTTGTTAGTTGAAAGCAAACATTAGTTGTGAAGTTGCCTTTGTCCGGTTTGCACCTTCAGATCCGCCATGGCACGCTCAACACTATACTCGCAATGCTTATGGTTTTCCCCTTTTATATTCCACACTAGTTAAATGACAGTAGACTAAATTTCAAAATTGGGTCAGTTGATTTTTGAGAGCTTGCCGGAGTTCGCCGAAGGGAAGGAAGGGGCTCGGGTGGGTACGGCGGTTGTGGGTAGCGGTGGCCTGGCGGTGGTTGGGCCTCGCCGAAGGAAAAAAAACTCGACGCGGGTGGGGGCGGGGGTGGGGGCGGGGGTGGGGGTGGGGGTGGCGGAGGAACACAGGCGGTGGGGGCAGTTCAGGGGAGGGCGGGGGGGCCAGGGCTGGTGGTTCGGCCGGCGGCCCGTGCGGTGTTCTGTAGGGGAAGAATCAAACACGAGGAAGAAGAAGGGTTAGGAGACGTAGGATCTTCATCCAACCGCTTGAAACGGTCGACTGACCCAAATGACAAAAGTCACGCGACTTGCATGCAGACATTCCTTTATATTCAATACCATCATCGTAGCTGCTTAGCACTGCTCCTCAATCCATCAAGCTAAACAACGTGCAACTAATAATTCCAAACTTGTTGCTCAAATACGAATCTGATATGATGCTAATATTACTAAAACAGATAACGTTTAATTGGTCAGCTAATGTTCCTACTTTACTTTCGAAAAGCACATGCGCCACATATCGAGGGACAGCAGGGAGTTGCATTCTTTATGCGCTCTAGTTCATCATGTGTGGCCAACCAACATTTTATTATCCAAAATCTGCTTGCTCTTCTTTAGCATGCTCCTCTTCTGTTCTTCTTTTGTAAGTACTCTCTCCGTACCTAAATATAAGTCTTTGTAGAGATTCCTCCATGGACTACATACAGAGCAAAAATGAGTGAATCTACACTCTAAAATGTATCTATATACATCCATATGTGATCCATAGTGGAATCTCTACAAAGACTTGTATTTAGGAACAGAGGGAGTATAATAGTTGTACAGTATGTTCTTTGTAGTGAAGAGGAGCAGGGACATTTGCAGTGTATAGGTCTATTCGGTCTCTTGTCATGGACGCTTTCAACTCTTGGTGTTGGTCTTCATGTCGATTGTCATGGACGCTTTCAACTCTTCGTATTCGGCCGTATGTGTCGCCTTTGAGAGTTAGACTGATAGTAACAGTACTGCGCCTTCAGTTGTAGAGAGCTGGTATCTGAAGCCTTTCTAGCCGTACCGGCAATACTAGCACATATATTCCAGCAAGTTCCACTTTCCTGATTTTACTCCTGATGCTTAGGGTTTTCCCATTATATCTACACTATGATCTGCGTAGGTGCTTTGTGTCCTACTAGTAGCTGTCCACCCTTTAAAGCTAAATAACACACCAATCATACATCCTAAGGTTCTTCAAATACGAATGTGATATGATACTGGCATTAGCTAACATACACACATTTAATTGGTTAGCTAATGCTCCCACTTGATTTTCCAAATGCATGTGGCCACATATAGAGAGACAGCATGGAATTGCATTTCTTTGGGCGCTGTGATTCATCATGAGTGAGCAACCAACGTTGTATGGAAAGATGCGGAATCTCAAGAATATGCTTCCTCTTATGTTCTTTAACATGTTCCTCTTTTGTTATTCTGTATTTAGTACGTACAGTATGTTCCTTGTCAGGAAGGGGAGCAGGGACATCTGCAGTCGACAGCTGATAGAGCTGGCCTGTACATGATCGATAGGCTTTCAATTAGTAGCGGCAATACAACATTGTATTTTCCAGCCAGTTCCACTTTCCCGATTTATATATGCTGGTTACGGTGTATCCCTTTTATGTACACTATGATCTGACTAGTTGCTGTGTGCTCTTGTTATCATGGTTTGGCAATAAACTCTCTATACAGTATATTATGAACCTATCATCTGCCAACTATCCTTACTTCTGGAGCCTATTTTTTGTGTACTTGTGCCAGGTTATATTAATGCACGCACCATATTACAGCACACATGGGCTCTCTCATCAGAATCCAGTGATAGCACACAAGGGTTTACAGGGAGCCCCTATATTATAATATCCTCTACATTACATAGATAATCTCACTACTATTTATGTTTTCATGCTTCTCAGATATTGTACGTAATCACAATGAATATGAGAATGCGCGCATCAGAAGAATATTGTTGAACAATGAATGACTAACAAAATTGGCACCAAGGCATTGAGTTCCATTCTGGATGCAATGAAACTCATACGCTCCCCACCTGCAGATTCTTGTTCAGAATATGATCCTAATGACTATTCTGACCTCGAGGAGTCGAAGGCAGATGGCCTGTCCTGTTCACCCATCAAGGTGCCTATTCTAATTTGGCAAGGTTTTATTGATTGCGCGTATCTTGCATAAGGTGTCTTGCATTTCTTCTACTTTGTTGCAACGCCATCTGCTTAGTTTACTCATCATATATGTCAAGATGCCATGCCCATCCATTATCAATACATATTCCATCTGTCATCATACCATGTTTTTTCCACTCAAATGCTGTTCTTGTGCATCAGACATCAAAAAGGAAGAGGGTGATTGCCAAACCAGAAGGAGCACCAGCGAAGTCCTTGAAAAACATGGTGGTACCGGAGAAATCAGATAGCACCCCACTTATATTGGCTCTACAACTAGTGACACAAAACGTAGGACCGACTCCAGCGGACTGTACTCTACTTCACTGGCCACACCACTAGCCCCACCACACAAGACCTGCACTCCAGCAAAAGGTATGCCAATTTCAGTTGCCATAGCACCAGCTATACCACAGAAAAATACCACTCCAGCAAAAAGTACAGCAATTCCACCGGCCGAAGACCTATCCCAACTGCAAAGACGGCCAATTCCTGCATATTGGAACCCCATTCCAGTTATTCCCAGTTTAAAAGACAATGCTTTCAATGTTATTAGGGACTACGTGCATATATTCCCATCATGGGAAGATTATAGTGAAGACAAACACCATTTTCACATCTTCCTGTCCCACTTACGTGTAAGTGCTATTATTCATGGTGGTTAATTTCCTGTTTTCTGCTAATTGAACACATCAATGATTTACATTACATTATTGTAAGTAGGCGAGGGTTAATCTGGATAGTCATGACAAGCAAAGCTTGCTTGCGCTTTTCAAGGAAGCATTGCAGCAGTATCGGTGTTACCTGAGGAAAACACACTTTGATGGCAAGTCTATAAACGAATTTCCAGTGAAGTCTCCTGTGCTAAATTTACAAGACATTGAATGGAAAAACCTTGTTATGCACTGGTCTCGTTCCCGGGATGAGGTATTGTCTATGATATCACATGACAATTTGAACTTCTACTTTTTCGCATGTGCCTTACGGATCTCTTTTGTAGGAAATCTGCTCGAAGAAGAATTCCGGTTTGAAAAGGACGACAGGATCTCGCAAATATACTACCCGCTGCTTTGCTCTTGTTAGTACATGTTGTCCTCTATCATTGTACTTGCATTCATACGTGGTTCATTATGTGACAGCAGAATGCATCATAGCTTGCTTATCAATTGTTCGCTCCAAATTATCAGATCTGTATTAATGGTTACATTAATGTAGAATATACCCAATGCCAATGAGAAAGTTTAGCTCTGCATTGTTCTTGTAAGTACCTGATGTCCTTTATCAGTGTACTTATATTGACAGCTAGTTGTTCATGTACCATCACTCTGCAGCTTATTTTCCTTTACCCTCCATTTTCTACACATCAGATCTATATTTACTCTTACCATAAGGTTGGATAAAACCAATGGTACTGAAGAAGTTTAGCTCTGCATTGCTCTTGGTTGTACCTTTTGCCTGTATCGCTGTACTTACATTTATAGCTACTTGGTTATGTAGCATCACTCTTCATCTTATATTAAATATTCTCCATTTTTTCTTATATTATCACATCTATATTTACTCTTAACAAAATGTAGAATAAAGGCAATGCTTATGAAGAAGACTCTATGGTAAACTTCTTGAATTGCCCCCCCCCCCCATCAGCATGGACAAGGGCTTTATAGAGCCGGTCTTCACCACTAATGTAAGTTTGTCCTTCTCAAGCCTTCAAACTTTGTTGTGTATATTTGGTTAGGCATGACTGCAACAGCTGTTTATTTTTGGTGTTTGCTTCAAATTGCATGTTTAAAGTTTATTATGAAGTTCATAAACAAAAGTTTATCCTTCTCAATTTAAGTTTTCAGTTGTACAACCAAGTTCCTTCTTCACACCATGTAAATTAAACTATACAGGGCAAGTGATCTTCTTTTGCACTGCATGTATGCCTCTGTTCTTGATCCGTAATCCAGTGGTGTGGTGAAACTACCCACTACAGCACAATGTCATATTCTGCAATGTCTTAACTATGAACAATGTCATATCATTCTACTATTATTTAAACCGTCTCTTTATTTGCCAATCTGAAATGGGATAAATTGACAACACACTAACCATTGATACTTATGAGTTCTTGATCTGTAATCCAGTGGTGTCGTGAAGCTCCTAACTCCTTCACAATGTCATTTCCTGCCATGTCATAACCTGAACAATACCATATTGTGTTAATGCTATTTTAAATTGTGTCTCTTTATTCGCCAACAAGAAATGTGATGAATTGTCAGCACTGATACTTATATGTGCAAAACCTGTCATCTGTCTGCTTGTTTCTCTTTCGGAGTGAGGAGGATATAAGCGTCAAACAAGCACAGTCTCATCAGCTTGCTCAGCTACATGCGCTGCAGCTCCCGAGCAGGGCTAACCTTTCTTGAACTCTATTGAAGTGTTGCCGGTTTTGTATATTATTTTGTCGGCATGTTTATTTGCACTGGTGGCGATATTTGATGCCCAGTGTATGTAATCTGCGGTCTACTTGTGCTTTATTATCATAGTGGCGAACTTTGATGCCCAGTGGATGTAATATGCCGTAATTTCTTTATTGTATAGTCTAGGTTTTTTCTTATTCACGATGCTACAGTTATTTTACTGTATATATATATCCTGTCTTCGCTCCATGAAAAGTAAACCGGCCAAACCGTAAATTACGGTACATAATCGGGCCGTCATGCAAATCACTATATATGGGCCGCATCATGGGCCCAGTCATCTTGGTCCGTTAACAGGCCTAAATGTAAACTGGCCCACTAGTAGTTTCAGGCTTTTAATAGGCCGACTAAACCGCCGGCTCTATTTTGGCAAGAAAATTCAATGGGCTTTTAGTAGGCTGAAAAGTAGGTTGGGCCTGAAATGTGCCGAACAGCTCATGGGCCGACAACAGGCCGAAATAGACCCCGGCCCATGATTGTGCCAATCACATCACGGGCCGTTAACAGGCCAAAATTGTCTTGGTCCTTGTTTGGCCCAATCAGATTATCGGCTGTGAGCAGGCCGGATGCAAAGCGGACCATAATTAGGCCCAACTATATGACGGGCTTTTAACAGGCTGAAATAAATATAGGGCCGAAATGTTAAATGGGCCTTTAACAGGCCGAAACTAATATGAGTTCGTACTATTAAATGGGCCTTTAGCAAACAGAAATCCTAATCGGGCCTCAAGTGGGCCCAAAAGCACAGCGTCCAGTTGACAGGTCAAATCTGATATGGGCCATAATTTAGCCCAAAGAATGAAAGGCTCTTAAAGGGTCGGATCTGATATGGGCCGTAATATGGCCCAAAATGTGGTAGGCTATTAACGGGCCGGATCTCATATGGGCCCTTATTAGGCCCAGAACATGGCAGGCTTTTAATGGACCGGATCAAATATGGGCGGCATTTGGCCCAAAACATGGCAGCCTGTTAACGGGCTGGCCCACTAGTGTCTTCAAAATCTTGTGGGCCTTTAGATGGGCCGACCCATTATGGTATGCACAATCTTGTGGGCCTTTAGCTAGGCCGGCCCATTATGGTCTGCAAAATCTTGTGGGCCTTTAGCTGGGCCGGCCCATTTAATCTTTATGGGCCACTTTTGGGCCGGTCCACGTGTCAACATATCATAGGCGCATCTCGCCCATTGGATGAGTGACATTTGTGCCAACGCGGAGCTGACACGTGGTTCCGTCGACCAATGAGAATTTTACACGTGGAAAATCGCCATTGGTCATGGCTGTTAGTGGGTTATCGGATCCAAAACTTGACCCGATAGCTTAACGGCGACCTGTTATAGTGGATGCCACGTGTCGGTTACCCTTGACGAAAGCAGTTCTATGACGTGGTATTTATCGTCATGGAAGTGGACACTTCCATGATGATAATTTTGGTATTGTCATGGAACACTTCTACGACAGCACATGTATGACTAACTTGATTCTGTCAAAAAATCGTCATGGATGTACATGCATGACAGAAAATGTGACCTACTATGACAAACACGTATCATCACGGAAGTGTATTTTTTTTGTAGTGATAGGATTGTTGAACTCAAACATATGGATGCGGAATACTCTATCTTGATGCGGAATACTCTATCGCCATAGAACCCACATTGCTGGTACACTCTATCTTGATGATCCAGGAATAAATTTTCTACAGAAGCAATATGAGGACCACATTAATGTAATTCATATTTCATTTCAGCTTGCACCCTGTTAGACCATATGCCAGTATGTAACTATGTTACTATTGTTGCTTCCAATTTTCAGAGGTACCCTGAGGATGCGGAACTGTTGAACAAGGATATCTTCAACTTTGGATGGATGAAGATTCTTTGGGGCCCTATATCAGAGGTACCGCGACAAAGTGCTGCATCGGCTAGGGGTATATAGCCCGATGATATAGCCTGATGCGAGTGTGGCTCCCAGATAACTTGACCCTCATGCAAACTATCAAACTGCACCGTGAAGGACGGGCAGCAGCCCCTCACCTGGGTATGCGCAAATTGACTCTGTACATAACAAAAAATAAACATTAGTAATACTTTTGCATGGCAAGAATTAATTGAATGAATTTTTACGTAATATAGAAGTACCTCGCTCCATGCCCAAACAGATCCCAGAGTAGGCAAGTCGTCGATAGCAGGCACATAAGCCCCTGCAATGTCCTCCATCCCAAATGGTCTATCAGCGTAGACATAGGATCGTCCAAATAGGGAATCTCTCGTATGACCAGAGCTGCAACAATAGTGGACATCCAACCAGACCTCATCTTCTAGACTTCAACGAGCAATCTTTGCACCAGGCCTCTGTACGTAGCTGCTAACACAACAGAACCAAAACTCCTCTGCACAATGTCCCCAAGGCAACGTGCGTAAGCTATCTCTTGTACAATACTGACGAGTCTCACATCGACAGTGGTCACGTGGTTCTCCGTGAACATTGTCTTGCCGAACAACCAAAGAATATATGCCTCTAGGGATCAATCAATCTATGCCTCTGATAACTCAACTCTGGGGGTATCCTAATGAGACAATCTGCATAGAAACCAAATGATTGTGTCAACTATGTAGTAAGGGCAACTATGAAAACAACATATGTTGAGCTCACAGAGAAGGTTACCTAAAACTGACTCAACCACCTAAAACGAGGCACATGAGGATCGTTGTCTAAGCCCAGAGCAGTTGGCAATGCATCTAGAAAATGTTCCTGCGTCACTACTAGCCAGCCAGGTTCTGCCTCTAAAGGACCTAGGGCAACACCGGCCAAAGGTAATCCCAACAAGTAAGACACATCCTGTAGAGTAGAATCCATCTCTCCCCTGGGAAAGTGAAACGTATGTGTCTTTGGTCTCCATCTATCTACTAAGCAGGTAAGGAGTGACCTGTCATAAGAGAAACGTTTCACTTGCCTCTTGCATGACTACATTGGTTCACCTTCCTCATCCAAGTCTGGATGTTCAACCCAATCTTCAAATGTACCCTCAACCAGCCATGCCAGGGGTAGAAGTCCAACCCAAGTTAATCTACAAAATAAAGAGAATGTAGCATACAGTTAGCGGGTATCAAAAGTATGTCAAACATGCAAGTCATTATATGTACACATACCTATTAACCCATAAAGGGTCTATCATCCAGTTAGACTTTGGGGTGCGAGTGACCAACACGTCTAATTTCCTGCCCCTTGCATAAGTGAGGCCCGGTGACCTCTATCGATTGTAGGATCAAGCAACAGTTACGAAGATATATCTGCAATTGACATAGTCCATCGCACATATCCAAATTAAAACAACAATACTCACATACAACAAATCAAAACATAGTCCGACACATAATAATAAGTTTCTCGTAGTCCTCACATACAACAAACTAAAACATAGTCCGACACATAATAATGAGTTTCTTGTAGTCCCCACACACAACAAATTAACACATAGTCCGACATGTAATAATAAGTTTCTCGCAATCCCCACATATTATATAGCTTGTGAGTCATTTTCCCCGCCCTCCCCTTCAGCCTTGACTACCTCGACCACGTTTGCCTCTTCCTCCTATTATCGCACTCGTTGATGTGGAAGCACCATTTTTCTTGAGGTTGGGACAATATTTCATCCTATGCCCATAAGCCATGCATAGGAAACATTGTCTGGTTGCTCCAGTAGCTTTAGATTGGTCCATATCGTCACGGATGCGACGTACCTTACATCTACCCCTACTTGTTCACCGAAGAGCTGGATTCGGGATGTATACTCTCTCACCATCATTTACTTTGTTGAAATTGCTGACGAATCTAAACCATGTCATCTCACCGGCCCATGTGTTGAGTACTGCCTCTTTTAAATAGTATGGGGACACGGAGGAGATGGCGTCCAACTAAATTTGGCCACAGGAAGCCAGCACATTTGAGAAAGGCAAGTGCAACAACTTCGGTTTGTTGCATGTACACTCACACATTGGCTGGAATTCCGTTCCAATTGTTACCTCGTGCGTCTTCACCTCATTTCCAGAACCAAAAACTATCGGTAGGTAGTTGTACCTCATACCTCCTTTCCTGATTACTTATGAGTTTGACAGTGTGTTTCTTTGCTTTCTGTATCTTCTTTGCCATGTGCTCCATGACACGACTACAATAAGGTGTTTTGGGATTATCTGCAATATGCTTCTTTGCTAACTCATGCCTTTCTCTGAAATATCTCAAAATGCCATGGAATACAACCTCCACAATAGTTATGAGTGGCAATGCTCTATTCCCTCTGAGTACAAAGTTATACACCTCTGCAAGGTTGGTTGTCATGTGGCCTTACCTAGCTCCATGGGTGTCATGCAGGAAAGACCAATTCACGGGGCGCTCTTTCTCTATCCATCGGGAGAAATTGTTTATTGCCCTCCCCTTCTTTCTCTTAGTACCAGGAGGGTCATTTGTTGGCAAGTCACAAATACCTACTGGCTGCTCTAGCCCCGCGATGATAGTTGCTAATGCTACTTGATCTTCTTCCATTTTCTTCCTTGCACGGACCTGCTTCTTAGTAAACTCATCTAGTTTTGACCAAATAAAATCATATTTGCACTGCTGGTTCTACTTGCATAATTTTTTGAACAAGTTCATCAACCGCTTGTTCTTGAACTACGAGAAAAAATAGCCCCAAGATGGCGCATGCACCACCGGCTCTGCAAGTCTTTCCATGGTGTTGGTTCGTCTTCTGCTGGATCCCTCATTGTCTTGACGGCCTTCAGTATACCAGCATGCATGTCATGAATGACACACACGTTTGGTCGGTCCTTCACGATGGCAATTTTCAGTTGCCTGAGGAACCATACCCATCTCGGAAAGTTCTCGCCCTCCACAAATGCCATAGCAAGTGGGATGATTTTACCGTTCCCATTGATACGTCTCCAATGTATCTATAATTTTTTATTGTTCCATGCTATTATATTATCCATCTTGAATGTTTTATATGCATTATGTGCTATTTTATATCATTTTTTGGGACTAACCTATTAACCTAGTGCCAAGTGCCAGTTGTTGTTTTTTCCTTGTTTTTGTCTTCTACAGAAAATCAATACCAAACTGAGTCCAAATAGAACAAAACTTTTTGACAATTTTTCTTGGACCAGAAGATACCTAGGAAGCTTCGGGAGGAGGACAGAAGGGCCACGGATGGGCCACCAACTCAAAGGGCGCGCCCCAGGGGGCGCCCCCAAGCTTGTGGGCCCACCGTGGCACTCCTAACCCTAATTCCAGCTCCATAAATACTCAAATATTCCCCGTATACCACAGGGCACACCAAATATACTTTTTCGCCTCTGCAAGTTTCTGTTCTCGTGAGATCGCATCTAGGGGCCTTTTCCGACACTCTGCCGGAGGGGGATTCGATCACGGAGGGCTTCTTCATCAACCTTGCTGCCCTTCTGATGAAGTGTGAGTAGTTTACCACAGACCTATGGGTCCATATCTAGTAGCTAGATGGCTTCTTCTCTCTCTTTGATCTTCAGTTCAAAGTTCTGCTTGATGTTCTTGGAGTTCTATTTGGTGTAATATTCTTTTGTGGTGTGTTTGTTGAGATCCGATGAATTGTGGGTTTATGATCAGATTATCTATGAATATTATTTGAGTCCTCTCTGAACTCTTTTATGCATGATTAAGATAGCTTTGTATTTCTCTCCGATCTATTGATTTGGTTTGGCCAACTAGATTGATTTCTCTTGCAGAGGGAGAGGTGCTTTGTAGTGGGTTCAATCTTGCGGTGTTCTCACCCAATGACAGAAGGGGTAGCAAGGCACGTATTTGTATTGTTGCCACTAAGGATAAAAATATGGGGTTTTTACCATATTGATTGGATCTATCCCTCTACATCATGTCATCTTGCTTAAGGCGTTACTCCATTCTTGTTAACTTAATACACAAGATGCATGCTGGATAGCGGTCGATGTGTGGAGTAATAGTAGTAGATTCGATGCAGGAAGGAGTCGGTCTACTTGTCACGGACGTGATGCCTATGTTCGTGATCATTGCCTTGGATATCGTCATAACTATGCGCTTTTCTATCAATTGCTCAACAGTAATTTGTTTACCCACCGTATGTATTCTTTCAAGAGAGAAGCCTCTAGTGAAACCTATGGCCCCCAGGTGTATTTTCACCATATTATTTTCAGATCTATAAAACCAAAAACCCAAAATACCTTTCTGCAATTTATTTACCTTTACCTTATTTTGCACTTTTATTTATCTTATATCAATCTCTATCAGATCTCATCCTTGCAAGAGGGATTGACAACCCCTTTTTCGCGTTGTGTGCAAGTATTTGTTAGTTTTTGCAGGTGCATCTATTGGGGACTTGTGTGTTCCTCCTACTGGATTGATTCCTTGGTTCTTAACCGAGGGAACTACTTATCTCTACTTTGCTGCATCACCCTTTCCTCTTCAAGGGAAAAATCAACGCAAGCTCAAGAAGTAGCACCCATCCACACCAATAGCAGTAAGAATTTTCCCTTTGTACTGACCGGTCAGGAATGTACCATCAACAAACATCACAAGGGTGCAATGCCAGAAAGCTTTGGTGCACATATCAAAAGAGAAGAATACTCGCTTCAACACCTTGAAACCTGGTATATTAGGCAGGAACATGTGTTGTACGTCAACATATGTGCCGGGATTCCCCTTCTCCAATATGTAAAGGAGACGGGCAACATTATCATATGAGTCTATGAATGTCCCAATCCTTTCCTCCATAGCCTTCTTATTAGCCCTCCAAGACTTCCCATATGGAATGTCATACTTTCATCTCACCTTCACTACTGTCTGGATGTGTTTTGCTTTCATGTCTTTCTTCTCCACTATCTCAGTATACATGAGTCGCGTGATGAGAGTTGAAGTCAGGTTTGGATGATTCACTAGAAGGTTTTTCCTCACACAATTATATGGGACGACATCAATGACAACACAGTGGATGTTCCACTTCGGCACGTGACCGTGCACCTTCCCAGGACAACAAGTTTCAACACATTTAATGATATAGTTCGTTGGACTTGATATGTGTGTTCGGAAAACCCTCTGCGCAAACACAACCCACTTTGTCACCGCATACTTCAATTTTTTCTTTATATCATACATAGCCCCTATCTGGACATGGTTAAGATGATACTTCCATGGAGTCTGATACGTCTCCAACGTATCTATAATTTTTTATTGTTCCATGCTATTGTATTATCCATCTTGAATGTTTTATATGCATTATGGTGCTATTTTATATCATTTTTTGTGACTAACCTATTAACCTAGTGCCAGTTGTTGTTTTTTCCTTGTTTTTGTCTTTTACAAAAAATCAATACCAAACAAAGTCCAAATGGAACGAAACTTTTTATCGATTTTTCTTGGACCAAAAGACACCTAGGAAGCTTCGGGAGGAGGCCAGAAGGGCCACGGATGGGCCACAAGCTCACAGGGCACGCCCTAGGGGGGCGCCCCCCAAGCTTGTGGGCCCATCGTGGTACTCCTAACCCTAATTCCAGCTCCATAAATACTCAAATATTCATCGTATACCAGAGGGCACACCAAAAATACTTTTTCGCCACCGCAAGCTTATGTTCTCGTGAGATCCCATTTAGGGGCCTTTTCCGGCACACTGCCGGAGGGGAATTCCATCACGGAGGGCTTCTTCATCAACCTTGCTACCCTTCCGATGATGTGTGAGTAGTTTACCACAGACCTACGGGTCCATAGCTAGTAGCTAGATGGCTTCTTCTCTCTCTCTTTGATCTTCAGTACAAAGTTCTCCTCGATGTTCTTGGAGTTCTATTAGATGTAAATCTTCTTTTGGGGTGTCCTTGCTGAGATCCGATGAATTGTGGGTTTATGATCAAATTGTCTATGAATATTATTTGAGTCTTCTCTGAACTCTTTATGCATGATTAAGATATCTTTGCATTTCTCTCCGATCTATTGGTTTGGTTTGGCCAACTAGATTGATTTTTCTTGCAATGGGAGAGGTGCTTTGTAGTGGGTTCAATCTTGCGGTGTCCTCACCCAGTGACAGAAGGGGTAGCAAGGCACGTATTTGTATTGTTGCCACTAAGGATAAAATATGTTTTTTTACCATATTGATTGGATCTATCCCTCTACATCATGTCATCTTGCTTAAGGCGTTACTCTGTTCCTGTTCACTTAATACACTAGATGCATGCTGGATAGCGGTCGGTGTCTAGAGTAATAATAGTAAATGCAGGAAGGAGTCGGTCTACTTGTCATAGACGTGATGCCCATGTTCATGGTCATTGCCTTGGATATCGTCATAACTATGCGCTTTTCTATCAATTGCTCAACAGTAATTTGTTTACCCACCGTATGTGTTCTTTCAAGAGAGAAGTCTCTAGTGAAACCTATGGCCCCCGGGTCTATTTTTACCATATTATTTTCAGATCTATAAAACCAAAAACCCAAAAATACCTTGCTGCAATTTATTTACCTTTACCTTATTTTGCACTTTTATTTATCTTTTATATCAATCTCTATCAGATCTCATCCTTGCAAGTGACCGTGAAGGGATTGACAACCCCTTTTTCGCGTTGTGTGCAAGTATTTTTTTAGTTTGTGCAGGTGCATCTATTGGGGACTTGTGTGTTCCTCCTACTGGATTGATACCTTGGTTCTTAACCGAGGGAAATACTTATCTCTACTTTGCTGCATCACCCTTTCCACTTCAAGGGAAAAATCAACGCAAGCTCAAGAAGTAGCAGGAAGAATGTCTGGCGCCGTTGCCGAGGAGGATCTACATCAAGCCTACCAAGTACCTATCCTAAACTCTCATCTCTTGCACTTACATTATTCGCCATTTGCCTCTCGTTTTCCTCTCCACCACTTCTAAAACGTTTTTAGAAAAACACAAAAATATTTGCCTTTTTACTTGCCTTCTTTTCGTTTGCCTTTATGTCTTACTTGGTTTGTTTGCTTGGTATAATTGCATGTTTATTGGAAATCAAGAACATAAAGCTTATGGATCCTCATCCACTTGCTAATATTTTTAAAAGATCCAACTACGATGAACCAATTGCTAGTGAGTTGAGTGCACTAGGCTATGTTTATGAAGTTTTGCTTGAAATTCTTGAATCTGAAAATTGTGATGAAGTGCTAAAAGAAGAAATTTATGAAGTGATTCATGATAGCTCCTTAAATGAAAAGCATGATTGCAATGGTGTTATTATAAATTCTATTAATGTCAATTGTGCTAATAATATGCAAAACCCCAAGCTTGGGAATGCTAATTTTGATATGTCCACTACTTATTGCAATGATCATGATTGCGGTGATTCTTCTTATGATCTTGAAAATTTATTTAAGCCTCATGATAATAGTGTTTGCAATAATATTGAAAGTTGGTTTGGAAGAGTGTCAACACTAGGTAATAATGATCCCACTACTTTGGAGAATGATCAATCCTATGATTTCTTTTATAAAAGTGGGCTTGGAGAAGTCATGACTTTATTTTATGATAATCCCACTATTTTGGAAGAGTGTCAGCTTTGCATGCATGTGGAACAATTAGAGAATATGTTATGCGATAGCTATATTGTTGAATTTGATTATGATCCCACATGTAATTTTCATTATACTAAATTACCTCTCGTTATGTTGAGATTGCTATTGTTTCTTTCTTCTTCCTTGCATATGTTAGAAGTTGCTTGTCTTGATAATTTGTTTTCCTATAAAATTCCTATGCATAGGAAGTATGTTAGACTTAAATGTGTTTTTCTCATGCTACATGATGATCTCTTCATGTTTCAATTGCTATCTTTCATGTGAGCATCACTAAAATTATCAACGCCTAGCTAAAAGGCTTTAAAGAAAAGCGCTTGTTGGGAGACAACCCAATATTTTTATTTTATGTTTTTATGTGAATATGCAACATTACTTCTGTAATAATTGTGTTTTAGTGTTTCAATTAGTGTTTGAGCCAAGTAAAGCCTTTGGGATGATCTTGGGTGATAGTTGATTTGATTTTGCTAAAAAACAAAAACTTTTGTGCTCAGTGCTAGAATTTTTAAAATTCACAGAAGCGTCATAAAATTCTGAATTTTTTACACAAGATTTATATACAAATTGCCTACGTTGTCCAAGTTTTTCAGAATTTTTGGAGTTAGAGAAGTTTGCTTAAAGTCCAGATTGCTACAGACTATTCTGTTTTTGACAGATTCTATTTTCTATGCATTGTTCTCTTATTTTGATGAATCTATGGGTAGTATCGGGGGGTATGAACCATGGTGAAGTTGGACTAGAGTATATATAATGCTAATATGAATTCAGAATGAGTTCACAACAGTACCTAAGTGGTGATTTGCTTTTATTATACTAACGGAGCTCACGAATTTTTTGTTGAGTTTTGTGTTGTGAAGTTTTCAAGTTTTGGGTGAAGTTTCGATGGACTACGGAATAAGGAGTGGCAACAGCCTAAGCTTGGGGATGCCCAAGGCTCCCCAAGGTAATATTCAAGGACAACCAAGCATCTAAGCTTGGGGATGCCCCGGATGGCATCCCCTCTTTTGTCTTCAATCCATCGGTAAATTACTTGAGGCTATATTTTTATTCACTACATGATATGTGTTTTGATTGGAGCGTCATATGTTATATGAGTCTTTGCTTTATTTGCTTTTTAGTTTACCACAATCATCCTTGGTGTACACATCTTTTGAGAGGGACAAACATTAATCATGAATTTATTAGAATACTCTATGTGCTTCACTTATATCTTTTGAGCTTGGCAGTTGCTCTAGTGCTTCACTTATATCTTTCTAGAGCACGGCGGTGGTTTTATTTTGAAGAAATTGATGAACTCTCATGCTTCACTTATATTATTTTGAGAGTCTTAAAAATAGTATGGCAATTTGCTTAGGTTATGAACTTAGTCCTAATATGATGGGTATTCAATAGGGATATAATAAAAACTTACATGAAGATCATTGAATATATGAGAAGTTTGATTCCTTGCATTTGTTTTGAGATATAAAGATTGTGATATTAGAGTCATGCTATTCAGTAATTGTGGATTAATAAAAATACTTGTGTTAAGGTTTGTGATTCCCGAAGCATGCACGTATGGTCTTTTGTTATGCGATGAAGTTGGAGCATGATTTATTTTTGATCGTCTTCCTTATGAGTGGTGGTCGGGGATGAGTGATGGTCTTTTCCTACCAATCTACCCCCCTAGGAGCATGCGTATTAGTACTTTGTTTTGAGGGCTAATAAATTTTTGCAATAAGTATGTGAGTTCTTTATGACTAATGTTGAGTCCATGGATTATACGCACTCTCACCCTTCCATCATTGCTAGCCTCTTCGGTATCGTGCATTGCCCTTTCTCACCTTGAGAGTTGGTGCAAACTTCACCGGTGCGTCCAAACCCCATGATATGATACGCTCTTTCATGCAGAAGCCACCTTATATCTTCCTCAAAACAGCCGCCATACCTACCTATTATGGCATTTCCATAGCCATTCCGAGATATATTGCCATGCAACTGATACGTCCATTTTGCATCATGTTTTCCTACTGTTATTTATGTTGTTTTATTGCATAATAATGCTTTTTGAAGTAATTCTAATGCCTTTTCTCTCATAATATGCAAGGTATGCACAAAGGGGGAGAATTCTGGCAGCTGGAAATCTGGACCTGAAAAAGCTACGTCAAGCTACCTTTTTTGCACAACTCCAAATTAGCTGAAACTTCACGAGGATTTTTTATGGAATAAATAAGAATTTTTGGAGTCAATAAGTACCAGAGGGGGCCCACCAGGTGGGCACAACCCACCTGGGCGCGCCAGGGAGCCCAGGCGCGCCCTGGTGGGTTGTGCTCAGCCAGGCCCACCTCCGGTGCCCCTCTTCTGGTATATAAGTCATTTTGACCTAGAAAAAATAAGGAGAGGACCTTCGGGACAAAGCACCACCGTCTCGAGGTGGAACCTGGGCAGGAGCACTTTTGCCCTCCGGCGGAGCGATTCCGCCGAGGGAACTTCCCTCCCGGAGGGGGAAATCATCGTCATCATCATCACCAACAACTCTCCCATCTTGGGGAGGGTTATCTCCATCAACATCTTCAATAGCACCAACTCCTCTCAAACCCTAGTTCATCTCTACTGTTCAATCTTGTACCGGAACTACAGATTGGTGCTTGTGGGTGACTAGTAGTGTTGATTACATCTTGTAGTTGATTACTATATGGTTTATTTGGTGGAAGATTATATGTTCAGATCGATTATGATATTTAATACCCCTCTAATCTTGAGCATGTTTATCATTTGTGAGTAGTTACTTTCATTCTTGAGGTCATGGGAGAAATCATGTTGCAAGTAGTCATGTGAACTTGGTATGTGTTCGATATTTTGATGATATGTATGTTGTCATTCTCTTAGTGGTGTCATGTGAACGTCGACTACATGACATTTCACCATATTTGGGCCTAAGGGAATGCATTGTGGAGTAGTTATTAGATGATGGGTTGCTAGAGTGACAGAAGCTTAAACCCTAGTTTATGCGCTATTCCGTAAGGGACCGATTGGATCCAAAAGTTTAATGCTATGGTTAGAATTTATTCTTAATACTTTTCTCGTAGTTGCGGATGCTTGCGAGAGGGTTAATTATAAGTAGGAGGTTTGTTCAAGTAAGAACAGCACCTAAGCACCGGTCCACCCACATATCAAATTATCAAAGTAGCAAATACGAATTAAGCCAACATGATGAAAGTGACTAGATGAAATTCCCGTGTACCCTCAAGAACACTTTGCTTATCATAAGAGACCGTTTTGGCCTGTCCTTTGCCTCAAAAGGATTGGGCTAACTTGCTGCACTTTTTGTTACTACTATCGTTACTTGCCCGTTACAAATTATCTTGCTATCAAATTACTCTACTACTCACAATTTTAGCACTTGCAGACATTACCTTGCTGAAAACCACTTGTCATTTCCTTCTGCTCCTCGTTGGGTTCGACACTCTTACTTATCGAAAAGGCTACAATTGACCCCATATACTTGTGGGTCATCAAGGCTATTTTCTGGCACCGTTCCGGGGAGTGAAGCGCTCTTGGTAAGTGGAAATTGGTAAGGAAACATTATTACTACGTGCTGAAATTTATTGTCACTTGTTACTATGGAAAACAATCCTTTGAGGGGTTTGTTCGGGGTATCTTCACCTCGACCGGAACCACAATTAGTTGCCCCTCAACCTACTGCACGTACTGAAAATATTGAATATGAAATTCCTTCGGGTATGGTAGAACAACTGCTAGCTAATCCTTATGCAGGAGATGGAACCGAACTTCCTGATATGCACTTGATATATGTGGATGAAATTTGTGGATTATTTAAGCTTGCAGGTTTACCCGGAGATGAAGCTAAGAAGAAGGTTTTCCCTTTATCTTTGAAGGGAAAAGCATTGACATGGTATAGGTTATGCGATGATATTGGATCTTGGAATTGGAATCGCTTGAAATTGGAATTCCATCAAAAAAATTATCCTATGCATCTAGTTCATCGTGATCGGAATTATATATATAATTTTTGGCCTCGTGAAGGAGAAAGTATCGCTCTAGCTTGGGGGAGGCTTAAGTCAATGTTATATTCATGCCCCAATCATGAGCTCTCAAGAGAAATTATTATTCAGAGTTTTTATGCTCGGCTTTCTCGTAATGATCAATCCATGCTCGATACTTCTTGTACTGGTTCTTTTATGAAGAAGACTATTGAATTCCAGTGGGATCTTTTGGAAAGAATTAAATGCAACTCTGAAGAGTGGGAACTCGACGAAGGTAAAGAGTCAGGTATTGAGACTAAGTTTGATTGTGTTAAATCTTTTATGAATACTGATGCTTTTCAAAAGTTTAGCACTAAATATGGACTTGACTCTGAGATAGTAGCTTCCTTTTGTGAATCTTTTGTGCGACGCCCCCGGCTCAATCATGCACTAATCATACACGCAAATGCACACGATCAAGCCTAAGGACTCACGGGAAGATATCACAACACAACTCTAAAACATAAATAAAGTCATACAAGCTTTATATTACAAGCCAGGGGCCTCGAGGGCTCAAATACATAAGCTTGCATACTAGCGTCAGTGGAAGCATCAGATATCTGAGTACAGATATGAAACAGAAACAGAAAAGCCTTTAGAAAGGCGGGGCAAAAGAAAACACTACGATCGAAAGGCGTAGGCCTCCTGCCTGGGACCCTCCTTCCTACTCCTGGTCAACAGCCAACTCGTAGTAGTATCCACCTTTGGGGTGGTAGTAGTAGTTGATCGACGGGGCATCTGTCTCACGGGGCTCCGTCCTCTGGTCACGACAAACTGATATGGGGAGAAAAAGAAAGCAAAGCAACCGTGAGTACTCCAAAGTACTCAGCAAGCAAGGATCTACACTACATATGCAACATTATCAAGGGGAGGCTGTATATGTGGACTGGGCTGCAGAAATGCCAGAATAGAGAGAAGGCCTAGTCCTATCGAAGACTAGCATCTTCGGCGGTCTTGCAGCAACAGAAGAGAGTAGATCAACACAGTATAAAGTAGTAGTATCGATAAGTCTCAACCTCACCCAGAGATCCTTTCTCGACTCCCTGCGAGAAAGCAATCCCAGAGCCATAGTATCCAGGTCTCATCTCAAGTTCTAGCTGTATCGATCGGGATACAACTCCGAGTGTCCTTTACCGTAGGACCGGCTATCGATAGAAGTTTTCTTCCCTGCAGGGGTGCACCAACTTACCCACCATGCTCGCTTAACTCCGTCCGGACACACTTTTCGGGTCATGCCCGGCCTCGGCCAAACGATACACCGCAACCCTACCTACAGCTCAGCAGAGAGGTCCCCGTCGGTCTATATCCTAAGTGCTCAGGGGTCTTGGGCCATCGCCCTGTGCACTCCGGGTTGGTGTGTGCAGGGTCGGGACGAGCACCACCTCAGTCCTGGATGGCACTGGCCCGGCCCGGCCACGAGGCTGAACTGGACGTCTGGCAAAGCTTTCGGCTGATGCATACGATGCAGAGTGCCCATAACTCTTCCCACGTGATGGTTAGTGCTATCAGGCCAGAGGCCTGCTCGGATCAAATATCCAAATCGTTGTCGGACTAGGGGCTTGCGGTAACGAGCAGAGACTCACGAAAGATGTGACCCCATCGCCCCGTCTCGAGGACTTGCGGCAAGGGCCAAGAATGCCCGGCCACGCCTCGTATTCTCACTCGGGCACCATACAGGCAACCCGTCTTCACAACACTCGCCACTTAGGCGCACGCGGTTACCCCTCAGGGTCGACCCGCCTTTCCAAGTAACAGTGTAAGGTCCAAGTATCCGTGTGTCCATAACATCAGGGGAATCCGAGGTATCACCCTTGTTAGATTCCTACACGATGTATCCGTCAAGGTGAACTCGGAGGCATCACCCTCGATGGGTTCACACTTGATGTGTTGTACGACAGGGTCATTTCGGAAGTGGAGAAGAAGGAATCACCCTCGAGGACCACGACCGAATAGCTACTCTACAGAGTTAACATCAGAAGTGCTACAAGAGGTTTCACCCTCGACACTCGATAGTAATGCTGCAGTGTCGTTACAACTAGGGGGTGATGTGCGGTGCCGGGGCCTGGTCTTCAATCCCGCTGATCGGGTCTTCGGATAATCCAGCGGAGCAGTCAGGATAAGTGGGGTCACTGATAGGTCTCTACCCAGCCTATACTAAACAGTTTAGGATATGCAGGTATTTATCAATAGCAGGTTATAATAAATAGGCTATGCATCAGAATAGGTAAAGCAGTAGCAGCAGCAATTCTAATGCAAGCATGAGAAAATAGAATGGACGATATCGGGATGATCAAGGGGGGGGGGCTTGCCTGGTTGCTCGGCGGCAAGGGCAAGGTCGTCAACGGTGTCGTCGGGCTCCTGAGCTGCGTCGGTACTGGGAACTGCGTCGGGGTCTAACGAGAGAGAAGAGGGGGAGGAAACAGTATAAATATACAGCAAACATGAGCAACACGATGTACGACATGGCAATACGCAGTGCTAGGGGTAGTCTAACACAGTACCACACGCATCAGACGGATCGGGAGAATATCTGACGATATTTCCCGGGTCTTTGGATTTATCGGACAGACGATCCGGAGAGGAAAGTTCCATGTTCAGATAGTTACGGACGTTTGACGAATGAACGGATCGCGTATCCGAATTCGTCTCGTCGTTCTGAGCAACTTTCATGTAGAAAGTATTTTCATCCGAGCTACGGATTATTTTATATGATTTTCTAAAGGTTTTAGCATTTTCTGGAATTTATTTAATTTATTAAATCAACATTATCCAGAACAGTGTGGGAGTGATGTCAGCATGACGTAATGTTGACGTCAGCAGTCAACTGGTCGGTTGACCAGTCAACCTGACATGTGGGACCCTCCTGTCATAGACTCAGCTCTAATCCAGTGTTTAAGTTTAAACAAAACTAATTAAATAGAGTGGGGGCCCACCTGTCATAGGGTGTGTTAATTAATAAATTAATTAATTAACTTAGTTTAATTAGCGGTTAATTAGGGGGGTGGCCCCACCTGTCATTGACCCAGGGAGGTCAAACCCCTGGCCAACCGAGGCTGACCTGCCGGCGGCTCGACGCCGGCGTCCACAGACGCGGCGGAGGGCTCGGGATTCCTCCTCCGGCGACCAAAAGGCCGGTGGAGGGCATCTACGTGCTGCGGACGCTCGTCCGCATCGAGTGGTGGTGGTGGTTGGGCCTGCGGTGGCCGGAGTTGTCGCCGGCGTCGACCACGGCGGTTGTCGAAGCTCGGGTGTGCTCGGGGTCGAGGCTACGGCGGGTGTGGCGACGCGGGGATAGCACCTACGGGCTCTATGAGGCGTGGCGAGCAGGTTGGGCACGACGGCCGGGCCATTAGATGGCCGGGGGCACGTCAGCGGCGAGCATAGGCGGCGGCGCGTGCGGATGATTGCGGTGCGGTGGCTACGGCATGCTAGGGAAAGAACGGAGGGGGGCGGAAAAGTCAGTGGCTCACGGTGGTTGCGACAGGCGTCGGAGCGAGCTCGGAGGAGGTCGGAGCTGAGTGGGGCGGCGAAGTCGATCTCGGCGGCCGAACGGCAAGGAAGAGCTCGGTGGAGACGGTGCGGCATGTCCGGCGGTGTGTGACGCATCGAGAAAGTCGAGGACGTCAAGGCAGAGCTTGCGGACACGACGAGAGGTCGAGCGAGGGGCGGTGGCGTTGACTACGACGGTGGCGTGCTCACGGGCGCATCGCCCATGGCGGGGAGAGGGCGGGAGAGAGAGCAGCGAGGGAGAGTAGTGGCGAGGGGAGCTCAGTGGGGCACGGGGCTCTGCCCTTATACCCATCGAAGGGCGCGGCGTCGCGCTGTGGACCAGAGGAGAGGGGGGGCCTGGCGCGGCGAGCGCGCGCGCGGCGACAACGGCACGGCGATGAGCAGT
Organism: Thinopyrum elongatum; assembly: GCA_011799875.1. Taxonomy (NCBI): domain Eukaryota; kingdom Viridiplantae; phylum Streptophyta; class Magnoliopsida; order Poales; family Poaceae; genus Thinopyrum; species Thinopyrum elongatum. The sequence continues at coordinate 426,524,894 of CM022303.1, read as the reverse complement.
GCGGGGATGGGAGGCGGCGCTACGCGGGCTGGGCCGGACACTGTGGCCACTTAGGCCCAATGCTGTGGGCCTTTTTCTTTTCTTTATTTCTTTCTCTGTTTTCTCCTCTGTTTTCTGTTTTGTTTTGTTTTTGTTTTTTTTTCAAAACACTTTTGTAAAATATGAAACTTGGCCATATAATAACAGTGCATTATTTGGCACTGCTATAAAATGGTTTTGAGTACAAAGGTTTTCATTTGGGATTTTATTTAATTAAAAAGGTATTAACCAACCCTGTTTTTCTACTGTTAGAGTCACTTAGTTAATTTATTAATTGTTGATTACATTATTAGAACAGTCTCTGGAATATTTGCTATTTATTGAACATTTTAGTTTCTATGTTGAACAACTTTTATTTTCCACTTTCATTTAAATTTGAATTTGAGTTAGGAGTCGAAATGCAATTGGATGCTAATGATGACTAGGCACTGTTGAACTTGCTGACATGGCATTATCAAAAGTGATTACTGTGGCTAACAACTGGGGGTGTTACAAATCTCCTCCACTAACAAGAATTCTCATCCCGAGAATTAAGAGGTAGAAGGGAAAAGTTCGGGGTATTCCGCACGAAGATTATCCTCGCGTTCCCAAGTGGCTTCATCTTCAGTATGATTTGACCACTGCACTTTGAGGAACTTGGTAACCTTCTGACGGGTTCGACGTTCAGCTTCATCGAGAATGCGGATCGGATGCTCCTTATAAGAAAGATCATCATGCAATTCGAGCATCTCATGATCTACTGCTCGGTGCGGAGATTCCTTGAAGCATTTACGAAGTTGCGACACATGGAAGACGTCGTGGATATGAGAGAATTGCGGTGGCAATTCCAATTTATACGCCACCTGACCACGTCTAGCAACAATGCGGAAAGGACCAATGTAGCGCGGAGCTAGCTTGCCCTTGACTCCAAAACGGTGAGTGCCCTTCATAGGAGTGACACGCAGATAAGCTTGATCACCAGGTTGATAAGTCAAACCCCATCGTTTGCGATCATAATTGCTCTTCTGGCTGTCCTGAGCCGCCTTGAGATTTTCTCGAACAATACGGACTTGTTCTTCGGCGTGTTGAATAATATCCGGTCCCACGAGTGGTCGTTCCCCAGTTTCTGACCAATTCAGAGGGATTCGACACTTACGTCCATATAGAACTTCGAAGGGGGCCATTTTCAAGCTGGCTTGATAGCTGTTGTTATAAGAGAACTCGGCATACGGGAGAGATTCTTCCCACTTCTTGCCGAAGGAAATAACACAAGCTCGCAGCATGTCTTCAAGCACTTGATTTACTCGTTCGACTTGGCCTTGGGACTGGGGGTGATAAGCTGAACTCCAGGTAATATGAGTTCCCATAGCTTGTTGGAAACTTTCCCAGAACTTGGAAGTGAAAAGGCCACCACGGTCCGAATTAATCTCCTTCGGAATGCCGTGGAGTGAAACAATTTTGGAGATATACAATTCTGCTAACTGACTAGCAGTGATAGTCTCCTTGACGGGCAGAAAGTGTGCAACTTTAGAAAGTTGGTCGACGACGACAAGAATAGCATCGTGACCCTTCTGTGACCTGGGAAGTCCTGTAATGAAATCCATCTGAACCTTATCCCATTTCCATAGAGGAATAGGCAGTGGTTGCAGAATTCCAGCAGGTTTCTGATGTTCTGCTTTAACGCGACGGCATACATCACATTCAGCAACATATCGGGCAATATCCTGCTTCATGCTAGACCACCAGTACCTTTGTCGGAGATCACGATACATCTTGGTGCTACCCGGATGAATAGACAGTGGTGTATCATGTGCCTCCTTCATGACCTTGTCAGTCATGAGTTCGAAGCGAGGTACGACAATGTGGTCTCTGAAATACAAGGTTCCATCTTCAGACAGCGAGAAATCCCTGTACTTTTCAAGGTGAAGATTTTTCTTCATCAGGTCAATTTCAGCATCTTTAGCTTGCGCATTCTTAATAGCTTTCTCCAGATCTGGTTGTATCACAAGGTTATTAAGAGAGCCCTGTGGAACAATGCACAGATTCAGCTTGCGCGGTTCTTCAAAAAGACGAGGTTGAGCTCGCTTAACCATGAGGTTGTCGCAATAGGACTTGCGGCTTAAGGCATCAGCCATCACGTTAGCCTTGCCAGGGGTATAGGAAATACCCAAATCATAGTCCGCAATGGCCTCCATCCATCTTTGCTGACGGAGGTTTAGAGATGGCTGAGTGAACAAGTACTTCAGACTTTTATGATCCGTGTATATCTCGCAACGATTACCGAGAAGGTAATGTCGCCACAACTGCAGTGCATAGATGACAGCAGCTAGTTCTAGATCATGTACCGGATAATTCTCTTCATGTGGGTGCAACTGTCGAGAGCCGTAAGCAATCACTTTACGCTCTTGCATTAGGACACAGCCTAATCCTTCACGGGATGCGTCACAATAAATCACGAAGCCTTTGCGAGAATCTGGTGGAGATAGCACTGGGGCAGATGTTAGCTTGTCTTTGAGTGTTTGAAAACTTTCCTGACATTTGTGTGTCCATTCAAACTTAATGCCCTTGTGGAGCAGATCAGTCAAAGGCTTAGCAATCTTGGAAAAGTTTTCGACAAATCGACGGCAGTAGCTTGCAAGGCCAAGAAAACTTCTCACTTGCTTGACGTTCTTCGGAGGAGTCCAGTCAAGAATAGCCTGAACTCGATTTGGGTTAACGGCAATGCCATCCTTGGAAATTACATGTCCAAGGTAGGTTACTTCAGAAAGCCAAAATTCACATTTGGAGTATTTGGCATACAACTGGTGTTCTCGGAGCCTTTCCAGTACAAGACGGAGGTGTTCGGCATGTTCTTCTTTATTCTTTGAATAAACCAGAATATCATCTAGATAAACTACGACAAACTTGTCGAGGTAATCCATGAAGATATAATTCATCGGACGGGAGAATGTGGCGGGAGCATTTGTTAAACCAAATGACATGACAGTGTACTCATAGGAGCCATAATGAGTAACAAAAGCAGTCTTTGGAATATCCTCTTCGCGAACTCGGATCTGGTGGTATCCCAATCTCAAATTAAGTTTAGAGAATACTGATGATCCAGCAAGTTGATCATACAAATCATTGATCCGAGGAAGCGGATATTTATTCTGAATTGTGGCTTGGTTGATAGGTTGGTAATCTTGAACCAATCGGTTAGTTCCATCCTTCTTCTTAACAAAGAGTGAAGGTGCTCCCCAAGCAGAGGAACTGGGGCGGATGAAACCTTTCTTAAGTGACTTGTCGATTTCTTCCTTAAGCTCGAGAAGGTGGTGCGGAGGCATCTTATAAGGACGTTTCGCAATAGGGGTAGTGCCAGGCTTCAAGTCGATGACAAACTCGACAGCTCTAGCAGGGGGTATTCCTGGAAGTTCTTCTGGAAATACATCTTGAAAATCACGAACAACTGGAACCTTCTCGATGCCTTCAAGAGGTGAAGCATTCAATGCATTCAGAGCATATATCTGGCTCTCGGCATTCTGTATTATCTTGGCTGAGTAGTTGATCACCTGACCGAAAGGGTGTGTGAGCTGGACTATCCTAGTAGCACAGTCAATCAAAGCATTATGGGCTGTCAACCAGTCCATACCGAGAATAATATCTACGTCGGAAGGTCCAAGAGCAATAAGGGAAGCAGAGAACATCAACCCTTCAATTTTGATCTGATTGTTGTGACTTACCATCTTGGTTTGCCACCTGGAACGAGGAGTGATAATCTCTAATGGTGTGGGTAACAGCTCTAGATGTAGTTCATGCAGCTGAGCAAATTGTTGAGACACAAAGGAATGTGATGCTCCCGAGTCGAAAAGGACAGAAGCTACAACTGAATTAATCGGGAGGGTACCCATCACAATGGTTGGTTCTTTCTGAGCCTCTTCTGCATTGACATGGTTAGCATGGCCCAGTACAACAGCAGAAGGTCTGGCATTGGGATTCCTAGGCTGACGAGCTCGGGCATTTCGATTGTGGTTCAGGCGGCAATTGGTAGCACGGTGCCCTGGTTGACCACACTTGAAGCAATTCCCATCATTATGGGGAGGAGCTATAGCATTGGTCTGTCCACCCTGAGTCATTAGCTGTCTCAGCGGCGGAGGCAGACGAGGTGCAACATATGACGGTCTCGGTGCAGGGGCAGGTCGGTGATGTACATTGTGAGGGATCCACACTCGGCGCTTCTGAACAAGCTGACCCGAGGATGAGCTAGCTTCATGAGTGCGCTTGAGCGACTCCTGGTGCTTAGCCAGAGCAGTTTCAACTCGGTAGGCTTGGCTGACAAGCGTTGCAAAGTCTGCGTAATCTTGAACAACAAGTACGAGCTGTATATCGGATCGCAGTCCTTCACAGAATTTCTCCTGCTTGCGGGCGTCAGTCTCGATGTCATCTTCGGCATAGCGGGATAATTCGAAAAATTTCCTCTGATATTCATCCACAGTCATTGTGCCCTGAGAGAGTTTGCGGAACTCCTGCTTCTTCTGATCCATCAGACCTTGAGGAATGTACCGTGCACGAAAAGCTGACTGAAATTCTTGCCAAGTGGGTACAGATTCAGTAGGCAACATACCCTTGTGGCTTTCCCACCATTGAGCAGCTGATCCCCTCAGGTGATACGTCACAAAGGTGACGTAATTGTCAGGGATAACAATGGCCGACTTCATCTGGAAGGCAATGTCACGGAGCCAATCATCAGCATCCATTGGATCAGTCGAACTGCGAAAAGTGCACGGATTGAGGCGCACGAATTCCGGCAGAGTTATTGATGTAGGCTGTTGATGAGCATTCTGGTTTGGGAACTGAGCCAATAGTCCGGTCATAAACTGCTGCATCATGGTGGCGATATAAGGTGGAGGTGGAGGATCGTCAGCCATCCTGCCAAATCAACAGGTGCAGTTTAGCAAGAAAAACTGCAAGTGAATTGAGTTATTCATGATGTAACACGGGAAATGAACAAGAAGGCATTAGGTGCATATTAGTAGCCATTAAAGACATACAGAACGATGCACGGAATTGGACTCAAACGGTGGTAGGAGTTCGGAAATGCACGCGGCTAGACAAGCTAGGCGGCGCGCAGGCACGCGGTAAGGAAATACACAACGAGACATAGCAAAGGCTACATCCACGTCGGAGAAAACTGTTGGAGCGAGGATTCTGCAAGTGACAACATAGGGTGCCCTCGATAAAAGGATCCTGCAAGCAGAACCTGGCCCGCAATCTTGAAGCAAGGGGGAATAAATTCAGATCTCCGGGTGGATGTGATCACGAGAACCTAATGTTGGAGTTAGTAAAATTCATTTAACCCGAATAGAGGAGAGGTCAGAATCCCAGATTAAAGGTCGAGGAGTAAAAGATCCTAATACCACCCAATTGGCGACGTGGGCCCGTAAGCCACACAACCAAGTTAGTAAATTAGATTTTGGACTACTAGACTCAACTTCGGCCAAGGAGTTGGAAAGGGGGGTTCCTACAGTCAGTCGGCTCTGATACCAACTTGCGATGCCCCCGGCTCAATCGTGCACTAATCATACACGCAAATGCACATGATCAAGCCTAAGGACTCACGGGAAGATATCACAACACAACTCTAAAACATAAATAAAGTCATACAAGCTTTATATTACAAGCCAGGGGCCTCGAGGGCTCGAATACATAAGCTTGCATACAAGCGTCAGCGGAAGCATCAGATATCTGAGTACAGATATGAAACAGAAACAGAAAAGCCTTTAGAAAGGCGGGGCAAAAGAAAACACTACGATCGAAAGGCGTAGGCCTCCTGCCTGGGACCCTCCTTCCTACTCCTGGTCGACAGCCAACTCGTAGTAGTATCCACCTTCGGGGTGGTAGTAGTAGTTGATCGACGGGGCATCTATCTCAGGGGGCTCCGTCCTCTGGTCACGACAAACTGATATGGGGAGAAAAAGAAAGCAAAGCAACCGTGAGTACTCCAAAGTACTCAACAAGCAAGGATCTACACTACATATGCAACATTATCAAGGGGAGGCTGTATATGTGGACTGGGCTGCAGAAATGCCAGAATAGAGAGAAGGCCTAGTCCTATCGAAGACTAGCATCTTCAGCGGTCTTGCAGCAATAGAAGAGAGTAGATCAACACAGTATAAAGTAGTAGTATCGATAAGTCTCAACCTCACCCAGAGATCCTTTCTCTACTCCCTGTGAGAAAGCAATCCCAGAGCCATAGTATCCAGGTCTCATCTCAAGTTCTAGGTGTATCGATCGGGATACAACTCCGAGTGTCCTTTACCGTAGGACCGGCTATCGATAGAAGTTTTCTTCCCTGCAGGGGTGCACCAACTTACCCACCACGCTCGCTTAACTCCGGCCGGACACACTTTTCGGGTCATGCCCGGCCTCGGCCAAACAATACACCGCAACCCTACCTACAGCTCAGCAGAGAGGTCCCCGTCGGTCTATATCCTAAGCGCTCAGGGGTCTTGGGCCATCGCCCTGTGCACTCCGGGTCGGTGTGTGCAGGGTCAGGACGAGCACCACCTCAGTCCTGGATGGCACTGGCCCGGCCCGGCCATGAGGCTGAACTGGACGTCTGACAAAGCTTTCGGCTGATGCATACGATGCAGAGTGCCCATAACTCTTCCCACGTGATGGTTAGTGCCATCAGGCCAGAGGCCTGCTCGGATCAAATATCCAAATCGTTGTCGGACTAGGGGCTTGCGGTAACGAGCAGAGACTCACGAAAGATGTGACCCCATCGCCCCGTCTCGAGGACTTGCGGCAAGGGCCAAGAATGCCCAGCCACGCCTCGTATTCTCACTCGGGCACCATACAGGCAACCCGTCTTCACAACACTCGCCACTTAGGCGCACGCGGGTACCCCTCAGTGTCGACCTGCCTTTCCAAGTAACAGTGTAAGGTCCAAGTATCCGTGTGTCCAAAACATCAGGGGAATCCGAGGTATCACCCTCGTTAGATTCCTACACGATGTATCCGTCAAGGTGAACTCAGAGGCATCACCCTCGATGGGTTCACACTTGATGTGTTGTACGACAGGGTCGTATCGGAAGTGGAGAAGGAGGAATCACCCTCGAGGACCACGACCGAATAGCTACTCTACAGAGTTAACATCAGAAGTGCTACAAGAGGTTTCACCCTCGGCACTCGATAGTAATGCTGCAGTGTCGTTACAACTAGGGGGTGATGTGCGGTGCCGGGGCCTGGTCTTCAATCTCGTTGATCGGGTCTTCGGATAATCCAGCGGAGCAGTCGGGATAAGTGGGGTCACTGATAGGTCTCTGCCCAGCCTATACTAAACAGTTTAGGATATGTAGGTATTTATCAATAGCAGGTTACAATAAACAGGCTATGCATCAGAATAGGTAAAGCAGTAGTAGCAGCAATTCTAATGCAAGCATGAGAAAATAGAATGGGCGATATCGGGATGATCAAGGGGGGGGGCTTGCCTGGTTGCTCGGCGGCAAGGGCAAGGTCGTCAACGGTGTCATCGGGCTCCTGAGCTGCGTCGGTACCGGGAACTGCGTCGGGGTCTAACGAGAGAGAAGAGGGGGAGGAAACAGTATAAATATACAGCAAACATGAGCAACACGATGTACGACATGGCAATACGCAGTGCTAGGGGTAGTCTAACGCAGTACCACACGCATCAGACGGATCGGGAGAATATCTGACGATATTTCCTGGGTCTTTGGATTTATCGGACAGACGATCCAGAGAGGAAAGTTCCATGTTTGGATAGTTAGGGACGTGTGACGGATGAACGGACCGCGGAGCCGAATTCGTCTCGTCGTTCTGAGCAACTTTCATGTAGAAAGTATTTTCATCGGAGCTACGGATTATTTTATATGATTTTCTAAAGGTTTTAGCATTTTCTAGAATTTATTTAATTTATTAAATCAATATTATCCAGAACAGTGTGGGGGTGATGTCAGCATGACGTAATGGTGACGTCAGCGGCCAACTGGTCGGTTGACCAGTCAACCTGACATGTGGGACCCTCCTATCATAGACTCAGCTCTAATCCAGTGTTTAAGTTTAAACAAAACTAATTAAATAGAGTGGGGGCCCACCTGTCATAGGGTGTATTAATTAATAAATTAATTAATTAACTTAGTTTAATTAGCGGTTAATTAGGGGGGTTGCCTCACCTGTCATTGACCCAGGGGAGGTCAAACCCCTGGCCAACCGAGGCTGACCTGCCGGCGGCTCGACGCCGGCGTCCACAGATGCGGCGGAGGGCTCAGGATTCCTCCTTCGGCGACCAAAAGGCCGGCGGAGGGCATCTACGTGCTGCGGGCGCTCGTCCGCATCGAGTGGTGGTGGTGGTTGGGCTTGCGGTGGCCGGAGTTGTCGCCGGCGTCGACCACGGCGGTTGCCGAAGCTCGGGTGTGCTCGGGGTCGAGGCTACGGCGGGCGTGGCGACACGGGGATAGCACCTACGGGCTCTACGTGGCGCGGCGAGCAGGTTGGGCACGACGGCCGGGCCATTAGATGGCCGGGGGCACGTCGGTGGCGAGCATAGGCGGCGGCGCGTGCGGATGATTGCGGTGCGGTGGCTACGGCATGCTAGGGAAAGAACGGAGGGGGGCGGAAAAGTCAGTGGCTCACGGTGGTTGCGACAGGCGTCAGAGCGAGCTCGGAGAAGGTCGGAGCTGAGTGGGCGGCTAAGTCGATCTCGGCGGCCGAACGACGAGGAAGAGCTCGGTGGAGATGGTGCGGCACGTCCGGCGGCGTGTGATGCGTCGAGAAGGTCGAGGACGTCAAGGCAGAGCTTGCGGACACAACGAGAGGTCGAGGGAGGGGCGGTGGCATCGACTACGACGGCGGCGTGCTCACGGGCGCATCGCCCATGGCTGGGAGAGGGCGGGAGAGAGAGCAGCGAGGGAGAGTAGTGGCGAGGGGAGCTCAGTGGGGCACGGGGCTCTGCCCTTATCCCCATCGGAGGGCGCGGCGTCGCGCTGTGGACCAGAGGAGAGGGGGGCCTGGGCGAGCGCGCGCGCGGCGACAACGGCACGGGGATGAGCAGTGCGGGGGTGGGAGACGGCGCTGCGCGGGCTGGGCCGGACACTGTGGCCACTTAGGCCCAGTGATGTGGGCATTTTTCTTTTCTTTATTTCTTTCTCGGTTTTCTCCTCTGTTTTCTGTTTTGTTTTTTTTTTCAAAACACTTTTGTAAAATATGAAACTTGGCCATATAATAACAGTGCATTATTTGGCACTGCTATAAAATGGTTTTGAGTACAAAGGTTTTCATTTGGGATTTTATTTAATTAAAAAGGTATTAACAAACCCTGTTTTTCTACTGTTAGAGTCACTTAGTTAATTTATTAATTGTTGATTACATTTTTAGAACAGTCTCTGGAATATTTGCTATTTATTGAACATTTTAGTTTCTATGTTGAACAACTTTTATTTTCCACTTTCATTTAAATTTGAATTTGAGTTAGGAGTCGAAATGCAATTGGATGCTAATGATGACTAGGCACTGTTGAACTTGCTGACATGGCATTATCAAAAGTGATTACTGTGGCTAACCACTAGGGGGTGTTACATTTTGCTACTCATGTTGATCTCCCTAAGAAGAAGTGGTTTAAATATCACCCACCTACTAAAGAAGAAATTAAAGAACCGGTAAAAGCTAAAGAGGAAACTATCATTTACAATGTTGATCCAGTTGTTCCCGCTGCTTATATTGAAAAACCACCTTTCCCTGTTAGGAAAAAGGAACATGCTAAAGTTTCAACTGTGGTCAACAAAAGTTATGTCAGAACACCCAAACCAGCTGAACAAATCGGAGTTGAACCTAGTGTTGCTATGATTAAAGATCTCTTAGTCGATAATATTGATGGGCATGTTATTTACTTCTGTGATGAAGCTTCTAGAATTGCCAAACTCGATAAAAAGGATAAACATAGACCAGTTGTTGGCATGCCTGTTGTCTCAGTTAAGATAGGAGATCACTGTTATCATGGTTTGTGTGACATAGGTGCTAGTGTGAGTGCTATTCCTTTTTCCTTATATGAAGAAATTAAGAATGAAATAGCACCTGCTGAAATAGAAGACATAGATGTTACTATTAAACTTGCCAATAGAGATACTATATCACCAATTGGGATTCTTAGAGATGTTGAAGTCTTGTGTGGGAAAATAAAATACCCTACTGATTTTCTTGTTCTTGGCTCCCCACAAGATGACTTTTGTCCCATTATCTTTGGTAGACCTTTCTTGAACACCGTCAATGCCAGAATAGATTGTAAGAAACAAACTGTCGGTGTTAACTTTGGTGATGAATCTCATGAATTTAATTTTTCCAAGTTTAGTAGACAACGTCATAAGAAAGATTTGCCTAGTAAGGATGAAATTATTGGTCTTGCTTCTATTGCTGTACCTCCTACTGATCCTTTAGAACAATATTTGCTAGACCATGAAAATGATTTGCATATGCGTGAAAGAAATGAAATAGATAGTGTCAGGGATATACCCCGCGGTGTAACCCAGCCGGATGTATGACCCGACCGGACTTGGCGACTCACTGGTGACCCGCCCTGACTTGGCGGCTCACTAAGTGACCCGCCCGGATCTCTCCACTCACTGATGACCCGGCCGAGTCAGGTGACTTATTGGTGACCCGGCAGGCGGGTCAGAGGAGCGACAAGACCCGGTGGCCCAGAAGGCGGCTCATGGAAGGCCGACTCATGTTATGGTGGGCCGGTTTAAGGCATAAGGAATATTCTCTTATAAAGGAAGCGAGACCAGGATTCCACTTGTAATAGAGTAGTCCTAGTCCTACTAGGACTCCACATGTAACCCGCCCCTCCAACTTATATAAGGAGGGACAGGGCACCCCAAAGGAGGAAGAGGTTGGACAAGTCTAGATAGACAGACGAGTCAAGAGCTCTCGAAATAGAGCACCCCTGTAATCGTGATCATGATCATCAATATTAATGAAGCAGGATGTAGGCTTTACCTCCGCCGTGAGGGGCTGAACCTGGGTAAAAAACCTCGCGTCTCTCGTCCCACTCAACCCCTCTCAAGCTACCACATAGATGCGTTGGCCTCACGACTAAGTCCTGATACTAAGGACATCTGCCGTGACAAATCCACGACAGTTGGCGCCCATCGTGGGGCCTCGCACGGTGGTGTTGAGTTCTTGGAGGGACCTCTTCTAGGGTTCGAGAAGTTCGCAATTTTCTGGCTAAACGAAAGCTGGCGTGGAAAATTCACATCAACTATAAGTTCGTCAGTCAAGATTGACGAAGTGTTCTGCGGCGGCGGATATGAGATTGAGACTGTTTTAGGGTTACATGTTGTACGGCCGCTTCTCACGCCGTGGTAATCCGCCGAGTCTGAGACGAGGTCTTGTGCAGGAGGCGATTTATATGCCATGTTCTTACTCCGAGGCCGACTGAAGTTCAGGCGATCCGTCCGACCGCAGGTTCTGTCGAGTTGTCGTAGCCACAGCTCTTTATCCGTTTTACCCAGTGGAAATCCCTAAAGGCTGCAGCCGTCCTTGCTGTTCCGACGCGTTGCAACTGCTGCTCCGTACGCAGCATCCATATTACCTGCCGCTCACAAGGGAGTCGAGTCCCGAGGCAAGCATTGATCTACCGCTGCCGCTTTGTGTGTGAAGACCAAAGTCAAATCATCAAGCTACTACTCCATTATCCACTAGTACGTGTGAAGGCACTAGTACTTACGCTAGTACAGAGTATTAGTCCAGCCTTTGTTTTTTACCATCAAGTGCTACGTCCAGCAAGGTATATCACCGGTTGCAAAAAGTTGCTCAGCCCGTTTAAAAAAAAGGAGGAGGAGGGGCCACAACCCAAAAGCAGATTCATCCACGGCCTAGGAATTCCCCGTTGACCCGCCTCGCTGAAACCACCGAGCCGAGCAGCAGCGACGGGCCTCCCCTACCGCGCGAGAACGGAGAAGCGCCGCCACCTTCACATGACGCCGCCCTGCGTCATGCCGGCCCTACTGTGTCGAGGCGCCGGGCTACCTCCGCGAGCCGCCTTCACCTCGCCTCGATGCGTCCTGCTGCTTGCTTCGGACCAAACCTGCCTCTGCCACTGTCGCTTCCGCGATTCGCGGTGAGCCGCAGCACCAACTCCCGCGCGCCGTCGCGTCACGCCTCCGCTAAACCGCCACGGTCAAGCCGCCATGCTCGCCTCTGCTGCCCCTGTCGAGCGAGACAAGTTTTTTGGTCTGTGGTGGCCTTGTATGGATCATGGTGTTTCTGGCCTGCCGCCTGTACAAATTCCTGATTGTTGGGTCATGTTGCATCTCGAGCAACCTCAAGTTCTCGGGTGACACGGCATGTGATACTAAAAACAAGTTACCAAGATTGAGATCATGCAAAAAAGAAATACAGTATAATTTTTTGGAGGAGCACAAAACAGAGATCAGCAAAATCTGCAGCCGGATCACTGTCGCCTCCACTGTTGCGGTCAAGCCGGCGTCTGCTCGCCGCACCGCCCTGCAAATTTGACTCGCCTCTCCCTCTTCCGCGAGATGCCGCCTCATGGAGCGCGCTGCCTGCCACGGCGGCTGCAGGGCGACGGGTCACGGCGACGGTAAGCTTTCAGGCACGCGGCCCTACAATGCCCTCGCTCTACTACAAGTGGAGCTACTGTTATTGAATCATAGACAAAATCAGATCCACTACGGAGTTGAGTGCGGAAATTAATACAGTAGATATGGAGTTTCTGCAGTTCCCTTGATTTTGCTGAAGTGTTGCTTCAACGGTTCTGAATGAATAGGCCACCACTGCGGTCAAACGAATCTGTTCTTGCTATGGAGTTTTGTTTAGCTGCAGAAGCTTTACATACCAGCCTCTAAGGAGCTGCATCCAATGGACGGGTTGAAAACTGCTGCTGAACTGACCAAGGGGTCAGCCGTTGCCCGCCAGCGCGGCCTCATCTTCCAGTTGGTTGAGCCGCCGCCCTCGCCGGCCGTGATAAGCCGTTTCGGCCGCTTCATGTCGCTTGACCCGGCGTAGCTGCGGTCTCACCTTGCCGCTGTGAGCCGCCCCGGACTTGGTCCATCTGCCTGAACCGCCGGAACTATATTGAGTTGCCGGTCTACCTGAGCCATCTCTGTCACGATGAACGGATCATCCGTCGTCCGAACAAATCAGGTGATATCCATTTAAATTTATCTTATTAGCACATATTGTTTTTGTCAAAGAATATTTTATCTTTGCCTTGGTCTGCAATATTGTTTACGCAGGACAATTGTTCACTGCAAGAGCGATGGTCGTGTCATAGATGTATGGCTCGCGTCACCATTATCATGCGCTAACATCTGACTGTGCAGGGATGCTCGACGACTATATGTGCAAACCGCCGTTTTTACGGCCTAATTTATATCAATATGACGTGGTTGATTCGCCCATCCACGCGGCTTACCGCGCCTGCGATTACCTCGCCCGTCTGTGCTGGCTTACAACGCCGCGGCCGGCTCATCTGTCTGCTCCTGCGGCTGACTCGGCCGTGATTGATTTTAGCTTCACCATGGTGATCATCAACTCCGCGGTGGATAATTTCTGGCCTGACATATCAGGGACTATTATATCGTTGAGCTGTTGAATGACTCATACCGGTTTATATCATGGCCAAATATGGAGAATCTCAAGACAACTCCTCGAGTCGTCTTAAGACTCGGGGGCTACAATGACATGACTCAGCAAATCTTGCCAAGTTCCAGCAAATTCAAGAAGCCCGGGTCATTGGAGGGAAGATAACCCGGTCCCGGAGGCTGCTACTATATTGATGAAAATTTAAAGGCCATCAGAAAATTTCCGGCTCAATGAAAGAGTTTCGGGTTATCGGAAAAGATTCTGGTTCAATATCCGGTTTAAGAGAAATGTGTCTCTGACAAAGCTTTGAAGCTCTCAATATCCGGTTTAAAAATTCCGGTTCAAAAAGAATCCATCTCTCGCAAGTTCGAGTTCTCAGGAAAAATTAAAGGTTACCAAAGAGGACTTGCTACCATGATGCGCAGTTCAAACATGGGTATCCTGCCTTATTGGCTTATCACATTATTGGTCACTTGGGGGCTTCCTGCTCTCTGAGCATAGCTGTGATTACCCTCTTGATCCGGCTTACATACCTTGTTAAAAAATTACTTGGGGGCTTCCTGCTCATTGAGCATAGCTATGACTACCCTACTGATCCGGCTTGTACGCCTTGATTGCAAATAACTTGGGGGTTTTCTGTCCAAGTTGAATTGTTACCAAAGAGAACTTGTTGTAATGTGCAGTTCAAACATAGGTAACCTGCCTTGATGGCTTGTTAAAGGTCACCTGGGGGCTTCCTGTTCAATGAACATAGCTATATTCACCCTTTTGATCGGCTTGGACGCCAGATGTATTCACCAAAAATCCGGGTTATCCTGCCTTTGTAAGTCTGCCACTCCGCCCAGGTAATCCTGGAATGACTCGCCGTACTCTTGACAGTCAATCTTATAAAGACCCTAAACTTGTCAAAGTTAAAACGGCAATCAGTTATGTGAGGCCCGGCTTACAGGGTTTGAATGAAGGATTAACTCAGCGGCTGTGCGGCCCTTGAACAGCACTTGACTTTGAGGCTTGGCGGCCTATGAAAGCCTTATTTTTTGATTTATATTTGATTTGAACATTTTTTGAAGTTCATCTCTTGTGACATGTTAATACATGATTGAAAACCGATGAGGGCTATGTTGCCTTATGGTTTATATATGAACTTATCCGGAGTTTATTAACCCGGCCTGGCTTTGGACTTTAAGTCGCCAGTGTATAATAATTATCTGCTTGAGTGTTGTGCTCTAAGCTTTGGGATGTTAACCCTTGCTGTGATGGCGTGATAAGCCGGCAGTATGAATAAATTGAACAGTGTTGTGCTCTGTCGCTGGGCTGTTACCCTTGCTAACATGATAAGCCGGCAATGTGCATAAATATCACAGGGCACTTGTGATCTGTTTTTGTGCAGGAAAAATGATAAATCTGACCTGCATAATTGATGATATCATAAGCATAAGTGGCAGATCTTCAAATGGCGGATCAGCAGTGTTATGCAAGCAAAACATGCACGATGGTTTGGCACTTGATATTGAGGCCACGTAGCCTTGATTATATGACTCATAATTGAGCATATTGGGTTTGGTAACCCGCCCTGATAGCAGACTTTAAGTCGCCAGGATGTTTTGCCTTGAGCAATCAAAATGATGATATTTCATGACTCCGGGTTGATACTGGCTCCGGATTATAATTATTAAGGCATCACCATGGTATTAATCTACAGGTATGTCTTTCAATAATGGTATGAATATTTTGGGTTTGGTAAACCGCCCTGGCTTTGGACGTTAAGTCGCCAGTATACTTTGATTGCGTAATTGGAATTATGCGCTATAAAATCTTTGGATTGCGCCCTGGCTTTGGACGTTAAGTCGCCAGTATATTTTGGAATGCACCCCGGCTTTGGACGTTAAGTCGCTAGTATATTTTGGATTGCACCCTGGCTTTGGACGTTAAGTCGCCAGTATATTTTGGATTGCGCCCTTGGAATCATGCGCTTATACATCTTTGGGTTGTCACCCTCACTGGATATGGCAATATAAGCCGGCAGTATAAGTTAAATCTACAGGTATGTTTTCCTGGTTAAATGAATATGTGAGGTTTGATAACCCGCCTTGGTTTTGGACTTTAAGTATCCAGTATATTTTGGCTTGAATGGCCCTAATTCTAGTATTTTTCATAATTGCATAAGACTATATTATGTTTGGGTTGTTAGCCGCCCTGGCTTTTGATGTTAAGTCGCCAGGGCATATGTTGTTTAAACTTTGTGCAGAACATGCAGAGCTATGGCTTAAATAAATGGTTAAGGTCAAGCCCATCATCAAACACTAGAATTGGTGTTTCAAAAGGGTTATCAGTTCTGGATTTTTACAAAGGCTATAAGCCGCCGGGTTACATCCTGGAGTACAATGGATGCATATTAAGTTGCCATCGGCCAAGAGCCGCTAGGTATTTAACTCCGGGTTTACTAGCCAAAACTTGGCTGGATTTTTCATTATGGTTGTCATAACCAGTGTTGAATGATTGAGGTTTTCATACCGGATTATATATTATTCAAATCTTTAATAGCCAACATGGCTGGATTTTTTATGGTTATCAATAACCAGTATTATGATTGAGGTTTTCAAAGCTGCTTTAAAGCAATGGCTATTATTTCTTTATCCAAGAATACCGGCTCACAGCAGAAAGCACGGTTTAATATTGAATATGCAAGGCTTTCAGCAAAATTATTCGGATAATGGATATGGTTTTATTTTACAATGGAAGGAATAGTCCCGAGTTGCTGTAGGCACACAACCCGGCACTTGGGGGCTACATTACTCAAATCATGATTATATCAAGTATGCAAGTCCCATGTTGCTGCAAGCATGCACCATGACACTTGGGGGCTAATGCAAGGTCCTTTTTAACTTGCCTTATTGAAGACCCGACCCGTCACATTATGATGAGCCGGCCCTTGGGGGCTACTAATTGCTCCTGTCAAAGGTAACCCGAAACTTGGGAGCTACATCATTTGGTGTTATTAATTACTGCTCAAATCTACATGATCATATCTATAAAGTCCCTGCTCATTATTGCATAATGACCCGGCCCTTGGGGGCTACATTGGTTGAAGTTTTTATGAGCATAAGGCAATTACAAGTCCCAGGTTGCTGCAAGCATGACAACCCGGGACTTGGGGGCTACATATGTGGAATATTCAGTTTGACTAGTGACTGAGGTGAACAACCCGGATTTCTTCAAGGTTGCGACATTTATATGGAAGCAAGTCTTAAGCTGTTACTACGCTCCCTTCTTAAGACTTGGGGGCTACAAGTGATATGCATATAAGGGAGGTACATTTTCAAGCTTGATGTTAGCAATAATTATGACCCGGTGCCATCAATATTTACAAACCGGCAATTTTGGCAATGATAAACTGGCAAGTTCTACATCTTTAAGCCGGCTGAAAATCAGATGAGTATTTCAAGACCAATATTTTTGTCGAGCTAGAGCATTGGAAGCTGAGTCAAATGGATTATGCTTTATAATATTTTTCTGCAAGAAGCTAATGTCAACAAATTAACTATGAAGCTGGTCTATTGACCCGGAATTTTCAGAAGCAGTGCCCGGATTTTTTGCATTAGCAAAGTTTGAACATATCTACTAAAGGATATTTGCTATGAGTTCATGGGCACGTATCAAGAAGGAAATGACAAGGACTTAAGGATGATCAGGTGCCGGTTCAGAAAAACTTTTAACCCGGAGCGCAACCTGTCAAATATGTTCTTGTGTTTATTTTGCAGGATGAGTTTAATATGGATAAATCCAAATTAAACTGGGGGCTAATGTCGGGGATATACCCCGCGGTGTAACCCGGCCGGATGTATGACCCGGCCGGACTTGGCGACTCACTGGTGACCCGCCCTGACTTGGCGGCTCACTAAGTGACCCGCCCGGATCTCTCCACTCACTGATGACCCGGCCGAGTCAGGTGACTTATTGGTGACCCGGCAGGCGGGTCAGAGGAGCGACAAGACCCGGTGGCTCAGAAGGCGGCTCATGGAAGGCCAACTCATGTTATGGTGGGCCGGTTTAAGGCATAAGGAATATTCTCTTATAAAGGAAGCAAGACCAGGATTCCACTTGTAATAGAGTAGTCCTAGTCCTACTAGGACTCCACATGTAACCCGCCCCTCCAACTTATATAAGGAGGGACAGGGCACCCCAAAGGAGGGAGAGGTTGGACAAGTCTAGATAGACAGACGAGTCAAGAGCTCTCGAAATAGAGCACCCCTGTAATCGTGATCATGATCATCAATATTAATGAAGCAGGATGTAGGCTTTACCTCCACCATGAGGGGCCGAACCTGGGTAAAAAACCTCGCGTCTCTCGTCCCACTCAACCCCTCTCAAGCTACCACATAGATGCGTTGGCCTCACGACTAAGTCCTGACACTAAGGACATCTGCCGTGACAAATCCACGATAGATAGGATCTTTTTCGAACAACAACCTCTGCTTAAACACAATTTGCCTATTGAAACTCTAGGAGGTCCTCCTTCACCTAAAGGGGATCCTATGTTTGAATTAAAACCATTGCCAAACACTTTGAAATATGCATATCTTGATGAGAAAAAGATATATCCTGTTATTATTAGTGCTAACCTTTCAGAACATGAAGAAGAAAGATTATTGAAAGTTCTAAGGAAGCACCGAGCTGCTATCGGATATACTCTTGATGATCTTAAGGGCATTAATCCCACTCTATGTCAGCACAAGATTAATATGGAGCCTGATGCTAAACCCGTTGTTGATCACCAATGTCGGTTAAATCCAAAGATGAAAGAAGTGGTAAGAACGGAAATATTGAAACTTCTGGAAGCAGGTATAATCTATCCTATAGCTGATAGTAGATGGGTAAGTCATGTTCATTGTGTCCCTAAGAAGGGAGGTATTACTGTTGTTCCTAATGATAAGAATGAACTTATTCCACAAAGAATTGTCACAGGTTATAGGATGGTAATTGACTATAGAAAATTAAACAAAGCAACTAGAAAAGATCATTACCCTCTGCCTTTTATTGATCAAATGTTAGAAAGATTGTCTAAGCACACACATTTTTGCTTCCTTGATGGATATTCTGGTTTTTCACAAATACCTGTTTCACAACCTGATCAAGAAAAGACTACTTTCACTTGTCCGTTTGGAACTTATGCTTATAGACGTATGCCTTTTGGTTTATGTAATGCACCTGCTACCTTTCAAAGATGTATGACCGCTATATTCTCTGATTTTTGTGAAAAGGTTGTTGAGGTTTTCATGGATGACTTTTCTGTTTATGGGAAGTCTTTTGATGATTGTTTAAGCAATCTTGATCGAGTTTTGCAGATATGTGAGCAAACTAATCTTGTCTTGAATTGGGAGAAGTGCCACTTCATGGTTAACGAAGGTATTATTTTGGGCCATAAAGTTTCTGAAAAGGGCATTGAGGTGGACAAAGCTAAGGTTGATGCAATTGAGAAAATGCCATGTCCTAAAGATATCAAAGGTATTCGTAGTTTCCTTGGTCATGCTGGTTTCTATAGGAGGTTTATCAAAGACTTTTCTAAAATTTCTAGGCCTCTTACAAATATTTTGCAAAAGGATATTCCCTTTGTGTTTGATGATGATTGCTTGGAAGCCTTTGAAACACTAAAGAAAGCCTTAATTACTGCACCTGTTGTTCAACCACCTGATTGGAACTTGCCTTTTGAGATTATGTGTGATGCTAGTGATTATGTTGTTGGTGCTGTTCTAGGACAAAGAGTTGATAAGAAATTAAATGTTATCCATTATGCTAGCAAAACTCTAGACAGTGCTTAACGAAATTATGCTACTACTGAAAAAGAATTCTTAGTAGTGGTGTTTGCTTGTGATAAATTTAGATCCTATATTGTTGATTCTAAAGTGACTGTTCACACCGATCATGCTACTATAAAATATCTCATGGAAAAGAAAGATGCTAAACCTAGACTCATTAGGTGGGTTCTTCTGCTACAAGAATTTGATTTGCTTATCACTGATAGGAAAGGAGCAGAGAACCCCGTAGCTGATAACTTGTCTAGGCTTGAAAATATTCTTGATGACCCACAACCTATTAATGATAGCTTTCCTGATGAACAGTTAGCTGCAATAAATGTTTCTAATAGTACACCTTGGTATGCTGACTATGCTAATTATATTGTTGCTAAATACATACCACCTAGCTTCACATACCAACAAAAGAAAAAATTCTTCTATGATTTAAGACATTAATTTTGGGATGACCCACATCTTTATAAAGAAGGACTAGATGGTATTATTAGACGTTGTGTACCTGAGCATGAACAGGAACAAATCCTACGGAAATGCCACTCGAAGCTTATGGAGGACATCACGCGGGAGACAGAACCGCTCATAAGGTATTGCAATCTGGTTTTTATTAGCCTACTCTCTTCAAGGAGATGCCCGCAAGTTTGTCTCATCTTGTGATGAATGTCAAAGAATAGGTAATATCGGTAAGCGTCAAGAAATGCCTATGAATTATTCACTTGCTGTTGAACCATTTGATGTTTGGGGATTTGATTTCATGGGACCTTTTCCTTCCTCTAATGGGTATACTCATATTTTGGTTGCTGTTCATTATGTTACTAAGTGGGTAGAAGCTATTCCAACTAGTAGTGCTGATCACAACACCTCTATTAAAATGCTTAAGGAAGTTATTTTCCCAAGGTTTGGAGTCCCTAGATATTTAATGACTGATGGTGGTTCACACTTTATTCATGGTGCTTTCCGTAAAATGCTTGCTAAGTATGATGTTAATCATAGAATTGCATCACCTTATCATCCTCAGTCTAGTGGTCAAGTTGAACTTAGCAACAGAGAAATAAAGTTAATACTACAAAAGACTGTCAATAGGTCCCGAAAGAATTGGTCTAAGAAACTAGATGATGCACTTTGGGCTTATAGAACAGCATATAAAAATCCTATGGGTATGTCTCCTTATAAAATGGTTTATGGAAAAGCTTATCATTTGCCTCTTGAGTTAGAACATAAAGCATATTGGGCAATTAAAGAACTCAACTATGATTTCAAACTTGCTGGTGAAAAGAGGTTATTTGATATTAGCTCATTAGATGAATGGAGAACCTAGGCTTATGAAAATGCCAAGTTATCCAAAGAAAAAGTTAAAAGATGGCATGACAAAAGAATCCAAAAGCGTGAGTTCAAAGTTGGGGAATATGTTCTTTTGTACAACTCTCATTTCAGATTCTTTGCAGGAAAACTCCTCTCCAAATGGGAAGGACCCTATGTCATCGAGGAGGTTTATCGATCCGGAGCTATTAAAATAAATAATGCTGAAGGAACTAACCCAAAGGTTGTTAACGGGCAATGAATAAAACATTATATCTCAGGTACGCCCATTAATGTTGAAAGCAATATTATCCAAACTATGACACCGGAAGAACACATAAGAGAGACCTTCCGGAACACTCCAGAATCGTGAAAAAAGGGAGGTACGTGATACGGTAAGTAAACGAACTCCGAAAAATCCGCAAAAATATTTTTTGTCAGTTTTGGAATATTTGAAAAATTAGGAAAATAAGAAACTTCCAGGAAAGTGACCCTGGTGGGCACTATACACCAGGGCGCGCCTGGCATGCCAGGCGCGCCAAGGTGGGATGTGCCCACCACGGGTACTTTCCGGACTCTGTTTTTCTTCCGTTCTGCTTGTTCCCCAAGATAAAAAATCTTTATATACCCCCCGAACCTGTTGACCTCCGTATCGCGGAGAAATCTCCTGTTTTCTTTTCTCGATGTTTTCCCAACAGATCTGAAGTTATGTCGTCCCAAGACTCAGAGGGTGAAAGCTATGTTGCCGATTATATCGCAAACCCCAAGGTCTATGGGGATGTGGAGCACTATGGCTGGACTTCGGAGGAAGAAGAGGACTATGATCCTAAGAGGAAGGAGGAGACGAGCTCAGACGAAGACGAAGCTCCATTGCCCCAACCCGGGGAAATGCATGTTGAATTTAAGAAGTCGAGTCTCCCCAACAAGGCAAAGCAGCCTAAGATCCAGTTGATCCCTTTCGTCTTTTGCAGGAAAATAAGAAAGATTTATGCAAAAAAGGTATTGGAACTCGAGTGGGAGATCAATGAACTGAAAGATGAGAATTCCGTCCTTAAGCGTAAGCTGAGGAAGAAGGACAAAATCGCTACTTCATCACCACCACCTCCTTCTTCACCACCAAAAGAAAATTGAGTATCGGGTATGGGCACTCCCCTTGGCTTCCGCCAAGCTTGGGGGAGGTGCCCCGGTATCGTATCATCTTCACTACCTTTTGCCTTTACTTTTCTTAGTTCGATCCATGGTTATCTTTTGCTTTAGATGAATACAAGTTTAGTTTGATCCTTTCTTTTCGAGAGTTTGCATAGTGATCTATCTTTGTAATCATGTGCGAGATATATAATAAAGTTTAGTTTGAGTTTTGCTTCTTTTACCTTTATGTTTCAATAAAAATAAAGGAAATAAATGGAAAAGATCATATGCTAATCTTGTGGTGAGTAATGACATTACACAAGGAAAAGTATAAGTAGTAAATTTTATTGTAGATTGACAAACATAGCATTAGTCAATGATGCAACTCATGAAAGAATTAATAAGGGAAGAGAAGATTCACATGCAAATACACTATCCTGGAAATCTTTTGTGATTGTGAGCACCCACCAAAATATTATATGCCAAAATTGTTGACGTTGGACAAGGAAGACAACGTAATGATTTATGTTTGTTCATATTCACATAGAAGTTATATTGTCATAGATCCTTCAACATGTGGTGCTTGCCCCTATCTTTGCTAGCCAAAATTCCGCACTAAGTAGAGATACTACTTGTGCATCCAAAACCCTTAAACCCAAATCTTGTTTTGAGAGTCCACCATACCTACCTATGG
The DNA here is from genome assembly GCA_011799875.1 of Thinopyrum elongatum. Lineage (NCBI taxonomy): Eukaryota > Viridiplantae > Streptophyta > Magnoliopsida > Poales > Poaceae > Thinopyrum > Thinopyrum elongatum. The sequence continues at coordinate 426,502,346 of CM022303.1, read as the reverse complement.
ATTGAGCAAGATCCTTCAAGTAAGTTGTCATCGGTGAAATAAGGCAATAAAAATTGCTTCTAAAAGTGTGAGATCATTTAGTGTAAGGGAAAATTAAGCGTTGTACAAACTTGTGATGGCGAAGAATAAAAGCGACAGACTGCATAATAAAGGTTGCCATCATAAGCGACAATATAACGTGACGTTCTCTTGCACTAAGGGGTTGAGCATACAAACAAAAAGCGCATGGCAACCTCTGCTTCCCTCTGCGAAGGGCCTATCTTTTACTTTTATGTATTTACTTTAATGCAAGAGTCAAAGTTTTTCTCTCTATTCCTTTTTATTTTCTTCTTTGGCAAGCATCATGTGGTGAGGAAAGATCTAGGCACATATATCCAGTTGAATATGGGTGACATGAGTTATTATTGTTGACATCACCCTTGAGGTGAATACGTTGGGAGGCGAAACTATAAGCCCCTATCTTTCTATGTGTCCGGTTGAAACGTTTTGCTCATGTGTACGCGGTGAGTGTTAGCAATCATAGAAGACTAAAGGATGGTTGAGTATGTGGACTTGCCTAAAGGATCCGATACGTGACCCTTCCTGAAAAGATGATGAATTGTAGTTGCAAAGTTGACTGAGAACATAGTTTGTTGGTTTCCAATAGAGTTTATGCTTTATACTTCGAATGTCGTGATGAATTGTTACTTGTTCATGAGAAGTCTATGATAAAAAGTTCTATGATAAAAGTTTTATGTTAAGGTTTATTGCTGTTATAATAAATTACATGATGCTGCTATGTCCGTATTTTTGTTTTTATCGACACCTCTCTCTCTCTAAGCATGTGGACATGTTTTTCGATTTCGGTTTTCGCTTGAGGACAAGCGAGGTCTAAGCTTGGGGGAGTTGATAAGTCCATTTTGCATCATGTTTTCCTACTGTTATTTATGTTGTTTTATTGCATAATAATGCTTTTTGGAGTAATTCTAATGCCTTTTCTCTCATAATATGCAAGGTATGCACAAAGGGGGAGAATTCTGGCAGCTGGAAATCTGGACCTGAAAAAGCTACGTCAAGCTACCTATTCTGCACAACTCCAAATGAGCTGAAACTTCACGAGGATTTTTTATGGAATAAATAAGTATTTTTGGAGTCAATAAGTACCAAAGGGGGCCCACCAGGTGGGCACAACCCACCTGGGCGCGCCAGGGAGCCCAGGCGCGCCCTGGTGGGTTATGCTCACCCAGGCCCACCTCCGGTGCCCCTCTTTTGGTATATAAGTCATTTTGACCTAGAAAAAATAAGGAGAGGACATTCGGGACAAAGCGCCTCCGTCTCGAGGTGGAACCTGGGCAGGAGCACTTTTGCCCTCCGGTGGAGCGATTCCGCCGGGGGAACTTCCCTCCCGGAGGGGGAAATCATCGTCATCATCATCACCAACAACTCTCCCATCTTGGGGAGGGTTATCTCCATCAACATCTTCAACAACACCAACTCCTCTCAAACCCTAGTTCTTCTCTAGTGTTCAATCTTGTACCGGAACTATAGATTGGTGCTTGTGGGTGACTAGTAGTGTTGATTACATCTTGTAGTTGATTACTATATGGTTTATTTGGTGGAAGATTATATGTTCAGATCCATTATGCTATTTAATACCCCTCTGATCTTGAGCATGTTTATCATTTGTGAGCAGTTACTTTCGTTCTTGAGGTCACGGGAGAAATCATGTTGCAAGTAATCATGTGAACTTGGTATGTGTTCGATATTTTGATGATATGTATGTTGTTATTCTCTCAGTGGTGTCATGTGAACGTCGACTACATGACACTTCACCATATTTGGGCCTAAGGGAATGCATTGTGGAGTAGTTATTAGATGATGGGTTGCTAGAGTGACAGAAGCTTAAACCCTAGTTTATGCGCTATTCCGTAAGGGACCGATTGGATCCAAAAGTTTAATGCTATGGTTAGAATTTATTCTTAATACTTTTCTCGTAGTTGCGGATGCTTGCGAGAGGGTTAATCATAAGTAGGAGGTTTGTTCAAGTAAGAACAACACCTAAGCACCGGTCCACCCACATATTAAATTATCAAAGTAGCGAATACGAATTAAGCCAACATGATGAAAGTGACTAGATGAAATTCCCGTGTACCCTCAAGAACACTTTGCTTATCATAAGAGACCGTTTTGGCCTGTCCTTTGCCTCAAAAGGATTGGGCTACCTTGCTGCACTTTTTGTTACTACTATCGTTACTTGCCCGTTACAAATTATCTTGCTATCAAACTACTCTGCTACTCACAAGTTTAGCACTTGCAGACATTACCTTGCTGAAAACCACTTGTCATTTCCTTCTGCTCCTCGTTGGGTTCGACACTCTTACTTATCGAAAAGGCTACAATTGACCCCATATACTTGTGGGTCACCACAACTTCCACCGTTCTATTTTATTATGACACATACCATCATTGTCATATTGCTTTGCATGACCATATAGTTGACATAGTATTTGTGGCTAGGCCACCATTCATATTTTTTTATACATGTCACGCTAGATCATTGCACATCCCGGTACACTGCTGGAGGCATTCATATAGAGTCATGTTTTTGTTCTAGTATCGAGTTGTAATTATTGAGTTGTAAGTAAATAAAAGTGTGATGATCATCATTATTAGAGCATTCTCCCATGTGAGGGAAGGATGATGGAGGCTATGATTCCCCCACAAGTCGGGATGAGACTCCAGACGGAAAAAAGAGGCCAAAGAGCCCAAAAAAAAGAAAGAGAAAACGAAAAAAGAGAGAAAAAGAGAGAAGGACAATGTTATTATCCTTTTTCCACACTTGTGCTTCAAAGTAGCACCATGTTCTTCATATAGAGAGTCTCCTATTTTGTCACTTTCATATATTACTAGTGGAATTTTTTTATTATAGAACTTGGCTTGTTTATTCCAATGATGGGCTTCCTCAAATTGCCTTAGGTCTTCGTGAGCAAGCAAGTTGGATGCACACCCACTTAGTTTTCTTTTGAGCTTTCATACACTTATAGCTCTAGTGCATCCATTGCATGGCAATACCTACTCCTTGCATTGACATCAATTGCTGGGCATCTCCATAGCCCATTGATTAGCCTCATCAATCTGAGACTTCCTCCTTTTTTGTCTTCTCCACACAACCTCCACCATCATATTCTATTCCACCTATAGTGCTATATCCATGGCTCACGCTCATGTATTGTGTGAGAGTTGAAAAAGCTTGAGAACATTAAAAGTATGAACCAATTGCTTGGCTTGTCATCGGGGTTGTGCATGATAAATACTTTGTGTGATGAAGATAGAGCATGGCAAGATTATATGATTTTGTAGGGATAACTTTTCTTTAGCCATGATATTTTGAGAAGACATGATTGCTTTATTAGTATGCTTGAAGTATTATTGTTTTTTTGTCAATATTAAACTTTTGCTTTGAATCTTATGGATCTGAATATTCATGCCACAATAAGAAAGATTACTTGATAAATATGTTAGGTAGCATTCCACATCAAAAATTCTGTTTTTATCATTTACCAACTCAAGGACGAGCAGGAATTAAGCTTGGGAATGCTTGATACGTCTCCAATGTACCTATAATTTTTTTATTGTTCCATGCTATTATATTATCAATCTCGAATGTTTTATATGCATTATGGTGCTATTTCATATCATTTTTTGGGACTAACCTATTAACCTAGTGCCAGTTGCTGTTTTATTCCTTGTTTTTTGTCTTTTACAGAAAATCAATACCAAACTGAGTCCAAACAGAACAAATCTTTTTGACAATTTTTCTTGGACTAGAAGACACCCAGGAAGCTTCAGGAGGAGGCCAGGAGAGCTATGGGTGGGCCACAAGCTCATCAGGCGCGCCCTAGGGGGGGCGCACTACAAGCTTGTGGCCCCCCGTAGCCCCTCTAACCCTAATTCCAGCTCCATAAATACCTAAATATTCGCTGTATACCAGGAGGAACACAAAAAATACTTTTTCTGTCGGAGGGGGATTCGATCACGGAGGGGTTCTACATCAACCTTGCTGCCCTTCCGATGATGTGTGAGTAGTTTACCATAGACCTACGGGTCCATAGCTAGTAGCTAGATGGCTTCTTCTCTCTCTTTGATCTTCAATACAGAGTTCTCCTCGATGTTCTTGGAGTTCTATACGATGTAATCTTCTTTTGCAGTGTGTTTGTTGAGATTCGATGAATTGTGGGTTTATGATCAGATTATCTATGAATATTTTTTGAGTCTTCTCTGAACTCTTTTATGCATGATTAAGATAGCCTTGTATTTCTCTCTGTTCTATTGATTTGGTTTGGCCAACTAGATTGATTTTTCTTGCAATGGGAGAGGTGCTTTGTAGTGGGTTCAATCTTGCGGTGTCCTCACCCAGTGACAGAAGGGGTAGCGAGGCACGTATTTTTATTGTTGCCACTAAGGATAAAAAGATGGGGGTTTTACCATATTGATTGGATATATCCCTCTACATCATGTCATCTTGCTTAGGGCATTACTCCATTCTTGTTAACTTAATACACTAGATGCATGCTGGATAGCGGTCGATGTGTGGAGTAATAGTAGTAGATGCAGGCAGAAGTCGGTCTACTTGTCACGGACGTGATGCATATGTTCATGATCATGGCCTTGGATATCATCATAACTATGCGCTTTTCTATCAATTGCTCAACAGTAATTTGTTTACCCACCGTATGTGTTCTTTCAAGAGAGAAGCCTCTAGTGAAACCTATGGCCCCTGGGTCTATTTTTACCCTATTATTTTCAGATCTATAAAACCAAAAACCCAAAAATACCCTGCTTCAATTTATTTACCTTTACCTTATTTTACACTTTTAGTTATCTTTCATATCAATCTCTATCAGATCTCATCCTTGCAAGTGACCGTGAAGGGATTGACAACCCCTTTTTCGCGTTGTGTGCAAGTATTTGTTAGTTTGTGCAGGTGCATCTATTGGGGACTTGTGTGTTCCTCCTACTGGATTGATACCTTGGTTCTTAACTGAGGGAAATACTTATCTCTACGTTACTGCATCACTCTTTCCTCTTCAAGGGAAAAATCAATGCAAGCTCAAGAAGTAGCAGAGTCTCATGGCCATCGTTGACCGTATGGCTAGTCGATATGTCCGCATCCCAAAGCAGAAGGAATCGGCACTTCCACTTCCTCCTCGGAATTTTTAGAATCCAGATCCTCCGCCAATCCATCCTCGTCCTACTCCTCCATCACCCCTTGCATTTCCTCCCCTCCTCATCTCCATCTACAAAACCACAACCACGCAAATTTTGTTCCACGTAATCTAACTCTTTCCCGGGTTGGCTAGCATCCACTGGCTGTGACCCGGATAAATCATCTCGTTGGCCATTTGACTGCCCTGGCCGGGTTCATACCCCCCGTCGACTTGTACGGTATTCTCCTCCTTCGCCATAGGTTGCACCAGGGCTTATGGGTGGATTCTTCGGTCTCTGCAACGCCTTAACAGGGTCAACCACTTCTGGATCCTATCTATCAGCATCAACTCCCACGATATATTTTTACAGGATTTGGTCCACAATGCATGAATACCGACGAAACATACTTCAGGATCCAGCCCAAAATTAGTAGTCAACCAGTACTTCAACTGTCTAATGTCCAGTCTTTCCGGGTCTGGAAGTGTCATCACGCAATTTTTATACTTGTAAGATCAACCCAAACTCATTATATCGAACATTACCAGGGCCATAGTAAATAGTCAAATTAACCGATTAAGACATTTTCACCTGTCAGACATTTCCATCTTCTCATCAATCACAACGAAAAAATAATCCCCGTTAAACTAACTAAGCACTAAAATTAACACTACAAGCATGCAATATGACTTATCTACACTAACTAAACAATAAAACTTAATATGTACAAAGATCAATAGTCAGAGAAAATACGACGACATGGTTATACCTTCGACGCGTGGATCCGCTGCTTCTTGATGCTATCTTCAATTCAACGGCGCCGACCATCTCCCAGAGTTCTTGCACCACCGGACACCACCATCGCCTCCCCCTCGGCTCCTAGAGGTTGGACTCCAGCTTCCTCCCACCAAGGTTCATCACCACCACCACCTCATCCACCCCCAAGCCGCACCTCCCCACCACCACCTCCTCCCCAGCCGCACCTCCTCCCCACCATGGCTCCTCCTCACCTATGCTCACTTCATGCCAAAAAGCTACCCCATGGATAGATATGACCCTAGGCCGCCGGGGATGGCTATGATCTACTATTTTTGGGCTTGGATACGAGAATGGTTCGAAAATGGAGCAGATCGGCGGAAAATCCCGAGAGAAAGTAGAGAGAAGTGAGAGAGGAAAGAACGTGCTGGAGGAAGAAGAGGGGCGGCCTGATCCCGACCTCTTCGGTCGCGGGTTGGCCGAAGGCCTCTCTTCGGTTGCTGGTAGGCCGAAAACTAGCTCTTCGATCCCTGGTAGGCCGAATTTCATCTTTTCGGTCCGTGGGCTACCGACAACCACTTCTCGGCCCACAGTACACCGAAGAACCCTCTTCGACCTAAAGTTGACCGAAAGTTTCTCTTCGGCTTTAGCGAGGCCGACGGGGTCATAGATTTGAAAATTTTCATTTTGGGCATACATTTCTCGAATTTGTTATAATTTTTTTAAATCTGCGAAACTGTTGGGCATCGGGTGCAAACGCTCGCTTCTTTCTGTACGAAGCATGGATGGCTCAATGGCATTCTAGCCGTAATAACGTGTTGCAACAGGGTTAGTCTTTTAACTCGAACAATTTTCTTTTGAGGGACTCCAAATTCCTGAGATTATGGGAAAATCCAAGTTTTTAGGAGATTTTGGATTGCACTAGATTTCTACAGAATCCTCTTAAGATTTTGGAGAGGCAATCGAGTTCTTTTCGCTCAAGATTTTTCCGGACCAAGATTCTCCATATAATCTGCTCAAAAGAACTGGGCCTAAGATTGCTAGCCTAACTTAAAAAAAAACTTGCCACAGGAGGCTTTTGGCCTTTCGTTCGCCGTCTGATCCTGCTCCTTTGCGGCAATTTTGACAATTTTGACCTGTGGACGAAATCAATTCACAAAATGAACTGCCCCTAAAACAAATTCACTCGACTGACCTTTTTGAGTGGCGCCTGACACGCAGGCGTCACACCCTACGATGCAGCGCCTAGCTCTGGGGTGTTGCACCTCTGTCCAGCGTGGCAGCCCCTGGGCCCGCACCCAGCAGTGCAGCGCCTGAGAGCTAGGCGCCACACATGTAATGTTCAGCGCCTAGCCCTTAGGCGCTGCACTGTCTATTACTAGTTCGCTGGCTGGCCCCCCTCCCCCACCCCCCCCACACACACCCCAACCCCCAACCAGAGATTTGCCCCCTCTCCCCCTCTCAAATCCTTCCAAATTTGAAGATTTTGTTCGTGGATTTCAAACTCAAACCCTCCCTCAAGGTAATCTTCTCCGATCCCCTTGTTTTGATCCAAGTAGTGTTAACAAATTGCTCATTTGTTGTTAGTTTGGGGAAACCCTAGTTTTGTATGGATCTAGAGATTTGCCTGGAGATGTGAGATGTTTGTTTGCCAATTTCCTATGATTAGGCTTGTTAGTATGTTAGGGTTATTCTTATGGGTGTTCTTATGTTGGTGCTAGGGTTAGGCTTGTTAGTATGTTAGGGTTAAGGTTATGGGTGTTGTTATGTTGGGGCAAGGGTTAGGGTTAGGGTTGTTGTTTCATATATATGTTAGGGTTTGTATTCCGTGTTAATCCTTGGATTAGTACAGTACTCATGGAAGAAATGTTACGTTGTGTTGTTTGAATGCTTATAGGGTTGTTTGAATGCTTATAGGGATGGGAAGAACATGTGTGTTTGTTCATCATGGGGACAAAGATGCCTTCTTGAAAGGCAATATTGAACTGGACCCGGATGAGCTTGACATGGTGTTTGATAATAGTCCTAGCTATGCGGAGCTCTTGCAACAAGTGAGGAAAGATTTGAATTGGATGGACCCTAGTGATATCGTTGAGTTGGAGGGAAGGCATAATGTTGGTTTTGGAATGCACATCTGTTGGAAGACAATGCGTGTCAACTCGGAGCAACGTTGGGTTGCATACAAGGAGACGGTGGCCGAATCACTAGACAAGGCTCTTGAATTATTTGCAACGAAGAAGGTTGATTCAAGTTTGCATTTGGACTTGAACCGGAACCCCTCCCCTTTGGTTGCTAGTAGCCCCCCACCCTTGAACCGAGATGAAATTGTTGAACCTCTTTTGACCCAAGAAGTGAGGCCAACATTGAGCCCGAATCCAAACAACCAAAATGAAGCTTTGCAAGAGGAGAATGATGAGTATGCGGACGATGACAATGAAGTTGATCTCCATGACAACAATGTGGGTGATCTTAACAAATATCATTTGCAAGAGACAATGGACCATTCCATCCCTTATTCCCGTGGCTATGCATCGGATTCGGATGACGAAGGTCCCGATGAACAAGTTGATGAGGAGGGGTTCACGGTGAAGGAGGCCGAAGCTTTCGAGAAGGTATTCGGTCGGGATCATCAGACTACATTGTTCAAGGATGTTAGTCTCGCGGATGAAGCCATGGTAGATGGTGGCCAAGGTATATCTCTTGGGGTTAGGCCAAGATCTCACCGTGATTTGGATGACGGCAAGAACGGGATTGCTCGTGGGTCTAAGTTCGAAACCTTCTTGGAATTGAAGATGTGGCTCGACAACTACTCGGTTACGCATTATCGTCCACACAAGGTGGTGAACTCGGACGTCAATGTGCGCTACACGATTGCATGTGCATGTGAAGATGAAAAATGTCCGTGGATTGTGCGTGCAAGACCATGGAAAGGAGGTCCCACTTGGCACGTAGTGAGTTGTGTGCCAACTCACATGTGCCGAGGCAAAAGGGTGGATGGCAAGGTTGTGTCCCAAGACCACATACAACTCACATCCGAGTTCATCGCTTACAGGCTCTCCAACTCAATATCCACACTTCCAACAATGAGCATCCAACATGTCATTGACCTTGTGAAAGCCATCTTTCATTACAAGGTGAAATACGGCAAGGCATGGAAGACAAAGCAAGCCGCATTTAAGATGTTGTATGGTAGTTGGGAGGAAGCATACAACCGAATCCCTAGGTTGTTGTTAGCCATGGCCGCCACAAACCCGGGCATGGTTCATGTGGTCGAGCCTCATGGGGGAAAACAACGGTTCATGACGGAAGGAAAGTCCGAGTATTTGGTCGTGCATTTTGGGCGTTCGAGTAATGCGTGAGGGCTTTCAAACACTGTAGGCCGGTCATCGCCATTGATGGCACGTTCTTGACCGGACAATACAAGGGCACCTTGTTGGTTGCAATAGCAAGTGATGCCAATAACCGGGTGTTGCCATTGGCATTTGCTTTGGTTGAGGTGGAGAACAATGACAACTGGGAGTGGTTTTGCGTCTTTTGAGGACGAAGGTGTTACCTGCTCAGAGGGTAATTTGTGTCATATCAGATCGGCATCAAGGAATTCTTAACGCGGTGGAGATTGACATTCCCGGGCATGCTCCGTTGCACCATCGATGGTGCATGAGGCACTTTTGTTCGAACTTCTATAGGGCATGTGGCCTTAAGGAGTTGGCCGATGATCTTCAAGATTGTTGTCTCGCTTTCTCCGACAAGCGGTTCGCCACTTTGTTCAACAAATTGCTAGCACACAAAAAACTTGATCTCAGGGGTCAAGACTTTCTCAATAGGCACATTCAATACCGGAACAAGTGGGCACGTGCTTTTGATGAAGATGGCCGGAGATACGGTCAAATGACAAGCAATATGGCCGAATGCTTCAATAGGGTGCTCAAAGGTGCACGTGGATTACCCGTGACTGCAATAGTTCAATACACATTTGACAAGATGAATGCGTACTTTCTAAAGTACTCGATGGAAACGGATGCACAGATAGCGGGTGATGACAAGCGCAAGTACAAGTACAAGTTCCCACCCAAGGTTGATGAATGGTTGGAATTTCAATCACGGAAGGCGGACTCACAAGAAGCTATACTATATGACAACGAAGAGTGGAAGTATGAAGTGAAAGAGCCAGGAGGAACCACAAACGATGGTCGCCAACATGGAGGTCGGGCTTTCAAGGTCTCGTTAACACGGTGTGATTGCTCTTGCGGGAGGCCATTGTTGCTTCATCTCCCATGCTCACACGAAATGTTTGGATACCTCGATGGACCATTTCCGTATGTTGCCCACTAACTATAATGTTTCATATGTTCTTGTTTTTCATATTTTCTTGTTGTCCTTATTCACTAATATGTTGCAATGTACATGTTCTTCCATTTGTTCTTATTGTCATTACTAACTATTATGTTTCACTCATTGTAGGTATGGCGGCTTCTCAACCCAACAAACCAACAATGAAGGGAGTGGAGGAGAAGGATGGCGAAGGTGAGATGGCGGGATGGTGGGAGAAGGCTGCGAAGAAGCTGAGAGAGGAGGATGCAGCCGCACTAAAGAAGAAGAAGGAAGAGGAGCTCGAAGAGAAGAGGAAGGAACGAGAGAGAGCAGATTCTGAGTGTCGCGCTAGGGAGCATGCGTTGAAGAGGAAATGTGAGGAGGCACAGAAGAAGCGTCTCAAGGATTTTGAAGAAAGAACCTTGAAACTTTGGGCATTCGAAGCTGAAAAAAAAGAGAGGGAGAACAAGATATTCATGGAGAGGGTGGTTAAGGAGGCTCACCGCATAAGGAAAAGGGAGGAGGAAGAGGAAGAAGAGAGGAAGAAGAAGAAGGGAAAGGGGCCTTGCTCTACGCAATTGAGCTATGTCATCTTCAATTTGCTTGTGGACTATGACCGTGTTATCCTCTAAACTATGCTCTTCGATTTGGTTGTGAACTACTATGTGTCATGAACTACTATGTGTTTTGGACTCCTCCTCGATTTGGTTGTGAACTACTATGTGTCGTGAAGTACTATGTATTTCCTCCTCGATTTGGTTGTATGAACTACTCCTCAAGTTGAAGTACTATGTGTTATGAACTACTATGTGTCGTGAAGTACTTTTTGCATATGTTGTCTTCACAGTTGTCTGCTTGCTATCAACCCTACTGCACATCATCACACTTTTTGCATATGCTATCTTCACAGTTCTCTGTTTGCCAAAAATTTCGCAAAGTCCAAGTGCAACGCCTAGCTCAGAGGCGTTGCACTGTACAGTGTGGCGCCTCAGAGCTAGGCGCCACACCAGTCTGTACATGGCTGTAGCTTCTGTTGCTCACTTGATAGCTCTACCCAGGCGTGCAACGCCTGAGAGCTAGGCGTTGCACTGCACGGTGTGGCGCCTAGCTCGAAGGCGTTGCACGCCTGGGTAGAGCTATCCAGAGAGCAATAGAAAGTTTGCACTCAGTTTGGGGCCAAAAATTCGCTAAGTGTTGGTGTGGCGCCCAGCACTGAGGCGCCACACTGTATAGTGCAACGCCTGCGAGCTCGGCGTTGCATAATACAGTGTGGCGCCTCGGAGCTAGGCACCACAGAAGTCTGTACCTGGCTGTAGCTTCTGTTGCTCTCTGGATAGCTCTACCCAGGCGTGCAACGTCTGAGAGCTAGGCGTTGCACTGCACGGTGTGGCGCCTAGCTCGAAGGCGTTGCACGCCTGGGTAGAGCTATCCAGAGAGCAACAGAAAGTTTGCACTCAGTTTGGGGCCAAAAATTCGCTAAGTGTTGGTGTGGCGCCCAGCACTGAGGCGCCACACTGTATAGTGCAATGCCTGAGAGCTGGGCGTTGCACTATACAGTGTGGCGCAGTGTGGCGCCTCGGAGCTAGGCGCCACACCAGTCTGTACCTAGCTGTAGCTTCTGTTGCTCTCTGGATAGCTCTACCCAGGCGTGCAACGCCTGAGTGCTAGGCGTTGCACTGCACGGTGTGGCGCCTAGCTCGGAGGCGTTGCACCCCTGGGTAGAGCTATCCAAAGAGCAACAGAAAGTTTGCACTCAGTTTGGGGCCAAAAATTCGCTAATTGTTGATGTGGCGCCTAGAAGGGAGGCGCCACATTGTATTGTGCAACGCCTCTGTGCTAGGCGTTGCACTATACTGTGTGGCGCCTCCCTGCTAGGCGTTGCACGAACACTTAGTGTTTTTTTGTCCCTCAAACTGGGTCATTTCAGGCACATTGTAAGCCACATTTTCAGGCACATATACTTGCATAACAGAATAAACAGTAATGATCATCATTATGACATTTTCAACACCTCTTCAACTTCAACAAAGACATAACAAGTTCAACGACATAACAAGTTCAACATTACTAAGAGCTACCATCACTTCAAGTTCAACATTACTAAGAGCTACCATCACTTCAAGTTCAACGACATAACAAGTTCGACATAAGAAAACGCCCACTAGGCGAGTTACATAACAAATAGAGGACGACGACTAGTTCCTTCCGCGCTTATTGCCTCTTCCCCCCTCCTGCTGGCTATCTTCTTCTTCCTACCACGAGCAACCGGCTCCGACTCCGGCTCCGGTTCCTCCACCTCATCCGCATAGACATCCAAAGCCGCCATCCGCGAGGTGCCGACCGTCCTCTTGCCTCTTTCGGTGAAGTCTTCGGGTGTGTATTTTTTGATTCCCCTCCTAGGCTTTAATATGTATGCTGACCGAACTTGATAGGTCTCCAAGGTCATGTCATCAGCAACCTATTACAAAAACAAACGATATGGAAAAGACCGTGTGTGAGGATAAAGTTAGCAATGCATCAATAATTGAATATATGCTATTGGCATACCTCTTGGGTGACCACACCCACATCCTCATCCTCCAAAGGAGCACCATGGCCAGAAGTGGGATCTGATGGTGTCGCCGACCTAGACCGCTCAGGTGATACATACTCAGGGTCACGACAACCGACAAGGTTCGATACCCGCCTTAACCTTTGGCCCTGGCGCTGCAACATGTACAAGTGAATGAGATATCGAACGTAGCAACACATGTTACATGGACAATTGAAGGAGATGTGAATCTTAATGAATGCTCGAAGTGCACCTTCCCCATCGCTTTTCCCAACCGGGGTTGTCTCCAGAATAGTCTCGGTCTCATCAGCTGCTTTTTTGATCTGGGTACGCTATGAACAGAAACGGCATTAACGTGTTAGGCAAGCGAAGATGTGAATAGTGCGAATGGGAAAGCAAAAAGGGGAAATACCACAAAGTTCATCATTGGAGCTGAAGGGACTGAGGTGCCTTCCCTGACTAATTTGTTGTACTGGTGCTGGGTTAGCTTATCGAAGATGGTGGGATCTTCCAAAATCTCATCAGCATACGCCGGCTTGCATACCTCCACATGGGTACTTGCAAGAAACCATGTGAGATAGTTGTTGAACGCGATCGGGCAGTGCTCACGAAGCTGGGATCGTTTTCCAGCCTTAGCTTGCTCCACACTAAGCGCGAACTGTATGATATACTTCCTGTGATGCTTGTCCCAATCCTTGATCTTCCGCTGCCTTCTCCTATCCAACCTGAAAGTTAGAAACAGAATATTAGCACCATCGAAACCGCCGAGAAGCTGCTAAGTGCTCAAGGTTAATTATATCTTACGCGTGTAGCAACTTGTCCGTGTCCTCCCACTCCGGCGGGTGTGGCTGGAACAAACCAAACTGGCGGTACACCCGATGTGGCAGGTGAAGCTCAACCGCCCAGTTGCATATGAGTGGGCACCGCATATGCCAAAGATTCCTATCCCTAGTGCACATCGGATTCAGCACGAACTCTCTAGGGTTACCAAAACTATCCCCTCTTCCATACGGCTCCCATTCCACCTGCAACATAGCATAGAATGCAAAATTGATTTCGAGTTACGATAGAAGCATGAGAATCACTTATACAATGTCGAGTCACCTGCTCAGCCGTAATCGTGTCCAGCTCGCTCGTGTACAACTTGTACATGACCGCAGGATCATCCGTCGTCTCATTTACCACATCCCACTTGTAAGCCCAAGTGGGCAACCGTAGTGGGTCGTCTTTGTCGTCCCAATCCTCGTACTTCACGGTCTTCGGTCTTCCAACCGGCAATCGCTCCCAGCTCCATACAGAAAGTGCGAGCATACAACCACCAATACCTCCATCATTTGATTTCCTACAACAGGCTTCATCCAACTGCACATAAAAGAGAACATGGTTGAATTAACAGGAAGATCGCATTGATAATGTAGCAATGAAGTGAAAAAAACAACAACTTTCTACCTGTCTATACAAGTAAGCCAGTGTCGCCGAACCCCAACTCCATTTGCTATCGAAGACGGTCAACGCCTTCAGCCACATCCATGGAGCATTCTTGCCTGTGCCATCAGCAAACATAGTCCTGGATATAACGTACCACATGTAGACACGAGCATATGTCTTGACCTCATCCTCAGGGCAAGTACCAAAGTTTCATGCAATCCAGGTGAAAGGAGCACCGGCTGCGACTCTTTCCATCTTCTTGTCTTCTGCTTCTGGTTCCCGAGGCTCCGGAGGAACCATACCGATAAGGGCATGCATCAGCTCGCGCCACCCATCAGAATCGGTGCTCATACATAGAGGATTCGCCTCGATAGGAAGACCGACGATCATAGCAATATCCTGAAGCGTCACGGTCATCTACCCGGTCCGAAGATGGAAGCTGTGTGTCTCCGGCCTCCAACGATCAGCAAGCGCGGTGATTGCTGCAGCATTGAGGGGTGGCGTCCACCGGCTGACCAACTGAATGAAAGGGAGGAGTCCTGTCTCCCTTACATACGGTGTGTACCGCTCATCATAGCGCATCCCCCCAAGGTTGACCCCGTGAGATCGAATCTTCAGAGGTTGAAGCTCCTACAAACAAGCAAATCAGAATATTACATATGGGACATGTGTGTTTGAAATAAATACAAAATTCAAAATACCAACAACTTTGCTTATTACCCGCTGCTCCACCGACATAAAGTACGCCCGGTGTCGAGTGTCATAGTGATCATCGAGAAGCCAAACCATCCTAATAATTTCAAACAAAGCATTCTTGTGAATACGAATATCTTTTCAATACAAATAAACTAAACTAGGCCTACTATATGCAAGATTCAAAGCATATGTATCCAACGCATTCTTGTCAATAGGAATATAATTTCAATACAAATAAACTAAACTAGGCCTACTACATGCAAGATTCAATACAAATATCTTTTTCATAGAAATAATATGTCAACCTATGTATCCAAAGCATATCTTTTCAATAGAAATAAACTAAACTAGGGTTGCAAAATAATAAAGATCATCTACAAATTTTAAAGTCCCACAAATCTATATACATGCAAGATTCTAATCTAATCAAACAAGGGTTCCCCAAATCTTGAAAATAACATACATTTTATGGATAGAAAGAAGGGGATCGGAGGAGAGTACCTTCTAGGATGGATTGGTGAAGGATTTGGGAGAGGGGAATGAGAGGGGGAGAGAAGCTAGCCGCCGCCGCCGCCGCAACGATGCTTGTGTAACGCCTAAGGGCAAGGCGCTGAAGAATGGGGGGTGGGTGGGGGAGGGCTAGCGCGCGGCGGTTGCATCTAAGTCAATGTGCAACGCCTAAGGGCTAGGCGCCAGCTCTAAGGCGCTGCACTGCTGGGTGCGGGCCCCGGGGCTGCCACGCTGGACAGCTGTGCAACGCTCCAGAGCTAGGCGCTGCACCGTAGGGTGTGGCGCCTTCGTGTCAGGCGCTACCCAAAAAGGTCAGCCGAGTGAAATTGTTTTACGGACAGTTCATTTTGTGAATTGATTTCGTCTACATGTCAAAATTGTCAAAATTGCCCTCCTTTGCAGTCTCAGCCGTCATATTGTCACCATCCTGGTAAATCTGGTTTCATCCGTCTGTAGTTTTTCGTGCTCCATGACCGGTGGGCTCATTCAGTCCCGCTATTGGCTGGGTGCGCAAGAGCCTCTCCTCGCACGCCACGCATCCTGCTTGACCCCGTCTGCTGTTGGTGGAAGATGGACCGACTCGTACACTCCCGTCACGCGCACTATGATCGGTGGGCTGTGTTGCCTGCTGGTCCCACACGCCGGTGGGTGGGTTTATTTTCGTTCTGTGAGGGATGGTGGTGAAAGAAAGCGGGGGCGCGTGAAACCCTAGAGAAACGGAAAATATCTCGGTCCTCTTTCCTCTCCTCCTCCCCTCTTCGTCGCAGCCGCCTCCTCCCGCAGCCGCCTCTCCCTCGCCGACGGTTCCTCTGCCAGGCTCCGCATCCACGTCTCATCCACTCGGCACTTGCACCGGGAGCCGCCTCTTCGTCTTCGCCTCGACTCAGCTTATCCGTCCTCCCCAACCCTTCCCCGACCTCGACCGGAGGTAAGGTGCAGCTCCCTGCCTGCCTCCGATTGTGCTGCCTGGCGCTCCTCTGCTCTACCTTTTTATTGCTCCTCTACTGCAGTGGATATGATCTGATATTGCCGTCCTGCTGCTGCACTTGCCTGAGTCAAATAGGATTGGAGCCGATCCGTTGTAACATACTCCCTCCGTTCTATTTCATAATGTAGTGCCTATAGATTTTTTGAAAAGTCAAACCTCATCAACTTTGACCAAGTTTATGGAGAAAAACATTTACATATAGAAGGTCAAACATATATCATTAGATTCGTCATAAGACATAGTTTCATATTTTATACATTTGATATTGTAGATATAAGTAGTTCTCTCTATAAACTTGGTCAAAGTTTGCAAAGTTTGACTTTCCAAAAAATCTATACGCACTACATTTTGGAACGGAGGGAGTACCAATGCTTTGACGCACGGAACAATAGATTGAACCCTATTGAACAATAGATCCATTGTAATAACTTGTGGAGTCTATGATTCGGTCTGAGTTAGAAGTTGCACCCTGTAATACTATTGAAGTGGAATATTTGAAGTTGAATTTTGCAGTGTGATGCATGCAAATTTTTGACCGATTGAACACAATGCTAATGTTCTTACTTGGCAGTTTGATGTTATCACACAATTTTGTGTGTTATACACTTGCTGCGTTGCTTCTGCTGAGTGCATTTTATTTGTGTGATTTCATATACATGATTTTGTATGTTTGACTTAACAAATACTTTACATTGCCTACATGTAAGCTGATGTAGTTCACGTAGTTTATTTATTTGCAGCATGGTTCATTACCTATTTTACAGAGTGTCTAATCTGATGTTTGCATGTTTTATAGACTATAGCATACTTTTTCTCAGAACGAGTCATGAAATTGACTAAACAAAAATAACATTTACCACTGATCATGTCATTGATGTTTAAACTTAGTGTTTCAGCTGCTTTGTGATGTTTTCATAAATTAATACAAGATGTTTGCATGTTTTATAGACTGTAGCATACTTATTCTCAGAACGAGTCATGAAATTGACTAAACAAAAATAGCATTTACTACTGATCATGTCATTGATGTTTAAACTTAGTGTTTCAGCTGCTTTATGATGTTTTCATAAATTAATACAAGATGTTTGCATGTTTTATAGACTGTAGCATACTTTTTCTCAGAACGAGTCATGAAATTGACTAAACAAAAATAGCATTTACTATTGATCATGTCATTGATGTTTAAACTTAGTGTTTCAGCTGCTTCGTGATGTTTTCATAAATTAATACATCAATTCGTTTTTTAGTGTAGAATGGATTTGGATGATATTCAGCTGACTCCGGAGGCAGAGCACGCTCTTCTTGTAGAGCTGGAAAGATTACGACAAAGAGCAATTGCTAATGTACGTCTACACTGCATTTTAAATAATCTTTGTAATGTTAATTTTTCCTGAAATTGACCGAATCAAATATGTAGCTGAGAGATCTCGTCAACAAGGTCGAACCACTTCATATTCGTAGCCCACTAATGGATGATTGGCTCGGTGCTGATTTTGAAGCCCATTTACCTCCAGCAAATGCTAATAGCGCCCTTCCATTATACATGCTCCTCATGGTAACATACGTTCCTAATATTTTGTTTCACAAAAATTATGGTTATTGTATCTGATTTGTGTTCACCAACTTTGCTAGGGAGGTGGCAAGGCCAAGGTGCACGCCGAGCTAGTAAGGTTTGAACGGCTGGCCAGGGAAGCCCCACCACCCCCTCCACCACCACCCCCGCCCCCACCCCCAGACCCCCGCGCACCCCCCCTCCACCAGCCCGACCCACACCCCCCACCCCCCCCCCACCACCACCACCACCACCACCCACCCCCTCACCACCCCCACCCCCACCCCCACCCCGCCTCACCCCCGCCGCCCCCCTCCCCCCCACCCTCCCCCACCGCCCCCCGCACCCCCCCCCCCAGAATAGCCCGGAGCATGACCCACCCACGACGCTGGTCCTATTCCAACCCGATCCCGGGGAGGATGAGCCTGTAGATATATCTTCAGAGGAAGACGAGGACGAAGATGTTGGAGAGCAGATTATCCCAGTGATTGTTGAATATGAAGGCTTCCAATTTCATGGAATCAGGTTCCCCCATGGTATGTTCGAAGTATTTTGCCGTCTCTGTAAATGAGCCATTTGATAGGCTGGAGCTATTTTTGACAATATGTTATCAGATGTATTGACCATCATGTCAAGTTGGGCACCAAGGTATTATGGACCTTAGTCCAAAACGAGAAAATTTAGCTAACCTCAAGCAACATAATGCATTACGTTTAAATTCCCAAGTTCTACATGTTGGCAATAAAACCTTTGTTCTTGTTGTAGAAGCATAAAATGTTACTCCGTCCCATAATATAAGATGTTATTATATCCAATATACCCACATATTGGATGTAATAACGTCTTATATTATGGGACGGAGGGAGTAGTAGGCAAATATAGACTCGTATGCACAACGTTTGCTGTCTCAGATTTTTTTATTGTTAACTTTTCCTTCCGTTATAACTCATAACTAGATATCATCGTTAACAATGTCCGTAAGCAAATAAAGACTCATACGCACAATGTTTGCTGTGTCTTGTAAGCATAAAATGTTTTTAAGCAAATATATACTCATAGGCACAATGTTTGCTGTGTCTTGATCTTTTTTGCTTGGTACCTTTTCCTTCTGTTGTTATCATCTCATAACTAGAAGTTACCATGGTTACCAATGTGATCTTCAGGGTAGCACCCAAACCACATTATTCTTAATGCTTTTGATGACTGTTTCTTTCAGTATAGCTATAGCACCCAAACCACATTATTCTTAATGCTTTTGATGACTGTTTCTTTCAGTAACCATTAACGTTGACCAACTCCCATCAATTTTCATTGTACTTTTCGAGTTCATGCTTAAAAGTGGATACATGTCTAATGTGTTTCTATCTTTCTAGAATTTGGAGCATTCACTGTTTTCAAGCCTCTGACCATACGACAGTATTGCTGCATGATAATGAACCCAGCTTTATTTGATGTGGAGGGTCATATTGCAGTACTGAAAGGTATATTAATTAGAGTTTTTATCTTCTCAGAGTTTCATGAATTCAAATCTGTTACAGCTAACATGTTCGTTTCTGTGTAGCTGCTTTTGTCTGTAGGAATGATGTGAATCCTGATGAAGCTGATCCTGTCATCTGGGGCAACCCTACCAGTGTCCGCAATCGACCGGTATATGTTGTACATGCGTTGTATTATTGATCACATAACATAAACTGCAATTCAAATTTATTTATTGCTTCGCAGCTTAATGGTATTGTCTTGAGGGAGATGAGATACGAGCACGGTGGTTGGAGAAAAGTGACATTTCAAATGTAACTTCATTTCTGCTTATATATATATATACATCGCCTGTTGAACAACAGAGGGTGCTAACTTTGTTTTTCTTTATCTTCCTTTTTGTAGGGTTGACTTTGGTAGAATACTTGTTCACTACACAGTTTCTCCTCATTGGTCTATCAGAAACACCTCAATTGGTTTGTGTCGTATGGAGTTAGATGCTTTAAGGACTAAGCTCGTCAAACTAAGAGCTGACATCGACCAATTGCTTCAGATATAGAGCCATAGAGGTGAGCAGTGGCTAACTTAGTGGACAGCCTGATTGAGGGCTTCTGTGCGTTGCTTTTGCTCAATCAAGAACATATAACACGATGTTCCGTATTTTAATTAATGATAGTTGTAACCTTTGTATTTTAGAAGATATGTGGTCGTCTTCGAATAACATTATAACTTAGTTTCACTATTTTGCAAGATATGTTAATTTATTTTCAATAGTTAATTTCAGACAATGAGCAAAGAAATGGAAATTTGCTACTCAACAAAATACAGTGTACTCTGAATTCTAGGCTGAACGAGTAAAAATTGACTTAATAAATCTATATTATTTCTTTGCAGTTCGCACATGCAGCGGCAATTTT
Source organism: Thinopyrum elongatum (assembly GCA_011799875.1). Lineage (NCBI taxonomy): Eukaryota > Viridiplantae > Streptophyta > Magnoliopsida > Poales > Poaceae > Thinopyrum > Thinopyrum elongatum. The sequence goes on along the minus strand of CM022303.1, from coordinate 426,481,977 downwards.
AGTTTATCTTTTTGTATTTTAGTTACGCCAATATTGTCTTTGTTTCAGTTTAATCAGTTGCATAATTATATCATTTTTGTGTAGTTATTGGAAGGTCTCAATGACATTTGAAGATTGGCGCTACCATTGCTGCCTTTGAAGGGGAATCAGAGTGCATTTTCTTGTGCAAACTCTCATTGCGTACTGTCTTGCTCTTAAGTGGCTTTTGTCTGTTCCTCGTGAATGATATATCCAACTAAACCCGAAGTGGTAGGGGAATCATAATGCTACAGTGCTGCATATCCTTGTTTATTTGATGGTGATGAGATGGTTTCATGACCAACCTTGAGCTTAATTTTCTGTGGATACATATTTATTTGAATGCATTGCTCGTCTAGTATAGATTGTTTCTTTTAGCATACATGGTTGACTGTATTCTGCAGTTACAGTGTGTTACATCTAGTTTTGAGAATAGATGGGAAAGACCAAGGCTTATGCTGATATAGTCTTTTAACCGTTGTGTTTGACTGTACGGGTCTTTTTGATTCGGACCCTGAAAGTTGTTATACATTGTATAATAACACATGTTATTTCTGTTAAGGATTTATAATTATAATCCTAATAATCTTTGCGTAATTAACGACAGCCTTGGTTTAGCAACCGTCATGTGGTTTGTCTCTTTAGAGAGATTCATCCCTTCTCCAAGAGACACGACCCTTTGCTCGTGTCCCTTGTAACAATATATATAGAGATTCATTTACATTGATTATTGATTCTCTCTTGGTCTCAATTCTAAACAAGTTGACACGCACATAGCTCTCCAATAGAGCAGTAAATCGCCGGTGAACTCGCCGGAAGGGAAAAGATGGACAGGAAGTTCTACAGGCAAAAGGTAAGGTGAGAAATAACTGTGCCTGGGGCTTTTCTCTCGATGTTCCTTCGACTCCGCGATGATGATCGGCGCAGTGGATTCGTCGCCATTGTGGAGTAGGCGGTCTTCGCCGCCGCCTCAATCGTGCAAGCGCCCGTCGTCGTTTCGATGGACGTTGACGGTGAAGGTGGCCTATCGTGGTCTCCGCCATGGCCATGCAACCCCCGGAACCGGCGGTGCCCGACTGGCTCTTCGCTGGTTCGGCCGCGCCAATGCTTGAGGACGTCGGCCAGGCACTTGCGGCCAGGGTCCGTGTCCCCGTTGCGCGCATGCGGCCGTCGTCCTTGACCCGGTAGTGGTGGCGCCCCCTTCACCCCCGCTGGAGGGACGTGCTTGACGAAGCCGAGACTTCGTCGCGTACGTGGGTTCGCCACCGCCTCTTGGCACTCGGCGTCCCGCTGCAAGCTCGCCGTCGAGCGGCCGGTCCGGCATACGGAGCCCTGCGGCGCTCGGTCTCACAAACGGTGCCTCTAATAACGGCATCGCATCTGGCACCCACCTACCCGGCGGCTCCTCCAACGAGGAAGGGATCGGTGGGAACTCCTCCCGTCGCCTGTGATGCTGCCCGTGGTGGTCTTCGTCTCGGTCGTGTCGAGATGTTGGGGATGAGGTGCTGGGGGTTTCTTTCCTGGTCAGTCCCCTTATCCGTTCGCATTGTCCAGATTAGATTAGCGATGGCTGCCTCTGTTGGCCCATCTGCATGCGTAGTGGGCACCAGCCGTCCATGCATGTTTGCTTTTTTCTTTTTCTTTTTTTTGATTGCTCTTTTATTTTAGCATATTAGCAGACCAATCATTTAACAGTTGTTTCTAGCAGTATTTAGTCTGTTTTAGACCTGTTTCACTGCAGTACCTCAATTTTCCGTATTGTTTCTCCGTCGAGTACAATGTATTCCAGAAACCCATGGCCCATGTATTCTAAGATGTATATATTTTTAAGATGTATATATTTTCATGTTCGTCACATGTCGAGATTAATACGTCTATTTGCAATTGAGATTTTTAATTTCTTGCATATGCAAAATTCAAAGTGATTTCTTCAAATTGATGTCTTGGGATCACAAGGTAGAAGTGTGGATCTACTGCATTGCAGATTATCCGCCTTTACTGGATAGGCCTATATTTTGTCATTTTGACATTATGGTTTCCTACGTGCTCTCCCATACTTTTAATTAAGTTGTGACATAAGACATTTGAAGTGTGAGTATATACTGATTTCATCGGTTTATACTTCTCTAATGCTACTAGATCTACTTCAAAATTTCTTTTGGAGATTATCTACAAAGTGTCATGCTTATCAATTTGAAGTTCAAAAAAATCATTATAACACTAACCATGATGGTCTTTAATTTGCTGACCGTAAATTAATTATCTCTGGTATTCGATGGCTAGAGAATTTGAGGCATTCGCCCTCAATAGCCACCATTGCCCTACATGGGCCATGGACAACATGATCGCTCTTGTGTCTCGTGGGATAATGCGTTCAATCCAAGACCCGGATACCCCTCTACCGTTGGATCCAAGCCGCTGAACGAAATAGGAAAACTATGTCGCCTTTTACATCATAAGGCATTATATACATCCAGATTTCACATCTAGTTATTCTGTATCAGCAATTCCTGGGACGCAAACAATCACAAGGGCAAATATTTGAATCTCACTTCAACCTTCAAGTAGGCCGCGCCCAGTACTATGTGAGGAACTCGACGCTAGCTCGATGGCTAGCGACGCAGCCAACTATCGAGGACACTAGGGATCGAATCCCCTGCGATCTCCCGACCCAGTTGCCTGCACGAGTCGCTATTTCCTTCAGCGAGAGCATATTCCATCTCGCTTAAGAATGCCCGAATCCTCTCAAATACGACCCATTCCAGACGTGTCCCGGTGTTGACAGCCCAAGCGCAAGAAGAGCTTTTGGCGTACTTTGGTTTTCTTTTCTTTTTTTAAGGGGAGAAAAATATATGCAATCAAGCCCTAGTGCTCGGGCCTTGCCTGACATTAAACTAACAAAGTCATCAAGCGACCAAGGGTACAACTGCAACATGTAACAACTAACAAGAACAAAAAAAAATGGAAAGACACAAAGGCAATGGGAAACAGCTAACAAAGCCTCACACACTTCACGCATGTACTTAGAAAAGCAAAGAGCAAAAGACGTCGAGGTCCTCTTCCGCGACTGAAGCACCAAGAATAGCTAGCATGCCTACTCTGGAGAAGAAATGAAAACATGCATTAGCAGGGCATACCATCACCAAGCGCTAAGGATTCGGCCCGCCACATCCATCCAAACTCATATCCAAAGAAGGCCACAACCTTCTCGCCTGGATCAAAAGGCGTCGCTGTTGGTGTCCTGAATTAGGGCATGCTTGCCACGATGGCACGCTGGTAATGGGCCGGGCCGAGGACCCACCGAAGACTAATGAATGGGCCATGCTGGCCCTGGCCCTCAGCGTAATCAAGATGAAGATCTCCTGAAGGCTTGGCGTACACTTCAGGGCATACCATCATCAAACACAGTGTCTGCTCCTGCTGCTTGTAACGCCCAGATAATTAAGTTACAGGAACCCTCTACTAATGATGCCATGTCACCACTATTACTGTTGTTAATCTCGCGTTGAGTCAAATCCAGATCAAATTCAAATTTAGAATAAAGTCAAACAATAAAAGATTTCAAAAGTTAAAACTAAAACGTTCAAAGTGTGGCAAATAATCCCTGGATATTTTTCATGTTGAAACCCATATTTTATAAGGTATTTAAATGCCCCAAAATCAATAAAACAGTGGCTAGAAACAATTATTAAATACTTTTTAAATAATAAACAAATGCAAACTATTTAAATAATGTGCCAAATTATTTAGGGCAGTGGCCTAATTACTAATACTAATTTAGGGGCTAGTTATATATTTTATAAAACTAAAAATAAAATAAAACTTATAAGAAAATAGAAACTATAAAAAAAGAAAAGGAAAAGGCAAAGTTTAAAAAATAGAAAAGGCACCGCCCCCCGGGCCTAACCCCCTTGGGCCGGCCCAGCCAGCCCCCTGCCTCTCCCCGGTCGTTTTCCCTGTGCCCCCGACCCCGTCGCTACAGGGGGCTGGTCGCCGCCGGACCCCGTCGCCAGCAATGACATGAGAGGGGATAAGGGCGCCCCTCCGGCGCCTCGGTCTCCCCTCCCCCACCTATCGCCGCAGCCACTCGCCCACTCGCCCGCTCTCTCCCTCCTCTCGCTCACTCCATCTTCCCCACCACGGCCGAGCGCCATCGTCGCCATCTCGGCGTCGATTCTCCGGCCACCAGCCGCCCCGCGCCGCCCGGAGGCGTCCAGGAGGACAGCCGTCGTAATCCGCGTCGGTTCCCCCCTTCGGTTCGAGCCTGGGAGGTCCCCTTCGCTGGATCGGGCGATTCCCTCCGCCTCGGCCTCTGCCAAACCGCCGCCTCAAACCATCGCTCCGGCACGCAGGCCTCCCCAAGTATGCCACCGAGCTCCACGGTGAGCCTCGCATCTGTCCCCCATGTTTCCCCCTTCGTCCCCTCGCCGTAGACGCCGTAGGCCGCTGCCGCCCGAGCACGTGCTCACCGGCCTTTGGCCGCGCGCCTACTGCGCTGCGACCGCGTCCCCGCCTCGCCTGGGCGCGCCGTGAGCGCGCCCTAACCGCGCGTCTCGTCCGCACTGGCCGTGTGCCTGCAGCCCTCCGCGCGCTCCCACCTTCGACGCCGCCCGCCTTCGTCTACGCCATCGCCAGCGGCTGCTGCTGTCGTCGGAGCCCTTCGGTGCAGCCGCCGCTACTGCGTCCGCCTACTTCCGCGTGCTGCGCAGCCGCCCGCTGCCCCGCACGTATCCGCACCCGCCCTTGCTCGCCGGCCACCGCGCCTGCCTCTGCTCATGGCCGCCGGTGCCTCTGCGCCCGCGTGCCCATGGCGAGCAGCAGCCTGGAGGCCGGCTGTGCCTCTGGCCAGTGGGGTCGGCCCTTTAAATAAAAATAAAAATAAAATCAATAATTAAAAGAATTAATTAGTGAAATAGTTAATTAGTTGATTAGTTAATCTAGTTAATTAATCTAATCACACTAACTGGTGGACCCCCCATCTAAATTATCTTAACTAGCTAATTAAAACTCCTGTTAATAAAACACCCAATGACACCTGGGTCCCACCCCCTGTTGACTGGTCAACTTTGACCTTTGACTGGCTGACTGTGCATGCTGACTCAGCCTCTGGACCCCACCTGTCATACTCAGTGGTTAGCTGCTGTTAGGTATAATATTCCACTGTTTAAATTCGAATTAATTTAAATCAGAAAAATTTCAGAAAAATGTTTAAACTTTGAAAATTCATATAAAATAACTGTAACTCGGATAAAAATAATTTATATATGAAAATTGCTCAGAAAAATCCAACGTTTTCGAATATGCCCTCCGTTCGTTTGTCACATGCCCCTAGAATAGCGAACATGGAACCGTCCCCTCCGTTTTATCTGTTCGGAAATGCCAAACTTCGGAAAAACATTCCCGGATGTTTTCCCTCTTCGTCGGTATTACCTAGTACCGCGTTAGGTCACACCTAGCACCGCGTTTCGTCATGTCATGCTTAGTGATGCATCTGTGTGCTTTATATTTACTGTTTCTTCCCCCTCTTCTCTTCGATAGACCCTGGGACCGATGCTGCCCCGGTGATCGACTACGTCGACGACGACCCTTCTTCCTTTTCAGCAGAGCTTCCAGGCAAGCAAACCCCCTTGATCATTCCGATATCGTCCATTCCATTTTCTCTCATGCTTGCATTAGATATTGCTACTGTAATTGATTGCTCCTATTCTGATGCATAGCCTGCTTTTGTAACCTACTGTTGTACCTCTACCTACTTATCCTAAACTGCTTAGTATAGGTTGGTTTGCGATCTATCAGTGACCCCGCACTTTGTCCCTGTTGCCCCTGCTGGATTACCAGATGACTCGATCAACGTGAGCGACGACTAGAGCCCGACACATCACCTCACCCCTTTAGTTGTATGACTCTGCAGAGCTACTATCGAGTGCCGAGGGTGATACCTCGTAACGCACTCCTGATGATAACTCTGTAGTGTAGCTATTCGGTCGTGGTCGTCGAGGGTGATTCCTCCTTCACCACTCCCGATACGACTCTGTCGTGCAACACCTCAAGTGTGAACCTCGAGGGTGATTCCTCCTAAGTTCACCTTGACGATTACATCAAGTGGAATCCATCGAGGGTGATTCCTCGGATTTTCCCTTGATGCCACAGACACACAGTTACCTTTACTTGTAGCCCCCGTGTACTGTTACTGCGAGACTGAAGGGACAGGCGGTACCAACCCGGTAGAGGTGGACCTGAGTTCCCGACAGTCTCTAGATAGTCGGGTTGACCTGGAGGGTACCCGTGAGATAATTACGAGGCACGACCGGGCAGGTAGACCGCCCTAGAGAGAGAGGGTTGGGCCTGGCCTTTGCCGTATTTCCTTGAGACGGGGCGACGGGGTCACATGATCGTGAGTCTCTGCTCGTTACCGCAAGCTCTCAACACACTAAGGGTTTGGGTATTTGATCTGAGTTGGCCACTGGCCTACACGCACTAACCACCACACGGGAACAGTTATGGGCACTCGGCGTCGTACGATTCTTCCGAAAGCTCTGTCAGACGTCCAGTTAAGCATTGCGGCATGGCCTGGTCGGCGCCCCATAGGAGGTGGCCTGGATCGCCCTGCACGCAACGACCCGGAGTGCAAAGGGCGACGGGCCCAAGACCCCTAAGTGCTTAGGATGTAGACCGATAGGGACCTCTCTGTGGAGGCTAGGTAGGACTACGACGTGTTGATCTTCCGAGGCCGGGCATGACCCAGGAAAGTGTGTCCGGCCAGAGTAATCAAGCATGTTGGGTAATGTGGTGCACCCCTGCAGGGAAGTTATCTATTCGAATAGCCGTGTCCACGGTAATGGACGCTTGAAGTTGTATCCTGATCTATTACAACTAGAAATGGATACTTGAGACATGAGATGGATATGTTGGCTCCGGGGTTGCTTTCTCGCAGGGAGTCGAGGAAGGATCTCTGGGCGTTAATGCTACAACATGTTTGTTATTTATAAAATGATATTCTGTACTCTTCTGAATGCTGCAAGATGCTTGAAGATGCTAGTCTTCGATGGGCTAGGCTTTCCCTTCTCTTCTGGTATTCTGCAGTTCAGTCCACAGATACAGCCCCATTCCTTTGATACCGATGCATACTTAGCATTGTTCTGATGTAAGTCTTGCGAGTACTTTGGATTAGTACTCATGGTTGCTTTGCTACCTCTTTTCCCCTATACCCGGTTGCTGCGATCAGATGGTGGATCCCATGAGCCAGCTGACCCTGTTGACTACTACTACTACTACCCCAACGGAGCCTACTACTACGTGGAGACCGGCGATGACCAGGAGTAGTTAGGAGGTCCCAGGCAGGATGCCTTGCCTTTTTGATCTGTATCTTGTTTGTGCTTGCCTTCTTAAGTAGTCTTGTTTAACTTTATGTCTGTACTCAGATATTGTTGCTTCCGCTGACTCTTGTGTTTTTGAGCTTATGTATTCGAGCCCTCGAGGCCCCTGGCTTGTAATATACACTGCAAAAAAGGACACATCCGTGACATTTTGGGCCAAACAATTTTTTTTCTGTCATGCTTATGACACTTCTATGACGATAATTGTGACAAAACCCGGTATCATCATAGATGTGGTGGGCTCCTACTTCTATGACAAAAAATCATGACAGAAAATGGGCTTTTCGTCATGGGCGGGCCGGATACGCAGCTGCATGACATTCTTTGGGACGTCCATGACGGAAAAAACCGTGGTAGAAGCGAGGGCGAGGAAAATATCGGGGAGTTCCCGGTTACGGTGGGTGGTCGGGGCCGAGCGAAGCACGGAGGGATTGCGCGTTTCTCTCGTACACGTACGCGCGTGGGTGCGAGGCATTGGGCTCTAACTGAACCCGGGCGAGGCGTTCGCCTACTGAACCCGAGCGATTGCACTAGCTACGCGTTACTGAACCCGAGCGATCGATCGATCCCTGGCTGTTAACTGAACCCGATCGAGCGATTCCTGCGCTACTACTGCTAACTGAAGCCGATCGAACCTGCTGCCTCTTGATGAACAGTGAGCGTTGTTGGGGGTTGGATGAACAGTTCCCGGTGGGGGTTGGATGAACAGGACCCCATGGTAGTAGAGGCCGTTGCCGCTGGATGAACAGGACCCCGATCGAGCCGGTTGGGGGGTGGATGAACAGGACCCCGTGGAGGGCTGGTTAAACAGTAGCCGGTGGAGGGCTGGATGAACAGTAGCCCAGGGAGGGGTGGTTGAACAGTAGCCGGTGGAGGCTGGATGAACAGGAGTCCGTGGATGAACAGTAGCTGGTGGAGGCAGGAGGGAGACACCGTGGATGAACAGTCGCAGGTGGAGGCTGGAGGAGGTCGACGGTGGATGAACAGTAGCCCATGGAGGCTGGAGCGAGGCAGTAGACGGTGGATGAACAGTAGCCCCGTGGAGTCCCATTTTGCGGTACGCCACACCCCTCTCGATGAACAGGACCCCCGTTTCGACCGTAGGAGGTCGAAGAGAAGTCCGTTTCCTCCATTTTGCGGTACGCCACACCCCTCCCGATCAACAGGACCCCGTGATGCCTACTATGCAACCTTTCTTCTTGGAGACGTTGTTGGGCCTCCAAGTGCAGAGTTTTGTAGGACAGTAGCAAATTTCCCTCAATTGGATGACCTAAGGTTTATCAATCCGTGGGAGGCGTAGGATGAAGATGGTCTCTCTCAAACAACCCTGCAACCAAATAACAAAGAGTCTCTTGTGTCCCCAACACACCCAATACAGTGGTAAATTGTATAGGTGCACTAGTTCGGCGAAGAGATGTTGATACAAGCGTAATATGGATAGTAGATATAGGTTTTTGTAATCTGAAAATATAAAAACAGCAAGGTAACTAGTAACAAAAGTGAGCGAAAATGGTATTGCAATGCTTGGAAACAAGGCCTAGGGTTCATACTTTCACTAGTGCAAGTTCCCTCAACAATGATAACATAATTAGATCATATAACAATCCCTCAACGTGCAACAAAAGTCACTCCAAAGTTCCTATTGCGGAGAACATAAGATGAAATTGCTTGTAGGGTACGAACCCACCTCAAAGTTATTCTTTCCGATCAATCCATTGAGCTATTACTATAAGTGTCACAAACAGCCCTAGAGTTCGTAGTAAAATAACACCATATGACACACATCAATCAACCCTAATGTCACCTAGATACTCCAATGTCACCACAAGTATCCGTGGGTCAATTATGCGATATGCATCAAACAACTTCAAATTCATAATATTCAATCCAACACAAAGAACCTCAAAGAGTGCCCCAAGATTTCTACCGGAGAAACAAGGATGAAAACGTGCATCAACCCCTATGCATAGATTACCCCAATGTCACCTCGGGAATCCGCGAGTTGAGTGCCAAAACATACATCAAGTGAATCAATAGAATACCCCATTGTCACCACGGGTATCCCACGTAAGACATACATCAAGTGTTCTCAAATCCATAATAGTATTCAATCCGATAATAGTGAAACCTCAAAGGTAAAACTCAATTCATCACAAGAAGATAGAGGGGGAGAAACACCATATGATTCAACTATAGTAGCAAGGCTCACGATACATCAACATCATGCCAAATCAAGAACACAAGAGAGAGAGAGATCAAACACATAGCTACTGGTACATACCCTCTACCCTGAGGGTGAACTACTCCCTCCTCATCATGGAGAGCGCCGGGATGGTGAAGATGGCCACCGCTGATGGATTCCCCCTCCGGCAAGGTGCCGGAACGGGTGAGGGAGTCCTGGATTCGGGGGTCCCCAGGTGTCCGGCCTATCCAATATGGACCGGACCGGTGGGCCGTGAAGATAGAGGGGAGAATCATCCCCCGTGTCCGGGTAGGACTCCTGTATGCGTGGGTAGCAAGATTGGTGTCCGGATATGTCCTTTGCTTCCCTTGTAAACCGACTTGGTGTAACCCTAGGCCCCTCCGGTGTCTATATAAACCGGAGGGTTTAGTCTGTAGGGAGGATCACAATATTCATAGGCTAGACAAGCTAGGGTTTAGCCATTACGATCTCGAGGTAGATCAACTCTTGTAACCCCTATACTCATCGAATACAATCAAGCAGGACGTAGGGTTTTACCTCCTTTAAGAGGGCCTGAACCTGGGTAAACATTGTGTCCCTTCGTCCATTGTTACCATTGATCCTTAGACACACAGCTTGGGCCCCCCCTACCCGAGATCTGCCGGTTTTGACACCGACATTGGTGCTTTCATTGAGAGCTCTGTTGTGTAGTCCCGAAAAAGCGATCTATGGCTCGCCTAGTCATCAATGACAATATCACCTCTGGAAGGAGCCTAACTTCTGGGCAGATCCTCCAGCTCGGCGGTTTCATCATAGGTGCCCGTACGGTCATCAAGCCAACGCCGCCGCCTACGATCGCCAAACACCGTCCTCGCATCGGTCTCGAGTACTCCGAAAAGATGGATCCGGCAGACGTCTCGTCCTTAAACGAGCTACTAGATCGCATCGCCGCCCCTGGGGTTTCAATGGATTATGATCAGATCAGGCTTAAACCTGACAAAAGGGAAATTAATCACCCACCGATCACCCACCTGGTAGCGGTCGTGGAGGAACGAGCTGAGGACACCTCTCTCCCTATGTTGAGAACCAAATATGTTCGGGTCTCCGAACCCCTCGAGCCGGATACTCTCCCTTTGGAGGGGACTCTACGTCCCCCGAACTCTGGCTCGGATGTAGGATCGGGGGAGCACTTGGATCTCCCCGGACCCAAACTGGTCACCTCGGAGATTTTGCAAGCTCCAAACATAGATGTGGGTCGGGATTCAAATTTTAACCCACCCACCCACCACAATCAATACTCTCCAGGCAACTTAGGTCCTCCAGATATATATGACCTGATGTATGTACGAAAGCAACCTCAGGAAACGGTCCATCACTTTTGGGCCAGATTCCTACTTGTTAAAAACAAGATTAAAGTTTGCTGCGACGACGATGTAGTCTCGGTCTTCCATCGCAATTGTACCGACGAGGGAATACTGAATGCCCTCGACCGTCGTCACATATAGAGCTTCACGGAACTATCACAGGTGGTACAAAAGTACTGCGCAATGGAAAGCACATGGAAGGCCCAGAAAATTCAACTGGAGCCCGCTGCCTTTAAGCAGTATGCAGCCCGGACTAAACGGACGCACCCTAGCGAGGCATCCGATCATTAGTCGGTCGGCAGAAAAAATAAACCCTTTATGGGATATAGGTCCGTTCTTGACGAACTCCTTGACAAGCCCTGTCCGATACATGCGACTCCGAGTATAGACTCAACCCATAGTCTTTGTGCATGTTGGGTACTCCGGCAGGTAGCAAAGAGTGGAGAGGCCATCCTCGCCACCATCACTCCAGAGAAATACTCTCCGGAGAGGGACGATTTTAATGTCCTCACGGTCTTCGAGACCTTTTCTTCAAATAATCGGCGAAAAAGGGCACTCCGCGACCTCGCCGAAGTCCACCAAGTTACCGCACTGAGCCCATGGAACGACGCGGCAATAACCTTCACCACCGAAGACGAACCAAAGGCTCGGTCAGTCCGAGCACCCGCCGCCCTAGTACTAAACCCCATTGTGGACGGCTTTCGGCTTACCAAAGTGCTCATGGACGGCGGCAGTGGGCTTAACCTCATCTATGAGGACACGCTCGACAAAATGCAGATTGACAGAACACGCATTGAGCAAAGCAACACCACCTTTCGAGGCATCATCCCCAGTCGAGAAGCACGATGCTCTGGGAGAATTAAATTGGATGTGGTATTCGGCACGCCCGAAAATTACAGGTCCGAAGAGTTGCTCTTTCATGTGGTCCCCTTCAATAGCGGGTATCACGCCATCCTCGGACGGGACGCTTTCTCACGCTTCTAGGCTATACCCCATTACGGGTATATGAAGCTTAAAATGCCTGGACCCAACGGAATCATCACAATCTCGAGCGACCCGGACAAAGCACTCCGTGCCGAAAACAAAACCGCATCCTTGGCTCTCGAGGCGTTATCCGAAGCCCTAGCGGCCGAAGAACTAACCACCCTACGGCCCACGATGGACAAGGACGATGTGATCCTCGATAAGAGACCTAAATCCACCTCTTTCAAGCCAGCAGATGAAATAGTTAAATTTCAAGTGCACCCAACGGACCCCAACAAAACAACATCTATCGGAGCACAGCTGGATCCGGTAGTGGACGCCGCTTTACGCACATTCTTACGCAAAAATTGGGATATTTTCGCCTGGCACCCTTCAGACAAGCCCGACATCCCACGCAGGCTGGCCGAACACAGCCTCAATATAATTAAGGGGTTTAAACCCGTTAAGCAGACACTGCGGTGATTTTCCGAACCCAAGTGTCAAGCCATGGGAGAAGAGCTAGCCAAACTGCTAGAAGCCGGGTTTATTAGGGAAATCAAACATCCGGATTGGTTAGCCAACTTGGTCATGGTACCAAAGAAGGACAAATCCTGGCGCCTTTGTGTCGATTTCAAAGACCTCAATAAGGCTTGCCCTAAAGATCCTTTCCTGCTGCCCCGCATTGACCAGATCATTGATGCGACTGCAGGACACGACTCATTGTGTTTCCTCGACGCCTATTCCGGATAGCATCAGATTAAAATGAAGGAATCGGATCAGGCCGCAACGGCGTTCATCACCCCGTATGGCCCTTTCTGTTTCAACACTATGCCCTTTGGGATCAAAAACGCTGGGGCCACTTACCAACGTATGATTCAAACGTTCTTGGAAAAACAAATCGGCAAAACAGTCGAAGCATATGTGGACGACGTGGTCATCAAGACAAAACACGTCGAAACATTGGTGGACGATCTTCGCCTCACCTTCGACAACCTCCGGACATATGACGTACGGCTCAATCCGGAAAAATGTGTCTTCGGAGTTCCAGCCGGAAAACTGCTAGGGTTCATTATTTCCCATAGAGGAATTGAAGCAAACCCAGCTAAGATCCGAGCTTTGTCACAATTGGCTATACCAACAGACCTAAAGCAAGTCCAAAAACTAGCAGGGTGCATCGCGGCCTTAAGCCGCTTCATCTCCAGATTAGGAGAAAAGGCATTACCACTTTACAAGCTACTAAGACGCACTGATAGCTTTGAATGGACGGATGCTACCATAGCTGGATTGGAAGAAATCAAGGCCCTACTCGCAAGCAATCTAATCCTAGCTGCCCCAGGTGTTGGTGAGCCTATGTCGCTTTATATCTCTGCAACTAACCAGGTAGTCAGTGCTGTCCTCATCATCGAGCGAGGGGAAGAGGGACATAAATTCCCCACCCAAAAACCAGTTTATTATGTATCGGAGGTCCTCACGCCATGCAAATCCCGATACCCCCACTACCAAAAGGTAGCCTATACGGTCTTCATGGCATCCCGAAAACTACGACACTATTTTCAAGAGTGTTCGATCACAGTGGCATCTGAAGTACCACTTAACGACATTATCAACAACAGGGACGCCACTGGCCGCATAGCCAAACGGGCCATCGAACTTCTACCGTAACATACAAGCCACGCCGGGCTATTAAATCTCAGGTGCTGGCCGACTTTGTCGCTGAATGGACGGAAGCCGAACTCCCTAAAGAGTATAGTTCATACTCCAACTGGATTATGTACTTTGACGGCTCCAAAATGCTAGCCGGACTGGGGGCTGGCGTCATCTTGACATCCCCCACTGGGGACACAATCCGCTACGTGTTACAAATCATGTATACAGACTCCAATAATGCGGCCGAATACGAGGCGCTTCTACACGGTCTTCGCATGGCTGTCTCAATGGGTATACAATGCCTCGAGGTGCGCGGCGATTCAAACCTCGCAATATCCCAGGTCAATGGAGAGTTCGATGCAAAAGATCCAAAAATAGCGGCATATCGAAACGCCGTATTAAAAATATCAGCTTGGTTCGAGGGACTTGAATTCCATCATGTCGCTCGAGACAGTAACCAGGCAGCCGACATCCTCGCTCGCATGGGTGCTAAGCGTGACCCTGTACCACCTAACACCTTTGTGGAAAGGCTCTTTAAGCCATCCCTAGTATGGCAGGGTGAGAGCAGAGAAGCTAGTATGGACCTGGTCACACCCGCAGCAGCCGAACACAATGCAGATACCATCGGGGGTTCGGATATAGAAATAACACCCTCTGCTCATGAGATCATGGCTGTTATCGCTCCATGGACCGAACCTTTCCTGGCCTACCTTAATAGGCAGGAGCTTCCCGATGATCAGAATGAAGCCCGTTGCATAGTTCGGCGCTCTAAAGCCTACAAAGTGCATGAGGGTGAACTGTACAAAAAGAGCACTACCGAAGTCCTCCAAAGGTGCATCTCCGAAGAGGAGGGACGGCAACTCTTGGCGGAAATACATGCTGGTTTGGGCGGTCATCATGCCATAGCTTGGGCCCTCGTAAGCAAAGCTTTCAGGACAGGTTTTTTCTGGCCAACGGCCCGAGCAGACGCACAAGCCCTTGTCCAACGTTGTGTGGGCTTTCAGCTTTTTGCCAACCAAAGTCATATGCCTCCCACTGCCTTAAGAACAATCCCCATCACCTGGCCCTTTGCGGTCTGGGGGCTTGATATGGTCGGTCCCCTTAAAGGGGGAAGCCACAAAAAGAAATATTTGCTGGTGATTGTAGATAAATTCACTAAATGGATAGAGGCCAAACCAGTAAAAACAGCTAAAGCAGGGCCAGTGATTGACTTTATATCCGGCGTGGTACACCATTATGGTGTCCCGCACAGTATCATCACTGATAATGGCTCCAATTTTACAGCTGAGGAGGTGAAAACCTGGTGTGCTATGTTGGGCATTAAACTCGACTATGCATCCGTATATCACCCTCAAACAAACGGTCAAGTTGAACGGGCCAATGGTCTGATCATGAGTGGCATTAAGCCCAGACTGGTGCGCTCCTTACAAGAATCAGATAAGCACTGGGTTGAGGAACTTGATTCCGTACTCTGGGGGCTACGGACCACGCCCAATCGAACGATCGGATACACACCCTTCTTTATGGTGTACGGCGCAGAAGCTGTATTGCCCTGCGACATTATTCATGACTCATCTCGAGTGCGCATGTACGAAGAGCGAGAAGCCAAACTCGATCGGCAGGATGACCTAGACGGACTCAAAGAGGAGCGCGACATTGCAAAGGCTCGTTTCGCCTTTTATCAACAACAGGCCAGGCGATACCAAAGCAGAGAAGTGCGGGCTAAGACATATAATGTCGACGACCTTGTTTTACGCCTCCCGGAGAAGAAAAAGGATAAGATCAAACCAAAATGGGAGGGCCCCTTCATCATAGATGAAGTCCTTACAGGAGGAGCCTATCACCTTCGTAATGCAGTGGATAATCACCTTGAGCCGAACCCATGGAATGCCGTTCGGCTCTGAAGGTTTTACGCATAGTTTGACCTCTTTATTTTTTACTTTGACTAGGTTTTTTCCTTCTCCTCTCCTTTTTGTTTTTTCCTTTTTAAAACCCCAGGGTATGTTCGGATCTGCCGAACTGTTAGGGGTACACATCTTCAAATGTATACACCCCACTCTAACTGGGGGCTTCTTTAACGAAGCTTATTATTAAAAGCGTATAGCTTACATTGTCTACGTCGATTGTTTTATACATTTTTTGCCATTATATGCATCTCTATGACTTAAGTTTTTGCCAAGCTGGGTTGCCTCGCTCCTGTGCTTATACCCTACATTCCCGATTGTTCGGCTAGGGTGTAAAGGGAGTACCTTTGCGATTGTTACAACCGGGTTATCCGGATCTGTGCCTCAGATGGGTGAAGCCGAAAGCTAGCGTTCTTAAGGGAATAATTGGTCGGCAAACAACGAGGGACTGTTTTGCGTTTGCAACAAATACGGGATAGGCTGCCCATCATTCGGATACAAGCCTAGGCATGCATAATTCAGCATGTCGACCCAAGGAAAGGAACCCCTAACGGAACTATTTCCCCTGGAAGATGTTTCTTACGTTAAGTAGTAATATAACATAACTCCCCGAACAAATTTTGTCTGTTCGAGCAACATGACCGGATTGCCTGGTTTCTGGACATACTAAATGTATCTTATCGAACATAGTATCAGGAAAAACTCCAACTTCTTGGTTTGGAGGTTGAAGCCGAAGGCCTGCGATGACAAATTTTTACAAGTTCGGCCGGAGATAAAGTTCGATGATAAAGTACATTGTTACATAGAATCGAACGCCTACTCTTTCTCTATGCCATCTATAAGGCTATCTAACCTATAGTCTTCTTGCGAATATTTCGCAGCTATCATCACCTGGTCATATACCAAGTTCACAGGAATTTCTTTTCCGTCGGGTCCCTGAGGTCCAACTCGATCCATATGGTTCGGATCAAGTCCGGTGTAGCGCGTCTTCACCATCGCCCATGCCTCTCGCGCACCTTCCCGGCATGCTGACGACTTCCATAGCTCGAACCAGCGCCGGTCACCTTTGAACAGGTTCGCCAACCCCTCCATGCTTTCTGGAGGGGCATCGGACAACCATAGGGCTTTGACCATGCTCTTCATGGCTTTCCGGGCCCGCTCGTGCACTCTCGACAGTTCCTTTAAAACGTCGCCTTGAAATCCGGACACTTCTTCTTCGGGACGCCCGGTTAACAGACCTACAAGGACAACATTATAATATGCCGTATTATCAGATGAGTCCCCTGGATAGTTCAAAGGACATACCGAATATGCCGCCTTTCAATTTTCTATTCTCTTCTTGCGCAGCCGATAGTTGAGCCTTTAAGCTCCTTATCTCTTCGGCTTGTTTGTTCCTTTCCTCCTCCAGTTTTTTCCGTTCGCCAGTGGTCATTGGGCTTTTCTTCATTTCCTCTAGTTCTGAGGAGGCTGCATTCAGCTGTGTCCGGCTTGTTTCAAGCTCTTGGGACAACACGTTGTTCTTCTCTTTAAGAACCTGCGGTCATAACGATCCTTAAAACGGTTAGTCTATACCGCTTCAAGTCTCAGGGGCTACTGGCACATATCTATTAAATTTGCACAAATTTTCACCTGTATATCTTTTGAGAATAGGCGAGCAACTCCAGTAAGTCCATCCCGGGCAGCTCGGATATATGCGTCCACAGTACTAAGGGCGGCAAATTCCTGCTCAGCAAAGGCTGGAGAGCGCAGGGTCTCTTTTAGGCGTCGATGGTTCATCGCACTCTCCACTTTAGAATTGGTGACGGATACGTCATCCGAATCCTCATGAGGTGGATGAGTTGGCGCCGCCTCCGTATGGGCACCCGTCCTAGTTGACGAGTCTGGCGCCGGATTGGCTGAAGCTCAGCTAGCCGGGATCTTGGGTACGGTTCGCCATGTACCTCTCCTGAGATGATAGAAGGGGGAGAAACATGACAATTTGATCTTATGCCTAGGCATATATAAAAGAGTTATACCTCTTTGATGATGGAGGAGGATCAGCGGCGCTCCCGATCTCCTTTCATTTTGAACGCTCACCCCGCGAAGATGCTGCCTGTCTTGGGGCTGCCCTTGATTGGGTTCGGCTCGCTGAGCGCCGATCCAATAAGACATAGTTCAGTATGATGGGGGAGGTGCAAACAAGGGATCCTCTTTTTAAAGATGATTTCTGAACACTTACCTTAACGAAAGAGTGAAATCCAGGGTAGTCGGCCGTAATAGCCACTTCTGAGCCATCAAGACTCGCTTGATAATAGACTCCATCATCAAATTCCACAAATATATCCGGATCCTCGCAAAAGCCAGGGTCTTCGGTGCGAGCATGATCCTCTGGCTGAGGGGAGGGGCAGTGAATGTTTTTGACTACCTTCCTCCATGTCTGTTTCAAAGGACAGTCAGAAGGGTTAGCGCCCCTCGATAACGAGGTAAAACAATACTGATGAAACAATAAACTTACCCAGTCTATGGGGTTATACATGGAAAAACCTTCCCGGCAATTCAAGCGGAGGAATTCTTCTTCCCCCCCTTGTAAAGATCGGCCAGAATGGCGGCCAGAGCGGCTGAGGTGTCTGGGCCCTCGCTCTTATAGCAAGATGCATCGTCATCCCCGTTGTAGCACCATAACGGGGCCACTCTGGATTGAAGAGGCTGGATACATCGCTTTATCGCGCTAGCCATGACTTCGATTATTGAGAGTCTGGAGTGGGCAAGTAATCTGATCTTGCTAACTAACCTCATTACTTCCACACTGTCTTCTTGCTTGGGGCTCTGGGGACGCCAATTAAGTAACTTCTTTGAAGGGGCACTGGAGAATTCGAGAAGCCCGCGCCGAACTGGGTCCGGAAGGGGAACATCTTCAATATAGAACCATTCCGAAGACCATTCTGCGGATCCCTTCTGGGGAGTCCCGATGGGGTACCCTGATCCGGCTATGCGCCATACCTCGACGCCGCCCACTTCAAATATAGAGCCGCCTTGATGGCGGGGGACGAGGCAGAAGAACTTTTTCCATAGTTCGAAATGAGCCTCGCAGCCTAAGAACAGCTCGCAGAGAGCAACAAAGCCCGAAATATGCAGGATTGAACCTGGTGTGAGGTTGTGCAGCTGGATCCCATAGAATTCCAACAGACCCTTGAGAAAGGGATGAATCGGGAATCCTAAGCCCCTCAGAAGAAAAGAGACGAAGCATACCCTCTCCCCCTGGCTGGGGTTGGGGAAATTGTCCGCTAGCGCATCACTGCCCATCGAAGCCAAGCCCGCCCGTACAGAAACTAGATCTGCTGGAGGGAGGTATCCCTGAGTCTGAAGTCGACTCAGCTGGAGATGAGATACAGAGCAGCTTCGCCAATCACCCTCTTGAGGGCCATGGGGGCGCGAGGAAGAGCTAGGGGCGCTTGTCATGTTTTGGAGTTTTTTCGTGGTTTTTGCTCCGACGTTCCTTGCGCGATGTGGGATGGCGTTTGAGGGATTTGACCTATTTATATAGATGCCGCCCCTACGAGGCAGGGAGCTTATTGGTCATAAAATAATGGACCGTTCGCATTCACCTAACGCGTGGAAATCAAGGCGACAACGGGAAGAGATCATAAAGGTAGAACGTGGAGGCCAAAGCCGGACTACCGTCGATCCGAAGTACAATTAAAGAACCCACCTTGCAAAGCCGAAGACATAAAGCCGGATACTACATCGTCATTGAAGGCAAGTTCGGGGGCTACTGAGGGAGTCCTGGATTCGGGGGTCCCCAGGTGTCCGGCCTATCCAATATGGGCCGGATCGGTGGGCCGTGAAGATAGAGTGGAGGATCATCCCCCGTGTCCGGGTAGGACTCCTGTATGCGTGGGTAGCAAGATTGGTGTCCGGATATGTCCTTTCCTTCCCTTGTAAACTGACTTGGTGTAACCCGAGGCCCCTCCGGTGTCTATATAAACTGGAGGGTTTAGTCTGTAGGGAGGATCATAATATTCATAGGCTAGACAAGCTAGGGTTTAGCCATTACGATCTCGAGGTAGATCAACTCTTGTAACCCCTATACTCATCGAATACAATCAAGCAGGACGTACGGTTTTACCTCCTTTAAGAGGGCCCGAACCTGGGTAAACATTGTGTCCCTTCATCCATTGTTACCATTGATCCTTAGACACATAGCTTGGGCCCCCCTACCCGAGATCTGCCGGTTTTGACACCGGCAACGGGCTCCCGATTGGTTTTTCGTGGCTACAGAGGCTTGCGGCGGCGGAATCCCGATCTAGGTTTATTTCTGGGGGTTTCTATATTTATAGGAATTTTTGGTATCGAGAACAAGTCGGGGGGGGGGGGGTCCATGAGGCGACGACAAGACAGGGGGGCGCACCCTAGGGGGGGCGCCCTCCACCCTTGTGGAGGCCTCGTGGCTCTTCTAGCCCAACTCTTTTGCTCCGGGGGCTTCTTCTGGTCCATAAAAAATCACCGTAAATTTTTAGGTCATTTGGACTCCATTTGGTATTCCTTTTCTGTAAAACTCAAAAACAAGGAAAAAAACAGAAACTGGCACTGGGCTCTAGGTTAATAGGTTAGTCCCAAAAATCATATAAAATAGCATATAAATGCATATAAAACATCCAAGATGGATAATATAATAGCATGGAACAATAAAAAATTATAGATACGTTGGAGACGTATCAAGCACCCCAAGCTTAATTCCTGCTCGTCCTCGAGTAGGTGATACGTCTCCAATGTATCTATAATTTTTGATTGTTCCATGCTATTATATTAGCTGTTTTGGATGTTTTATATGCATTAATATGCTATTTTGTATTATTTTTGGGACTAACCTATTAACCTAGAGCCCAGTGCCAGTTCCTGTTTTTTCCTTGTTTTTGAGTTTCGCACAAAAGGAATACCAAACGGAGTCCAAACGGAATAAAACCTTCTTGATGATTTTTCTTGGACCAGAAGACAACCAGGAGACTTGGAGATGAAGTCGGAGGAGCCACGAGGCGGTTACAAGGACAGAGGGTGCGCCTAGAGAGGTAGGGCGCGCCACCACCCTTGTGGGCCCCCCATGACCCTCCTGACCTAATTCTTTTGCCTATATATTCCCATATATCCCCGAACCACCAGAGGCATCCACGAAAACACTTTTCCACCGCCGCAACCTTCTCTACACGTGAGATCCCATCTAGGGACCTTTTTCGGCACCCTGCCGGAGGGGGATTCGATCACGGAGGGCTTCTACATCAACTCCATTACCCTTCTGATGAAGCGTGAGTAGTTTACCACAGACCTACAGGTCTATAGCTAGTAGCTAGATGGCTTCTTCCCTCTCTTTGATTCTCAATACCATGTTCTCCTCGATATTCTTGGAGATCTATTCGATGTAATACTTTTTCTTGCGGTGTGTTTGCCAAGATCCGATGAATTATGGATTTATGATCAGCTTATCTATGAATATTATTTGAATCTTCTCTGAATTCTTTTATGCATGATTTGATATCCTTGTAATTCTCTTTGAACTATCGGTTTGGTTTGGCCAACTAGATTGGTTTTTCTTGCAATGGGAGAAGTGCTTAGCTTTGGGTTCAATCTTGCGGTGTCCTTTCCCAGTGACAGTTGGGGCAACAAGGCACGTATTATATTGTTGCCATCAAGGATAAAAAGATGGGGTTTTCATCATATTGCTTGAGTTAATTCCTCTACATCATGTCATCTTACTTAATGTGTTACTCTGTTCTTCATGAACTTAATACTCTAGATGCAGGCAGGAGTCGGTCGATGTGTTGAGTAATAGTAGTAGATGCAGAATCGTTTCAGTCTACTTGACACGGACGTGATGCCTATATTCATGATCATTGCCTTAGATATCATCATAACTTTGCGCTTTTCTAACAATTGCTCGGCAGTAATTTGTGCATCCACCGTATTATTTGCTATCTTGAGAGAAGCCTCTAGTGAAACCTATGGCCCCGGGTCTATTTTCCATCATATAAGTTTCTGATCTACTATCTTTGCAATCTTTTACTTTCCGATCTATAAACCAAAAATACCAAAAATATTTACTTTATCGTTTATCTATCTCTATCAGATCTCACTTTTGCAAGTAACTGTGAAGGGATTGACAACCCCTTTATCGCGTTGGGTGCAAGTTGTTTGATTGTTTGTGCAGGTATTCGGTGATTTGTGCGTTGTCTCCTACTGGATTGATACCTTGGTTCTCAAACTGAGGGAAATACTTATCTCTACTTTGCTGCATCACCCTTTCCTCTTCAAGGGAAAAACCAACGCAAACTCAAGAAGTAGCAGGAGGTAAATGATAAAAACAAATTTTTTGATGTGGAATGCCACCTAACATATTTATCCATGTAATTTTTCTTTATTGTGGCAAGAATATTCAGATCCATAAGATTCAAAACAAAAGTTTAATATTGACATAAAAACAATAATACTTCAAGCATACTAATAAAGCAATTATGTCTTCTCAAAATAACATGGCCAAAGAAAGCGTATCCCTACAAAATCATATAGTCTGGCTATGCTCCATCTTCATCACATAAAATATTGAAATCATGCACAACCCTGATGAATAAGCCAAGCAATTGTTTCATACTTTTGATGTTCTCAAACCTTTTCAACTTTCACGCAATACATGAGCGTGAGCCATGGACATAGCACTATAGGTGGAATAGAATATGGTGGTTGCGGAGAAGACAAAAAGAAGGAGATAGTCTCACATCAACTAGGCGTATCAACGGGTTATGGAGATGCCCATCAATAGATATCAATGAGAGTGAGTAGGGATTTGAAAGTGCAACTAATCCCCGGGTGGTTTTGGTAATTCATAACAACATATAGCTCATTGAACTAATATTCTTTCAAGATCAATGTTTCAGAAAGTTCAATGGTTGGTATGGCATGGACTAGAGATGTGGACCCCTCAAAATGCTAAGGACACATATTGGCAAAAGCTCAAGACTCTACATTTTCACTTTAGTGATCCAAGATCACATTGAGTCCATAGGAAAAGCCAATACTATTAAAAGGGGATGAGATATTGCTTAATGGCTTGCTTGCTCAAAATGCTTAGTGATATGCTCCAAAAGCCCTCAACCACTTTCTCATTGCCACATATGTCCTAAACCTAAAGTCAAACTCGGCCCCACCAATTTGATCTATCCGGCGGCACCGAGTTCACTTGACATAGCCATATCCACAAACCCTAATCAATTCGGTCTTACCGATAGGGATCTTGGTCTCACCGAGATGGATTGCAAACTATCTGTTTCCCTTCGTAACATTTCGGTCTAACCGAGATGAGCCATCGGTCCCATCGAGTTCGCAGTGCAAACTCTCTGTTTCCTTTTCATAATGTTTCGGTCTCACCAAAATGAGTGATCGGTCCCACCGAGTTTGCCTGACCAAGTCTCTGTTTGCTTATTACTGAAATCGGTCTCACCGAGTTCATGTGATCGGTCTCACCGAGATGAGGTTTTGCCCTAACCCTAGCGCATCGGTCTCACCGAGTTGATATTGTCAGTCCCACCGAAAAGCCTACCGTTCACATTTTTAACCAAGTCGGTCTCACCGAGTTTCACTATTCGGTCCCACCGAGTTTGGTAAATTGTGTGTAATGGTTAGATTTTGTGTGGAGGCTATATATACCCCTTCACCCCCTTCTCCATTTGAGAGAGAGCCATCAAAACGTGCCTACACTTCCAGTACTCATTTTCTGAGAGAGAACCACCTACTCATGTGTTGAGACCAAGACATTCCAATCCAACCACAAGAATCTTGATCTCTAGCCTTCCCCAAGTTGCTTTCCACTCAAATCATCTTTCCACCATAGCCAAATCTGTGAGAGAGAGTTGAGTGTTGGGGAGACTATCATTTGAAGCACAAGAGCAAGGAGTTCATCATCAACACACCATCTATTACCTTTTGGAGAGTGGTGTCTCCTAGATTGGTTAGGTGTCACTTGGGAGCCTCCGTCAAGATTGTGGAGTTGAACCAACGAGTTTGTAAGGGCAAGGAGATCGCCTACTTCGTGAAGATCTACCCAAGTGAGGCAAGTCCTTCGTGGGCGATGGCCATGGTGGGATAGACAAGGTTGCTTCTTCATGGACCCTTCGTGGGTGGAGCCCTCCGTGGACTGACGCAACCGTTACCCTTCGTGGGTTGAAGTCTCCATCAACGTGGATGTACGATAGCACCACCTATCAGAAGCACGCAAAAAATCTCCGTGTCTACATTGCGTTTGCTCCTCCAAACTCCTCCCCTTTACCTTCATATGCAATGATTTACATTCTGCTGCTATACTCTTAGAATTGCATGTGTAGGTTGATTGCTTGACTTGTGCTAAGTTGCTAAAATCCGCCAAGACTTAAAATTTGGAAAAGGCTAGATTTTTATTTGGTCAAGTAGTCTAATCACCCCCTCTAGACATACTTTCGATCCTAAAAGTGGTATCAGAACTTTGGTCTCCATTTTCCTTGATTTCCATAGCTTTGGTGATCATAGCCTTGGTTTCACAACCTAGGAGAGTATGGCGTCTAGTGATGGAAATTACCACCGTAGAGGTCCTTACTTTGATGGTACTAATTTTGCTAGTTGGAAGCATAAGATGAAAATGCATATTCTTGGACATAACCTCGCCGTTTGGGCTATTGTGTGTATTGGTTTGCAAGGTGAATTCTTCGATGGGAGAGAACCAAATCGTGAAGCAACTGCGGAAGAGTTGAAGATGCTGCAATACAACGCTCAAGCTTGCGATATCCTCTTCAATGGATCGTGTCCTGAGGAATTCAACAGAATCAGCCGTCTTGAGAATGCAAAGGAAATTTGGGATACTTTGATTGATATGCATGAAGGTACCGAGTCCGTCAAGGAATCCAAGTTGGATGTGCTTCAAAGTCAACTTGACAAGTTCAGAATGAAGGATGGTGAAGGTGTCGCTGAAATGTACTCTAGGCTTGCTCTCATCACAAATGAGATTGCTGGCTTAGGAAGTGAAGAGATGACTGACAGATTCATCATCAAGAAGATCCTAAGAGCCTTGGATGGAAAATATGACACCGTGTGCACATTGATCCAAATGATGCCCAATTACAAAGATCTCAAGCCAACGGAAGTCATTGGAAGAATTGTTGCTCATGAGATGTCACTCAAGGATAAAGAAGAGCTTCACAACAAGTCTAGTGGTGCATATAAAGCCTCATATGATGCTCCTGCCACATCAAGTGAAAAACAAGTCTTCAATGAGGAATTGAGCTTAATGGTGAAGAACCTCAACAAATTCTACAAGAGTAGAAGCAAAGAGAGAAGCTCCAAGTCAAGATCCTACCATGACAAAAGATCTTCTAGTCATGAACGTAATTGCTACAATTGTGGAAGACCCAGACACTACTCCAATGAGTGTACGTATCCCTACAAAAGAAGAGAATACTCACCTAAAAGAAGAAGTAGAAGAGAAGAATCACCTCCAAGAGAGAGAAGGAGTAGAGATGATCGTTATGAACGAAGAACCTCTCGCAGAAGCAAGGATTCGGAAAGGAAGGACAAGTCATCAAAAAGCTACACAAAGCGAAGACATCAAGCTCATGTTGGTGAATGGGTATCCGGTTCTGACTCCGACCACCACTCCGAGAGAAGTTATCACTCCGACTCCGAATATACTCAAGATGAAGGTGTTGCCGGTCTTGCACTTGTGTCAACCAACTCCTACGACATATTTGACTCACCAAATGAAGGAATTGGAAGATGCTTCATGGCTAAAGGCCCCAAGGTATCACACCCCGAGTATATTGATTTCGATAGTGATGAAGATGATTTGCTAGGTGATGATGAGTTACTTGTTGACAATGCAAACTATGATGAAACTGTTATTAATCATGCTAATCAAGATGAAACAAATGACAATGATAAGAAGGAGATTGAGCGTCTAACTAAAGAACTAAACACTCTTAAGTTAGCTCATGAAACTACTTTAGAAGATCATCGAGAACTTTTAAAAACTTATGAGAAGCTACGCTTCGAGAAGCTCAACCTAGAGCAAGAACATGGGTTCTTAAAAGCCATCAATGATGATCTTCGGAAGAAAAGTTCTTCTTACATTGCCAAGCATTTACTCTTGTCTACTTACATGCCACAAGTAAAATCTAGCAACAAGAGTAAGAAAGATTCTTCTTCTAGTAGTAACAATAATCATGCTAAATCCAATATTATTGCTTCTAGTAGTTCTCTTGATTCCACTAATGATTCTCTTAGCCAAGTTACACTTGAGCAAGAAAATAGCTTATTGAAGGGAATTATAGAGAAAGGTGTTTACAAGAGCCTTGCCGGAAGTAAGCAATTTGAGGAAATTGTACGCAAGCAAGGAAGGCACCGGAAGAATCAAGGTGTTGGTTTTGAATGAAAGTTCAATGCCAATGGAGTTGAGTGGGAACAAGATCAATACCCCAAGATGAAGTTTGTTCCTCAACAAGAGAAGTATGATCCTACTTCCTTCAAGGGGACACAAGCTCAAGATGATCTTCCACCACAAGACCACAAGCTAAAAGGCAAGGACAAGCTTCAAGAGGAGATTGATGCATTTGAAGAAGCTCCAAAGGCCTTGGTCAAGTGGGTTCCCAAGTCTACCTCAAGTTCTACTTCATCAAGTACATCTACAAACCCAAGGATTCCCATCAAGATGATGTGGATCCCGAAGAAGAAGAAGAACTAGAGAGTTCCTGAGGGTGACTCCGCCAACATACTTCACTCATATTCATATTGGCAAGAACAAGTGCAATCAACTTCCACATCTTGCACTAGTTCAAGGAGTCACAAACCCTCTTGTTAGTAAGTCAAGGGACAAGGTAACCTAATGTTTTCATGGACATCATCTTGTGTGTACTTCACTCTATGTCTATGGATATCCTTGTTTGTTCCTTGTGGGACTAACCCATGTAGGTATTGAAAGTGCAACTCACTCCAATGGATTGCTCCAAATGATCTACATCAACATTGAGCATCCACATCTTCAACATCTACATGAAGTCATCATCGACAAAACCCAAGGTTAGTTCATCCCTCTAAAAGGGGATATCACATCTAGGTGGAGCTTTACTCTAAGAATTGAGCTAAAGCCACTCTAATGGTGTGAACACAATAATGCTTTATGTAAAAGTGGTAACCCCACTTGTGCTTAAACGATGAGTATGACCTATGATCAAATGTTCTCATTTGACTCCTAAGTCAATATACTCATATATAGATGACCTAGTCATCGCCAATTGCTTGATAGATGCTAGAGTGTTTGTGCATGCTTTGCCACATATTTCATTTGCTATCTTATTGTGTGAGCATGTTGGTTGCATAATTTTCTTCATTCGAGGACATCCATTTGTAGTTTTGATTGTTTGGTCTTTTTATTTTGCCAAATGGATGGATAAGAATGCCTAAGTACTCCCTCTAGCTATCTATGCTTTTCTCATCTCAAACTCTATTCATGCTACATCACAAAGTTTGATCAAGTCAGATTCAAACCCTCTGGGTGAGGAGCACTCGGAGCCACTGATTCGTCATAGACTTAAACTTCTAAAACCTCTTGATGTATTTCGGTCTGACCGATTCATTTCTTTCGGTCATACCGAGTTCATTGAGTTGATCTAGGTTTCAATCTCGGTGCAACCGATTTGAACACTTCGGTCTCACCGAGTTGCAGTAACCACTTGCGATTCTGCATCTTGTTGCCACCGAGTTACTCAACTCGGTCAAACCGACAGGGTCTGGATATAAATACCCACGGGTCGAATTTTTGGAAATTTCTCCGAAACCCTTCGTCCGCGCCGTCCAGCTCTGCCGACTCGAGGTCTCCGGATCGTCGCCTCTGTTGCCAGCGACCTCCTTCCGCTGGTCTCCGCCGCTGTCAACGGATTCTTCTCCGCCGTTGTCGCCGTAGCGAGCTCACCGCCGAGTTAGGGTATGAGCTCGAACCCTATGTGCAATCTTTTCATCTGATTCCTGCACTTTGGACAATGCCATGAATCTTACCAAGTTTGAAACACTTCTATCCAATCAAAAACCTCTTTAGATTAGTTTTGATTTGAAAACTTAGGGTTAGGTTTCCGCCGAATTCATCTTGGACCGACCGAGTTGTAGAAATCGGTCTCACCGATTTAGCCTAGGCCATTGCACTTGTGATTTTCGGTCTGACCAAATCTTGCAAATCGGTGTGACCGAGTTCAGATCTCTGTGAAACCCTAGCAATATCGGAGTCACCGAACTGTGTCTCGGTCTGACTGATATCACCAGTTTAGACTCTGAACATTGCTTCGGTGTCACTGAGTTCAACAAATCGGTAGCTCCGAAATGCCTTCTGTAGAAAACTAAAACTAAGTTTTTGGCTCATTTGTTTTGCAAAATCTCTGCACTTTGTGATGCTCATCCACTCTGTCTCATCTATATCTATTCACAGGGTCAGCCTTCAGCTTTCAGCAATGTCTGACAACAGTGACAACCAGAATAAGTCTGAGGAACAGGTTCAGATGAGTGAGGGCACTAGTCCCTCTGACAGCAGCTATGATGATGGGAGCAGAAGCACTCCCAGCAACCTGCCAAAAGCTGCAACTAGGCAGAGGAAGAAGAAGACATCAGATTCTGAGGATGAGGATTTTAAGGTTGATGAGGAAGTCTCTTCCAAAAAGAAAGGTGACAAGAAAGAGCTTGGCACTGCTGCTAACACCAAGCCAGGGATGAAGAAGAAAGCTCCTGCCAGAAGGATTCCATTGTCCAAAGCCAGAGCCTCAACCCAGGAAACCATGGAGTTCACACTTGAACCAAAAGAGGTTGGTGAGGGCAAGAAGAGGAAGGAGAGGGTCAAAAAGGCCATGGCCAGAGTTATTGGGAGATCTTCTATGATCAGAGACCCTGATGAGGAGGAAGAAGAGCAAGATGCACCTCCTGCAAAAACTCAGAAGTTGATGGGGGATGCAATCAAGTCAGGGGCTGCTCCATCAAAGCCCAAGACTGCCCCCAAGGCTGCTGCTCAAGCCCCCAAAAGATCCACCAGAAACATTCCAGCAGCTAAAAAGAACAATGCCCCAGTGCCTGAAGTGGAAGAAGAAGAGGAAGGGCAAGTGCTTAGGAAATTGAAGCCCAAGATCCCTGATCATGATGACACACATCCTGTGGCTGAGAACATGAAGCTAAGGAAGGATACAGGTCTCAGGCTATGGTGGCAGACAGACCCATATGCCATAAGAAGGAGGACTGCTGTTGACTACAGGTTCCATACAAAGGAACAGCAAGACTTCTATGAGACTGTGCTCCTGGACAAGAATCCCATAGTAAGTGATATGAGATGGGTTGACTGGAAATTCATTGACAACAATGCTGACTATTGCCCAGGAGTCCATGAGAGTTTCAGATCAACAGGAGTTGACACATTTGTTGGTCAGAAATTGACTAAATGGAATGATGAGTTGATCATGCAGTTTTACTCTACATCACACTTTTACCCTGATGGTAAAATTGTTTGGATGACTGAGGGTACTAGGTACCAATCTTCTGTTGCTGAGTGGGCAAAGCTGATCAATGCCCCAGAAGAGCATGAGGATGACACCGATGTGTATGCCAAGCCCAGAAAAGGACATGACTCTATGGCACACATGTACAAGGAGATTCCAGATGCTGCCTTGGACACTCATAAGTTTGGATCAGTATACTATCTGCTATCAGGTCTGCCAACAATCAACACAATCCTCAGGCACACATTATTGCCCAAGTCTGGAGATGACGAATGATTAGAGGGCATTCAATAAATTTGCTGCATATGTTTGATGTGCCAGAGAAATTCAAGGTGATGTCCTTGATAGTTGAGACTATCAAAAGGACTGCTGCAGACCAAAAGAGATCATGTGGCTATGCTCCACATATTCAGATTGTCATCAACTCCAAGATGGGCAAAGGCATGTATCTCTTGGACAAGGAGCATCTTTCTCTGTTGCCTGAGTTTGAAGACAATGTAGTTGTCATGGATCCATCACATCCCACATCTGTACAGGCTCAAGAGAAGAAGGAAAAAGCAAAAGCAGAGAAGGCAGCCAAGACACCAAGTGCTGAAGAGGCCTCCCAGATATTTTTGAAGTCCAAGCAAGATCAACTTGGTTATCTCATTCAAGCTACTTTGAGGATTGAGAAAGGATTGGCCACCCTGACTCAACATCAAGAGAGTCTTGAGAGGATAATTGAGACCAAAATTCATGACATAGATGTGAAGGTCACAGAAATACAGTCAACTATGGAGAAGATTCAAGAAGAGCTTGAAGACAGGGATGAGGGACCTACAACAGATGCTTTTTAGTAAGTCCCAAGGGGACCAAGGTCATCAGCTGTGCCAGTTGTTACTGATCCCAGACCTACAGTGTCAGCACCTGCAGCTACAGCTTCAGTTTCTCCTCCAGTTGCAACTCCACCAGCTCCTCAGACCTCTTCGGATGCATTCATTGCAGGACACCTCTCCATGCCACCTTCGCACTCTGGAGCTCCCGGAGATCATGCTTAGAGAGCTACATAGCACTATGCATTTTCAAGCTTTTTGGTAACTTGTTGCCAAAGGGGGAGAAAGTGTATAGATCACAGGCTTCGAGAGAGAGAGTGTTTGCTTCTTTTTGTCTCTCTTGCTACTATTTGCTTGCTTGTTTGGGTGATACAATACTTATGCTTGTGTGTGAGATACTTCTATGATCATATGTTTGATCATATCATACTTAATGTTTGTGCTTAATGATGATATTCTATCTCTCATGTATGATCATTCATATCTTGTCTTGGTGATGAGTGCATATTTCATATTCTATCATTTTGAGCGCTCCACCAAGATGTATGTGACATGGAAGAGTGACCCATGATCCTAATTGATTGTGCATTTGCATTCAAAAGCAAATTTCAAAAAATGCACAAATTTAGGGGGAGCTCTTGCTTATTACATACTTCTCAAAGCGACGATGTACTTCATTTATATTATCATTTGTCGAAGCTTTGATCTATATGTTGTCATCAATTACCAAAAAGGGGGAGATTGAAAGTGCAACTAATCCCCGGGTGGTTTTGGTAATTCATAACAACATATAGCTCATTGAGCTAATATTCTTTCAAGATCAATGTTTTAGAAAGTTCAATGGTTGGTATGGCATGGACTAGAGATGTGGACCCCTCAAAATGCTAAGGACACATATTGGCAAAAGCTCAAGACTCTACATTTTCATTTTAGTGATCCAAGATCACATTGAGTCCGTAGGAAAAGCCAAGGGATGAGGTGTTGCTTAACGGCTTGCTTGCTCAAAATGCTTAGTGATATGCTCCAAAAGCCCTCAACCACTTTCTCCTTTCCACCTATGTCCTAAACCTAAAGTCAAACTCGGCCCCACCGATTTGATCTATCCGGTGCCACCGAGTTCACTTGACATAGCCATATCCACAAACCCTAATCAATTCGGTCTTACTGATAGGGATCTCGGTCTCACGGAGATGGGATTGCAAACTCTCTGTTTCCCTTCGTAATGTTTCGGTCTAACCGAGATGAGCGATCGGTCCCACCGAGTTCGCAGTGCAAACTCTCTATTTCCTTTTTGTAACATTTCGGTCTCACCGAAATGAGCGATCAGTCCCACCGAGTTTGCCTAACCAAGTCTCTGTTTGCTTATTACTGAAATCGGTCTCACCAAGTTCATGTGATCGGTCTCACCGAGATGAGGTTTTGCCCTAACCCTAGCGCATCGGTCTCACCGAGTTGATATTGTCGGTCCCACCGAAAAGCCTAACGTTCACATTTTGAACCAAGTCGGTCTCACCGAGTTTCACTATTCGGTCCCACCGAGTTTGGTAAATTGTGTGTAACGGTTAGATTTTGTGTGGAGGCTATATATACCCCTTCACCCCCTTCTCCATTTGAGAGAGAGCCATCAGAACGTGCCTACACTTCCAGTACTCATTTTCTGAGAGAGAACCACCTACTCATGTGTTGAGACCAAGACATTCCAATCCAACCACAAGAATCTTGATCTCTAGCCTTCCCCAAGTTGCTTTCCACTCAAATCATCTTTCCACCATAGCCAAATCTGTGAGAGAGAGTTGAGTGTTGGGGAGACTATCATTTGAAGCACAAGAGCAAGGAGTTCATCATCAACACACCATCTATTACCTTTTGGAGAGTGGTGTCTCCTAGATTGGTTAGGTGTCACTTGGGAGCCTCCGTCAAGATTGTGGAGTTGAACCAAGGAGTTTGTAAGGGCAAGGAGATCGCCTACTTCGTGAAGATCTACCCAAGTGAGGCAAGTCCTTCGTGGGCGATGGCCATGGTGGGATAGACAAGGTTGCTTCTTCGTGGACCCTTCGTGGGTGGAGCCCTCCGTGGACTCGCGCAACCGTTACCCTTCGTGGGTTGAAGTCTCCATCAACGTGGATGTACGATAGCACCACCTATCGGAACCACGCCAAAAATCTCCGTGTCTACATTGAGTTTGCTCCCTCCAAACTCCTCCCCTTTAACTTCATATGCAATGATTTACATTCCACTGCTATACTCTTAGAATTGCATGTGTAGGTTGATTGCTTGACTTGTGCTAATTTGCTAAAATCTGCCAAGACTTAAAATTGGGAGAAGGCTAGATTTTTATTTGGTCAAGTAGTCTAATCACCCCCCTTCCAGACATACTTTCGATCCTACAGGATTGCCATGCAACGGATGCACTAGAGCTATAAGTGTATGAAAGCTCAAAAAGAAACTAAGTGGGTGTGCATCCAACTTGCTTGCTCATGAAGACCTAGGGCATTTGAGGAAGCCCATCGTTGGAATATACAAGCCAAGTTCTATAATGAAAAATTCCCACTAGTATATGAAAGTGACAAAATAGGAGACTCTCTATCATGAAGATCATGGTGCTACTTTGAAGCACAAGTGTGGAAAAAGGATAGTAGCATTGCCTCTTCTCTCTTTTTCTCTCATTTTTTTTGTTTTTTTGGGCTCTCTTTTTTTGGCCTCTTTTTTTTTGTCCGGAGTCTCATCCCGACTTGTGGGGGAATCATAGTCTCCATCATCCTTTCCTCACATGGGACAATGCCCTAATAATGAAGATCATCACACTTTTATTTACTTACAACTCAAGAATTACAACTCGATACTTAGAACAAAATATGACTGTATATGAATGCCTTCGGCGGTGTACCAGGATGTGCAATGAATCAAGAGTGACATGTATGAAAGAATTATGAACGGTGGCTTTGCCACAAATACGATGTCAACTACATGATCATGCAAAGCAATATGACAATGATGATGCGTGTCATAATAAACGGAACGGTGGAAAGTTGCATTGCAATATATCTCGGAATGGCTATGGAAATGCCATAATAGGTAGGTATGGTGGATATTTTGAGGAAGGTATATGGTGGGTGTGTGGTACCGGCGAAAGTTGCGCGGTACTAGAGAGGCTAGCAATGGTGGAAGAGTGAGAGTGCATATAATCCATGGACTCAACATTAGTCATAAAGAACTCACATACTTATTGCAAAAATCTATTAGTTATCGAAACAAAGTACTACGCTCATGCTCCTAGGGGGATAGATTGGTAGGAAAAGACCATCACCCGTCACCGACCGCCACTCATAAGGAAGACAATCAATAAATAAATCATGCTCCGACTTCATCACATAACGGTTCACCATACGTGCATGCTACGGGAATCACAAACTTTAACACAAGTATTTCTACAATCCACAATTACTCACTAGTATGACTCTAATATCACCATCCTCATATCTCAAAACAATCATAAGGAATCAAACTTCTCACAGTATTCACTGCACTTTATATGAAAGTTTTTATTATATCCCTCTTGGATGCCCATCATATTAGGACTAAATTCATAACCAAAGCAAATTACCATGCTGTTTAAGGCTCTTAAAATAATATAAGTGAAGCATGAGAGTTCATCAATTTCTTCAAAATAAAACCACCGCCGTGCTCTAAAAAGATATAAGTGAAGAACTAGAGCAAATGACAAACTACTCCAAAAGATATAAGTGAAGATCAATGAGTAGTTGAATAATTATGTGACTATGTGAAGACTCTCTAACATAAATAAAATTTCAGATCTTAGGATATTATTCAAACAGCAAGCAAAACAAAATAAAATAAAATGATGCTCCAAGCAAAACACATGTCATGTGGTGAATAAAAATATAGCTCCAAGTAAGGTTACCGATGAACGAAGACGAAAGAGGGGATGCCATCCAGGGCATCCCCAAGCTTAGATGCTTGGTTGTCCTTGAATATTACCTTGGGGTGCCTTGGGCATCCCCAAGCTTAGGCTCTTGCCACTCCTTATTCCGTAATCCATCGAAACTTCACCCAAAACTTAAAAACTTCACAACACAAAACTCAACAGAAAACTCGTAAGCTCCGTTAGTATAATAAGGCAAATCACCACTTATGTACTGTTATGAACTCATTATAAATTTATATTGGTGTAATATTTACTGTATTCCAACTTCTCCATGGTTCATACCCTTCGATACTACTCATAGATTCGTCAAAATAAGCAAACAACACAATGAAAACAGAATCTGTCAAAAACAGAATAGTCCGTATTAATCTGGAAACTTCGTATACTTCTGCAACTCCAAAAATTCTGAAAAATTAGGGAAATCTAGGAAATTTGTGTATAAATCTTGTGTAAAAAATCAGATCAAAATCGCATTCCAGTGAATTTTCAAAATTTCTGGACTGAGAGCAAAAGTTTCTGTTTTTGCACATAATCAAGTTAACTATCACCGTAGACCATCCCAAAGGTCTTACTTGGCACTTTATTGAAAAAAAAGCTATAAAACATGATTACTACAGTAGCTTAATCATGTGAACACATAAAAACAGTAGGTAACGGTGTTGGGTTGTCTCCCAACAAGTGCTTTTCTTTAATGCCTTTCTAGCTAGGCATGATGATTTCAACGATGCTCACATAGAAGAGAAGAATTGAAACATAACAGGAGCGTCATGAAGCATATGACTAGCACATTTAAGTCTAACTCACTTCCTATGCATAGGGATTTTGTGAGCAAACAATTTATGGGAACAAGAATCAACTAGCATAGGAAGGCAAAGCAAGCATAACTTCAAAACTTTAAGCACATAGAGAGGAAACTTGATATTATTGCAATATGTAGAAGCATAAGTTCCTCTCTCATAATAATTTTCAGTAGCATCATGAATGAATTCAACAATATAACCATCACATAAAGCATTATTTTCATGATCCACAAGCATAGAAATTTTATTACTCTCCACATAAGCAAAACTCTTCTCATTCGGAATAGTGGGAGTATCATAAGAAACTCGAATACTATAAATTGTTTCCACATTAAAAGAATAATGTTCAGAAAAAGGGTAATCATAATTATGACAAGCTTTATAAATATAATCATCACTACTTTTTATAACATAAGTGTCATCACAATAATCATCATAAGTAGGAGGCATGCTATCATCATAATAAATTTGCACATCAAAACTTGGGGGACTAAAAATATCATCTTCATTAAACATAGCATCCCCAAGCTTGGGACAAACATTAATTGCAGCAAACAAATTCTCAAACATGTCGTTCTCATCAAACATAGCATCCCCAAGCTTGGGCCTTTGCATATCACAAGCATAATCACTCTCATCATTAATAGTATGGATAGCACCAATAGTATAGCAATTATTATCATCACAATTTTCTAAGTTGGTGCCAAAAAGATTCTCAAGATTATAACAAGTATCATTACTTTCCCAATCATAATCATCACAATGAGTAATAGGCATAACAATAATAGGAGCAACATCATTTGGGAGGGATACCTTTTTACCTTTGCTTCTCCGTCTTTTCTTTTTCTTCTTCACATCATGTGTGGGTTTAATCACCCTTTTGGAGCTCCTTATTGATGAGATTGGTTGAATAAAAAGCTCCTCCTCGTTACCTGATTCATCATAAGAAAAATAGGAGGGTATTGGGAAACCTCTTCCCCTTCATTAGTATTCTCTTCATCTTCTATTTGTTTTCTTTTCTTTAAGTAATTGGCAATATAAGGATTTTCAAAGCAATTTACCGCACAATACATATAAATTTCCTCTAGATCAAAATCAAGAACTCTCTTAAGGTTATATTCTAGAATACCCTTAGTCATACGTTTCATTTCTTCATAACCCAGAAGCAAACTAAGTTCATTATGATGCGCAAGGGAAATCAAGTCATCACAATTTTTGGACATGATTCGATCATGAAACAATTATCATTGGAGATTTAAATGACCATGTTCATTGCAAAGTACACAAGGATGGCCAGAAAAATTAAATTTTTAAGCACAAACATCTAGCCTCTCTTGTAACCATTTAGTTTCTGAATACTTATGCCTCTTGCAAAATCTATCTTCCCTTTTTGGTATGTAACTGCAAACTCTATGCACTCCACAAAAGTTGACATGCTTATAAGAAACATTTTCATCATGACTAGTGCAATCATCATTAGTACTGTGGATATTCAAAGAGTTCATACTAACAACATTGCAATCATTCTCATCATTCAAATATTTAGTGCCAAATAATTTATTGACTTCTTCTTCTAGCACTTGAGCACAATTTTCCTTTCCATCATTCTCACGAAAGATATTAAAAAGATGAAGCATATGAGGCAACCTCAATTCCATTTTTTGTAGTTTTCTTTTATGGACTAAACTAGTGGTAAAACAAGGAACTAAAAGATTCAATTCCAAGATCTAAAGATATACCTTCAAGCACTCACCTCCCCTGCAACGGCGCCAGAAAAGAGCTTCGTTGACGGGATGTGAGTGCCGCTTACCTAGCCTCCTCGGCAACGGCGCCAGAAAAGAGCTTGATGTCTACTACGCAACCTTTCTTCTTGTTGACGTTGTTGGGCCTCCAAGTGCAGAGTTTTCTAGGACAGTAGAAAATTTCCCTCAAGTGGATGACCTAAGGTTTATCAGTCCGTGGGAGGCGTAGGATGAAGATGGTCTCTCTCAAACAACCCTGCAACCAAATAACAAAGAGTCTCTTGTGTCCCCAACACACCCAATACAATGGTAAATTGTATAGGTGCACTAGTTCGGCAAAGAGATGGTGATACAATCGTAATATGGATAGTAGATATAGGTTTTTGTAATCTGAAAATATAAAAACAGCAAGGTAACTAGTAACAAAAGTGAGCGAAAACGGTATTGCAATGCTTGGAAACAAGGCCTAGGGTTCATACTTTCACTAGTGCAAGTTCCCTCAACAATGATAACATAATTAGATCATATAACAATCCCTCAACGTGCAACAAAAGTCACTCCAAAGTTCCTATCGCGGAGAACATAAGATGAAATTGCTTGTAGGGTACGAAACCACCTCAAAGTTATTCTTTTCGATCAATCCATTGAGCTATTCCTATAAGTGTCACAAACAGCCCTAGAGTTCGTAGTAAAATAACACCATATGACACACATCAATCAACCCTAATGTCACCTAGATACTCCAATGTCACCACAAGTATCCGTGGGTCAATTATACGATATGCATCAAACAACTTCAGATTCATAATATTCAATCCAACACAAAGAACCTCAAAGAGTGCCCCAAGATTTCTACCAGATAAACAAGGACGAAAAATTGCATCAACCCCTATGCATAGATTACCCCAATGTCACCTCGGGAATCTGCGAGTTGAGTGCCAAAACATACATCAAGTGAATCAATAGAATACCCCATTGTCACCACGGGTATCCCACGCAAGACATACATCAAGTGTTCTCAAATCCATAATAGTATTCAATCCGATAATAGTGAAACCTCAAAGGTAAAACTCAATTCCTCACAAGAAGATAGAGGGGGAGAAACACCATATGATTCAACTATAGTAGCAAGGCTCACGATACATCAAGATCGTGCCAAATCAAGAACACGAGAGAGAGAGAGAGGGAGAGAGAGATCAAACACATAGCTACTGGTACATACCCTCAGCCCCGAGGGTGAACTACTCCCTCCTCGTCATGGAGAGCGCCGGGATGATGAAGATGGCCACCGGTGATGGATTCCCCCTCCGGTAGGGTGCCGGAACGGGCTCCCGATTGGTTTTTCGTGGCTACAGAGGCTTGCGGCAGTGGAATCCCGATCTAGGTTTATTTCTGGGGGTTTCTATATTTATAGGAATTTTTGGCGTCGAGAACAAGTCAGGGGGTCCATGAGGCGACGACAAGACAGGGGGCGTGCCCTAGGGGGGTGCCCTCCACCCTTGTGGAGGCCTCATGGCTCTTCTGGCCCTACTCATTTGCTTCGGGGGCTTCTTCTGGTCCATAAAAAATCACCGTAAATTTTTAGGTCATTTGGACTCCGTTTGGTATTCCTTTTCTGTAAAACTCAAAAACAAGGAAAAAAACAAAAACTGGCACTGGGCTCTATGTTAATAGGTTAGTCCCAAAAATCATATAAAATAGCATATAAATGCATATAAAACATCCAAGATGGATAATATAATAGCATGGAACAATAAAAAATTATAGATACGTTGGAGATGTATCACCCCGTTTCGACCATAGGAGGTCGAAGAGAAGTCCGTTTCCTCCGTTTTGCGGTACGCCAGACCCCTCCCGGATCCCGTTTCGACCATAGGCGGTCGAACAGAATGCCGTTTCCTCCGTTCTGCGGTACGCCAGGCCTCATTTCCGCTGTTCCGTCCAAGGCGGTTGGCTCCCGAGGAACATGACACATTCCGTTGCCTCCCGATGAACACGACGCAGTTTCTCCGTTTCGACCCAGCCGGTTGGCTGCTGATGAACAGGACGCCGTCGCTGCTTTCCGCTGCCTCTCCATGTACACGAGCCCTGGCCGTACGTATGCGCGAGTAGGCGTTTGAGACCCCGCCCGTATGTACGTACGTGGCCGTATTTACTTTCTTGCACCCTGGCTGTACGTACGTGTACATGATATTGACGGGACTACGTGACATGCTACGTCCGCGCCTCTACTAGGACATGCGCCCTTCCTTACTCGGCCACGGTTCATCGC
Organism: Thinopyrum elongatum; assembly: GCA_011799875.1. Lineage (NCBI taxonomy): Eukaryota > Viridiplantae > Streptophyta > Magnoliopsida > Poales > Poaceae > Thinopyrum > Thinopyrum elongatum. Next base: position 426,443,437 of record CM022303.1, on the reverse strand, counting down.
TGCAGCCTGCAGACAGACCGATCGACCAGTATGTACATACACGTTCGCGACCAGACAGACAATCCTATGTACGGTTCGACCAGGTGGGTCCTAGCTGTCAGGGAGGTAAGGAGGCACTTCCTTGCGTGCGAATATATAGCTGGTGGGTCCCAGCTGTCAGGGGGAGAATCATTTTTTTTGCCCGTAATATGGATGCGCTTCCTTGCGTGCGAAGATGTAGCTACTGGGTCCCAACAGTCAGGGAGAAATGTTTTTTTCGCGAAATACAGTGGCCCGTCCGGTGGGTCCCTGCTGTCAGGTGGAGGAATCATTATTTTGCGCATAATAAGGAGGCACTTCCTTGCTGCAGTCGTGGACCCAGGTGTCAGCCTCTCCACGTACAGTACTCTTCCAATGGAAGCCGTTCCTTGACCACATTGACCACGCCGCGCCGAGAGCACCAAGGCGGTGGACGACGGCAAGGCCTAGGAAGGGGACGACGCGGAGCCAGGGAAGACGCGGCAGTGGATGCCCACGCGGAGAGGAGTACGAGGGTTGACTGGTTCGGCTGCGGTGTGAGGCTGCCATCGCCGCAGAATAACAGGGGTTGTGGGTGAGTAGAGGGATGGCCTGGCCAGAGGTTGGAGTAGGGTGGGGCGGTCAGGCCTGCACAGCAGCAGAGCCGGCCACAGGAGGCAGGAGTAGGTAGCACGTCCGGCGCTGGTTTGGGCGGTTGGAGCAAGAAGACCAGAGGTTGAAGAAGCACTATGGCCGTTGGATGGACATCGTACGATCACTGGAGCTAGAATCGTTCATATTGACTAAGTTGACAAAGCCCTCCGTCCGCGTCAGTAGGCCCACAAGTTAGCCTCCCACTATGGTGGGTCCCAGATAGCAGGGGGAGTATTCTTTTTTTGTGCGTAATAAGGAGGCACTTCCTTGCGTGAGAAGATATAGCTGGTGGGTCCGAGCTGTCAGCAGGGGGAACATGTTTTCATGAAATACAGAGGTCCTTCTGGTGGGTCCCAACTGTCAGGTGGAGGAATCATTATTTTGCGCGTAATAAGGAGGCATTTCCTTGCGTGCGGCTGTGGACCCAGTTGTCAGCCTCTCCACATACAGTCCACTTCCGATGGATGTCGTTCGTTGACCACGTTGACCACGCCGCGCCGGAGCACCAGGACGGTGGACGACAGCGAGGCCTAGGAAGGGAACGACATGGAGCCAGGGAAGACTCGATAGTTGTTTCCCACGTGGAGGGGAGTACGAGGGTTTACTGGTTTGTCTGCCATCGCCGGAGAATAACAGCAGGTGTGGGTGAGTAGAGGGATGGCTAGGCCAGCGATGGGAGTACGGTGGGGCGGTGAGGCTTGCGCGGCAACACAGCCGGCCGCGGGAGGAGGGAGCAGGCAGTCCCGCCGACGCTTGTTTGAGCGGCTGGAGCAGGAAGAGCAGAGATTGAAGAAGCACGACGGCCGTTGGATGGACATCCAACAGTCACTGCTCACGCGTGTTGACTAAGTTGACACGGCGTTGCGTGCGCGTCAACCTTTTTTTAGGAAAGCGTACGCGTCAACCTATAGTAGGCGCACAAGTCAGCCTCAAATATGTGGAAAATAGCATACATCCCATCTTCCATTATTTCTAATAATTTACAGCCAGTTTGCTAATTCTTAAGGATTTTTTTGGAGCCCATATTCTTTTTGTTAGCATTACAACCCATATTGTGCCCATGGTTAAAACATTATATGAAATTTTGCATATTTCGGTGCGGTCCGAACTGTTTTTAATCCCGAACTTTTGAGTCACATTCAAACTAATTTGAAAAATAAATTCATATCAATATAAAATCTAAATAATTGTCCACGCATAAAAATCAGTGGAATTTAAAATCTCAAAATGAAAAAAAAAGAAAATTGAAACTAATTGCCGGTTTGATGTGTTTTGAAAATGTACAACCCATTTCTCACTACTGATAGCCCATTTTCTCGTCTTGAAAGATTTGCAGCCCAGCAGGGCTGACAAAGCAAGTAGGCCTCGGTTGGGTATTCTGCAAAAGAACAAAAAACTGGGCTAGGGCAAACATAAAAGAAAAGGCTGGCTAGACAGGCCAGAGTGCCTCGCACAGCCCAGTTGACACCCTGCTTCCATCTCAAAAACAAAAATAACTGGGCAAGCTACTGGGTCCCTAGTGTCAGCCGCTCATTGTGCAATTCTCTCGTTTATTGACTACGTTGACAATGGCATGGGACCCAGATGTCAGAAATCCATTAGGAGGAACCATTTTTTTGGCTTGAAATAAGGAGGCACTTGCTTGCATACTGCCATGACCCTGGTGGGTCCCTGCTGTCATCCTCTCCATGTACAATCATCTCCTGATTGTGTACGTGTCAACCTAGTAGGTCCACAAGTCAGCCTCTAAACCCATGGCGGACAAATACAACCCATTTAAAAAATAATAGCCCATTCCATACGTTCACACGGAAAGTTCAACATTCAGAGCAAAGTAACAGGTTTGATTAGATATAGAGTACTGAACTTCCACGTTGACAACCATCATAGCCAAGTTAACTATCTACTCCCACTAATACTCTAGTGTACAAGTACTGACTTACTCCTAGCTAACTAGACGATGTCGGCCGCCATCTGTGGTACACGCTAAATGCCGGCACCGACGTCCTCCTCCTCGCCTCGGACTTGCCGGAGGAGCGATCGGGCGCGTTGCTCGCGCGTGTTGGCCCTTTCCATGCCGGCGTGGTCCACCGAAGCTTCGGCTTCTAAGCGGGAAACCCACTTGATGAGCTGGTAGTAAAATTCGGCGTCGCGCACGCGTGCGTGCCCGACAGCCTCTAGGGCTATTTGCCGGGCGCCGACCTCCACGTAGTCGGCCCAGTCGTGGGCGCTCTGCTCGCGACTCAAAGCGGCGGTGCGCTGCTTCTCCATGCCCCGCTGGCAGCGCAAATCAGCGATACGCTGCTCCTCCGCCAGGCGGTCGCGCTCCAACAAGTCCTCGTACTCCGCATTGCCATCTAAAGACCGATAGAATGCCTCCTCCCTCCGTCTTCCTTCCCGTGAATAACCGAGCACTAGCTCCAGCGGTGAGTGCCTCTGGCGTCGCCTATTGCGGACGGTCGGGGGCATGACGGACGTGGCGAGAGCGAGGGCAAGTGGCGAGCGACGTCGGGCCAGTGGGGGTTGTGAGGGGAGCCGATAGGGCGAGTTGGGTGACGGTGCTACCGGAGAACGCGGGGAACCAGTAATTATAGGCGGAAGGTAGGTGAAGCAGCTTGTCGCGGGAAATGCAACGGTCATCGAAATTCAATGCATAAGCAGGCATGGCTTTTGTCGTGGGAAACCACGGCCACCTATGGGGCCATGAGCCCCTTTCTGGTTCGGCGGGGGGACGGCACGTTCCACAAAGAGCGGAAGAGCGTGAGACAGCACGGCAGAGATCACACGGGCAGTTTTTACCCAGGTTCGGGCCACCGCGAGGCGTAAAACCCTACTCCTACTTTGGTGGATTGATGGTGGAAAACACAGCGCTCTCGCCCGGCAGGGTTGCCTCGGGACGAGAATGGCTATGCGCGTATGAGTGTACAAGGGTCTGAATCAACCAACCTCGCGAACCCTTTCTACGGTTGCCATGGGCCTCCTTTTATAGGTTAAGGGGTCACCACAGTGGCAAATCAGTCATTATGCACTGATTAGATAGCAAATAGTGCTATCATACCTAACTCTGCAGGCTGACAGAGCGCATTAAATGCATCGCTTAATGTCACATCATAGCTTGCCCGGCAGGCCCTGCCAGGCCGTTTCACCAGCTTGGCGCCTGCTCACTCGACATGTCGTAGGACGGGTGTCGATTGTAGGTATTTTCTATAGGAAGTGGCCGCCATGTGGCATATAGCAGCCACTTAGTCACTTTGGAGCTTGACACCGCACTGATTGACGACGTTCGTCGTGGTGAGGTGGTGCGGTGGAGTGGCCTGCCTTCGCTAGCCCAGGCAGGCCTGCCGGGATTCGGGGGGCTCGCTTCCGGGGATAACCTTATCTTTGCCAGGCTTGCCTGCCCGGCAGGGGAGGTTTTTCCCTTAGCAGTATCTTGCCCCTCTGGCTAGTCTTGGCCACCTTGATCTGTGCTTGGATCCTTCAAGGGAATCGATCCATCATGCTTGGGTTGATCATGGTGTTGTGAACTTGTCCTTGTGCCTGTGCATAGTCTGGGCAACGGACCTAGGGTTTGTTGCACCGGCAGAAGCCCCCAGGCCTGGCACGAACGCGCCGCTGGGCGTCGTTGGGGTAGGCCCTAATTAGTGCACAGGCAAAAGTGCAGAGGTGGCTCCGTCCTTTGAGATCTTCTTTGATTCTTCATTATCTTGAGCCCGGGCTAGTTTCCGGTTTTTCCGCACGCCGCGTAACGCCAATGGTGGTGGGACCATTCTTGTAATGACCCGTGAATGACTTTAACGCACGGGCGGGTAACCGCCAATTCACTCTTCCCACCACACCCTTATCTAAGCCACGTATGCCGCATGCATCGAGTGGTGTAGGTAATGGAGGCGTGTGGTGCGGAAGGGCGTCAAGGCAGGGGCCCGGTCTTCTTGGATTGCGGGAGGACGACGGTTACCCACCGGGGATTCAGCCCCCAGCCCCCAACTCGCCTATAAAAGGAGGAGCGGGGGAGGAATGGAGGCATTCACCCACATCCCTCTCTTCCTCCATTTTTGCTTCGCCTTGAATATGCTGGAAGGGAGAGCCTGGGGTCGGGCCCCGGGACCTAGCTTAGATCTTCGCATGAACCTTAGGGGAGCGCTCGGGCGGCACGGTGGTAGCACTGGAGGTGGCGACTCTGGTGCGCTCGTCGCCGGGCTGCCCATAGCTTCAACTCTAATGAGAGGCGACACAAACGACACCGCGCCGAGGCCCATAATGGGTGCGGGGCGTGGTAGTCGGCTGTGGCCCATTTCTCCTCTCCCCGTGGCGCTGGAGAGGGGTCGCAGGACGGGTTTGCCGTTAGCGAAGGCGACCCTGACCCCACCTGGGCACCGCCCGCTTGTCGTGCAGGAGGGCTCTTTGCTTCCACACACGCTTTCCGAACGTGCGGTGATTTCTGATGTCGGGACCGTTGGGGACGACAATGCTCTCTGTGGAATTTCCCGGAGAGCATGGTGCCCGTCGCGGTTGCCGTGATGGGGTCTTCGGATGGTGGCGGTACGGGGGGCAGCGACAACCCACGACACACCAAGAACGGGGGCGACCGTTCCGACGAGTCGTGTTTGCCGGTGACTCCGCTGCCCCTGTCTGGGCTTCCTTCAGCGTCACCCTCCGCGCCTACCCTCCGGTTTCTTCCTCGATGGGAAGCAAAGCCATCCTGATCCTGGGGAGGCGCTGAATCCCAGCTGGGCCCACCCCCTGCCCTGTTGGTCCCTCCTGTAATACCCTGAAGGAGATGGACAAGGGCAAAGGCATCACGGGACACTTATCTTTTTTCAATCTTAAATCTGTAGGCACTTGCCAAATTTTAGTTCAAGTAATGTAATCTCTTGAATCCATGTTGTCGGTGTAATAAACAGGGGGGTGTTCACTACCCCTGGACACGCACCGGCAAGTCGCAGCCTCCAGGCGGGAAGGACATGGCAGATGAGGAATCCACCCAAGAGTACATTCGAAGCCCGGTTCCCGGCAAGGTCTACTTGCCGGGAATGGGTCCGCGCAACGCCGGCAAGGCAGAGCTGGCAAGACAAGACTCCAGGCGGATCGACCAGAAGATCAAGTCTACTACTGCCGGCGAGATCAGGGCCGGCAAGCTCAGGACTCAACAAGACTAAAGATAAGGCCCCGGCAAGGTTCTTGCTGGGATGACCAGCTGAACCCGGCAAGGCTTGCCGGGGGACAGCTAGACTGGAGACAAGGCCCTGGCAAGGTTCTTGCCGGGATGACCAGCTGAGCCCGGCAAGGTTCCTGCCCGGCAAGGTTATGCCACTATGCTGCTGCTCCAGTGCGGCCGCCAGCATGGCACTCTGGACCCTTCTCCAGGCATGCGTGGCAGAGCACTGTGCCAAGCGGCGCTGATAGGATGGCCCCTTTTCCCATCCCCAAGAAGCTAAGGGACACCTAGACAGAGCATTTAATGCGCTTATCCTGACCCGTCAGTGATAAGCATGTAAATGTTGTAGCAGAGTACTTGCCGCGGCAAGGTACTTGCCCCGGCAAGTCATTGGCTGCGACAAGGTATTGGCTACGGCAAGATAGCAGCTGCGGCAAGGTACTTGCCCCGGCAAGTTACCTTGCGCGGCAAACTATGGGCTGCGGCAAGCTGTCAGGTGCGGCAAGGTCTTGCCGCGGCAAGCGTTACTGTACCACTGTGCTACTGTGCTGCTGCTCCAGTGCCTCTGCCAGCGTGGCGCTCTGGGTCCTTCCAAGCGTGTGTGGCAGGGCACTATGTAGACGGCGGTGCACTGTAGCTAGCGGTGCAGGAGCAGGTGGGATAGGCTTTTCCCACGTCCAAGACGTTCGGGTACACGTATCTGGACAGCAAAGGTATGGGCATTTAATGCCCTTGTCCCCTGCCGTCAGTGGTAGGTAGGACATGTCATCCTGGTAATAGTGGCCTTACTGTAGCAACTTTCCACCTCTACCTTTACTGTTTGCCACCTGTTGGTGACCCCTTTGTGCGTATAAAAGGAGGCCCATAGGCAACGTGAAAGGGGAGAGGAACGGGAAAAGGGAGAACTCCGGTATTGTACGCAGCTACTCGGTACTGTAGCGCTCCTGGAGCTAGAACAATCATACAGATAATAAACCAAAAAGCAGGAGTAGGGTTTTACGCATTCGTGCGGCCCGAACCTGGGTAAATCTCTCTCGTGCACTGTCGTGTTCTTCGCTAGATTTGCTCTTCGTGCGACCGTCTCTCCCTGCCGAACATAAAGGGGTCCTTCCCTGGGTCCCATAGGTGATCGCGGATTCGTCCCCGACATCTTTGGCGCGCCAGGTAGGGGGTGAGGGGCTGCGCGAACCTGATCTGGCGATCAGCGCGGCAGTTTCTTCATCATCTTCACCGCCATAGCGTCCAAGGAGAAGGGCCTGAACCTTCGCAAAAAGCTAAATTTTAAAGCTTTAATTACTTTCTGCTGTTAAGTCTTATCCTGGACGATATTTTTGTGCATAACCTGTGCGCGAAGGAGCGCTCCTGAAACATTCTGCGCTCCTGGTTGTTTTGGGTCCGCCCAACAATGCAGACGCAGCTGCGATTGTTTCTAAGGCGTTAAGCTCCCGAAGAGGCGGCGTTCTCGATAGGCTGCTGAACAGGACCCGATCCTAAGCGCCATCGACCGGAATGTGCGCATTCGGGGAGTATTCCGGCAAGCGTGGGGGGCTCACTGTGCAAAAATGCAGTCGTTTAAGGAGAAGGACTTAGCGAGTTTTATTCTAAGGTTCCTGCGTAAACCCGTATGCTGAGGAGCCTTCCCGGGGCTAGTCGCGCTCCTAGTTGCCTCGAGTCCGCTCGGCAACCTGAGCAGCTGCGCCAAAGCCGGGAAGGTAAACCTTTTCGGGAGGCGGCGTTCCCGGCATGCTGCTAAGGATCCGTTCCTCAAAGCGCTGCTGACTGGATCGTGCGCACCGGAAAGTGTTCCGGCAAGCAAGGGAATATTCAGCAGGAGTCAAGATTGCAGCGAATCCGACATTAACCAGAAGCTAATCAACTTGTTGTGCTCCAACGCTGTTGTGGCATTTCATGCCCAGTCAGTGTTGCAGGAACACGCATGGAAGGCGAGCTCGGGGGCTGGCAACGCCCCAGAGAGTAACCCCCTGAAGAGCCTCCCCGGCAACAAGCTTGCCGGAAGCTGGCGTTGAGAACGTCAAGGTTCTCCGCTAGAGTCAAGAGCCTCCTCGGCAAAAAGCTTGCCGGAAGCTGGCGTTGAGAATGTCAAGGTTCTCCGCCAGAGTCAAGAGCCTCCCCGGCAACAAGCTTGCCGGAAGCTGGCGTTGAGAACGTCAAGGTTCTCCGCCAGAGTCAAGAGCCTCCCCGGCAACAAGCTTGCCGGAAGCTGGCGTTGAGAACGTCAAGATTCTCCGCCAGAGTCAAGAGCCTCCCCGGCAACAAGCTTGCCGGAAGCTGGCGTTGAGAACGTCAAGATTCTCCGCCAGAGTCAAGAGCCTTCCCGGCAACCCCTTGCCGGAAGCTGGCGTTGAGAACGTCAAAGTTCTCCGCCAGAGTTAAGAGCCTCCCTTGCCGGGGGCTCCGACAACCGCTCTTTGAGCAAGAAACAAGCTCGGGGGCTAGCGGCGCCCTAGCAGAAAAAGCTAAGTTGCACAGATTTTTTGGCAATTGCATTCATTTTACTGTCCTCACTCGCTTCTTACACCTACACGCGAAGGAGCCTTCTCGGGGCTAGTTGCGCTCCTAGTCGCCTCGAGTCCGCTCGGCGATGTGAGCAGCTCCACCAGAACCGGGAAGGTAAACCTTTCCGGGAGGCGGCGTTCCCGGTGAGCTGCTAAGGACCCGATCCCCAAGCGCCGCTGCCTGGAGCGTGCGCACCGGAAAGCTTTCCAGCAAGCGTGGGTCGTCTTGATTGATTCCTCGTTCTCGTATATCAACCTGCACGCGAAAGGACCTTGCCGTGGTTAGTCCGCGCTCTGGTTTCGCCTCGAGTCTGCTCAGCAAACTTAGCAGCTGCGTTCTGGCCCGGCAAGTCGCCTTGCCGGCGGGGGCGTTTCCAGCAGGCTGCTAAAGACCCGCACCTAGCGCTCGCGGCAAGCGTGCGCACCGGCAGGGTTTCCAGACAGCGTAGGGTACAAGATACGTGCAAGGACGGAATCAATCAAGGGGGAAGCATGCATTCATTTAGCATGAAGGAATATCTCTTGTGCCATAAAGCTTGGCCTAATCAAGGTAAATTGTTTCTTTATGCGTGCCATTGCAGCAACAGGGTTGCGACCTCCAGGCAGGAGGAACGGCAGGGAACAGATCTACATGTTGCCGGTGTGCGTCGTTGGGCCTAGCCCGGACAACCACTGTGCACGCCTGTCCGGCCCAGGCCCGGGGGCTCTTGTCGGTGTAATAAACAGGGGGGTGTTCACTACCCCTGGACACGCACCGGCAAGTCGCAGCCTCCAGGCGGGAAGGACATGGCAGAGGAGGAATCCACCCAAGAGTACATTCGAAGCCCGGTTCCCGGCAAGGTCTACTTGCCGGGAATGGGTCCGTGTACTTGCCGGGAATGGGTCCGTGCAACGCCGGCAAGGCAGAGCTGGCAAGACAAGACTCCAGGCGGATCGACCAGAAGATCAAGTCTACTACTGCCAGCGAGATCAGGGCCGGCAAGCTCAGGACTCGACAAGACTAAAGATAAGGCCCCGGCAAGGTTCTTGCCGGGATGACCAGCTGAACCCGGCAAGGCTTGCCGGGGGACAGCTAGACTGGAGACAAGGCCCCGGCAAGGTTCTTGCTGGGATGACCAGCTGAGCCCGGCAAGGTTCCTGCCCGGCAAGGTTATGCCACTATGCTGCTGCTCCAGTGCGGCCGCCAGCATGGCACTCTGGACCCTTCTCCAGGCATGCGTGGCAGAGCACTGTGCCAAGCGGCGCTGATAGGATGGCCCCTTTTCCCATCCCCAAGAAGCTAAGGGACACCTAGACAGAGCATTTAATGCGCTTATCCTGACCCGTCAGTGATAAGCATGTAAATGCTGTAGCAGAGTACTTGCCGCGGCAAGGTACTTGCCCCGGCAAGTCATTGGCTGCGACAAGGTATTGGCTACGGCAAGATAGCAGCTGCGGCAAGGTACTTGCCCCGGCAAGTTACCTTGCGCGGCAAACTATGGGCTGCGGCAAGCTGTCAGGTGCAGCAAGGTCTTGCCGCGGCAAGCGTTACTGTACCACTGTGCTACTGTGCTGCTGCTCCAGTGCCTCTGCCAGCGTGGCGCTCTGGGTCCTTCCAAGCGTGTGTGGCAGGGCACTGTGTAGACGGCGGTGCACTATAGCTAGCGGTGCAGGAGCAAGTGGGATAGGCTTTTCCCACGTCCAAGACGTCCGGGTACACGTATCTAGACAGCAAAGGTATGGGCATTTAATGCCCTTGTCCCCTGCCGTCAGTGGTAGGTAGGACATGTCATCCTGGTAATAGTGGCCTTACTGTAGCAACTTTCCACCTCTACCTTTACTGTTTGCCACTTGTTGGTGACCCCTTTGTGCGTATAAAAGGAGGCCCATAGGCAACGTGAAAGGGGAGAGGAACGGGAAAAGGGAGAACTCCGGTATTGTACGCAGCTACTCGGTACTGTAGCGCTCCTGGAGCTAGAACAATCATACAGATAATAAACCAAAAAGCAGGAGTAGGGTTTTACGCATCCGTGCGGCCCGAACCTGGGTAAATCTCTCTCGTGCACTGTCATGTTCTTCGCTAGATTTGCTCTTCGTGCGACCGTCTCTCCCTGCCGAACGTAAAGGGGTCCTTCCCTGGGTCCCATAGGTGATCGCGGATTCGTCCCCGACACATGTTTGTGTCCTATAAGGTTTGTACTTGTTTGAAGCATATCAATGAAAAAGATAAACCTTGTCAGGGACTCGTGCATGTATATGGCTATGCAGAGGTGGAAAGCCTCTATATTTTAAAATAATTGAGTTTCCCCGGTAGGCTATCCTGCCGGTACCCTCTATTTGGCTGCCGGGGAGCTAAGTTTGCCGGGCACAAATTGTAATGAGGGACCAGCCCCCCTCCAATCTTTCTTCACCAAAGGCCACTGCGACCATCCTGATCGAAGCAACATTCGAGTCAAAGGATGGGAGCACCTAAGTTTCAAAAAGCGGCGAGGTTTTCTTATGCACAAGTTTTTACTTACAGAACACGTATGGATAAGAGATAGAACTTATCTATTTGGCCCGCCGAAGATCGCAGTGCTGGCTTGTCTTCTCATCTCCTCTTGGGGACTGAATCCACGGCAGGAGCCTGTAGATTATGCAGATGAAAATGATGCCAGATGCAATCTTATCTACATGCGGATGCAATGCTCATGATATTCTTATGCATGCATGCAACTTGTCGGGGGCCCCCTAGCGCTTCGTTTATTTCTCTGTTGCTCAGGGTCTGCGCCTGGCTTTGTACAAGGGGTTACATGCAACTGAGGCAAGGCCTGTACAAAAGGGTGGCTGCAGGGCAGGGCCCGACAGACGCGCCTTACGGGTAGAACTTGCGGAGATGCTCAATATTCCATGAGTTTTGCAATCGAATGCCATCTCCGGTCTCCAGACGGACTGCGCCAGGTCTGGTGACTTGTACTACCTGGTAAGGGCCCTCCCACTTCGGCGTCAACTTGTTTGTACCCTTGGCAGACTGAACGCGCCTAAGGACAAGGTCGCCTTCCTCAAAACACCGGGCATGAACCCTGTGGCTGTGATAGCGACGCAAGGCTTGCTGATAGCGTGCATCACGTGTAGCAGCCTGAAGACGGTTCTCCTCGAGTAACACAGCGTCGTCACACCGGTGCTGATCTTGTGCTACTTCATCTTAGGCAAGCACTCGAGGGGACCCGTAAATGAGTTCCGTGGGGATAATTGCTTCTGCCCCATAGACTAGGGAGAAGGGATTCTGCCCGGTAGCTCGATTTGGTGTCGTTCTGAGGGACAAAAGAACTACCGGCAGCTCATCGATCCATCGCCTACCGCGCTTCTGCAGCTTATCAAATGTTCTTGTCTTGAGTCCGCGTAGCACTTCAGTGTTCACCCTCTCAGCTTGTCCATTGCTTCTGGGATGTACAACAGAGGCAAATGAGATCTTGCTTCCGAGGGCATGAACATATTGCATGAAGGCGTGGCTCGTGAATTGGGTGCCGTTGTCAGTGATGATCCGGGCAGGAACCCTGAAGCGGCACACCAAATCTTTCAAGAACTTCATAGCTGACTGAGCAGTCACCTTTCTCACGGAAGCTACTTCCGGCCACTTTGTAAACTTGTCGATTGCAACGAACAAGATTTCAAATCCCCTGGCAGCTCGGGGGAAAGGGCCGAGGATATCGAGCCCCCAGACCGAAAACGGCCATGACAAAGGGATTGTTTGAAGAGCTTGTACATGCAGATGGATGTTCTTGGAATGGAACTGGCAGGCTTCACACTTGACCACATCTTGGAGGGCTGTGGGCCAATAGAATCGTTGCCGGAATGCTTGCCCAACTAATTCCCTTGATCCAATGTGGGAGCCGCACATGCCTTTGTGTATTTCCGCCAGCAGTTCCTTTCCTTCTTCCCGGCAGATGCACTTCAATTTCACACCATTGGGCCTTCTTCTGTATAGAGTGTCATCGACAAACTGATACATACTGGCCCTCCGGGCTACTCTTTCAGCTTCATCTTGCTCATCGGGAAGTTCTCCGGTTTTTAGGAAGTGGACTATGTGCCTTGCCCAAGTTGGAGCCTGGGGCTCGGCAACAAGGACTAACGGCACCTCCCCGCTTGCGGGGGTGTGTTCCTTGACCACGGGGACCAGTGGCCCGGTAGAAGGGTGCAGCCCGACAATTGATGGGGAGTTGTTTCCAGCAGGGTCCCTGCCAGGAGCCCCGAGAGGCTCTACCGGGAGAGGCTTGCCGGAGTCCAATTTCCTCCTCTTCCGGGACATTGTTGCCGGGGATACGGAGGGCTGAGTAAGATGGAGAACAAAAGTTCCTGGTTCCACAGGAAGCTTTTGCGCAACACACTTTGACAGATGATCAGCTATGCTGTTTTCCGCACGGGGTACATGCTCTGTTTGCAACCCGTCAGAGCGCTCCTCCAATCTCCTCACTTCCTCAACGTATGCCTCCATCAATGGACTTTGGTAATCCTTGTTGACTTGTCTCACCACAAGTTGTGAATCTCCTCGAATGATCAGCTTCTTGATTCCCAATTCGGTGGCAATCCTGAGCCCGGCAAGGAGCCCTTCATACTCTGCTGTATTGTTGGTTGCTTCCTACCGGGGAAAATGCATCTGGATGACGTACTTCAGGTGCTCCCCAGTGGGAGCAACGAGAAGCACGCCAGCCCCTGCACCTTGCAGGGAGAAAGCACCATCAAAATACATGATCCATTCTTGGGGCACTTCCTTGCCGGGAATAACTATTTCCATCACTTCCTCGTCAGGGGTTGGCGTCCATTCGGCAATAAACTCTGCCAATGCCCTGCTCTGAATTGTTGATGTGCTCTCAAACTTCATGCCAACGCTGGATAACTCCAAAGCCCACTCCACTATTCTGCTGGTAGCCTCAGGGTTTCGGAGTATCCTTTGCAATGGAAAGTGGGTGACAACCGTAATCTCATGGGCTTGGAAGTAGTGGCGCAGTTTCCTTGAGGCCATGATGAGGCAAAAAATCAACTTTTGCACGCCAGAGTACCTCGATCTAGCCCCCTGTAACAAGGAGCTGACGAAGTACACTGGGCGCTGCAGCACTTTCTTCCTTGCCGCATCCTTGGGGTCGTCCCTGCTGCCGTGCTCCTTTCTGTCCTGATCCTTATCCGGTCCTGCCGGACTTTGCTTATTCTCTGTTTCCTCTACTTCCCGCTGTGCCACTAGGGCTGCACTAACCACTTGATTGGTTGCCGCCAAGTATAGCAGCAACGGCTCTTGTGGTTTAGGAGCAACCAAAGTGGGCACAGAGGACAAGTAGGTCTTCAGATCCTGTAGTGCTGCATCTGCCTCTGGGGTCCACTTCATGGGTCCTGCCTTCTTTAAAATTTTGAAGAACGGCAGGGCGTGCTCGACAGACTTGGAGATGAATCTGCTAAGCGCGGCAACGCACCCTGTCAAACGCCTGACATCTTTAACTGTCCTGGGCACCTGGATCTGCTCGATAGCTTTGATCTTATCTGGATTGGCCTTGATCCCGCGATGGGACACAAAGAACCAAGCAGCTTGCCGGAGGGAACACCAAACACACACTTCTCCGGGTTCAGCTTCAAGTTGATCTTCTGCAGATTAGCAAATGTCTCTTCCAAATCTTGGATGAGAGTTGATTTGTCCTTGGTCTCGACCACAATATCATCCATATAAGCCTCAATATTTTGGTGCAACTGTGGTTCAAAACCAATTTGGACCGCCCTTGCAAAAGTAGACCCGACACTCTTTAACCCAAAAGGCATGCGCACAAAGCAGTACGTACCGCATGGGGTGATGAATGAGGTCTTCTCTTCGTCTTCCTTGGACATGAAGATCTAGTGATATCCAGAGTACGCGTCCAGAAAAGAGAGCAAATCACAACCTGAAGTGGAGTCCACAATCTGGTCGATGCGCGACAAGGTAAATGGATCCTTTGGGCAAGCCTTGTTGAGATCTGTGAAATCTATGCACAACCTCCATTTTCCGTTGGCCTTGCGCACAACCACTGGGTTTGCTAACCATGTTGGGTGCAGTATTCCTCTGACCAAACCAGCTGCCTCAAGTTTCTTGATCTCCTCGACAATGAATTGTGCCGTTCCATGGCCTGCTTCCGGACTTTGTGCTTGACGGGTCGGGCATGTGGGCAGACAGCAAGGTGGTGCTCGATTACCTACCTGGGAACACCGGGGATATCAGATGGTTGCCAGGCAAACACATCGATATTCGCCCGCAGGAAAGAAACGAGCGCGCTTTCCTATTTGTCATCAAGGGTGGCGCTGCTAGTGAAGGTACCATCAACGCCAGCCAGCCCTGCCGGGACCTTCTTCACATGGGGTGCAGCAACCTTGGATCTCTTACTGCTGGAACCCTCCGGCAAGTCATCAACAGGTGCAGCGCACTCTGAAGAGGTACGCTTCCCGGATTCCTTGTTGGTGTCCCTACTATCCTTCTTCTTTCCTTTGTTCTCCTTGGCGGGAACTGCTGCTGCTGCCGTGGCCTCTGCCGCGACTGCGTACCGGTACATCTTATCCACGCAAATGATTGCGTCTTTTCTCATCTGACGGAATGGAAATGACTCCCACCGGCCCTGGCATCTTCAAGGTGTTGTAGGCATAGTGGGATGCCGCCATGAACTTTGCCAGAGCTGGACGTCCAAGGATCCCATTGTACGGCAGGGGGAGGTCGACCACATCAAACACAATCTTCTCAGTCCTGTAGTTCAACTCTCCTCTGAACGTCACTGGCAACATGATCTTTCCCTTCGGATGACTCCTGCCGGGATTAACTCCTTGAAACGTGCCAGTGGCCTTAAGCTCTTCCTCTGCTATCTGAAGCTTGCTGATAACCTTTGGGGAAATCAGATTCAACCCGGCCCCGCTGTCAACCAGCATATTTGTGACTTTGAGGTTGCGAATTGTTGGAGAAACCAATAATGGAAAACACCCCACCGCAGTGGTGCTGTCAGGATGGTCCTCTTCGTCAAAGATGATGGGCGTGCATGACCATTTGAGCAGCTTCCGAGACTCTGCCACTGGCTCCACGGCATTGACTTCACGCGCCCACCGTTTAAGTTGGCGGTGAGAGGAGTGCAAAGATGCACCCCTGTCAATGCATAGGGCGTCAGTGGCCTTCTGAAATTCCTGCTCGCTGGTTTCCTCTTCATCCCCTCCATCACTCTCATCATTGCAAACCTCTTTCTCCCGGCCCCTGGCGGGCTTTCCTTGGTTCCTAAAGGCCTTGCAGGGGCGATTTGCTTCACCGCCTCGGCCCTTCCCGCCAGTGCCATTCTGACCTTTTTCCTTATCACGCTTCTCATATTCAGGCCTCTGCCTCTTGATGAGCTGCTCAACCTGATGACACTCTTGGAGATCATGGCCTTTGGTCCGATGGATCTTGCAGTACGGCCCATCGCCTTTCCCAGCCCTCTCGGCAGCCGCGGCCTCCCGGCAGTCAGCGCACACGGCAACTTCCTTGCCGGGGGCCTCGGCTGTAGCCTTCTTGCCGGTACTAAGCATGCCTAATCCTTCAACGGTCATCACTGCCTTATCCTTGCGCCTCTTGTTGCATTTCTTATTCTTCTTCTTCTGACTGGTGGACTCATCATCATCTTTTGAGTCGATGTCAACGCAATCTTCCTGCCCAAGGAGCTTTCTTCCCTCCTCCACCCGAGCGCACTTGTTCACCAAGGTGTAAAGCTCCTTCACAGTCTTGGGCAACCGCACATTCATCTTAGAACGTACCCCGCGGTTGCGCACATTGGACTGGAAGGCAGCTATCAGAGTTGCCGGGTGGTTGTTTGGGATATTTCTGTGGACTTTGCTGAATCTCTGCAAATACTTGCGGAGAGTCTCTCCTTCTTTCTGTTGGAGAATCTGCAAGTCGTTGGGCCGCCCTGGTTCTTGATGGCCGCCCGTGAAGGCGCCAATGAACTCATGGCACAGGTCAGCCCACGACGAAATAGAGTCCTCCGGCAGATGCATTAGCCAAGACCTCGCGTTGGACTTGAGTGCCAAAGGGAAGTAGTTGGCAAATACCTTCTCATCTCTTCCCCCGGCAGCTTGAACAATGATGGTGTAGATGCTCAAGAACTCTGCCGGGTTTAGCCTCCCATCGTACTTCTCGGGTATCTCTGGCTTGAACGTGCGAGCTGATGGCCAACGGACTTGCCGTAGCTCACGAGTAAAGGCATGGCACCCAACCTCGAAAGGCAGGCACCCGCCATCCTCGAGCGCAGGCTCATCGACGTCGGGGCCATCATACCCATCGGTCCGGCGGTGGTCATCGCGGCGTTGCTCGATGACGAAGCGCGCGCCTCCCCTCCGCCTGTCCTCCGGGGCTCGCCGTTGGCTTGGACGCGCTCGAGGGGCGGAAGAGGCCATCGAGATGTTGTCGGGTTCTTGGTTTGGCAACGCCCGCGCTGGCGGCCGTGGTGGGGACTGCACAGTGGGGGCAGCCCCTTCCGTACGACCAGCGGCGCGGGCAGCCGTTGTCGCTTGGGAAGGCCGTGGCGGGCCAGCTCGCTATGAGCCCCCAGCCTCAGCGAAGCCAATCAGACTCCGAATGGTGGCTCTCCATTCATCCATCTGATCGGCCACAGGTGGGAACCTCAACAGCAGCTGGGCCCGCGCCATGGCTTCCGTAGCGGTGCTTGGCATTGGAGATGATGATGTGGATCGCATCATCGCCCGGCTTCTGACGATGCCGGTGGCGTCGGTGTCGAGCCCTCGCTGTTGCGAGCCAGCCACTTGGATGGCATGGTGACGTGGTGAAGGCGCTCGAGAGCCAGTGGCTCCATTGGGCACAGTGGTCGGGTCAGCCCGCTCTGGGGGTGGTGCGCGCGCTGCGGTCACGCCCATGGCGGGGGCGGCCCCAGATCGGGTGACACCACTGCGGCTGTGCCCGTCGGCGAGGGGGAGAGGTATAGATGGAATAACCTCTTCGTCCGTACCTCGTGGAGCATGACCAGTAGGATGTTGCTTGTAACACCCCCAGTGGTTAGCCACAGTAATCCCACTTTTGATAATGCCATGTCAGCAAGTTCAACAGTGCTTAATCATCATTAGTACCATATCTCTTTTCAAATTCAAGTTCAAATGGAAATTAAACTGAAAGTGAAAATAAAAGTTGCTCAAAACCTAGAACCAAAATGTTCATCATATAGCAAATAATTCAGAGGCAAATATAAAATTGTAACCAACAGTAATGGGAGTAGTTAAGTGACCCTAAAAATCTCAAACAATGGCTAACAGCAACTTTTAATCACCTTTTATTTAATCTAACTTAAATATGAAATCATATTTTAGCCAAACCAATTTTTGGAGTTAGGGTATAATGCACTGCTAATTTTGGGCTAGGTCACTTATTTAGTAAAAATCATTTTGTGACCTAACTATTTGCAAACAGGAAAAACAGAAAAGGAAAATAAATAAAAGAAAAACAAAGTAAAAGAAAAAGCCCCCCCCCCCCAACTGGGCCGTGGCCAGCTGGACCCCCAGGCCGGCCCACCACCTCCCCCATAACCCCCCCGCTAGCCCAAACCCTAACCACCGAACACCCACTCCCCCCTCGCTCTCCTCTCCTCCCTCTCCCCCCCGATCCAGGAGGGATCGAGCCGCGCCCCGCTGCCGGACTCCGACGCCGCCGTCGCCCCTGGACCCCGTGTCCCTCCTCTCTCTCGCACGACGGCCGCTTGGGGCCGTGGCCTTGCCTCGCCGCCGGATGCGTCCTCGACGCCGCCGTCCCTTCGCACCTCGCCAGCGTCGCCTCCCCACGGGACCGCACGTCGCCGCCTCGTCCTCGTCGCCGTTCGTCGTCGCCAACCGCCTCCCCGACGAGCTCCACCGAGCCTCGCCGCCCCCTCTCCCCACGCCGCCCATGAACTCGCTCCCCTCTTCCCCCTTCTCTCTGTCGCTGCCGCCCCGCGCCCGCTCGCTCGCCCGCCTCGCACGCACGCGCGCGCCAGGGCTGCATCTCGCCCCTGCTCACCGCGGCCGTTCCCCGCGCCGCACCCCCGCACGCCCGCAGCCCCGCTCCGCCTCGCTGCGCCGCCTGCCTCGCCGTGCTGCCGCTCCTCCGCCTGCTGCCGCGCTGCTGCTGCTGCTCGCCGGCCTCCGCTGCCTGGCCTCGCCCCGCCGCCTCGCCCCTCACCGCCGGCCCGCGCCTGGGCACGCGCCTGGCTGCGCCCGGCGCCCGCTCGACCCTGGACAGCGCCGCGCCGCGCGCTCGTGCCGCTGTGGCCTCCTGGGCCACTGCCCAGTGGGGCCCGAGGCCCCTGTGTCACTGACGAACGGGGCCCACTGCCTAGAAAATAAAAATAAAAATAAAAATGAAATAATAAATAAATAAATAAATAAATTAGTGAATTAATTAAGTTAATTAATCCTGTTTAATTAATCTAATTAATTATTTAGTTTAATTAAACTATAATTAAATTAGTTAAATCCTAATTAAACTAAACAGAGAATGACAGGTGGGACCCACACGTCAGGTTGACCCAGTCAAAGCAGTGTTGACTGCTGACGTCATGATGACGTCAGCCTGCACTATTCTGGATAATGTTGATTTTATTAAATAAAAATAATTCCAGAAATTAATAAAAACTTTAGAAAATCATATAAAATAATCCGTAACTCCGATGAAAATAATTTATACATGAAAGTTGCTCAGAATTTCGAGACGAATCCGAATACGTGGTCCGTTCATCTGTCAGATGATCCTAGCTATCTGAACATGCAACTTTTTGCCAGTTTCGGATAAATGAATAGTGCATGACTTTAATAAAATAAATCCAAACAAATTCCTAAAATAACTAAATGACTTTGACACATATTCACGCAACCCTGCACTGCACGTTAGCATAGCCTGCTCCGTGTTGCTTATGTTTGCTCTATATTTATACTGTTTCCTCCCCCTCTTCTCTCTCGTTAGATCTCGACGCAGTTCCCGGTACCGACGCAGCTCCGGAGATCGAGGACACCATTGATGACCTTGCCCTTGCCGTCGAGCAACCAGGCAAGCCCCCCCCCCCTTGAGCATACCGATATCGCCCATTCTATATTCTCATGCTTGCATTAGAATTGCCACTGCTACTGCTTTACCTATTCTGATGCATAGCCTATTTATTGTAACCTGCTGTTGATGATTACCTGCATATTCTAAACTGTCTAGTATAGGCTGGGTAGAGACCTATCAGTGACCCCACTTATCCCGACTGCCCCGTTGGATTATCCGAAGACCCGATCAACGGGATTGAAGACCAGGCCCCGGCACCGCACATCACCCCCCTTAGTTGTAATGACACTGCAGCG
This sequence comes from Thinopyrum elongatum, assembly GCA_011799875.1. Classification (NCBI taxonomy): domain Eukaryota; kingdom Viridiplantae; phylum Streptophyta; class Magnoliopsida; order Poales; family Poaceae; genus Thinopyrum; species Thinopyrum elongatum. Next base: position 426,423,808 of record CM022303.1, on the reverse strand, counting down.
TTACTATCGAGTGCCGAGGGTGAAACCTCTTGTAGCACTTCTGATGTTAACTCTGTAGAGTTGCTATTCGGTCGTGGTCATCGAGGGTGATTCCTCCTTCTCCATGTCAGATACGACCCTGTCGTGCACCACCTCAAGTGTGAACCCATCAAGGGTGATGCCTCCGAGTTCACCCTGACGAATACATCGAGTGGGAATCGTAACGAGGGTGATACCTCAGATTCCCTTGATGTTATAGACACACGGATACTTGGACTGTGCTATTGTTACTTGGAAGGCGGGACGACCCTGAGGGGTACCCGCGTGCGCCTAAGTGGCGTGTGTTGTGAAGACGGGTTGCCTGTATGGTGCCCGAGTGATGAATATGAGGCGTGGCCGGGCATTCATGGCCCTTGCCGCAAGTCCTCGAGACGGGGCGATGGGGTCACATCTTTCGTGAGTCTCTGCTTGTTACCGCAAGCCCCTAGTTCACTAATGATTTGGATATTTGATCCGAGAGGGCCTCTGGCCTGATAGCACTAACCATCACGTGGGCATAGTATGGGCGTTCTGCATCGTAGCATCAGCCGAAAGCTCTGTCAGACGTCTAGTTCAGCCTGGCGGCCGGGCTGGGCCGGCACCATCCTGAGGGGTGGAGCCTGGTTCGCCCGGCACGCAACGACCCGGAGGGCGAGGGGCGATGGCCAAGACCCCCTTGCGCTTAGGATGTAGACCGACGGGGACCTCTCTGCTGAGCTGTAGGTAGGGTTGCGGTGTGTCGTTTGACCGAGGTCGGGCATGACCCAGGAAAGTGTGTCCGGCCGGCGTTAAGTGAGCGTGGTGGGTAAGTTGGTGCACTCCTGCAGGGAAGAAAACTTCTATCGATAGCCGGTCCTACGGTAAAGGACACTCGGAGTTGTATCCCGATCGATACAGCTAGAACTTGAGATGAGACCTGGATATATGGCTCTGGGATTGCTTCTCGCAGGGAGTCGAGAAGGGATCTCAGGACGAGGATGATGACTGTATGACTCTGGGATTGCTTTCTCGCAGGGAGTCGAGAAAGGATCTCTGGGTGAGGATGAGACTTATCAATACTACTACTTATACTGTGATGATCTACTCTTTTCTATTGCTGCAAGACCTCTGAAGATGCTAGTCTTTGATAGGACTAGGCCTTCTCTCTATTCTGGCATTTCTGCAGCCCAGTCCACTTATACAGCCTTCCCTTGAAAATGTTGCATATGTAGTGTAGATCCTTGCTTGCTGAGTACTTCTGAGTACTCATGGTTGCTTTGTTTTCCTTTTCTCCTCATATCAGTTTGTCGTGACCAGAGGACGGAGCCCCCTGAGACAGATGCCCCGTCGATCGACTACTACTACCACCCCAAAGATGGATGCTTCTACGAGTTGACTGACGACCAGGAGTAGGATCGGAGGGTCCTAGGCAGGAGGCTTGCGCCTTTCGATCGTAGTATTTTATTTTGCCCCGCCTTTCTAAAGGCTTCTCTGTTTCTGTTTCATATCTGTACTTAGATATCTGATGCTTCCGCTGATGCTTGTACGCAAGCTTATGTATTCTAGCCCTCGAGGCCCCTGGCTTGTAATATAAAGCTTGTATGACTTTATTTATGTTTTAGAGTTGTGTTGTGATATCTTCCGGTGAGTCCTTAGGCTTGATCGTTTGCATTTGCGTGTATGATTAGTGCACGATTAGGCCGGGGGCGTCACAAGTTGGTATTAGAGCCGACTGACTGTAGGAACCTCCCTTTCCAACTCCTTGGCCGAAGTTGAGTCTAGTGGTCCAAAACTAATTTACTAACTTGGCTGTGTGGCTTACGGGCCCACGTCGCCAATTGGGTGGTATTAGGATCTTTTATTCCTCGTCTTTACTCTGGGACTCTAACCTCTCTTCTATTCAGGTTAAAATTTTACTAACTCCAACATTAGGTTCTCATGATCACATCCACCCGGTGTTCTAAAAATTTCCCCCCTTCCTTCAAGATTGCGGGCCAGGTTCTGCTTGCAGGATCCTCTTATCGAGGGCACCCTGTGTTGTCACTTGCAGATTCCTCGCCCCAGCAGTTTTCTCCGACGTGGATGCAGCCTTTGCTATGTCTCGTTGTGTGTTTCCTTACTGTGTGCCTGCGCGCCGCCTAGTTTGTCTAGCCGCGTGCATTTCCGAACTCCTAACGCCGTTTGTGTCCAATTTCGTGCATCGTTCTGTATGTCTTTAATGACTACTAATATGCACTTAATGCTTTCCTGTTCATTTCCCGTGTTACATCATGGTTAACTCCATACACTTGCAGTTGTTATTACTAAACTGCCCCTGTTGAATTGGCAGGATGGCTGGCAATCCTCCACCTCCACCTTATATTACCGCAATGATGCAGCAGTTTGAACTGAACCGTCAGGTTATGACCGGGATATTGGCTCAGTTCCCAAATCAAAATGCTCATCAACAGCCTACCCCAATAACTCTGCCAGAATTTGTGCGCCTCAACCCGTCTGTTTTCCGCAACTCCACCAATCCTATGGATGCTGATGATTGGCTTCGTGACATCCTGTTTGAGATGGAGTCGGCTAATGTTGCTCCTGACAGTTATGTCACCTTTGCGATATTCCACCTGAAGGGCCCAGCTGCTCAATGGTGGGAAAGCCACAAGGGTATGTTGCCTGCAGAGACTGTAACCACTTGGCAGGAATTTTAGTCAGCTTTTCGTGCATGGTACATTCCTAAAGGTCTCATCGACCAGAAGAAACAGGAGTTCCGCAAACTCTCTCAGGGTAAAATGACTATGGATGATTATCAGAGGAAGTTTCTTGAATTGTCCCGCTATGCTGAAGATGACGTCTGCACTGACGCATGTAAGCAGGATAAATTCCATGAAGGACTCCGTACTGACATAAAACTCGCACTTGCAGTCCATGATTGCACAGACTTCGCAACGCTTGTCAGCAAATCTTTCCAAATTGAAACAGCTCTGACTGAATGCCAGGAGTCACTCAAGCGCACTCATGAAGCTGGCTCATCCTCGGGTCAGCCTGTTCAGAAGCGTCGAGTGTGGATTCCGCACAATGTTCATCACCGACCTGCCCTGTACCCAGGCCATCTTATGCTGCACCTCGTCTGCCTCCACCACCGAGACAACTGAACATTTCAAGTAGACAGCCCAATGTCGATGTTCCTTCCCATAATGATGGTTTATGCCGTAAGTGTGGACAGCCAGGGCATCGTGCTTTCAACTGTCCTCAGGGTCAGCCGCAGAATTCATCACGTTGTTCGGTTGACCGTAGAAAGGGCCGACGAAACCATCCTAGCAGAAATCGTAATGCCAGACCACCTGCTAGTCAACTTGTTCATGTTAACCATGTCAATACTGAAGAAGCTCGACAGGACACCAACATTGTGATGGGCACCCTTCTAGTGAATTCAATCCCAGCTTCTGTACTCTTTGATTCTGGAGCGTCACATTCCTTCATGTCCGAAAGTTTTGCGCGAAGCCATGATATACCTTTCGAGGAGATGTCCACCCCATTAGTAATCCAGTCACCCAGGGCTAATTGGCAAACTACCAGGATAAGCCACGGTAATCACATTGTGATTGGAGGATTGATGTTCCCTGTTTCTCTCATTGCTCTCAAGACCTCCAATATAGACATTATTCTGGGTATGGACTGGTTGAAGCCTTATAAAGCTTTGATTGACTGTGCCACTGAATCAGTCCGGCTCACTCACCCTTCTGGCCAGAAAGTACAATACTCAGCTTGAACAGTTCAGGACGCTGAAGCTCAGATTTATGCTCTGAATGCATTGAATGCTTCACCTCTTGAAGGCATTGAGAACATTCCAGTTGTTTGTAATTTTCAAGATGTATTTCTAGAAGAACTTCCAGGAATACCCCCTGCTAGAGCTGTCGAGTTTGTTATCGACCTGAAACCGGGCACTACTCCTATTGCGAAGCGCCCTTATAAGATGCCTCCGCACCACCTTCTTGAACTTAAGGAAGAAATCGACAAATCACTTAAGAAAGGTTTCATCCGCCCCAGTTCCTCTGCTTGGGGAGCACCTTCACTCTTTGTTAAGAAGAGGGATAGAACTAACTGATTGGTTTAGGATTATCGGCCCATTAACCAAGCAACAATTTAGAACAAATATCCGCTTCCTCGGATCAATGATTTGTATGTTCAACTTGCTGGGTCATCGGTGTTTTCTAAACTCGATTTGAGGTTGGGTTATCACCATATCCGTGTTCGTGAAGAGGATATTCCAAAGACTGCATTACCCACTATGGCTCTTATGAGTACACTGTAATGTCATTTGGCTTAACAAATGCTCCAGCCACATTCTCCCGTCTGATGAATTATATCTTCATGGATTACCTCGACAAATTCATCGTGGTTTATCTAGATGATATTCTGGTTTATTCTAAGAATAAAGAAGAACATGCTGAACACCTCCGTCTTGTACTGGAAAGGCTCCGAGAACACCAATTGTATGCCAAATATTCCAAGTGTGAATTCTGGTTGTCTGAAGTGACATATCTCGGTCATGTGATTTCCAAGGATGGAATTGCTGTTAACCCGGAACGAGTTCAGGCTATTCTCGACTGGACTCCTCTGAAGAACGTCAAGCAAGTCAGAAGTTTCCTTGGCCTTGCAAGCTATTGCCATCGATTTGTTGAGAATTTTTCTAAGATTGCTAAGCCTCTGACTGATCTGCTTCACAAGGGCGTTAAGTTTGAATGGACAGAAAAATGTCAGGAAAGTTTTCAAACACTCAAAGACAAGCTGACATCTGCCCCAGTGCTAGCTCCTCCAGATTCTCGCCAAGACTTCGTAATTTATTGTGACGCATCCTGTGAAGGATTAGGCTGTGTCCTAATGCAAGAGCGTAAAGTGATTGCTGATGGCTCTCGACAGTTGCGCCCACATGAAGAGAATTATCCGGTACATGATCTAGAACTAGCTGCTGTGATCTATGCACTGCAGTTGTGGCGACATTATCTTCTCGGTAATCGTTGCAAGATTTACATGGACCATAAAAGTTTGAAGTACTTGTTCACTCAACTATCTCTAAACCTCCGTCAGCAAAGATGGATGGAGGCCATTGCGGACTATGATTTGGGTATTTCTTATACCCCTGGCAAGGCTAACGTGATGGCTGATGCCTTAAGCCGCAAGTCCTATTGCGACAACCTCATGGTTAAGCGAGCTCAACCTCGTCTTTTTGAAGAACTGCGCAAGCTGAATCTGCGTATTGTTCCACATGGTTCTTTTAATAACCTTATGATACAACCAGATCTTGAGAAAACTGTTAAGAGTGCGCAAGCTAAAGATGCTGAAGTTGATTTGATGAAGAAAAATCTTCACCTTGAAAAGTACAGGGATTTCTCGCTGTCTGAAGATGGAACCTTGTATTTCAGAAACCGCATTGTCGTACCTCGCTTTGAACTCATGACTGACAAGGTTACGAAGGAGGCACATGATACCCCACTGTCTATTCATCCGGGTAGCACCAAGATGTATCGTGATCTCCGTCAAAGGTACTGGTGGTCTAGAATGAAGCAGGATATTGCCCGATATGTAGCTGAATGTGATGTGTGCCGTCGCGTTAAAGCAGAACATCAGAAGCCTGCTGGAATTCTGCAACCGTTACCTATTCCTTTATGGAAATGGGATAAGGTGCAAATGGATTTCATTACAGGACTTCCCAGGTCACAAAAGGGTCACGATGCTATTCTTGTTGTCATCGACCAACTCTCTAAAGTTGCACACTTTCTGCCTGTCAAAGAGACTATCACTACTAGTCAGTTAGCAGAATTATATATCTCCAGAATTGTATCACTCCACGGTATTCCGAAGGAGATCAGTTTGGACCGTGGCGGTCTTTTCACCTCAAAGTTCTGGGAAAGTTTCCAAGAAGCAATGGGAACTCATATCACCTCGAGTTCAGCTTATCACCCCCAATCCCAAGGCCAAGTTGAGCGAGTCAATCAAGTGCTTGAAGACATGCTTCGGGCTTGTGTTATTTCTTTCGGCAAAAAATGGGAAGAATCTATTACGTATGCCGAGTTCTCTTATAACAACAGCTATCAAGCCAGCTTGAAAATGGCTCCCTTCGAGGTACTTTATGGACGTAAGTGTCGAACCCCTCTGAATTGGTCAGAAACTGGGGAACGACCAATCGTGGGACCGGATATTATTCAACACGCCGAAGAACAAGTCCGTATCGTCCGTGAAAACCTCAAGGCAGCTCAGGACCGCCAGAAGAGCAACTACGATCGCAAATGATGGGGTTTGACTTATCAACCTGGTGATCAAGCTTATTTGTGAGTCACTCCTATGAAGGGCACTCACCGTTTTGGAATCAAGGGCAAGCTAGCTCCGCGCTACATTGGTCCTTTCCGCATAATTGCTAGACGTGGTCAAGTGGCGTATAAATTGGAGTTGCCGCCGCAATTCTCTCATATCCACGACGTCTTCCATGTGTCGCAACTTCGTCATTGCTTCAAGGAATCTCCGCACCGAGCAGTCGACCATGAAATGCTCGAATTGCATGATGATCTTTCATATAAGGAACATCCGATCCGCATTCTTGATGAAGCTGAATGTCGAACCCGTCAGAAGGTTACCAAGTTCTTCAAAGTGCAGTGGTCAAATCATACTGAAGATGAAGCCACTTGGGAACGTGAGGATAATCTTCGTGCGGAATACCCCGAACTTTTTCCTTCTACCTCTTAATTCTCGGGACGAGAATTCTTATTAGTGGAGGAGATTTGTAACACCCCCAGTGGTTAGCCATAGTAATCCCACTTTTGATAATGCCATGTCAGCAAGTTCAACAGTGCTTAATCATCATTAGTATCATATCTCTTTTCAAATTCAAGTTCAAATGGAAATTAAACTGAAAGTGAAAATAAAAGTTGCTCAAACCTAGAACCAAAATGTTCATCATATAGCAAAAAATTCAGAGGCAAATATAAAATTGTAACCAACAGTAATGGGAGTAGTTAAGTGACCCTAAAAATCTCAAACAGTGGCTAACAACAACTTTTAATCACCTTTTATTTAATCTAACTTAAATATGAAATCATATTTTAGCCAAACCAATTTTTGGAGTTAGGGTATAATGCACTGCTAATTTTGGGCTAGGTCACTTATTTAGTAAAAAACATTTTGTGACCTAACTATTTGCAAACAGGGAAAACAGAAAAGGAAAATAAATAAAAGAAAAACAAAGTAAAAGAAAAAGGCCCCCCCCAACTGGGCCGTGGCCCAGCTGGACCACCAGGCCGGCCCACCCACTCCCCCATAACCCCCCCGCTAGCCCAAACCCTAACCACCGACACCCCCACTCCCCCCTCGCTCTCCTCTCCTCCCTCTCCCCCCCGATCCAGGAGGGATCGAGCCGCGCCCCGCCGCCGGATTTTGACGCCGCCGTCGCCCCTGGACCCCGTGCCCCTTCTCTCTCTCGCGCGACGGCCGCTTGGGGCCGTGGCCTTGCCTCGCCGCCGGACGCGTCCTCGACGCCGCCGTCCCTTCGCACCTCGCCAGCGTCGCCTCCCCACGGGACCGCACGTCACCGCCTCGTCCTCGTCGCCGTTCGCCGTCGCCAACCGGCTCCCCGACGAGCTCCACCGAGCCTCGTCGCCCCCTCTCCCCACGCCGCCCGTGAGCTCGCTCCCCTCTTCCCCCTTCTCTCTGTCGCTGCCGCCCCGCGCCCGCTCGCTCGCCCGCCTCGCATGCACGCGCGCGCCAGGGCCGCATCTCGCCCGTGCTCACCGTGGCCGTTCCCCGCGCCGCACCCCCGCACGCCCGCAGCCCCGCTCTGCCTCGCTGCGCCGCCTGCCTCGCCGTGCTGCCGCTCCTCCGCCTGCTGTCGCGCTGCTGCTGCTGCTCGCCGGCCTCCGCTGCCTAGCCTCGCCCCGCCGCCTCGCCCCTCACCGCCGGCCCGCGCCTGGCCGCGCCCGGCGCCCGCTCGCCCCTGGACAGCGCCGCGCCGTGCGCTCGTGCCGCTGTGGCCTCCTGGGCCACTGCCCAGTGGGGCCCGAGGCCCCTGTGTCACTGACGAACGGGGCCCACTGCCCAAAAAAATAAATAAAAATGAATTAATTAATTAATTAATTAATTACTGAATTAATTAATCCTGTTTAATTAATCTAATTAATTAGTTAGTTTAATTAAACTATAATTAAATTAGTTAAATCCTAATTAAACTAAACAGAGAATGACAGGTGGGACCCACACGTCAGGTTGACCCAGTCAAAGCACTGTTGACTGCTGATGTCATGCTGACATCAGCTTGCACTATTCTGGATAATGTTGATTTTATTAAATAAAAATAATTCCAGAAATTAATAAAAACTTTAGAAAATCATATAAAATAATCCATAACTCCGATGAAAATAATTTATACATGAAAGTTGCTCAGAATTTCGAGACGAATCCGAATACGTGGTCCGTTCATCTGTCAGATGATCATTACAATCCGATCATGCAACTTTTTGCCTGTTTCGGATAAATGAATAGTGCATGACTTTATTAAAATAAATCCCAACAAATTTCTAAAATAACTAAATGACTTTGACACGTCTTCAGGCAACCTGCACTGCACGTTAGCATAGCCTGCTCCGTGTTGCTTATGTTTGCTCTATATTTATACTGTTTCCTCCCCCTCTTCTCTCTCGTTAGACCCCGACGCAGTTCCCGGTACCGACGCAGCTCCGGAGACCGAGGACACCATTGACGACCTTGCCCTTGCCGTCGAGCAACCAGGCAAGCCCCCCCTCCCTTGAGCGTACCGATATCGCCCATTCTATATTCTCATGCTTGCATTAGAATTGCCACTTCTACTGCTTTACCTATTCTGATGCATAACCTGTTTATTGTAACCTGCTGTTGATGATTACTTGCATATCCTAAACTGTCTAGTATAGGCTGGGTAGAGACCTATCAGTGACCCCACTTATCCCGACTGCCCCACTGGATTATCCGAAGACCCGATCAACGGGATTGAAGACCAGGCCCCGGCACCGCACATCACCCCCCTTAGTTGTAACGACACTGCAGCGTTACTATCGAGTGCCGAGGGTGAAACCTCTTGTAGCACTTCTGATGTTAACTCTGTAGAGTAGATATTCGGTCGTGGTCATCGAGGGTGATTCGTCCTTCTCCACGTCCGATACGACCCTGTCATGCACCACCTCAAGTGTGAACCCATCGAGGGTGATGCCTCCGAGTTCACCCTGACGAATACATCGAGTGGGAATCGTAACGAGGGTGATACCTCGGATTCCCTTGATGTTATAGACACACGGATACTTGGACTATGCTATTGTTACTTGGAAGGCGGGTCGACCCTGAGGGGTACCCGCGTGCGCCTAAGTGGCGTGTGTTGTGAAGACGGGTTGCCTGTATGGTGCCCGAGTGATGAATACGAGGCGTGGCCGGGCATTCATGGCCCTTGCCGCAAGTCCTCGAGACGGGGCGATGGGGTCACATCTTTCGTGAGTCTCTGCTCGTTACCGCAAGCCCCTAGTTCACTAACGATTTGGATATTTGATCCGAGAGGGCCTCTGGCCTGATAGCACTAACCATCACGTGGGCATAGTATGGGCGTTCTGCATCGTAGCATCAGCCGAAAGCTCTGTCAGACGTCTAGTTCAGCCTGGCGGCTGGGCTGGGCTGGCACCATCCTGAGGGGTGGAGCCTGGTTCGCCCGGCACGCAATGACCCGGAGGGCGAGGGGCGATGGCCAAGACCCCCTTGCGCTTAGGATGTAGACCGACGAGGACCTCTCTGCTGAGCTGTAGGTAGGGTTGCGGTGTGTCGTTTGACCAAGGTCGGGCATGACCCAGGAAAGTGTGTCCGGCCGAAGTTAAGCGAGCGTGGTGGGTAAGTTGGTGCACCCCTGCAGGGAAGAAAACTTCTATCGATAGCCGGTCCTACGGTAAAGGACACTCGGAGTTGTATCCTGATCGATACAGCTAGAACTTGAGATGAGACCTGGATATATGGCTCTGGGATTGCTTCTCGCAGGTAGTCGAGAAGGGATCTCAGGACGAGGATGATGACTGTATGACTCTGGGATTGCTTTCTCGCAGGATCTCTGGGTGAGGATGAGACTTATCAATACTACTACTTATATTGTGATGATCTACTCTTTTCTATTGCTGCAAGACCTCTGAAGATGCTAGTCTTCGATAGGACTAGGCCTTCTCTCTATTCTGGCATTTCTGCAGCCCAGTCCACTTATACAGCCTTCCCTTGAAAATGTTGCATATGTAGTGTAGATCCTTGCTTGCTGAGTACTTCTGAGTACTCACGGTTGCTTTGTTTTCCTTTTCTCCCCATATCAGTTTGTCGTGACCAGAGGACGGAGCCCCCTGAGACAGATGCCCCGTCGATCGACTACTACTACCACCCAGAAGATGGATGCTTCTACGAGTTGACTGACGACCAGGAGTAGGATCGGAGGGTCCCAGGCAGGAGGCTTGCGCCTTTCGATCGAGTATTTTATTTTGCCCCGCCTTTCTAAAGGCTTCTCTGTTTCTGTTTCATATCTGTACTCAGATATCTGATGCTTCCGCTGACGCCTGTTCGCAAGCTTATGTATTCTAGCCCTCGAGGCCCCTGGCTTGTAATATAAAGCTTGTATGACTTTATTTATGTTTTAGAGTTGTGTTGTGATATCTTCCCATGAGTCCTTAGGCTTGATCGTGTGCATTTGCGTGTATGATTAGTGCATGATTAGGCCGGGGGCGTCACATTGCTGATGCTGCTCTCCTCCGGTGTCTCCTGCTCCTGCTTCGGCCGCGGGGGAGGTGGTGACAACGCCGCCTGTGCCGACCGCGTCCCCCGCAGTGCCCGCATCCTCGTGTGCCTCCGCATTCCCCGTGGCATCGGCAGTCGCGGGTGGCGGATCCTTCGAGGTAGACGGGTGAGCTACAGCACCGTGTTTCTTCTTGGGCGCCATAGTCGATGGAGCCGCCGACGATGAAAATGGCGATGAAGATGACGCGCTGCCCACGCTTTCGGGTTTGCACAAGTGATCCCCCTACCTGGCGCGCCAAAGATGTCGTGGGAAACCACGGCCACCTATGGGGCCATGACCCCCTTTCTGGTTCGGCGGGAGGACGGCACATTGCACAAAGAGCGGAGGAGCGTGAGACAACACGACAGAGATCACACGGGCAGTTTTTACCCAAGTTCGGGCCGCCGCGAGGCGTAAAACCCTACTCCTGCTTTGGTGGATTGATGGTGGACTGTGGTGGAAAACGCAGCGCTCTCGCCCGGCAGGGTTGCCTCGGGACGAATGCGTGTATGAGTGTACAAGGGTATGAATCAGCCAACCTCGCGAACCCTTTCTACGGTTGCCAGGCCTCCTTTTATAGGTTAAGGGGTCACCTACAGTGGCAAATCAGTCATTATGCACTGATTAGATAGCAAATAGTGCTATCATACCTAACTCTGCAAGCTGACAGAGCACATTAAATGTGCCGCTTAATGTCACATCATAGCTTGCCTGGCAGGCCCTGCCGGGCCGTTTCGCCAGCTTGGCGCCTGCTCGCTCTACACATCACAGGACGGGTGTCGATTGTAGGTATTTTCTGTAGGAAGTGGCCGCCATGTGGCATATAGCAGCCACTTAGTCACTTTAGAGCTTGACACCGCATTGATCGACGACGTGCGTCGTGGTAAGGCGGTGCGGTGGAGTGGCTTGCCTTCGCTTGCCCCGACAGGCCTGCCGGGATGATCCGGGGGGCTCGCTTCCGGGGATAACCTTATCTTTGCCAGGCTCGCCTGCCCGGCAGGGGAGGTTTTTCCCTTAGTAGTATCTTGCCCCTCTGGCTAGTCTTGGCCACCTTGATCTGTGCTTGGATCCTTCAAGGGAATTGATCCATCATGCTTGGGTTGATCATGGTGTTGTGAACTTGTCCTTGTGCCTGTGCACAGTCTGGGCAACGGACCCAGGGTTTGTTGCACGGACAGCTTAGCGCGCCAACTTACTGTGGAAAACTGGAAAAAACTGATGTGCCGTCCCGTCCCGTCAGTGGTCCATCCCGTCCGTGCTGGGTTACACATCGGCATGACGATCAAACGAGTGCACTCGAATCATCCAGATGAGGTACTCCCTCCTTGTCAAAAATTATTCCACCACTCATCATCTACCATGGTTGGTGAGATTTTTGAATTGAGCCCTGCAAACCGGAAAGGAGGTAGTACGTGCGTGATCTGCTATTTATTCGTGTAGGATCGAGTAGGTCGGATAGTGTACGTGTAGGATCGCATTAGCTGATGAACGTTCGCTGGGAGATAAGGCATTTGCGAACGTTTTTGCTGGCAGTTTCTTCAGATTCGCATGGCATTTTCTTCAGAACAGCTTGTCAGTTTCTTCAGAGGTAGGCATTTTTATTCAAAAAAACTGCCACCTTTGGATCTTGCGTCGCAACTAAAACTGCCAGGAGCGTATTAGTAGGCTAGATAGTGATTGATCAGTAACTTGTAAACACTGAGCGAACAGAAATAAGGAACTGCTAGTAACTTGTAAACACTGAGAACACAGAAATAAGGGTCATGCTGTGCACAGTAGTAAGAGCCGATCCGTTTGAAATGTTCACACGAGACTCACAGGCCTGGCATTGTAATATGTTCACATTAGTAGCCCAAATTCACAACCAACTAGTAACATGTTAATGCATCTCAATGATTCACAGAGCATATACAAATATGTAGCTCCAAAAGCAAAGATCTAGAAAAAACATCTGTTCTTCCTACTAACATGGATGCTTCTCTGGGCCAACATTCAGTACAAAGTGAAAGACAAATTTGTTTGTGAAGTCTACAATTCCTCTTGCAAACGTAAGTGGTTTCACCAACAGCTGGAACCATGAGAATGAACCACACATGATGGAGGAACATCCACTGCAATATGATTTGGTCTTCTCTCAATCACATGACGAGACTATTTTTGGAATAGAAACTTTAACTTAGGCAAAATGATGCCCATTGTATAATCAGTCCAAAGCAATGAAGCACCTAGTGTTGGCCAATAAATAGTGGAGTACTACTTTTGTACAGTCCATGAAGTGACTATCCAATCTTTCTGTGTCTATTTTCAAATGGCATTGCATGCAATGACTATACTATTCTCTTGTGCAGTTCCACCAAAATTGCGGTCACTTTGTTTGTTTGCCAAATAGCAATGGGTAGACATCTGTCTGCACAAATATCAAGCAGCTAGTAAACATATACCCCACCTTGTATTTTCGGTTTAAACACGTCTCTTCCGCTTAGCATCTGTCATGTTTTGCACTGGACAATTTGATACTGTCATGTTTTGCCCTGGACAATTTCGTACTAAAATGATTTGCTGGTACAGAGCAGAAATATAGCGCCTATTCTTCATCAGACCAAGGATATCCATGTTCGCAGTGATGGAAGAGGTGAAATTGATACAACCGAAATTGAGCATCCAATCATTGAATCATGTCCTGCACCTCCAAGGTAGGTCCACCCTACCAATAAATTCACATGCAAACCACTAATATTACTATCTAATGACAGTACAAAAAGAGTAGCAAGATAGTAGCAAACCATGTACCTTCGTAATGAACAGCTCATAGTGCCACCAATTGGATATAAAGGTTTGGAAGAAAACATGCTCCTAATGTTGAACCATTTGGACTTTTTGTGCAGTTCCACTAAAATCGAGCATCCCTGTTTGCATAGATATTGAAAGTGTGATTACTATAAAAGTGGCACTAGTTGAAGCATAGACTCACAAATATAAGCATTCCAATTTCTTAATGGGAAAAGGTAGCAAGACTGTTTCTAACCACCTGTTTGAAGGAATAAATAAGGCAACAGCAGCTGATGTCAGGAAGGCATACATAGTATTTTCTTAAAAACTGAACCATTCCTGACCTTTCCTCTTCTTTTAAGCATATTTTGTGCAGTTCAACTAAAATAAAATGCCATCACCACCTTGACAATCCAGTGACACTGTACAAAAAGAAATGACTTAACATTACATCATGATGTCAAGTATGTAATCGACAGGCATTAGAGACAAACATACAGACCTCCTCCGATAACATCATGAACATTAATTTTAACAAAGGTGTGACTAGCTTTACCGGGATAATTTGAGTGAACTCTACACCCTCTATTCCTTAATATAAGACGTTTTCGCAGTTCAATTTAAAGTACCCAAATGTCTAGTATTTAGAAAAATAGGTAGTAGTTTTCTTGAGCACATATCTGGGAAAGCTTGCCACACTTTATATATGTCCATACGCTAATGCAACACCATTCGAATAGTACAAATATAGACTAATCCAGTGGCTAGTGCAACAGTAGAGTAGTTTTTTTATTACGGGGTACAGTACAATGGTTTTACTGAACAGATTTCCATAAGCTAGCACTGGAAGATTTCTATAAGCATTAACAATACAAAATGTAAAGGTAACAAGTTTCAGCATTGGTATACTAGCTGTGCAACAGCATTAAACCAAATACAAAAGTCTGAAGGTAACTAGCATTATTAACTAATGATAGTATAAAAAAAATGCAAACCATGTACCTTCAAGGTAAATATCATTTCGAACTTGAGGGGACTTGAAAAATTGCTATCCCAATCTTGATAATCGATCAAACATAAAAACTTGATCGAACGGATCAAGAGAATAGTCGGAGGAGGAGGTGCCCACTCTTGACCTTTCCTCTTCTCTTCGTAATTTTTTGTGCAGTTTAACCAAAATAAAATGACATTAGCGCCTTGGCATTTTGGTGACACTGTACAAAAAAATTTGACTTGTCTCATGAAAGTGAGGTATGTAATCTATAAGCATTAACAGCCCAAAAATCTGAAGGTAGTAACAAGTTTCATCGTTGGTATACTGGCTGTGCAACAGCATTAGAATGCCTTAGCTGAAAAATCTTTAATACATCCACAATCAACAGCTAACCCTGAAATAATCCAGTGACATTAAATGGCATCGCTTAAATTTATCGGTGGCATTAGACTGAGTGCGGCATTAGTTAAATGTGGCATCACTTTAGCAATAGCATTGCTTGACTTTACCGCTGGCGTTATACTAACAGCAAAAAAGTGGCAATAAGAACATGGGAGGCCCATTCGGACAGTGGGCGCACCAGTACGATGTACCTCCACGAACGCATAGAGTGGTGCCCAGAGCAACAAATATCCAGGCAGCATATGTGGATTACGTCCCATTTTTGTTCTCTTTAGCCACCTTTTTCCTATGTGAGGACAACAAACCGATCGACCTGGTCATTCTCTATTGCATTGTCATGCCTTTCTACCCTTTTTCACCCTTTTTCAACCAAGAGACACGAGACTCGTTCCTTAGCTACTGATTTCCCCCTTTTCAACCTAGATGCGGGTTCGATGCCTCGTCTCTTCGACAGTACTTTCTCCCTTTCTTTCCTTATTCAATCCAGACATGGATTAGTCTGCATGAAGTAGGGTTTCCTTTAATAGTACAAATTAATTTTTTCGTCTGCGTGACTAGCAGAGCAGAGGATAGCAAATTGGAAAGAAGGTGGAGTGGAAAAAGATCCACATGCAGCGATGTGGCAATAGAACAAGGGTATGGTTCGAAAGGAGGTAGCATACCTGAGGGTCGGCGGGTAGTGGCTTCGCTCATGGTCGTCGTCCTCCGCACACACTACGGCAGCGAGCTTGGGGACGGAGGCCATCCCGCACAGGCGCTAGGTCTGAGAGGACGGCCTTGTCATCAGTGCGTGACCTCGCTCGCCGACGACGAGTGCGTCAACGCTGCACATCCTTTTCTTCCCCGGCAGATCTGTGACCACCGGTGAGGAGGGAGAGAGAGGCCATCTTTTTTAGATCTGGAGAGAGTGTGATAGTGTGAGAAGCAAGTGGGCAGCCCTTAGCAAGCAAGCACTGAAGCTCCAGCCTATATATCTTTTTTGATACTAGTACTAGAGGTGGAGTAGTGGTAGAGTAGTTTATATTTTCTCTGCATACAGTACCAGTTAGTCGTGCTTCAAAACTGAACGGCACGCCATTAAGAAAATAAAGTCGAGAAATAATGCGGCACCTCGGACCAACGCGGCTAGATCGCATTTTGCACGAGAAATGACACACCATGTTTCGTTGACATGTGGTCCCGTTCCAACATGTCAGTGAGACGACGGCGAGTCCTTTTGTACAATTTCCGAGCAGACGTCTATGTAGGCCGGGGCGCCTCTTCCTGTACCGTGGCAACCGTCCACCGCCTCTTCGCCTTCCCCTCTCGATTTGGAACTGCTATCGCACGCTCTTCCTCCCTCCTCCATTTGCCTTCACCCTTCCTTCTGCCATTGTTCGATCGTCTTCTCCATGGAGGGAATAGGCCGGAAACGACCCCGTTATTCTTGCCCCGATCTGAAAGATGACGTGGTGGAGGAACTCATTGATCGGTGCGATGTCATCACCTCGGCTAGCATGGCAGGTTCGTTCAAGACCATTCTCGACTCAACTAATAACATCATTACAAAGAACCCAAGGGTCCAGGAGCGGTTTGATCTCCCCTATCGTCTTCGCCATGACCCTGCTCGCTGGCGCGTGGACGACAGAAGCCTCGCCTTGTGCAAGTTGATGCCGCTTGATAATGATACATGTGATGTTAAGATGCCATCGCTTAAGGGTAAGGCCTGGGCAGGCGCAAATGGAGATTGGGTTGTTTATATTGGGTACAACTGCGAGTGGGAACTTGTGAATGTGTACACTCGTCAGTGGATTCCACTTCCAAAATCTCAGAGTGCCCTGAGGTTGAGCACACAGATGATCAACGTACGTTCAAATACGATCATGGTGACTGTCGTCTACGGAAGATAGCAATTTGTCGAGTTCCCAACCGCTCTTGGGATTACATGAACTATGAATTTGTTGCTACCTTCGACAAGCTTGTTGCCGTCCTTACTTCCACGCCTCGATGGATATTGCTCAAAAATCAATTTCCGTACATGGATGAGTACTGTGATGCAATTCAATACGAGCGTCTTGTGTTTGCTACCACCACTCATGGCACTGTTTTTGCATGGAATCCTTATGGTTTTGGTACATTTGCCTTCCACCGTAATTATAATTGTTTCATCCACATGCATGCGGGTTAGCTAGTTTGCCTTTACTAATTAACCTTCTTGTGTTTCCAAGGTCCTGTGAACATTCCACCACCTATACTTGAAAATTTTTATAACCAAGGGGGAGATGACGATGGTGATGATCACGAGCAGGACCTATATACTCAGTGGCGCCTGGCAACTTATTTCGATGGATCACCTCTTCTTGTCTATATACAGCGCACTGCTGATGTTACTACTAAGGAAGCAGGTGTTGTCTCCCATGGTCGCACTCTCCGGACCTATTCCAACATCCGTTGCAGGGTATTCGGGATGGATACTAGTGTGCTAGCTCCAACACCTTCTCCCTGGTTCAGTATTGATAGTCTTGGAGAAAACTCGCTCTTCCTTGGACAAAACTATCCAATGATGGTGAAAGGCGATCCAGCTGCTGTTGACACAACATTACTACCATTTATGAGAAGCAACTGTATCTATACCTCGGACATTGCTATGGTTCCCTACCCTGGCTATCACAATATGCATCCTGATATAGGCCGCTTCAGCCTGAATGATCAGTCCCGCGTTGGTCTCGATATTGACAATAGTTGGCCCTTCCCAGAGGCTTATCTATGGTTCAAAGCAAGCGTTTCCAACGCCGATGATTGGTTGAGCTCAAGTTCGTTTCATTGCTTGTTATTTGTTGTGTGATGAAAACTTTAGTATTTACTAGAATGTTTTGTTGGAAATAATCTATAATCCAACATGTATCCTCGTTGTCGTTGTGTGTTGATGACTTGTTGTATGTAATGAATGGTACATTTGCATATGCATGTCATAAACTGAATTTATGAATGGTTTTCGAGTCACTTCTTGGAGTGTGAGTACCGTAGTAGTATAGCCAGCATCCGGTTATATGAAGTTGCCACATCACATAGAGCCAACCTAATATTGGAGTATGCTAGCACAATAGTTAGTTCTAGTTAGATCAACTAGAGCTAGGTGTCGCACGGAGGCCGAGAAATATGGTGATAGCGTGACTGCGTGAGGTGGGCTTGTACGTAGTATGATGTAGGCACAGGGCTTGCCGTGTTTCCTACTCCTCCTGTCTAAAGGTGGAGAAGATTTGGTTGAGTTCTTCCTCCTTTTGCCAACACGTGGGACATCCAGCATCCAGGTCATGTCATGCAAGAAAATGAAATGCTAGTTGAAGCCACGTGATGTGCATCTTGGGTTAAACTGTAAATAGAGGAGTTACTCTTGATTAACTCCAAAAGCGGCCACCGAAGATCTTTATTGGATTTGTTTTTCATCACCAGCACGTCAAGGTGAAAGATGTGCAGGTTCAGTGGGTCGTCTTGCGTTTTCACTGACATGTGGGACCGCATGTGAGCAAACAGACGATGGGCTCCGCGCGTCTGCTGGCTGGCTGAGAAGAGAGAGAGAGAGAGGAGGGCTGAGCACGGAGTCCAGGAAATTTCTCGACAATGTGATTAGTACTAGTGGTGTACCGTACTCCTGGAGAGATAATGTGTTCGCTCTACGTAACCAGCACCTCGATATAGTGGGGTGGCATGGGCCATAACTAGCATTCACGTCTAGCAGTACGGCACACGCCACCCACACGAGTCCCATCTGACACCAATTTTCTTGGTGTCTGTGCTACAACCATCTCTTCTCCCTCCTGTTTTCTCAGCCATCACGCGGTGGGCGGGGTGGGGGTTTGCCGATAGTCGGTTTGCTCAACTGCGGTCCCACTTGTAAGTGAAAATGCAACACAACACGCATTCTCCCTTGAGCGGCGTGCCGGACCAACTATGTGGGGGTGCGACGCGAACATGGTAGGCTATTCCTTTTGAATTTGTAACTTGTAAAATTTGGTTCTGCTCCATGGCGTGACCGATAGATAGAAATAACGATTTTCCCTAGAGTAATGAGAAGTTTGGTTCTGGCGCGGTTCATGCATGGAGTACGTAAAAAAATTATGAAGTTGATGAGAAAGGTAAGATAATTACTAGTACAATATACTACTACATGGAATTGACGGAAAGATAAAGATACATACGGATCCATTAACGACATCCTCACGCCCTAGTGCGCCGGGTCACCAACCGACGTGTGAGGAGCAGCGGCATTGGCGGCGAGCTCAACGTGCTTCTGAACAATGCCGTCCAAGGTAGCCCTATAGTCCAAGAAGGCCAGCGTCCTATCGTCCTCCTCTTGCACGTAGTAGTCCTTGTGGACGATTTGCGCGTAGATGTGGGTGATTATGTCGATGGTGTCTTGCTGCACCAGGCGCTGCACGACGAGCGCGACCTCGAGGTGTACATTCTCCGGCGCGACGGCGGGCAGTCACAGGGCCACCAGTGCATCGAAGAGGTTGTCACCATAGAGGCTGTTGAGGGTGGCGGGCATCACAGAGCCTGGGCGTGTGGGCTGGAGGCGTACGTCAAGGTCGTCCGCGGGCTTCTTGATGACGGTGAACTTATCGAGGAAGCCGGTGAGGACCTCGTCGAACAAGGAGATGAATCTGTCGCCCAAGAGGCCTCTCGCCCTGGCGGCCTCAAGCACGACCTGGAGACGTTCCTCGGTGCCGGGCCGCAGGCCGATGTCGTGGACCATCTGGCACAGCCGGCTGATGCTCGCGCTCATCGCCTCCATTGGTCTAGCTTCTAGTCAACTGATATTGCGATTGGCGTGATCACTCTTGCCCTTGGTTAGGGTGCGTAGGTGCGTAGGATTTCATAGATTGGACCGGCGGGGAGCCTTTATATGAGAAGTGCAGACTGTGTTGCATTCACGTGTGTGTTGGCCATCTACTCCTCGGCCCTCCCTCCGTGCCGGTGCAGTATAGTCATCTCACCGAGACCAAGTTGGGGCAAAACGAGAGAACTTTGATGTTTACTGGTTTATTGGTCCCCTTTGCATTTTGCGCCAAGTTTTGACCTTTGATTTAACTAATAAAATGTAACAAAAAATAATATCATTGGAAACTATGTTCAAATACAAATCCAATGATACAATTTTTGGTGACATGCATTATTATTATTTTAGTTAAATCTATGGTCAAAATTTGGCACAAAATACTGAGGGGACCAATAAACCAGGACGGAGGTAGGAGTAGTATTTTGTAATTAATGTCATTGCATAAAGAGAATTGAGCACTGCATGTTGTGCTAAGTAGTCTCAAGTCATTGAATGCATACGCACTCCACGTCTCCTATTGGGTGATTTCTTTTTTCATGGCAAAAAATAGGGAACGAGGTGGGTAGTTAATGCACCGCGCCTAAAAGTTTTGGGATTATTTGGTTTTCGTAATGTGACTAATGCACCAGTACGGAGGGAGTACAATAGTAGTCTTTGATTGCAATTTTTTGTTGGTAGCTTACCAAGCTGAGCGCTCGGTGAGTACAATAGTAGTCTGATTGATGAGACTTCAGATTTGAGCCATCTACCGGAAGGGAGAGTGTATATTATCATCGGGAACTACGTTCAAAACCGAATAAAACAATACTCCATGTATTTATTTACAGAGGGAGTAGTATATTTTTTGTGACATGCATTACTAGATATTGCTAGTCAAATACTAAATCCAGACGGACGTCGTAGTAGTACTAAATCCAGACGGTGGTGCTAGACTAGTAGTAGTATACTACCAATGTAGTACTAGTACTGTACTACCCGTTGGTCAAATTACTCCTCACAGTGAAGTGACAAGACCCTGCGCCGGAGATGACACCTGAGTGTAGGCGCCGTGTTCGGCATACCAAAGTCAGCCTCACCGTGTGCAGTCACTATCATCATGGCTGTAGAGCTAGCCTGCTTACAACTAGCCATGTTCGACATAATTTCCCGTGCGTTGCCATGAGTATCTCTACTCTTTTCTTATACGAGTAAGATGCCCGTGCATTGCACGGAACACCAAGATTGGGGGTGGACGGCACCGGCAGCGGCCATCGTGCCAGATTTTTCCATGGCCTTCTAGATGTGGTGGGGAGGAGATAAGGCTGATTGTGAGAGACAAGGATTTGTTTGTAAATAGGGAACAAGTGCGGGCATCTTTTTGCAAAACTGCAGAAGTTTGCTTTGTATGCGTCAGATCTAGATCCGACGGCTATTGGTGAAAGATAGCAGGCACACCATCATCACCAACTCAGGACCTCTTTGATTCGCAGGATTTTGAAAATGCAGGAATAGGACACGGCAATATTACAAGTTTCAAACTGATATTGCAAATGTTAGGAGTAAGGCTGCACCTACGAAGAGGGAATTATTAGGAAGTTTACGTAAGAACTTTCGTTACTTTAGGTGGATGCAGCATTATCGTACAAACTAAAATCCACCGCCCTGACAAGTCACTAATGGGCAAATAAATTTTTGAGTCTCTGGCGACTTGATGTTTGAAAAACAAATTCAGCTTCTGCGGAGACTTTGTCATTTAGGCTTAGACGCTTGGGGTGATCAGCACGCCATTCATTGTTGCGCCAGAGAACGCCAAACCTCATTACCTTGAGCACACTTGCCTCCAGAACAAAGAACCTGGCCAATTTAATCTCAGATGTGCTGCCTCGGTAGTCGATCAAATCAATTTCTATAAGATGGAGATCAAGGCATTCGATGAGATTGTTATAGTGCAGCACATTTTTCACTTTCGGGTCTTTTTTTATCTACAAAAGAAGAGAACATATTAGAGCAGCTGGCTGTATAAGATTGCCATGTCATCAAGAGGTACCAATATCATTCGCTCATACGATAAGGTTGGCTGGCTAGTGATATTTTTTCACTCTCTCTCTCTCTCTCTCTCTCTCTCTCTCTCTTTCCTCTCATTTACCTAGGAGCACGTGAAGAGCTTGGGCATTTGTTGCCTTCCACTATGTGGCCGATGCCATATTTCTCAAGAGTATGCCACATAATACGCATTGATGTCAAATCAAAAGATTTTGGCACCGCTCTAGCGATGTGAGAGAGTTGGTACCGCTGTGCACACAGACCCACATGTATAAACAAATCAATCAAACCAACTACACCAGCCTCTCACTCTCCCAAACAAGTGTTTTTTATTGCCTCAGTCCTCTCCCTCTCCCACGCAAGTGTTTTTTCATTGCGTGAGTTAATTTGGCACCGGAGCAAAGTAGGTGATCCAGATTGGGGCACCAGGTGAGCAATGGAGGGGCATCGATTCCAAATGCATCACAAGTGAATTTGGCACGTGTTTTGGCCTACATAGTGGAGGGCCGTTATAGCCCACTTTTGTACTACCTCATATTTAGTGTAAAATTTTGACCATAGATTTACCTAAGAAAATGCCAATGCATGTCACAAAAAATTATACCATTTGAAATTATGTTCAAATACGAATCCAACGATATAATTTTTAGTGACATGCATTAACATTTTGTCAGTTAAATCTATGGTCAAATTTTGATACTACAAAATAGGAAGAGTAAACCAGGAAGGAGGTAGTACTTGCTCTTAGGGTAACCATAGAGTTACTAGTCTAAGTTACTTGCCACTATGACTAGCCTAGGCTACTAGTAGTACAACAAAAAAACGATGTAGGTGATCACATGAGAAAAAAAATACTAAATACATTTCTTTCGGTGCAGTGCGTAGATACAGTTTTGAACACTACACTTGTCATCGTAATTTGGGAAAATTACGAAAAAATTGAGCTACGTTGTGATTACCATTTACTAATAGGAAAGAAGTTTCACCTCGATGAGTAGCTTCTTCGTGCATGGAAAGCATGTAAGGAATCCAACAACTTGATCCAGATTGGGGCCGATAGATTTTATTGCCAAGATCTTCACTATGCACACAGACTGGGTCAAGCTTGTGGGAGTCATTTTCTGGATGACAGTCGTAAATACATCAAGAAGAAATTTAAAAATGTGAATTTCAAGAAGACGGAGAAGAAGATGAGTGTTGTACCTGAATGATTACGGATCCAATAAAGAGTTCAGAGAATTTGGCAGATGAGTACACCAACGCTGTCAATTTCGGCGCGTCAATGACCTTGATTTTTGTTGGACCTTCTAGATCAGATACAAGCAATCTCTAAAGGAAAGGCGCATTCTCAATGACCATAACATGGAACAGCTGGAGTGATCTCTTCCCAATTGATGTCTTGTTGCGGGGACAGCAAGACACATAAATCCATTGGAGATTCGTCGAGGCGATGTGGAGGCTAATGAACCCGTGGGTCTGCCGAAGACGAAGGTACTCGAGCGCAGTACAGCTGTGGAGCAGGTGCTCCATAGCCTTCTTCGAGATGCCAACGTCGAAGAGGTCGAGCTGCTTGAGTTGAGGGAGAAGACGGGCGGGCGGCATTAACCTGGGGAAAATAGCAGGAGCTGAAGCTGGCGCGGCGCAGCGTTGGCGTGAGGCGGAGCGCGGACGGCGACAGAGAGCGACATCATCTAGCTTCAAACCTGAGCTCCTCGAGCTGATCTAGGGCGGGGGATAAGAACCACTCGTCGAACTTGGCTTGGTCCTTGCAGTTGGTACTGAACATGCGGATGTCAAGGCGTCTGGCTAGCCCAGGGTGCGATGAAAGGATCTTGGAGATTGCGGCCATGCGTTTGCAATCCCCGTCGCAGAGGCAGCTGTCGATGGTGACATTGAGGGGGACGTGGCGCCAGAGGGGGCGCCACCACCGGGAGAGCAGGGTGGACCGCACGACAGATTTGGTGGGGAGGAGGCCGATGATGACGAGCAGCATGTCATCGGGGAGGCTGCTGATGAAGGCCAGGCTCGCCGGATGCGGTTTTGGCTCTAGCTGCCTCCGCTTGTTGGCTGCCTCGCTGTCCATCTCAGCCGGCGGCGACGCCGGTGTACACATGTGCTGGTGTGTATTGTGTGCTGGGTGTGCGCGAGTGCGTCCTTCTGTGCATGCCGCCGCGCAGTGGTGAAGTGTGCGTGAGTGCGTCCTTCACGCGGAATAAGTGTGCCCTCAATTTACTAGCGTGCGGGGTGCTACCTCGAGTGGTTTCAACTTTGTTTCAGATGGGCCTCTAGTTTACTTATTTTTACCCACTTCCACATGGGCCAGCACACGAAGATAGAGAACACGAGCTGACAAGGCAGCATGTGGACTGGTTGACCGGTCAACTAAACAATATACGGAGCTATACGCTGACACAGTGACTGTATAATCCCTCGGTATAGAGAGTTCGAGTGAGAGGGGAGGCCCGTGAGAGATAGTAGAGAGAGAGAAAGAGCTACTCCCTCCGTTCGATAATGTAGTGCCTATTTTTTTTTAAAGTCAAACTTTTGAAACTTTGACCAAGTTTATAAAGAAATTACTTATATCTACAATACAAAAGATAAATGATAGTATGAAGTAAGTACATGTTGTGATGAATCTAATGATCGTTCCAGATGTAAATGTTTTTCTCCACATATACCTGGTCAAAATTTTCTGAGGTTTGACTTTTCAAAACATCCATATGCTTATGGACGTGCGGGAGTACCTAACTAGAGAGAGAGTGTGTGTGAAATAGAAAGAGTAAGTGAAAAAAGTGTGTGTGCGTGTGTGAAAGAGACATGGACAACACACGATAAAGTAGAGAAAAAGCGTGTGTGTCTTATGCAAACATATCACACATGCATCTTCGACAGTGGAAGCGAGGTGAGGAGATAGTGTGTGGTTGTTTGCAACTGAGAGAGAAAGACCCCTAGCACGTGGCCAAGAGAGGTCTGACAAACAAGGGAGAGGGGTCGAGAGAGACGTATGGAGAAAATGCAGACATGGGGAGGAGAGAGTGTATGTTTGTGACAGAGAGATCCCCTGGAGATCGTGATGGGACTACATGGGTGGGAGATCAAGTGACAAGGTGTGTGCGCGATAGAAGATACCCCGAGAGATATCGAGATAGACGTATGGATGGAAGGAGACAATACGTGTGTTCCTGATGGCTAGTGAGAGATAGTCATACTTAGGGGGGGAGTGCGTGCGCCTATGATGGAGTGAGGGATTATGGTACTTAGGGGGGGTGCGTGTCACATAGAGAGAGAACAAGGGCGGAGAGTGTTAGATGGGTCTATGTAGCACGAGCGAGATATTTGTATGTGTGAACCAGGGAGATATAAAGTTTGAGAGAGATAGAGGAGCCCCGATACGGCTGAGTGGTGCGTCAGATAGCTGAGAGGGGGAAAGAGATATTCCATCCGCTCGATAATGCTGTGCATATAATTTTTTAGAAGTCGAACTTTGGAAACTTTGACTAGGTTTACGCAAATATTGTTTATATCTACAATACCAAAGATACATCATACGAAACTACATCTCATGATGAATCTAATGATATATGTTTGCCGTTCTAGATGTAAATGTTTTTCTCCACGTACATGGTCAAACTTTGTGATGTTTGACTTTTCAATAAATCTATATGCTATGGACCGAAGAGAATGCCTAAGTCGAGAGAGATCAAGTGCGTGTGAAGGAGAATGAGTGAGTGTGCAAAAAGAGTGTGTGTGTGTGAAAGAGAAAGGGACAACAAACGATAAATTAGAGAGAGAGAGAGAGTGTGTTCGTTTCTTATGCAAACATATCGCACATGCATCTCCGAGATAGAAAAGCGAGGTGAGGAGATACACGAAGATAGCTAGTGCGTGATTGTTTGCAACGGAGAGAGAAACCCCTATAGCACATGTCCAATAGAGGTCTGGCCAACAAGGGACAAAGGTCGAGAGGGACGCATGGAGAAGATGGACGCATGGGGAGGGAGAGAGGGTGTGTTTGTGATAGAGAGATCCCCTCGAGATCGTGAGGGGACTATATGGGTGGGAGATCGAGTGACGAGGTGCGTGTGCGATAGAAAGATGCCCCAAGAGAAATCGAGATAGGCCATGCACATGTTTGTGATGGAGACTAAGAATTAGCTATTAATATACATATAGGGGGGACTGTGTGTGCCTACAATTGAGTGAGAGACCATCATACTTGGCTAGGCGTGAGATTGTGTGTGTGTGCGTGTGAGATGGAGAGAGAACGAGGGAGAGAGAGAGAGAGTTTTAGATGGGTCTATCGAGTGCGAGTGAGATATGCATATGTATGTGTGACCCAGGGAGATGGAGAGTTTGAGAGAGAGAGGGAAGAGCTCCGAGATGGCAGAGTGGTGCATGAGAGAGTTACGGGCAACGAGCCAGGGAATTTGTGTGCGTACGATGAGTGCACCCAAGATATTTAGCTTGGACTAGAGAATCATGCATAGTGTGCGAGAGAGACCTATACATGGAGTGTGCATGCGAACTAGAAAGACCCCCCCACACACACACAAAGAGAGAGAGATAGTGAGAGAGGGAGAGGGACCAACAAGGTTTGTGTTTGGATGCGTGCGATAGAATTGAAGATTGTCGGCGAGAGAGAGAGAGCAGGAGTCCGGGAGAGGGGGGGTCGCGTTTTATGCATCAAAGACTGATATAAACCATGTTTCAATATAAACTTGCATTCAAATATTTAAATTGGAGAACATGTTGTCTGCAATCCACACATGAACGGAGATATGCGTATCAAACAAGTTCATTAATTTGACTTTCAACATGTTCATGGAGTACTATAATACTGTGCAACATGCTACTCGATTGAGGTGTTCAATTTTGGATTTAGTTCACTATTTTGACCTGGTGAACGAGCTATTTCATTGAATCGAGATATTTCATTTTGGGTTTGATTCCCGTTTTTGAGTGGGTCAACTATTTGTCATATAGTAAATCGTTAGCAACGAGCATGTAAAAACACATAGTCCCGAGCATCATCTCTCCATCTAAAAAAGAAGTGGCAAGCTAATATTTCAAAATTTAATTCGAATCGACTTGGTAAGGTAGACGTGGATGCTCATTCTCCCAAAATTTGAATGAACCGCTAAACACCCTCTGCTCGGTGGAATTCGCCCGAGCAAATAAATGGGAGACGCGAAATTACCGGCCTATGTGGGACACGCATCAATTGGCCCGTTGTACATCGAGGGTAGGTTCGTAACTTCATCCAAGCGTGCCTTCTCCTTGGCCGAAATGACATGTGCCGAATAATTCATAAACCATGGGCGGCAAAACACCCTCTCCTCGCCCGAAATAGCCCGCGCCGACTATTTCAAAACACACCCTCATCGCCCAAAATCGCTCTCGCCCACTATTTCAAAACACGCCCTCCTCGCCCGAAATCGCTCGCGCCCACTATTTGGGAGAAGCAAAGTTACTCTACTATCCCCGACCCTCAGTACACAGAACCAAGCCCAGAAGCCTAAAGGCAGGGGTAGAACTGTAACTCCCTCCCACATTTCAAACAAATGCGTCCGTAAGACATGGTTCCCCCTTCCAATTCCCCATTCATACCTCGTGGGCGCCAAATCACCTTCTCCCCGGAAGCTTCCTTCTTCCCAGCCGCGAAACCTCAGCCCCTCCTCCATGGCGCCCCCACCGCACCAAATTCACCGCCGCCCTCCTCCCCAATGCCGGAGACGCTGTCCGTTTGCTGTCGTGCACTGGGCCGTGTGCCTCTTACTCCGTGCTGCCGGAGCTGCCTCGACGACGGCCGCGTGAACCGTACCCGAGCCGATTCACCCCCGCCGTTGGGCACGTCACCGGAGCGGCTCCAACTTCGGATGCGTCCAGGGCCCCAGCGCTGCTTCCCCGTAGCCGTCGACTGTCGCGACATCTCTGCTTTCCTACCGCCGGTAGCCACCGCAACCACACCGGCCTCACCGACTCGGCAGCTGGAGCAGCCTACTTCACCGGGCCGCAAGATAGGTCATACACTCATCTCAAATCACTTTATTTAGGCGTCAGTTGTCTGAATTTTTATTCTGGGCCCATCGATTCCCAATGGGAAGCAGCACCCCTCGAGGCGGCGGAGCTCCTAGGCTGCCGGTTGGCTGGTGTCTAACGTAACGGTGCGGGGGCGCAAGTTCGCCGCGGAAGCAGCGCTTAGATGGCTATCTTAGAGTTGCGTGGGTTGAAGGTACTGCCACCGCTGTATCTGGATGACGGCGAGTCTTTGTGGATTGGCCGATGGTGGCGCAACCACGGCAGTGCGGTGGGGCGGGGTTTTGGTCGGAGCTCTCGCGGCCACGGACGGCGGAGGCAGGCTGTTCTGCCGGTGGTCGCTAGCTCTTCGGGGAAGATTCTGAACAGTGTCAGCCAGGAGGCACAAGACGGCCATCAAGCCATCCGACGTAGATCGGACAGTACCGAAATAAAATAAAATCTTGTGACCCCAATTTAGTCTTCAGTCAACAGACGTGTGACCACTCTCGTACCTTACTGTTGATCTCTTAGGGTATTTCTTCAGATCAGAGATATGTGTCGTTCTTAACATTATGTGTTTTCTGCATCTTCAGCCACACCGTCTTCCTTCTCACCACAGCTACTCCAACAAGGGAAGCATACACCAGAAAGGAGCTATAGTCCCCACTCAACAGTTCCCTGTATCGAATGCGCGTGCCCGACATGGACAGCCACAACAACCGCAGGGCCATCGACAAGTCAGCACATGATGCTCACTCCTATGGATGGCGGCCAGATAGGTTGTACCCTCATCTTACTTGTGTGCAACATTTATGGCTTTGTTATTCATCTAAGCATGGAAAATAGATTATCACATTTCACAGTATATTCATGCTGATCTCTTACGGGTCTTGTTCAGGAGTTAACGTTGTTCCATAGTTCAGCTAAGAGACTTGTTCTTTAGGTAACGCTGTTCCATAGTTATCATCCATCAGCCAATGCTATCCCACAGGCTGGTGATTATAGTATTATACCACTTCTAGTATTAGCTATGTTGTTCTTTAATACATTTGTGTGCCATCTAGTTAATCTCGAGTACAAACAATACATATTCTGTAGCTTTCATCTGTGTTCTCCCTTTAGTTTTTGAGACCTGTTGCTGCTAGTTAACCCCAGTCCTACTATTTATGTCATCTCCTACAGGCACTCATTACATAAACCTAACTATTAGTTGTCTTCCATGCATGCCAGATATAATTGCACACACTGATATATCCACAAGAACCTCACGGAGCAATGTAACGGCCAACAAACTTGACGTTAATGATACCCAATATGATGGAACATGTAAAAGCAGTTCTTCAGAAGACTTGCAGAAAGATGATGAATCCTATTCACCCCACAAGGTCCTTGCTCTAACTTGGCCCGTGATATGGGTACATCATGCATATAATGTCATGGAGTGCATCTACTCTGTTGCAATGCCATGTGCTTAGCCTGCTGATCATGCATGTAAATACGTCATGCCTTCCTGTTTTTCAGTACCTATTCCATTCATGATAACATATTTTCAAATTCAAGTACTATCATTCTACTCTATCGCAATGCCATTTGCTTAGATTGGACATCATGCTTCTGAATATATTATGCAATGTTATTCATCAGTATGTACTTCATCTGTCTACCATACCATGTTTTCTTACATTGAAGTGCTGTTCTAGTGTTCTGTTGCAATGCCATCTTAGTTTCCCAATCATACACACATATGTTGCCTTAGTGTTTTTCTGTATGTATTCTGCTAGCATACATTTTTACATTCAACTAGTGTTTTTTTACTCTGTTGTCCTGTCGTATCCCTAGCTCTTACATCATACTCCCTCCATTCGGATTACATGCCGTAGAAATGGATATAAATGGATGTATCTAGAACTGAAATACGCCTAGACCCATCCATTTATTTCCGGATGGAGGGAATACATCTCAATATGTCATGCCTTTCTATTCTTCAGTACCTATTCCATCTCTCTGCTGTAGCATGTTTTATAATTGAAGCACCATTCTTCTATATAAGGCATGCAAGGGGAAGACGACTATGTTAGAATCTGAAGGGTTACAAACAAGGTCTTTGCAAAAGATCCAAACGCCAGGAGATAGTAAACCAACTCCAGTTTTCATAGATACTGCTCCAGCACAGAGAAACCCAACTCCTACTGATAATATGCAGATTCCAGTGGCCAAAGAACTAGTCCGCTCCAGTCCAGCAAAAATATGTCAACTCCATTCTAAGAAGCGTGTGCGTATCCTCGCATCATGAAATTTTATAGCATTCTGATCATATTTTCTACATGTTTCTTACCCATCTCTCTTTTAGAAAATAAGCTTAAAGGATAGAAGACTTTCTGCACTGGGATCGTATTCGAGGAAAGTATTTTGCGGGAATTCTCTATGCTCCAATGCTGATGTAAGTACTTGTTGTATATCACTATATTTTTACATCAGCATGTATTTTGTTAATCAGCATGAATCCAACCTTTATCTGATCTAAATTTAGTTGTAGCAAAATGTATAATTAAAGGCAACAATGTTGATTTTTGTAAGGAGAACTGCCTGGTAGTTTTGCATACTGAGCTACATGAGTGTACTATCTCATATCATGCACATTACTGAATTGTAGTGCTGCTCTGGTTGCCCATTCATTCATTGTGTCAATGTTGCTTTCGTATTACCTTACCTGGCTGATGATAGCTGTGCCATATTGTGTTAATTTGGTGTAGGCTGGTGTGGTCTGGTTGCCCAAATGTTCGTTGTGTCAATGCTGCTTTCCTATTATCTGACCTGGCCAATGATAGCAATGCTAGTGTGTTAATTTGGTGCAGGCTGCTGAAGATAAGAAGATAAACTCTGAAAACAGCAAGGCAACCCCATTGTTTCTTTCCAATAAATCTAGGCCAGGTAATATGGCAATAACTCTTGATTAATCTGTTCGGTTCCCCTCCTAATTTATTCTATGATGCAGTGGTCGAGACACTCTCCACATTCAATAATACAAGTCTGCCAAAATCGCTATCTAAATTTGTTCAGTTTCCTCTGTCTCGAATGCAACGGAAAAAATGTATGTTTGTGAACCAATTACTAGCTAAAGCAATGATGGAAATCATGGAGGAATCAGAGGTGCACATTCTTGCGCAACAACAACTGATCAATGTTTTCAGAGACAGTGTAGCAAAGAAGGAAGAACTTGCTCACATGCTTATGGGCGTCATCCGCGCTGAGGTTGCAGATTGTGACATTGTAGATCATTAGGTTCTGTTCATTTATTTGCACTCGCATCAATCTTTGATTGCCCAGTGGATGTAATTTCCTGTAATATATGCTGGATGTGCAACATTTTTCCTTGTATGCCGTACCTTTGCTTAGCGCGCCTCGCATTCCAGCTAACTGGTCGCTAGGAAGCTAAAAAAGCCGTGAAATTATTAGTTAGCACGAACAGTCGTGGGCCCTATATGAAGGAAGCAGCCCACTGCCCTTAATGGGCTTCCCTAATGGGCTCGCAGGGGCCAAAATTCTCATAGGCCTTTGATTAATCGGTTTTGGTCCCGTGCATAATTGCTCGTCGTAATGGGCTCAAATTATCTAATTGGGCCTACAGACATGTTCGAACTTTAGTGGGCCCATTAAGTTAATGGGTCGTAACTAGGCCGAAAGCTCTATAGGGTCGCTATAATTGAAACGAGCCGGCAGTTAATGCTCGGCCTTGTGGTATCCCGGGTCGTTAACAAGCCGACATCGAAGCAGGCAACAAGTGGGCCCATTTGATTTCACGGGCCGTTAAACAGGCCGATACTAAGGTCGGGCTACATATGGCCCAACTATACTGTGGGCCTTTAGCAGGCCGAAAGAGAAAGCGGGCTCGTACTGGACCATGAAGAGCATGGGCCGCTAAGAGGCCGAAAGTCAGGTCGTACTGTATATGGCCCAACTGTGTTGTGGGCCTTTAGCAGGCCGAAAGAGAAACCGGGCTGGTATTGGACCATGAAGAGCATGGGCCTTTAAAAGGCCAAAACCCAGGATCCACTGTAAAAGGCCCAACTCATTTATGGGCCGTTAACAGGCTGAAAGACACACCGGGCCGGAAATTGGCCCAACACTTAAATGGGTCGCTAAAAGGCCGAAAGACGTACGTCCTGAAAATTGGCCCGTCCCTTGAATGGGCCGTTAATAGGCCGAAACTACATCGGGCCGATATTGAGCCCAAATATATAGCGAGCTATTAACGGGCTCGAACTTACGATGGGCTGCAATGGTGTCAAATCGTTAACGGGCCGTTGACAGGCCGAATTGGCACATCTCGTATGGGCCATGGGCTTAAATGGACCTGACACAAGTAGGCCTTATATGGGCCAGCCTGCTAATTTTTACTGGGCCGGCCTTTTTCACCAGAATGGGCCACTATTGGGCCTTGCCACGTGCCGACGTATCATAGGTGCCTCCCGTACTATGAGTAGATGACATCTGTCCCAACGCTGAGCCAACACGTGGATCCTCCAGCGAATGAGAATTTTACACGTGGAAAATCCCCATTGGTCGGGGCTGTTAACGGGTTATCGGATCCAGACCGGAACCCAATAGCTTAACAGCGACCCATTACGGTGGATGCCACATGTCAGTTACCCTTAACAAAAGCACTTCTATGACGCGCCATTTATCGTCATGGAAGTGGACACTTCCGTGATGATAATTTTGGTATTGTCATGGAACACTTCTACGACAACACAGGTATGACTATCTTGATTCTGTCATAAAATCGTCATGGATGTTCATGCATGATAGAAAACGTGACCTACTGTGACAAACACGTATCATCACGGAAGTGTATTTTTTTTGTAGTGATAAAGCTTGTATTATTTTCAAATTGTGTCTAGAGTTGTGTTGTGACATCTTTCCTTGAGTCCCTGATCTTGATCATACACATTTGCATGTATGATTAGTGTACGATTGAATCGGGGGCGTCACAAGTTGGTATCAGAGCCGAATGCCTGTAGGAACCCCCTTTCCAACTCCTTGGCCAAAGTTGAGTCTAGTCTTTGAAAAACTGTTTTACTAACATGGCTGTGTGGCTTACGGGCCCACGTCGCCATTGGGTGGTATTAGGATCTTTTACTCTCCTCGTCTATACTCTAGGACTCTTATCTCTCTTCTATTCGGGTTAAATGATTTTGCTAACTCTAACATTAGGATCTCGTGATCACATCCACCCGAAGATCTGTATTACGCCTTTCTTGAACTGTGGGCCAGGATCTGCTTCATAATGTTCACGGGCCGCAGGATCCTTTTATCGAGGGCACCCTGCGTCGTCCCCTGCAGATTTCTCGCTTTAGTGTTTTTCCCCGACGTTAATGTAACCTTTGCTATGTCCCATCGTTGTATCCCTCCATCGCATGCATGCGTGCCGCCTAGTATGTCTAGGATGTTTCTCTTGTCCGAACTCATACGAACAGCCTGTAATTGGTTCCGTATATGTACTAGTATGTCTTTAATGACTACTGCTTTGTACATACTATGCCTTTGCTCATTGTTCTGATTACATTCATGAATGACTCCACACACTTGCTCCACCCCTTGCTAAACTAGCCCCCTGTTATGTTTTAGCAGGATGGTTAGGCCCGCTGGTCGTGGCCGTGGTGGCGACAATTGATTGCGGCTAGAACTACGTCGGTATTTCCCCAAAGAGGAAGGGATGATGCAGCACATCAGCGGTAGGTATTTCCCTTAGTGATGAGACCAAGGTTATCTAACCAACAGGAGAACCACACAACACCACGTAAACAGCTCCTACACAAAAAGAACAAATACTTGCAACCCGACGCAAGAGAGGGGTTGTCAATCCCTCACGGGTAAAAGGATGGGTAAAATTGTAGTAGATTGGATAAATAGATCTCGCGGGAACGCGAGATAAAATAAATAATTAAAAATTGCAGCAAGGTATTTTTGTATTTTTTGATTAATAGATCTGAAAATAAAAGCAAATAAAAATAGATCGCAAAGGCAAATATAATGAAGAAGAGACCCGGGGGCCGTAGATTTTACTAGTGGCTTCTCTCGAGAAAAATAGCATAAGGTGGGTAAACAAATCACTATTGGGAAATTGATAGAACTTCAAATAATTATGACGATATCCAGGCAATGATCATTATATAGGCATCACGTCCAAGATTAGTAGACCGACTCCTGCCTGCATCTACTACTATTACTCCACACATCGACCGCTATCCAGCATGCATCTAGTGTATTAAGTTTGTGGAGAAACGGAGTAATGCAATAAGAACAATGACATGATGTAGACAAGATCTATTTATGTAGAAATAGACCCCATCTTGTTATCCTTAATAGCAACTATACATACGTGTCGGTTCCCCTTCTGTCACTGGGATCAAGCACCGTAAGATCGAACCCATCACAAAGCACCTCTTCCCATGGCAAGAAAAATCAATCTAGTTGGCCCAACTAAACCAAAGATTCAAAGAAGAAATACGAGGCTATAAGTAATCATGCATATAAGAGATCAAAAGACTCAAATAACTTTCATGGATAAAAACATAGATCTGATTA
Organism: Thinopyrum elongatum; assembly: GCA_011799875.1. Classification (NCBI taxonomy): domain Eukaryota; kingdom Viridiplantae; phylum Streptophyta; class Magnoliopsida; order Poales; family Poaceae; genus Thinopyrum; species Thinopyrum elongatum. The sequence continues at coordinate 426,389,398 of CM022303.1, read as the reverse complement.
TAAACTCAAAGTTCATCGGATCCCAACAAACACACCGCAAAAAGAGTTACATCAAATAGATCTCCAAGAGACCATTGTATTGAGAATCAAAAGAGAGAGAGGAAGCCATCTAGCTACTAACTACGGACCCGTAGGTCTACAATGAACTTCTCACGCATCATCGGAGAGGCACCAATGAGGATGATGAACCCCTCCGTGATGGTGTCTAGATTGGATCTGGTGGTTCTAGAACTTGCGGCGGCTGGAATTGATTTTTGTCGACTCCCCTAGGTTTCTGGAATATTGGGGTATTTATAGAGCAAAGAGGTGGCGCGGGAGGCCACCGAGGTGGGCACAACCCACCTGGGCGCGCCTGGGCCCCCAGGCGCGCCCTAGTGGGTTGTGCTCCCCTCGGAGCCCCCCTAGTACTTCTTTGGCCCAACATGTGTCTTCTGGTCCATAAAAAATCTTCAAAAAGTTTCGCTGCATTTGGACTCCATTTGGTATTGATTTTTTGTGAAGTAAAAAACAAGCAAAAAACAGCAACCGGCACTGGGCACTATGTCAATAGGTTGGTCCCAAAAAATGATATAAAGTTGCTATAAAATGATTGTAAAACATCCAATAATGATAATATAACAGCATGGAACAATAAAAAATTATAGATACATTGGAGACGTATCAGCATCCCCAAGCTTAATTCCTGCTCGTCCTCGAGTAGGTAAATGATAAAAATAGAATTTTTGATGTGGAATGCTGCCTAACATGTTCATCACATATTGTTTTCTTTGTAGCATGGACATTTGGACTTTTATATGATTCAAAGCAATAGTCTAGTTTTGACATGAAGATTTCAATACTCAAGCATATCAACAAGCAACCATGTCTTTCAAAATATCAACACTAAAGCAAGTTATCCCTAGCACATTATGCTCAATCATTGATCCATTCATGAAACACACTCGCATATTAGCTACACCCAATGCTGAAGTACGATCATAGTGCCCCTTAGTTGGTGCTTTATAAGAGAAGATGGAGACTCAAAATAAAAATTGCAGAAAGTAAAAGAAAGGCCCTTCGCAGAGGGAAGTAGGGATTTGTAGAGGTGCCAGAGCTCAAAGCAAAAAATTAAGAGATAAAACATTTTGGGTGGCATGCTTTTCCTGTCAACGAAAACGATCGAGTAGTTTCCAATACTTTCCATGCTAGATATATCATAGGAGGTTCCCAAACAGAAAATAAAGTTTATTCCTTTTTCCACCATACTTTCACTTTCCATGGCTAGCCGTATCCACGGGTGCCTTCCATACCAACACTTTCCAAGGAATTTATTATTTGACAACATAAAGTAAATTCATTTTTCATTTCGGGACTGGGCATCCCTAATACCTTTGCCGTACTCGTGCAATGACAAGTGAATAAACACTCATCTTGAGAATAACACATCTAGCATGGAAATATATCAGCTACCCCCTACCGTTTCATGAGCGGTACGAGCACACAAGAGAGAAATTTATTTTGAAATTAGAGATGGCACATACAAATTTGCTTAGAACGGCAAAAGAATACCGCATATAGGTAGGTATAGTGGACTCATGTGGCAAAAACTGGTTTAAGGGTTTTGGATGCACAAGTAGTGATCATACTTAGTGCAAATGAAGGCTAGTAAAAGATTGAGAAGCATCCAACCAAGAAACGAAAAATCTCATAAGCGAGCATTAAGCATAACTAACACTGAATAATGCACCACAAGTAGGATATAATTTCATTGCGTAACTATTGATTTTCGTGCTTGCATAGGTAATCACAAACCTTAACACCAATATTCTTACTAAATCATAATTACTCATCAACATGACTCACATATTATATCAACATATCGCAAAACTATTACAAGGAATCAAGTTTATTTTGTCCAATGATCTTCATGAAAGTTTTTATTATATCCCTCTTGAATATCTATCACTTTGGGACTAATTTCATATGTTGCTTTTGATAGCTCAAACAAATCTAAGTGAAGAACATGAGCATAAAATTTACTTCTCTCAAAATAATTTAAGTGAAGCAAGAGAGAATTTCTTAAATTTTTTACTAACTCTTAAATAAATCTAAGTGAAGCATGAGAGCATTTCTTCAAAAATACTAAAGCACACCGTGCTAAAAAAGATACAAGTGAAGCATTAGAGCAATTCCATAGCTCATAAAGATTTAAGTGAAGCATAGAGAGCAATTCTAACAAGTCATAGCATAATTTTGGCTCTCTCAAATAGGTGTGTCCAGAAAGGATTCATGAATTAAAATAAGAAGCAAAACAAGAAAAGACTCATATCATACAAGACGCTCCAAGCAAAACTCATGATATGTGACGAATAAAAATATAGCTTCAAGTAAAATACCGATGGTCGTTAGAAGAAAGAGGGGATGCCACTCGGGGCATCCCCAAGCTTAGTTGCTTGCTTCTCTTTTAGATAATAGCTTGGGATGCCATGGGCATCCCCAAGCTTAGGCTCTTCCTACTCCTTATTCCTTCATCCATCGTGATCTCACCCAAAACTTGAAAACTTCAATGACACAAAACTCAACAATACCTTCGTGAGATCCGTTAGTATAACAAAGCAAATCACTACAATAAGTACAGCTGAAAACCCATTCATATTTTATTTTTGCACTATATCTACTGTATTCCAACTTTGCTATAGCTTATACCCTCCAATACAAACCATAGATTTATCGAAATAAGCACACAACGCAAAGAAGACAGAATCTGTCAAAAACAGAACAGTCTGTACCAATCTGAAAACTTCAAATACTTCTGTAACTCCAATTTTTTTTTAAAATTAATACAACGTAGGAAATTTGTAGATCAATACCTTATAAAAAATTTATAATTTTATCACGCTTCTGTGATTTTTAACAATTCTATGATTCGTGCACAAAGTTTCTGTTTTTCAACAAGATCAAATCAACTATCACCCAACATGATCCCAAAGGCTTTGCTTGGCACAAACACTAATTAAAACACAAAAAACACAATCATAACAGTAGCATAATTGTGCAAACACTCAAGGACAGAAATAAAAAGACAAAAATAAATTTTATTCATTGGGTTGCCTCCCAACAAGCGCTATCGTTTTATGCCCCTAGCTAGGCGTAAGATTTCAATGATGCTCACATGAAAGATAGTAATTGAAACACGAAGAGAGTGAAGAAGAGGTGATCGGGATATCGCGCGGAGGGCTGAAAGGCATGCGAAGATATGATTTATATGACAGAGGCAAATTAAGCGAAAACTAAACAATTAAGGTTTTGATACTTACATTTCGGCCAGGGGCTTCTCCCTGGGGGCCCTCTTCGGGCTGTGTTCAGACTCTGAGTCCGAACTAACCGAGAGGGTTATCTTCCCCCTCTTCGGCATCGCTCCCTCCGGGTTCTCGGAGGCTGTCCTCTTCCTCCTCCTCGTCTTGCGAGGGAAGTCGCTCTCCACCTCCTCCTCCTCCTCTTCGTCCTCGTCTTCCTCGTGAGAGGAGACGAGCTCGGTCTCTCCGGACATAGTATCTGAAGGACCTTTGCGGCGGGGCCCGACCTTGGGCTCCTTGCCCTTCTTCTTGCCCTTCTTCTCCAGCGCCTGGTACGGCGCCGGGACCAGCATCTCCGTTAGCTTGGGAGTGGCTGTGTCTTCGGGCAACGGAGCCGGACTCTTGATCCGCTCCGCTTTCTTTGTCCAGCCCTATGGAGAAAAGGGACTGATAAGATTCATATTGAAAAGTACGAACCAAATAGTCTTCGAAAAGGTTAACACTTACCGGAGTGGCTGGATTCGTGATGTCGAGCCCGACGTCTTCGGACTCCATGGGCCAGCTCTTCTGGGCTTTGAAGAGCAGCTTCCATATCCCCTCGTGCATTGTGCCGAAGAAGCACTTCAGGGTCCGCGCCCCCTCTGGATTGAACTCCCACATGGGGGAGGACCGGCGTTGGCAGGGGAGGATGCGGCGGAAGAGCATGATCTGCACCACATTGGTGAGACCAACATTCTTGCCCAGCACGCTGGTGATGCGTGTCTGCAGTGTCTGCACCCCCGTCTGGGACCCCCAGTCGAGGTCCTTAGCGGTCCATGAAGTGAGCCTCATGGGGGGTCTGGATCTGAACTCCGGAATGGCCGCCCACTTGGTGCGGCGCGGCTTGGTGATATAAAACCATTCTTGCTGCCAGACCTTGACGGTTTCGATAAAGGACCGCTTGGGCCATGTGGCATTGGGCAGCTTGCTTACCATGGCCCCGCCACAGTCCGCATGCTGTCCGTCGACCACCTTCGGCTTCGCGTTGAAGACTTTAAGCCATAGGCCGAAGTGTGGTGGGATGCGGAGTAAAGCCTCACACACGACGATGAACGCCAATATGTGGAGGAAGCAATTCGGGGTTAGATCATGGAAATCTAGCCCGTAATAGAACATGAGGCCATGAACGAATGGGTGGAGTGGAAATCCTAACCCTCTAAGGAAATGGGGGAGGAAGACGACCCTTTCGCCGGCCGCCGGAGTGGGGATAATTTGGCCCTCATCGGGGAGCCTATGCACAATGTCTGCGGCCAGGTACCCCGCGCTCTGGAGATCTTTTATCTCCTTCTCTGTGACGGAGGAGGCCTCCCACTTGCCCTTAGAGCCGGATCCGACCATGGCTGGAGAGGGTGGTGGCGGTGAGGAAGATGAGAGCTTTTTTTTCGGGTGCTGGAGCTTGAGAGATTGGGAAGGCAGGAGCTGGAAGAAGGCATGGGGGAGAAAGGAGAGATCTATTGCCTTCTTATAGGTGGTAAAAATGCCAACCATCCCCTCACTTAAGCCTTGAAACCCGCCTATTCCCAATGCGAGCGTGCGCCGTAATCGATTAAGTTACCCATATTTCATTGATGAGCAATCCCGTAATAAGTGGGCACGATCTCTGTTTTGACAAGATGGGCCAAGGGGAGCTCAGCCTCGAAACACGAAACGAGGAGTGTGAAAAGGGTTCAAAATACCAAAGGGTCAAGTCTGACGCTTCGCCGGAAAAAGTTGTCAGTAAAGACACTATTCCTATTTTTTATATGTCCTGCCTTCGTGGCTAAGGGTTGTGTTAATTATACAGAGCCGGATACAGTTCCCTTGTGGAGAAAAATAGATGTATAGCTCAAGGCGAGGAACCTGCCTTGCAATGCCGAAGACAACCTATGTGCCAAGCACGTCGTCATTGAAGACTGGTTCAGGGGCTACTGTGGGAGTCCTGGACTAGGGGGTCCTCGGACGTCCGGCCTATTCAGTATGGGCAGGACTGATGGGCCGTGAAGATAAAGGAAGAAGGCCACCTCCTGTGTCCGGTTGGGACTCCTGTATACATGAAGGGCAAGATTAGGTGACCGGATATGTTGTTTCCTTTCTGTTAAACCGACTTTGTACAACCCTAGGCCCTTCCGGTGTCTATATAAACCAGAGGGCTTAGACCGGAGGCAGGATCATAACATTACTAGGCTAGCCGAGTTAGGGTTTAGCCATTACGATCTCGTGGTAGATCAACTCTTGTAACCTCTATAACCTTCGAATATAATCAAGCAGGAGTAGGGTTTTACCTCCATTAAGAGGGCCCGAACCTGGGTAAACACGGTGTCCCTTGTCCATTGTTACCATCGATCCTTAGACGCACAGCTTGGGCCCCCCTACCCGAGATCTGCCGGTTTTGACACCGACACACGTCACCCGAACCTCGCGAGGTGAGGCTTGCATAGGAATCTCCGCTCCTCGGGAGTCAGCCTGAGGAGGCCGCTCCTTTTGGAGGTCTTGGTGTCGTCCCCCTCGCGAGGCTTGGCCCCTCGTGAGGGTCTTGAGTTGTCGATGTCGAAGCTGGGCCGTACCAGGCCGTTGATGGAGCCACGCTCTGGGCCGCAGGCAGGCAAGTCTGGGTACCCCCGTTCCCAGAGCGCCGACAGTAGCCCCTAGGCCCAAGGCGCGCTCGGACTTGGCTTCGAGGCGAAGCCAAAGGGCAAGTGCAGAGCGCCGCGGGCCCTAACCGCCAGCGGCCTTGGTCGACGCATGGCGATTTATGGGACGTGGGCGTCTCCGCTTCCCTACGCAGCCTTGGCAACTGTTCCCAGCTGACAAAAAGGCTGGCGCCTGCCGCTAAGCCCTTATTGCCTTCCCTTCATCTTGCTCCAGATCCCCTTCTCCCTTCGCACAGAAAAACCTCCAGATCTGCCGGACCTCTTCCCCAAGCTCGCGCCCGATGGCCACCGACAAGGTGAAGTCTTCGGCTCTGACCACGCGCTCGGCTCCTTGGTTCGAGCCAGCCCTAAGCGCGTCCACCATCGCCGAGGAGAAGCACCTTGCCGCCGCGCTCCAGTTGACGGCGGGCAGCAGCAACGAGGGGGGAGAGACGACGCTCCAGGTCAGCTCCGCCAAGCCGGAATCCTTGGGCGGCACCTTCTACCCCTTCTTTCTGCACATCCAGTTTCTTCTACGCCATCCTTTGCCATTACGGGCTCCATGCCCTCCATCTTCACCCCAACTCCATCCTCCTCCTGTCAATCTTCGCCTTCTACTGCGAGGCATTCGTGGGGGTGATGCCCTCCGTCGCGCTGTTCCGCCACTTCTTCTACCTCCGGACGAGTAGCGGCCAGTGATCTAGGTGCGCCAGCTTCATCGCTGGCAACAACAGCAACGCGATCTCTCAAGCCGGGAAGAAGTTGGAGGACTTCCGAAACAAGTGGATCTTAGTGGACGCTAAGCGCTCCCACGCTCGGCTGGAGCTGCCAACCGGGCTGCCGAAGCCCCGGGATGGATGGGCTCACGAGAAGCTCACCGACCCCCGGGCGGAGCAACTGCTAGAGAGGATGACGGCCGACCTGAAGGTGGAGGACCCGAAGGCGGAGAGGCTGACGGGGGCCATGATCGTAAAGGAGTTCCTGACACAGCGCCTGGCATCGCTCCAGGCGCAATCACGCCCCCTGTGGAGATTCGAGGGCGCGGAAGACGACCTCCGTTTGCGTCCGGACAACTTATCCGATGAGGAGCTGAGCAAAGTCGTGCGCACCTTGCTCGGGAAGGACCAGGGTGGCCCCCCGGACACCTATCTCCCGCTGTACCATCGTGCTGACGGGGAGGAGATAGCCGCCGCCATGCCTGTCTTCAACGAGCGGGGGTTGGTGCCGCTGGAGCCTTCCCTGCCTGCGGGCTCCGCGGTGCAGGTGTCCTCCGGCGATCCCTCCTTGGAGGCCATGTTGGAGGGGGTGGGAGAGACTTCTCCCCCATGGCAGAGCGAGCTCCTCCGTGCCTTCTCTGACGACGACGTTGGCGAGCACCCAGTCAGGGAGTCGCCGTGCTCCGCCGGGGTCACCACGAGATCCGGGGGGACTCCTCTGAAGAAGCTGAAGCAGGAGGTCCAGAAGAGGGACAGGTCGGCATTGATTCCCCGAGGCGGCGCTCCTGCTTCGTCGCCGGCATCCAGCGCAGAGCCGGCCACGCACTTGTCTGCCCCTAATAGCGCGGCGCTGCTCGTGCCAGGGAAGCTTGCGCTCTTGGGCAGGAGGAGGAATTACGTCGCCGAGGATCAGTAAGTGTATCTCCTTGCCCTTGCTCTTTCATCTCGATGCAGTACTCAATATCTTCATCCTGATGCCAGGCTGACGTCGGTGGCGAAGAGGAAGAAGGAGGATGCTGGAGCCGCCGAGGCCCAGCGTCCTGCTGCGGTCGCAGTGACTCCGGCTCAGAAGGACGGGACTGCCCCTCATGCTCCTGCGCCGGTGTTGCCCCCCCGAGGCTCTGGGTCCCAACCTTAGGAGGAGACAATCCCCGCGGCCGAGCTGACTCCGGAGGCGTTCGCCCTCAGCTCGCCTGCTGGGGGCTCGAGGGCTCCGGAGCCCCCGGCCTCTCTGCTGCTGCTACTGCTTCGCCAGTCTTGATGCTGGCGCCGTCTCCTCTCCCGTCCATCACACCGACGGGCCGTGGTTCTTCTACCAGGCCTGGTGCTCTGGAGGAGGCCCTCTTCGCACTGGACCGGCTCCGGGATGATCTTCAGGGTCCGGACCGGCCCAGGGCTTCGGGGCGCCTAGAGCTGGTCTCAGGGTGGCTCCAGGCCGATGCGTCTGTCAGGGCGGCCTCGGGCCAAGCCGCGGCATCCGTAGAGGAAGGCCGGAAGGTGGCCGGCCTGGCTGTAGTCGCCCGCGATGTGGCGCTGAAGGAAGCCAAGGTCGCCGAGGAGCACTGCCGTGCGGCGGAGGCCGAGCTGAAGACCCTCCGCGATCAGCAGGCCACCCAGGCCCGTCAGCTCGAGGTGCGGGAGGAGGAGCTGAAGGCCCGGGAAGCTGCGGTTGCCGATCGTGATGCTGAGGTGGCGCAGGCAACTCGGGAGCAGGCCACGGAACGCAGTCGCCTGGAGAAGTTGAGGAAGGAGGTGGAGGCGGCCCAGGTATCCCACGCAAAGCTTGTCTCTGACTAGAAGGCTCGGCTGGAGGCCAGGGAGAACCTCCTTGCCAAGGCTGAGGAGGTAGCCGCCGTGGGGCGCGATGTCTTTGTCTCCCTCGAGATGAGGCCCCGCAAGATGTTGCAGGATCTCTTCGGGGGCGAGCACAAGGAGCCGATGGCGACTCCGAAGTAGGGTCCCGTCGTGCTACTCCCTAAGCTCGTCGCGGCACTCGAGGGCGTTGTCGTCGGAGTAGGCCCCATGGTGGAGGGAGAGGCCCGCACACTTTCTTCCTCGGCCATGACGTGCGTCTTTAGCCACCTCTATCTCCGGGACACCAGCTTTGACTTCGGCGCCTTGCTTGATCCTGTGGACCTTGAGTCCTGTACCGCCGCTGCTGAGGCCGTGAAGGATCAGGTGGAGGCCCTGCTAGAGAAGTACCTCGCTGTCGACCCCGTTGCTAGGGCTGATGGCAAGGACATCGGAAACGTCATCGACGATGGGCTCCCCAGGTGAGCGACGACGACGCCCAAGGCTGAAGAGAGGCTTGATGGCAGTGCTTCCCCCTGTTTTAGCCTTGCAACATGTATCGTGCCTCGTGGAGGATTAAGAACTTGTGCTTGGTACTTTTAAGAGACAATATGCTTTGTAATATTTTGCTAGGGCTCCACGATCTCCTTTCAGTTTGCTTTAGTGTTCTGCGTCGGCAGGGCCCGGCCCCACGCATACCTCAGCCGCCATTGGATCGTCCGGATCACCAAGATGAGTCCAAGGGGTGAGGGGCTATGTGACTAGTTAGGCTCCTGAGTCGCGATGCTCAGGAGTCCCCCTTGACATACAAACAGCCCTCGGAAAGGAGATGCGGGATCAGGTCTTGGCGTTCTGCGTCGGCAGGGCCCGGCCCCGCGCATACCTCAGCCGCCATTGGGTCGTCTGGATCACCAGGACGAGACCAAGGGGTGAGGGGCTACATGACCAGTAGGCTCCTGAGTCGCGATGCTCAGGAGTCCCCCTTGACGTACAAACAGACCTCGGGAAGGAGATGCTGGAGCAGGTCTTGGCGTTCTGCGTCGGCAGGGCCCGGCCTCGTGCATACCTCAGCCACCGTTGGGTCGTCCGGATCACCAAGACGAGACCATGGGGTGAGGGGCTATGTGACCAGTTAGGCTCCTGAGTCGCGATGCTCAGGAGTCCCCCTTGAAGTACGAACAGACCATCATACCTTTCCTCACCGGGCTCTCGCTCGGGAGGGGTGCGCGAAGAACAGGTCCGTGCGACCTGGCGAGGTGGCGTACGCAAGGGGTGACCTGAGCATAGCCCCGGTGCCCAGCCCCCTCGTGCTACTCTCCCGAGGGAAAGCAGCGCGGTGAGGCTAAGCATTGAGCCTGGTGGCTCACCTGAGGTTGCTGCAGCCGTGAGGCTACCCTCAGTTGTTTATCACCAGCGCGGAGCATGGCGCTTCCGCTCTTGCACAGGCATAGCCGCTCCTCGACCGTGTCGACTGCCAGCACGGAGCATGGTGCTTCCACTCATACGTGGGTGGGGGCTCCCTCTGAGGAGAGACCCCGGGGCGTGTACAGCCCCGCCCGGAAACATGGCTTGCACGGCAGGGCTAGAGGAGGTGTGTCTGGGAACTCGTGAGCCAGCGCGGGACTCACGAGGCCCTACCTCAAGGCGGGTTGCGCCTGAACTTGATTGGGAACACTTGTGATAGCCCTGCGAGATGGTTAGGCAACCTGCGCCGAGTGAATCTCCTGAGGTTATTGTCGGTGTCAAAACCAGCAGATCTCGGGTAGGGGGGCCCAAGCTGTGTGTCTAAGGATCGATGGTAACAATGGACAAAGGGACACAGTGTTTACCCAGGTTCGGGCCCTCTTAAAGGAGGTAAAACCCTACGTCCTGCTTGATTGTATTCGATGAGTATAGGAGTTACAAGAGTTGATCTACCTCGAGATCGTAATGGCTAAACCCTAGCTTGTCTAGTCTATGAATATTATGATGATAGCCTCTACGGACTAAACCCTCCGGTTTATATACACACCGGAGGGGCCTAGGGTTTGTACAAAGTCGGTTGACAAGGGAAGGAAACAATACATCCGAACTCTAATCTTGCCATCCACGCACACAGGAGTCCTACCCGAACACGGAGTGACGGCCCTAAGCTTCATCTTCACGGCCCATTCAGTCTGGACCGTCTCCTTGAGCCGGACACCTGAGGACCCCCGAAACCAGGACTCCCTCAGTTACCACATGAGAAGGCCAAACACCAACGACCCCAGGAGGTGATGTGAACGGGACCGGCCCGCCAGACAGAGCTCAGCCGTTGGGTTTATCGATGCTGCAGGGACGGACCCGAGCATAGACGCCGTGCCCAGTCTTCTCATGCGAAGGTCCTGAAGAAAGACAACCAGCGTGTGGCTCCCGTGGTGACGAGGCACCGGGTCGCGCGCCCTCACTCATCCTCCCGTGATTAGCTCATGCGAGAACAAGGCACCAAGGGCCATGGGAGGTGACGTGCACGGGAGCTGGCCCGCGAGCCAGAGCTCAGCCTCTTGGTTTTAGCGACGCTACAGGGACGACCCGAGTACAGACGCCGTGCCAGTCCTTAATCATGAGGCGGTCGTGGGTGGGCTTGTAAGGGCGTGCGATGTTCACGGCGACGAAGCACCAGACAAACAGATGATAATCACAAAGCAATTCATGGAAGAAGGTAAAGCCAGTTCTGAAGGATGCAAGAAGGATACATGTCACAGGGACGGACCCATGCGGCTTGGGGATAATGCAGCCCGAGGGGCGCCCCCAACTGAATGAACTAAAAGATGTCACCTGGTACCGTTGCTGAAGAGATGTTGGAGTAGTTGAAGACGCGCGCTGCAGAGGTCGCTCCTCATGAGCCACCCTGGTCCTGAACCTCGGAAGGCTCTGGAGGTCCGGGGGGCTCGTGAGGATCCATCGCCATCTCTGCCTGGATCGCCTGGCGCCTGGCCTCCTGAGCCGCCAGGACGCCCCGCATGTGGCGCCGGAATGCGAGAGCCGCGTTCAGCAAACCGAAGGGCATGCGAACGTAGCTGTGAGGGGGCCCCTCGCATCGGCCAATACGGGACGGCCAGAAGAGCTCCCGAGACGCGGCCCTGTTGAGCCCAGGAATGTCAACGCAGATGCGTAGCTCCCTGTCCTCGCCGGGGCACGGAGCCGCGCCTGGTGGTGGGCGGCGATCGCCCCGCATAGCTCTTGCCTCCTGAATCTCGTTGATTGCCTTGGTGATGAACTCCTGAGCGCCTGGTGCCTCGCGCCCTGCACTTTCTTCATGGAAGCGCGCGTTGAAGCACGCCTCCACATGGTGCCCAAGCGCCTCCCTCGTGACGTTGGCCAGGTCAGAGGCCCTCCAGAGGAGTGCCCCTGAGCCCCGCCTAAGAGGGGCGCCGGGCGCGCCTTCCTATGCGAGAGGGGAAGGCACCTCGACCGTGGGCGCAGGGCTTGAGGCAGCACCACCGGACACCCCACCGTCCTGAGATCCTTGGTGGAGCAGCTGCTTCTTCTTCTTGGGGATGGCCTTAGGAGGGTAGGCAGCGCCCTCGTCATCTGGGTTCTCGACCGCTGCAGCCTGGTAGGCACGCTCGAGAGAGCACACCGCGTCCTTCTCCTCGCAGGCGACTGTGATGATGCCGCGGCTTCCTGGCATCTTGAGGACGTTATAGCCATGGTGGGTGGCCGCCATGAACTTGGCCAGGGTCGGGTACCGAGGATGGCGTTGTATGGGAGACGGATGTTGGCGACGTCAAAGTCGATGAGCTCTGTGCGGTAGTTGTCGCGCTTACCAAAGGTGACAGGGAGGCGGACCTGCCCTAACGGGGTGGTGGAGCCGTCGGTCACTCCTGAGAAGGGCTTGGTAGGCTGAAGCTGGTGGTATGGCACTTGGAGTTTGTTGAACGTCTGGACGGAGAGGACATTGAGCCCCGTGCCACCATCGATGAGTGTCTTGGTGACGAGTACGTTGCTGATGATGGGCGAGCAGAGCATTGGGAGGGCGCTGGCTGTGGCCGCACACTTGAGCTGGTCGGAGGAGTCGAAGGTGATGGCGTACTTGGACCACCTGAGCGGGCGTGTTGCCTCGAGCTTGGGGAGGGCTGCGTTCACCTCACGCGCGAACTGCTTGAAGATGCGATGGGAGGCTGGGGCTTGGGAGCCGCCTAGGATGCAAGCGTTGGCACGAGGCTCCTGGAAGCCCCCAGCCCCCTCGTCCTGGTGGTGGTCTTCGTTCCTTCTTGGTGGTGGCGGCAGTGGGGGAAGGCCAGCGTTGCCCGGAGGACGGTCCTCGCAAGGCTGATCCCTCCAGGCGCCCTCACGAGGCTGGCCCTCCCAGCGGTCCTCCCAAGGCTAGTCGTGCCACTCCTGACGATAGTCGCGGCCATCCCAGCGTCCTCCACCTCAGCCTCCTCCGCGACCGTAGCCTCAATTATTGCGCTTGGGGCGATGACCGAGGCGCCCGTCACGGATGGCCCTGAGCTCCTGACAGTCGTTGGTGTTGTGACGATGCACGTTGTGGAAGACGCAGAATGGGCGGCTGCCCTTGGATGACTCTGGGCGATCTCAGCCGCGCTTCATCTCTGGCTTGGCCGCGAGTACAGCTGGTCCCTTGCGCTTCACGTCCTTGGCCTTGTCCTTCTTGTCTTCTGGGTCCCCGTCAGGGAGCTCGAGGAGGGAGAGGCGTCCCTCCTCAGCTCTCGCACACCTGGTTGCCATGTTGAACATCTCCAGGGCCGTGCACAGGTCCTCGTGTATGGCGACCTCCTCCTTCATCTTGACATCGCGGACGCCATCAGTGAACGCCGAGATGACGGCTTCGTCCGACACCTTGGGGATCTTGAGGTGAATGCTGTTGAAGCGCTGGATGTACTTCTGCAGGGTCTCTCCTGGCTGCTACTTGATGCGTCGCAGGTCACCTGCGGCTGAGGGGCGGTCGCGAGTGCCCTGGAAGTTGGCGATGAAGCGCTCTCGCATTTCGTCCCAGGAGGAGATTGATCCCACGGGGAGGTTCAGGAGCCACGAGCACGCGCTGTCCTTGAGGGCCATGGGAACCAGTTCGCCATGACCTTCTCATCGCCGTTGGCCGCCTCGATGCTCAGCTCGTAGAGCTGCAGGAACTCAGCAGGGTTGGGGGTGCCGTCGTAGCGTGGAGGCAGGTCGGGCTTGAACTTCCCCGGCCAGACGACGCTGCGCACCTTCGGAGTGAATGCGCGGCACCCTGCTGTGGTCATGGGAGCCCGCCGTGGAGGTGGAGCCTGATCTTGGCGCTCGCGCGCCACCACCACAGGCGGCACGCGGTCTTGGCGTGGCGGTGCAGGGAGTGCACGCGCATCTTCTTGTGGCCGCTGCACCACCTGGCAGCTTGCCTCATCGCTCACGGGCGCCCGACGCTGTGGATCACGCCGAGGAGCCTCCCGCCTTGGCTCGATGATGGCGTCCTGCCTAGGAGGTGGAGGAGGCGCTCCGTGAGCTACATCCCTTGCAGCAGGTGGTGGTTGAGGCAGCGAGCGAGATGGCGCAGCAGAATCTCCGGCGGCGCTGACGAGCTCGGCGATGCGGTCGAGCCAGTCCTCGTAGAAGTCGTTGACCGGGCGGTAGTGGACGAGTTCACGTGCCATGAGCAGCGTGGCCTGCGCGTTCGCCGGGCCACGACGAGCATGGGAGGACGAAGCAGCCGAAGTCAGGAACAAAGTGGCAGTGCACCCGTCGTGGCGCACGGAAGGATGCAGCGATGAGGCCTGCTGCTCATGGCCCGTGGGGCCCGTGGCGGCGTTCGCCACCGGCGACGGGGGACGGCGAGGGCAGCCGTCGCCCGCTGGTGCTGTCTGAGCGACGCGGGCGGCGAGAGCCGCCCGGCGCTCAGCACGAGCTCGACGTGCGTCAGCCATGGAAGCGGTGGATCAGTGGCGAATCGACCAGCGGAAGAGAGGCTCCGACGCACCCCTACCTGGCGCGCCAAATGTCAGATTTCGGGTTCCGCAAACCCTTGAGAGGTTTGAACTCTGGGGTGCGTGTGAAGAACTCAACCGCCCCAGTCTGCCTATTCGCGAATCTCATAGCCTAGCTCGTCGAATTCAAGGGAAAGGGGACACAGCAGTTTACCCAGGTTCGGGCCACCTTGCGGTGTAAAACCCTACTCCTGCTTTGTGGTGGATTGGCCTCAAGGGGCTGAGGATGAACTAGTACACCGGAGAACTACCTCAGGAGGTGTGTTCTTGAGCTCAAGTGAGCTGGTGAGGATGGAATGGGTCTGATCTTCTCCCTCCCTCCTATGGTGCTGGCTAGGTCCTATTTATAGTGGCCTTGGTCCTCTTCCCAAATGAAGGCGGGAAGGGATCCCACTATGGCCAAATTCAAAGGGAGAGAACTAGTACATCTTATCCTGACAAAAGTAGTCTTCGCCTACAAAAGCCACTAGTCGTGACGCCGCGGTGGGCTCGGTGATGACCTCTGTCCTGCCATCCTGGCGGTCTTGGTCTTGTTGCACGGGAATGGAAACCTTTGGCTGATTCCTCGGGACTGCGCGCCTGCACTTGCCTCCTTAGCACCAAAGAGGAAACTGATACACTGCACCCGCTGGCGCCCGCCTGGCCTTGGTCGTCATGGCTCACGTCACCCGAACCTCGCGAGGTGAGGCTGCATAGGAATCTTCGCTCCTCGGGAGCCAGCCTGAGGAGGCCGCTCCTTTTGGAGGTCTTGGTGTCGTCCCCCTCGCGAAGCTTGGCCCCTCACGAGGGTCTTGAGTTGTCGATGTCGAAGTTGGTCCGTACCAGGCCGTTGATGGAGCCACACTATGGGCCACAGGCAGGCAAGTCTGGGTACCTCCGTTCCCAGAACACCACGCACTTGAGCTGGTCCGAAGAATCGAAGGTAATGGCGTACTTGGACCACCTGAGCGGACGCGACTCCTCGAGCTTGGGGAGGGCCGCGTTCACCTCACGAGCGAACTGCTTGAAGATGCGATGGGAGGCTAGGGCCTGAGCACCTCCCAGGATGCAGGCGATAGCACGAGGCTATTGGAAGCCCCCAGCCCCATCGTCCTGGTAGTGGTTGTCGTTCCTTCTTGGTGGTGGCGGCAAGGGAGGGAGGCCAGCATTGCCCTGAGGACGGTCCTCGCGAGGCTGATCTCGCCACAGACCGTCACGAGGCTGGTCCTGCCAGCGGTCTTCACGAGGCTAATCGCGCCAACCCTGATTGGGGCCATGATAGTCCTAGCGGCCTCCGCCGCGACCTCCTCCTCGGCCGTAGCCATGGTCGTTGCGCTCAGGGCGTCGGCCAAGGCGTTCGTCGCGGATGGCCCTGAGCTCTTGGTAGTCGTTGGTGTTGTGGCTGTGCACGTTGTGGAAGACGCAGAACGGGCGGTTGCCCTTGGAGGACTCTGGGTGATCACAGCCGCGCTTCATGTCAGGCTCAGCCGCGAGCACCGCCGGGCCCTTGCGCTTCATGTCCTTCGCCTTGGCCTTCTTGTCTTCAGGATCGGCTTCACGGAGCTCGAGGAGCGAGAGGCGACCTTCTTCTGCCCTTGCGCACCTGGTCGCCATGTTGAACATCTCCAGGGCCGAGCATAGGTCCTCGTGTATGGCGAGCTCCTCCTTAATCTTGACATCCTGGACGCCATCAGTGAACGCTGAGATGATGGCCTCGTCCGACACCTTGGGGATCTTGAGGCGAACGTTGGTGAAGCGCTGGATGTACTTATGCAAGGTCTCTCCTGGTTGTTGCTTGATGCGTCGCAGGTCGCCAGCTGCAGGAGCGCGGTCGCGGATGCCTTGGAAGTTGGCGATGAAGCGCTCGCGCAGCTCGTGCCAGGAGGAGATCGACCCCACCGGGCGGTTCAGGAGCCACGAGCGCGCGCCATCCTTGAGAGCCATGGGGAACCTGTTCACCATGACCTTCTCATCACCACTTGCCGCCTTGATGCTCAACTCATAGAGCTAAAGGAACTCGGCCGGGTCGGGGGTGTCGTCGTAGCGCTGAGGCAGATCCAGCTTGAACTTGCCGGGCCTGATGACGCGGCGAAGCTCTGGAGTGAACGCTCGGCATCCCGCCGTGGCCACGGGGGCTCGCCTCGGAGGGGGAGCCAGGACTTGATGCCTGCGGGCAACCACCTCAGGATGCATGCGGCCTTGACGCGGAGGTGCAGGGGGAGCCGGGAGCGCGCACGCCTCTCCCTGAGGCCGCTGCACGACCCGACAGCTTTCTTCATCGCGCGCGGGCGCCCTGCGCGGCTGGTCGCGCTGGGGGGCCTCGCGCCTTGGCTCGGGGACGACATCTTGCCAGAGAAGAGGAGGAGGCACGCCGTGGGCTACGTCGCCCGCCTGGGACTGCGGGGGGGGGGGGGGGGGGGGGGGGGGGGGGGGGGCAGCGAACGGGACAGCGCAGGAGCCTCTCCAGCAGCGCTGACGAGCTCGGAGATGTGGTCCAGCCAATCCTCGTAGAGGTCATCGCCCGGACGATAGCGCAGAAGCTCGCGCGCCATGAGCAGCGCCGACTGCGAGGTCGCCGGCCCGTGACGAGCGTGGGAGGACGAAGCAGCGGCCGGGGTCAGCGACGAAGTGGCGGTGCGGCCGTCGCGTCACATGGAGGGCGGCAGCTACGAATCCTGCTGCTCGTGGGCTGCAGGGCTAGTGGCAGCGTTGGCTACGGGCGACGGGGAGCGGCGAGGAGCGCCGTTGCCCGCGGGCGCCGCCTGGGCGACGCGTGCGGCAAGGGCTGCTCGGCGCTCGGCACGAACTCGACGAGCGTCTGCCATGAGAACAGCGGAGCGGGGGGTGAAACAACTGGCAGAAGAGAGGCTTCGACATGCCCCCTACCTGAGGCGCAAAATGTCGGATTCCGGGCTCCGCAGACCCAAGAAAGGTTCAAACTTAGGGGCGTGTGCGAAGAACTCAACCTCTCAAGCCGATCGATCAGCTGCTCTCACAACCAAGCTCGATGAACACGACAGAGAAAGACACGGCAGTTTACCCAGGTTCGGGCCACCTTGGGGTGTAATACCCTACTCCAGCTTTGTGGTGGATTAGCCTCGCGAGGGGCTAAGGATGAACTAGTACAAGTGGAAGAACAGCCTCAGGAGGCGTGTTCTTGTGATGAGCTCTTGGTGGTTTGATGAGCTAATCACCTGATGAGTCGATCCTTCTCTACGGTGGTGGCTAGGCTATATTTATTGTGGCCTTGGTCCTCTTCCTCCAAAACTTAGGCGGGAAGGAACCCCACAACGGCCAAGTTTGAAATGGGACAAGAAGTACATCTAATCCTGACGAAAGGTGGTCTTCGCCTGCAATGCCTCTGAGCGCGACGTCGTGGTGGGCTCGGCGGGGACATCCATCCTGCCGTTCTAGCGGTCTTGGTCTCGTTGCATGCAAATGGCAACCTCAGGCTGATTCCTTGGGACTCCACACCTGCGCTTGCCTCCTTTGCACCAAAAGAGGAAACCTGCTGCTCTGCGCCCGCTGGCGCGCGCCTGGCCTTGGTCGTCATGGCTGATGTCATTTCATCCTCGTGAGGCTGGGTCTTGCATAGAAATCTCTGCTCCGCTCAGGAGGCTGCCTGAGGAGGCCGCTCCCTCGGGAGGTCTTGAAGTCGCCCGCCTCGCGAGGCTTGGCCCCTCGCGTGGGTCTTGTCTTTCTGTAGTCGAAGCTGGGCCATACCAGGCCGTCGATGAAGCCACGTCATGGGCCGCAGGCAGGCAGGTCTGGGTACCCTGGTTCCCAGAATGTCGACAGTACTTCCTCAATGATGAATTCATAAAAATTGGCTATTCACCCCCCTCTAGTCGATATAATGCACTTTCAATTGGTATCAGAGCTAGGTACTCCCTTTTTCTGTGTGATTTTGGTTTAACCACCTGGAGTTTTAGTTATGTCGACTGCAAGCATGATCAAGGTCTTGGCTGGGTGTCCTACCTTCGAAGCAATGGACTACCCCTACTGGAAGAATAAGATGTGCATGCATCTTGAGGCAATTGACAACGATCTCTGGTACATTGTGGAAAATGGTGCTCCCTCCATCACTCCTTCCGTGAACGCCGCTGATGTGAAGAGATTCAAGCAACTCGACTCTCAAGCGAAGAATATCATATGTGGCCATCTGAGCAAAGGACAGTACGGCAGAGTGAGTGCTTTGGAGACAGCAAAGCTTATCTGGGATAGGCTGTCCAAGGTTAACAAAGGAGTCTCAACTCAATGTGACTCTCGAGTTGACGTTCTTCGTAATCTCTTCAACCGCTTCAAAAGACTTGACAACAGAAATGTTCAGGAAACCTTCGATCGCCTCACTGACATCTGAAATGAGCTTCAAGCACTTGGTGCCGCTGACATCACCGACCATGAGGTGGTGAAGAAATTGCTGAGATCACTTGATTCCTCATTCGACACTCTGGCACTGTTGATTCAAGAACGTGGAGACTACAAGTCACTTGATCCTGCTGATATCCTTGAGAGACTGAACACTCATGAATTCCAACTAGCTGAGAAGAGAGACCTCTACGGGCCAAGCTATGGAAGATCACGCGCACTGAAGGCCAAGGCAGTTTCCTCATCTGAAGGGGAAGATTCTGACAGCAACCTTGGTGATCCTGAAGAACTAATCCAGGAGCTAGCAATGCTCATAAGGAAATTTCAAAAGTTCTCAAGACGTGGTTGCTTTGTAAAATCCTCAAGAGGTGATGACATGATATCAGATTCCTCATCCCGCGATTACAAGAAGAGGACTTGCCACAAATGCAAGAAACCTGGTCACTACATAACTAATTGTCCTCAGTGGGCAAAGGAATCAAAGAAGAAGAAGTACAAGGATGATAGTTCAGACGACTCGAAGAAGAAGAAGAAATCTTCAAAGTGCTCATCGTCAAAATCTTCAAAGTCTTCATCTCACAACAAGAGCAGTTCCAAAAAGGCTCGGGCATTCATTGGCAAGGAAATGGATTATGAAGCTGAATCTGAGGAAAATGAGGAAGAAGAAGCATCTGAGGAGTCAGACTCTGGTGTGGCGAGCCTAGCTCTCGCTACTGCTTTTGTTAGCAAGTCCATCTTCAACTGTGAAGAAAATGTCAACTCCAACATTGCTGACTATGGCAATGACTTCGCTCCCACCTATTGCTTCATGGGAAAAGGTGCCAAGGTACTCAAATATCCCTCCTATGAATCAAGTGAGGATGAATTTGATGAAAATGTCAAACCTAGCTATTCCAAACTTGCTAAGATTGCCGTCAAACAACAAAAGGCTTTTGAAAAGGTTCAAAATTTGATAGACAAAAGCGATGACCTGTTGGGTGAGGAAATGGATCGAACTCAAACTGATAATCTTCAGCGACTACAGTCAAAGTTTGATAACCTTCAAGGTTGTCATGAAACTCTCTTAGCCGATCATGAGAAGCTCTCTTATGAATTTCTTCAAAGAAAGCAAGATCTTGAGAAGCTAAGGGTGAGTCATGAAGATCTTCAGAAGGAAAATGATTCATTGCTTGCTCAATAGATTAGTTCCACTCAGGAAGAATTCATTCCACCATGTTTGAAATGCATTGAACGTGAATCTGCTAATTCTTCACCTGAAAGTTCAAATGCTTCTATTGCTGCAAATTCTTCAACTATCTCTGTGGTCACAAATTCTTCATCTGAGGATACCACAAGTATCACTGACGATAATGCAGGGTTGAAGGAATTGTTTGTGACAGGCATGTACAAAAGCCTGAAAGGGAATCAGGCTCTTTGTGATGTGCTTAAGAAGCAGATCCTCAACAGGAACCCTAGGAAAGAGGGTATTGCCTTTGAGAGGAAACTCAATGCTGATGGGACCTACTGGAAACCTAAACAGTATCCCAAAACCTCATGGGTTGCTACGAAAGGACCTCCCGTAGATCCATCCACTTTATCTGGCTTTACATGTGAATCTTCATATTCATCTGATGAGTCATTTGACTCCAACTATAAGCTATTCAAAAATCAGAATGGTGAAGTATTTGCTAGATATGTTGGAACTAACTGCAGGAATGGTCCCCCTATGAAGAAAATCTGGGTTCCCAAAAGGTGCCTTGAAAGTCTTCAGGTGAATGTCCTCATGACACCACCTGTGAAGAATAGGAACCCCAGATCAAATTCTTCATATGGACCAAAGGCTTCATATGGATCCAAGTCCTCATACAGACCAAATTCCTCATATGGATCAAATTCCTCACGTGGATCCAAATCCTCATATGAACATCATCATGCTAACGCCTCTGTTTCATAGGGAAAATCTAAGAGCTATGAATATGTGCATTATTCTTCAAATCATTATGTTCATAAGTCCTTGAAGAATTTCTCTGCTTATTCATATGCATACTCTAACCCCTCTTCTGTGAAACAAAGTGCACTGGCTTCAATGCTACCATTCTCTTATGGAGTTCACAGAATGATGAACTCTTTGCCACCCCTCCAGATGTGGGTGGTGAATAAAAAGAACTAATCTCTTATGCAGGGTCAGGTCACCAGACGAACTTGAACGTTTGAAGAATTTGCTGGAGACCTGAATATGCTTGAAAGGACGCAAGCTAATCATGAAGAAACGAATACTCATTTCTCACGTACTTATACTACCATATCTGTTGTACTGCTTGATGAAATTCAATCTGATGAATTTGATGTCATATTCTTCACTGATGAAGTATATGAGTCCGTAAGATGCACTAATTCATCTACAGGATGATCAACCGAAAGCTACTGAGTGGGTCCTCGACAGTGGATGTACAAATCACATGACCGGTGACAGGAACTTATTGATGGACACAGATTGATCTCCATCGCATCTGAAGCATATCACCTACGCTGACAAAGGCAAAAGCAAGGTATTGGGTCTAGGTAGGGTTGCAATCTCAAAGGATCGACACATTGACAAAGTCATGCTTGTCGACTCCCTCGGATTCAACCCCATGTCTGTCTCAATGCTTTGTGATCTTGATATGGTTGTCGTCTTTGGCAAATATCGTTGCATTGTGCTCAAGGAATCTGACAATTCCAAAGTCTTTGAAGACTTTAGGAGCGGAGACTTTTATATTGTTGATTTCTCTGCAGGACCACAGCCTGCCACATGTCTACTTGCAAAAGCTTCAGAAGGCTGGCTATGGCATCATCGACTAGGTCATGCTGGCATGAGGAACTTACATACACTCACAAAGAAGAAGCATGTCATTGGCATCGAGGGTGTCAAATTCCTCAAAGACCATCTTTGCGGGGCTTGTGAGGCTAGAAAGGTGACCAAATCCAAGCAACCCTCGAAGACTATCATGACTACCACTCGTCCTTTTGAATTGCTTCACATGGACCTCTTTGGCCCTACTCATTATGCCACACTAACAAATGCAACATCTTTATATGGCTTTGTTATTGTTGATGACTATTCTCGTTACACCTGGGTGCATATCATCACTTACAAAATTGAAGTGCATGAAGTCTTCAAACGATTTTCCTCAAGGGCCTCGATGAATTTCGGTGTGAAGATCAAGCATATCCAGAGTGACAATGGGACCGAGTTCAAGAATACTGGTCTTGATGACTATCTTGATGAACTTGGTATTACTCATGAGTTATCTGCCCCATACACTCCTCAGCAGAATGGCGTCGTGGAGCGCAAGAACAGGACTCTTGTTGAGATGGCTCGCACTATGCTTGATGAATACAAGACACCTCGTCACTTCTGGCCTGAGGCTATTGATACTGTGTGCCACATCATCAACAGGGTATATCTTCACAAATTCTTCAAGAAGACCTCATATGAACTCCTCACTGACAAGAAACCCAATGTGAGTTATTTCAAAGTCTTCGGTGCTAAATGTTGGATTAGAGATCCTCATCACAGTTCTAAATTTGCACTAAAAGCACATGAAGGTTTTATGCTTGGTTACGGAAAGGACTCGCACACCTACAGGGTCTTCAACACCTATCACCACAAGGTTGTTGAAACTATAGATGTGCGGTTCGATGAAACTAACGGATCGCAAAGGGAGCACCTACCTCCTATGCTAGATGAAATGTCACCTGAGGAATCCATCAAGTTCAAGGCCACTGAGGATGTCATACCCACTGAAGAATCTGCTGAAGAAGTCATTCCAGAACATGAAGAAAATCATGCTAGTGCTTCTGAGGAAATTGGCTCTGAAGAAAATGTCGAGCCCAATCAAAGTCGTCAACCTGCTCATCCTCGCGTTGCAAATGAAGTGCAGACTGAGAGAATAATCGACAACATCAATGCACCAGGTCCTCTCACACGCTCAAAAGCCTCACATTTGTCTAACTTTTGTGGGCACTTTGCTTTCGTCTCTATCATAGTGCCCACAAAAGTTGATGAGGCATTTCTGGAGCCTGAGTGGATTCAAGCTATGCAAGAGGAATTACATCAATTCGAGCTCAACAATGTCTGGGAACTTGTCAAGCGACCAGACCCACGCAAGCACAATATCATCGGTACCAAATGGATCTACCACAACAAGCAAGACAAAAATGGCCTAGTGGTGAGGAACAAGGCTTGTCTTGTAGCTCAGGGCTACACACAGGTTGAAGGAATTGATTTCGATGAAACTTTTGCACCTGTTGCTAGACTTGAGGCTATTTGCATACTGCTTGCTTATGCTAACCATCATAATATCATCTTATATCAAATTGATGTGAATAATATCATCTTATATCAAATTGATGTGGAAAGTGCATTCCTCAATGGTAAGCTTGAGGAAGAAGTATATGTTGCTCAACCACCAGGTTTTGAAGATCCCAAGCATCCTGACAATGTCTTTAGACTTAATAAGGCCCTCTATGGCCTCAAGCAGGCCCCTCGGGCGTGGTATGATACACTGAAGGAATTCCTCATGAAGAAAGGATTCAAACCCGGTTCACTTGACCCAACTCTTTTCACCAAAACCTATGATGATGAATTATTCGTGTGCCAAATATATGTTGATGATATTATCTTTGGTTGTACTAACCAACGTTACAGTGACGAATTTGCCTATATGATGAGTGAGGAATATCAAATGTCTATGATGGGAGAATTGAAATTCTTCTTAGGCCTTCAAATTTGTCAACAATGCAATGGAATATTCAAATCCTAAGAGAAATACCTCAAGGATGTGTTGAGGAAATTCGGCATGCAAGATTGCAAAGGCGTCAAAATCCCTATGCCCACAAATGGCCATCTATGCACCGATGAAAATGGCAAAGACTTCGATCAAAAGGTATACCGCTCCATGATTGGCTCTTTATTGTATCTGTTTGCATCTAGGCCAGATATTATGCTTAGTGTTTGCATGTGTGCCTGTTTTCAAGCTACACCGAAGGAATCACACCATAAGGCTGTGAACCATATTCTTCGATATCTAGCTCACACTCCAACACTTGGATTATGGTATCCCAAGTTCTCGGCTTTTGATCTCATCGGATATTCTGACTCTGACTATGCTGGTGATCGAGTGGATCGCAAGTCAACTTCTGGCACATGCCATTTCCTCGGACGATCCTTAGTATGTTGGTCCTTGAAGAAGCAGAACTGCGTATCACTCTCTACTACTGAAGCCTAGTACATTGCTGCTGGTTCTTGCTGTGCTCAATTGCTATGGATGAAGCAAACCCTCAAGGACTATGGCATCAATATGAAGAATGTGCCACTCTACTGCGACAACAAGAGTGCCAACAAGATTGCTCATAACCTAGTTCAGCACTCGAAGACTAAGCACATCCAGATTCGTCATCATTTTCTTCGTGAGCATGTGTTGAAGGGCGACATCTCCATCGACCACATGAAGACTGAAGAACAGCTAGCGGATATCTTCACAAAGACCTTGGATGAGAAGAGATTTAGCAAGTTGCCATGTGAGCTAAATAACTTAGAATCTTCGAATGTTCTTTGAAAGGACACACATCCTAACACTTATGCAAAATTGATGACTTAGATATGCAACACACGAAGTAACGTTTTTCTTCAATCAATGAAGACTAACCCTCTAAGTGTGAAGAAATTAATGAAGAATTTGATTATCAAAGCCCTACGACAATTGTACGCGGTGTCTGAAATCATCATTATACGGTGGGTCACGCCACCAACCAAAGTTGAAAATCTTCAATTTGAGTTTTTCTTCATTTTTGCAAATTCTTCAATTTTCAAATTCTTCAACTTTGCAATTTCTTCAACTTTTTGACCGGTGTTATATATATATATATATATATATATATATATAGGACTATTCTGTTACTAGTAACAAAATAATATTCTGTTACCCCCCGGCCCTATAAGGGCGCGACGCGCCTACACTGTACAAACTCCCCCGACCCAGCCCCAACCTAACCCGCCTCCTACCGCCGGAGGCAGCCGTCACAGGCGAGCGAGCGATGGCGGCAGTCGGAGCGAGGGAGCCCGTGGCGCCGTGACTGGCCGCCGACGGATCCACCGCCGCAATCCCCATCCTCGCTGGCAAAGCAACACCGAGGCCGTGATCCCCGCCTCCTGCCTCCCTCCCTCGCCGGAGCGAGCTTCGCCAGGGCCGTGATCCCCGCCTCCCTCCCTCGCCAGAGCGAGCTTCACCGAGGCCGTGAGCCTCGCCTCCCGCCTCCCCCCTTGCCGGAGCTCCTTCGATGGGGGCGTGATCCCGACCACCAGCCTCCCCCTCGCCGGAGCTCCTTCGATGGATCCGTGATCTCCGCCACCAGCTGCTGCCTCCCCGGACCTTGTCGCCGGAGCTCCAC
The DNA here is from genome assembly GCA_011799875.1 of Thinopyrum elongatum. NCBI lineage: Eukaryota > Viridiplantae > Streptophyta > Magnoliopsida > Poales > Poaceae > Thinopyrum > Thinopyrum elongatum. The sequence goes on along the minus strand of CM022303.1, from coordinate 426,364,265 downwards.
CACAAGCAGGAGCGCCGTCGTCTCCCCAAGCTCCTTGCCTGCATCAATGGCACCGCCTTCCAATTTTATGCCAATATGCCGCCAACGAGAGAAAGAAGAAGACGTCAGATCCAAGAAGATGCCATTGCAGGTGATGTCTGCTTCCCACACTAATTTTCCTCAAAATTGAATCTGCCTGATTGCTACTGAAGCACAAATGATCAGTTCAAAAATTGTTTTCAGATCTGGGTTTGCCTGAAGAAAAATACCATGTTTGTGTTAGTTCGTCAGCTCATCAGTTCATCCATGCTGCTATGCAAAAAGATTCGGTTTAAAAATTGCACACACTATGCTCTGCCTACATGTTACACTATTAGGTTCATCAGTACTACATGTGTGCTACATCAGTGACACATGTTCCTATGATGCAGAAGCTGATATTACATTGCAAATGCTTGCATCAGTTCATTACACCCCTGCCACTTGATGCAAATTTGGATGTCGAGGTTACTGTCAGTACCTCTAATGTGCTAGCTTCAGTTCTAGTCAAAAAACATAAACTTATGCATCAGTCCAAGTAGCTAGTACTAAGGTTCAGCTACCACTGAAAGTTGTATGTTGTTATTTCTAATAGTACATGTCATGTAGTTGTGTCAGGTCAAACGAGTAAAAAGACTGTTGTTGAAAAAAATATACACTTGTTACGCAGTAAGTTCAATGATACAGAAACTAGGAGTACTTGTAATGTAGATGCATATAAGAGAAGACATTCATCAGTTTTATATATATGCATACTGTTTGAAAGTTCAATGTTCAGTTTCAAAGCAGTGCACCAAATGTTCATGCATCAGTTCTAGGGAAAAAAATAAAAAACTGTACATAACAGATGCATCAGTGCTAAAAACAGTACATCAGTACATCAGTGCTGAACATGTCCATACATCAGTTCGACTGAAACTACGTCAGATACAAAATAGACAACAAAGTTTAGTAACGCCCAGCGATGCAAGTTCAACTTGTACGTTACCTTCAGTACATGACATGTTACCCATATCATGTATACGAGAAAATGCAGAAAAGATTATTCCCAAAACTGTTGAATGTCATTGCAGAAACATGCAAGGCGGCACACGCAGGGAGGGTTTGATGAGCCAAGAAGATATGAGGCACCGCCTGGTTGGGTAACACCAGAAATAGCACCTGGATACTTCAACAATACAGGCAGATTTCAAGCTACACCAGAATCATCAGAAGCATGGACTGGTTCTTCTCTGCAGCAAACACCGATTGCTGGGAATACAAGCTTTGCCACTGCTGGGGTGCAACAAGGTCCACAATGTCCCCAAAAACAAATATTTTCCATCCCTAGCGCATGCAGAAAGGCAAGGACACCCAGGCTTCCACCAGTCGCTCCATCAACATCAATCATCTGTGCTGCAAAAGCGGTTGCGACGAGAAGACCAGGCCAAAGAGACAGGAATGTTCACCACTCTAGAAGGGTGCAAAGTAGAAGACATGAGCCATATAGACAGGAGCAACCTCACAATAAATCTGAGGGAAGACGGCCGTACAATGAGAGACGAAGAGCTTCATCAACATTGCTCCCTCCAAGAGATGCATTGCTGCATGTGCTGAGGGTGACACCACCCGCGCCCATATACCAGGGTGAATAGAAAACACCGGATGCAGCACAGAGCTATACACATGTAAGTATCCATTCAGAAAAAAACATACAAGCACAGTCCATACCCTAGTACTGTGATCACCCCATCTAACATTTTCATCACTGTGTTTTTGTTTGCTCACTGTTGCGTGCAGCCACCTAACATTGAAGCTTACGTTCTACCAAGGCTAGAGATGCGCTTTGAAACTTCCAAAGAAGCAGAGAACTTCTACAACATCTATGCAAAGCACGCGGGTTTTGCTGTCAGGGAAGGCTCCAAGGTTAACACCAGAGTCTACCTTTATTCTACGTGCTATGGAGTCTATGAATCGAAGGTGTCAGAAGCAAATAGACAGCGGAACAAGACCACAGCCAGGACTAACCGCGGGGCCAAAATGAGGCTGAAGAGGGAAAAGGATGGAACACTTGTCGTAAAAGAGATATGCTGGGAACACAACCATAGGCTACAGCTCACCCCCCAAATGCTTGTCTTCTTGCACTCCCACAAAAACTTTGACATAACAATCTTGGAGTACGTCAATTACCTGCAGTTCAAAGGCATTGAACACGCACAAATCATGAGCATACTGGGCGGCGATGACCCCAGTAGCCACTTCCTCGAAATGAATGCCAAAGACCTGATTAACATGTAAGTACAAACTTGTTCTCCTCCCAGAAACCCCCTCCGTCTTTTTTCATCTGTCAGTACAAACATATTACGCAACGCATGACCTGATGCCAGTTCAACATGCATTTTTGCAATGACTGTTCACTTTTAATACGCAGCAAAGCAAAGAATTCAAGGATGGATGATGTGGACGATGTCCTAAGACTGTCAACTTCTTCAGGGAGATGAAAGCGATAAACAAGGAATTCTTCTGCGACATACAACTTGATGAGTCCGACAGAGTGAAGAACATATTCTGGGCGAACGCAAGCTGCCGAGGGGCATATCAAGACTTTGGTGACTGCGTGACGTTTGACACCACGTATAAGACAAACAAGTACCATATGCCACTTGGAGTGTTTGTGGGTACTAACAACCACTTACAGACTATAATCTTTGCTTTCGCCCTAATAAGAGATGAGGATGCAGATTCATTCAGATGGCTTTTCAAAACATTTTTAAGATGCATGAGAGGGAAGGCTCCTACATGCATCCTCACAGGTACAACCGCAAAACCACCTACCCCCCCCCCCAAAAAAAAGGAAAATAACACAGTAAAATTGTTGTGTCAGTTCTATTTGTATATATGCACAACCATCTGCTGCACACTCCACGTCTATTTTCTCATTACCAGACCAGTGCCCGGCAATGGCTTTGGCGATCCCAGATGTTTTCAGGGACACAGTACACAAGCTATGTCGCTGGCACATTATGAAGAAGTACAGGGAACACCTCGCGTACCTGTACAACCTCCACGAAATCTTTAAGGATGAATTCACAACAATCCTCAACTGGCCCCTCATGCCAACTGAGTTTGAGACTGCCTGGAAAGAACTCATGGATAAATACAACCCCCATGATGATGCCATGATGGTGGCAATGTGGAACGAGCACGAGAGATGGATATCAGCTTACTTCAAAGAAATTTTCTGTGCCAAAATGACATCCACACAACGGAGTGAGAGCATGAACTATGTGCTGAAGAAGAACTTCGTAAGTGAGAGACAGAACCTACACCGGTTTGTCAGCCAGGTAAACACCTACATCAAAACCAGGAAGCAGGCAGAAAACCAGGAGACAATGGGTAACCGGGTATAGCTCTATCACCTATCATAAGACAAATAATGAGCTTACTAAAGTAATTCTTTCTTAGTTAGACAAGTTTTTGCTGCGAGAAAACTAATAATTTGTTCAACACTCTTGCTTACGCAGAAATAACAAAACACGCTGACCCTCTAAGGGTTCGACACTCAGATGGCAAAGCTTTACTCATGAGCTATGTACAACGAGATCAGAAAAAGGCTAAAACTGAGCACCCTCTTCACGGTGACGGAGACGGAAGAGCCCACACTGGTACGCGTCGGTGCTATACAAACGGTTTTTAACCCCTTTCCGCAACGGCATTTGGAACCGTCGCCAAGTGAGTGTGGGCGATAGGGGGGTCCTTCCTACATGACCCAGAAACCGTCGGGGATAGGGAGCCAAGATGCATATACAGTACTCCTACTCGTTTGTGCTCGCATTGCCATCGCACTCGGTATTCTGTGGTGCTACGTTTACGATGCGCGGCCCATAACAAACGGTTCACTATTATAGAACGTGTATGATAAGCATTCCCAAACCGTATGCGATAACTAATTACGAAGATTAGCTAATCATCGTATGAGTGTCGGATAGGATTACGAAACGTCGGACCATCATAACATTGTCGTACATGATAACTATCGCACACGCTATTCTGTGGTGCAACATTTACGATGCATACTTCATCAGAAATAGTTCATGGTTGCGAATCGTGTACGATAAGGCAACTATCACAAACGTTTATTTTGCCCACACCGTTTGTGATATTGTCTGACATCGCACACGCTTTGCAAACGGCAACTGTGTGCACGCTTGCATACGTTTCCTCTCTGTGAACCGTCTCGGATTATGGTGTATATCGCAAACGTTTGTGTTTTACCAACCGTGTGTGCCGTAACGACCTGGAGAGCGTAATTTCACCGTAATTTAATTGCTGCTATATCAAATTGTACCGGATTTGAATTTGAATTTGAATTTGAATGTATGCTATAGCTTTATTCATATCCATCAGGTTCAGACAACCAATGCATTATTCGATTCATAGGTACATATCAAGAATTACATAAGAACCAAATAAAGAATGATGAACCATAGTTGTATACTTGTACTATTAAAGACGGTAAAGAAAGAGGCAAAATACATTCTGGTTGCTGAACAAGGTGAAGCGGAATGCCCATATTGTGCCCTCCTCCATGCAGAAGGCACGCACGACTCTAGTCCAACCCCTTGTGATGGCCGACCGCCCATCCTTCACGGTCTTCATGAAAACATCTAGATAATCATCGTGTTCTGGTAGAAATACTTTAACCTTTGCATGCCCACCAATCATGTAGTTTGAGAGGTAATCTTGAGTAAACTGCTTTGGGAACCACTGCAAAGGAAAAAAGATTCAGACATTGTCATCTAACACAACTCATTATGGGCAGTAAAAAGAAGGCTGCAGAGTTCTCACTTACCATCCTGCAGTTCGCTGTTGTATTGGATAAAGTGTAAACAAATAGTTTAATTGCCATCTTTTGACCCATTTTACTAACAATCTTTATCAGCTTCCTCACTTGATGCTGGTTCATCGATATCTCATTTCCCCATACGCACAAAGGTTGAAGCGCGGATCTTTACCAATGACATATGTACCTAAAAGTACCAAGTTAATATTAGAAGCTAAACACCAATTGCACAATGATGTAGTACAACACTCTTTTATAATATCTTATAACATCCAATATACTCACATATTAGATGAATTAACATCTTATATTATGGGCCAGAAGGAGTTTATTGCATTCTTACAAATTATTGGCTGATTAACTGCTGCTGTATCCATGGGTTAGAGTTAGTTTGAGCTAGTTCGGGCTCAAATAGCCCTAAAGTATATCTAAACATGAGGGCTAGTTTGAGCTAGTTGCATCTATAACCCACCCAAAAAAAACTATCCAACCCAAGAGGTGCTAATTGGAGTTAGTTCTCCTAGTGCATTTATTGTCAATCTAAGTATCTAACCCTGTCATCCAAACACCTCTTTGGATGGAGTTAGTTCAGGGTTAGTCATGAGCTAGAAACTAACTCTAATCTCTAGCTAAGTTGAGTATCCAAATAGGGTTGTGTTGTTGTTGTTGCTGCTGTTGCTCTTCTACGTATATCTAGACATCATCAGAACATTAAGGTAACACTCTTCCTTGTTGCTATGTAGCCTAGGATTGCATATGTAGACATTAAGTATAGTGCATGTTGCTATGTAGCCTCAGATATATTACATATGGCCCTAGTTAACCTAACGATAAATGGGTTGCAGATATATTCAGTTAAAAGTCCGATTCACCGATTAGTCCCTTATCAGCCCCCGGCCTATATGGTACCAGCTACCGATATCCTGAACAGTGAGCATATATAAGCCATGGGATGAAACTAACCTCGATGGAAAACAGCAGTCGTTCCAAGAATTGTCCTGTGTAGGTACATCGAGAAGCATGTTAAGCACAACAGGCTAAACTTCAACCAAAATTATCCACGGCAGACAAAATAAATTCCAAAAGATAGCTTCAGTGTGCAGGTTTAAGCACGCTAGTAAAGCAAAACAAGTGGAAAAGTGTGTTAACTGCGACAAGCCTAACATTTAACAACAAGCAAACATAGTCATTCAAACTGGTATTGTGCCGGTCTAAGTACACTGGTTATTGTGAAATAAAAATGGAAAGGCGTGTTAACTACAAGATGCAGCAACCAAGTGTAGTCATTCATAGTGGTATTGTTGAAACTGGTACTGATGAAATTGAACTGCACAGTTCATACTTGCACATATAGAACATCATGTTGTGAATAACTGGAATAAACAAGGCATACTATGAACAACCAAAGATAGCATTTGAAACTGGACATATGCTAACTACAAACAACAGAACAATCAAAAAAAATTAAAAGAGGCATATGCTAGCTATAACAGGCTTAACAGCAAGCAAATATATGCATTCCTATTGGTATGTTTAAAACTGGATTGATGGAATGTACCGCACAGTAAATAATTGCACATATAGAGCATCACATTGTGAACAACTGAAATAAACAAGGCATACTGCAAACAACCAGATATAGCAATTAAAACTGGACATATTCCCACTACACTACAAAGGGACTCGACAAAACAAATCATGGGTTTCCCCCTATGAAGAGGCACGGCAAAACAAATCATGGGTTTCCTCACTTGTCACAGATGGGCACGTTCCCGTGGGAAGAGCACGGACCCTGGATGCGCTCCATGTTGTCGCAGATGGGCTCCTTCCCCTTGGAAGAGCACGGCTGTAGGGTGCCCTCCCTGATGTCGCAGACGGGCTCTTTCCCCTTGGAAGAGCAGATGGGCTCTTTCCCCTTGGAAGGGCTGGAGAGGGTGCCCTCCTCATGGTCACCGTCGATGAGGTCTGACTTGGAAGCTATGGATCCCAAGCCAGCGTCGCAGAACGTGTCCTTCAGAAATGACAAAAGGGGCTCGATGGCGATGTAGGATGGCAAATTCTTGACAGCGAGCCAGAGGAGATCAGCGGCGGGGCCATGGATGAGATCGACGGTGGTTCAACCCGAGGGGTTGGGGGTGGGCCACTTAACCTGTGACATAGCCCGCCTCAGGCCATCGCCGTCGACGACCTCGATGTCGTAGCCGGTGTCCGCAACATACCCGCATACTCTAGCCCGCTGATTGAGTGTCTGCGGCCAGTAATGGTCGTCAGCTTCCTCGGCGACGTTGGGCGAAGAGACCGCGATACACCCCTTTTGGGCCAGTCGCTCCTCGAGCTCCACGGGAAGTGTAGCCGGGCTTAGGCTGCGACGCTCTGGAGTGGGGGATGGGGATGGGGATCTGTGGGAAAGGGGGTGTTTGGCAGGCGTCATCTAAGAAACTTAGGGCGGCCTGGGTATGGAGATGGGTCGGTAAGCTGCACGGGCAAACTGGCAGATGTTGACAATGGAGGTCTTGTGGCGGCGGCGGCGCCGGGGACCTTGCTAGGGTTTCGAGCGAGGGAGGGTGTGTGTGTGTGTGTGTGCGCGCACGCGCCCGAGGAGGTTTTGGTGTGTGTGTGTGTGTGTGTGTGTGTGGAAGGGGGCACGGGGGGTGTGTTTGAGGAAATGACGTGGGTACTAAAAATTTTACTACGCGGGAGTGAAATGCCGGGGCTATTGAAAATTTTGACAATGGTGCATCGCACACAGTCCGGAGATAACAACCGTGTGTTATGAAACAGAAAAACCCTCGAGGCGGGCAGATATTTTCTAGGGGCAGGCGGGATTGGGAACAAGAAACATCGCACACGGTCCGGAGATAACAACCGTGTGTTATGAAAAAGAAAAACCCTCGATGCGGGCAGGTATTTTCTAGGGATGCAGGCGGGATTGGGAACAAGAAACATCGCACACGGTCCGGAGATAACAACCGTGTGTTATGAAATAGAAAAACCCTCCTCGAGGCGGGCAGATATTTTCTAGGGATGCAGGCGGGATTGGGAACAAGAAACATCGCACATGGTCCGGAGATAACAACCATGTGTTATGAAACAGAAAAACCCTCCTCGAGGCGGGCAGATATTTTCTAGGGAGGAGGCGGGATTGGGAACAAGAAACATCGCACACGGTCCGGAGATAACAACCATGTGTTATGAAACAGAAAAACCCTCGAGGCGGGCAGATATTTTTGAGAGGGGGAGCCTCGTGGAGCCCAATGTACTATGCGGATGTGTGCGTGACAGGGGCACCGGCGTGGCACACGGTTAGTTTGAGTGAACCGTGTCTATTGCGTCATCCGACTTGTCTAATGTTCATAAATTTGGCGAAAAATGACGCGGGAGAGGGTCAAAACACGAACACACTTGCATGTGGACCAAATTTATGTATGAAAAGGGTGGTTTGATTTTCAAATACCAAATGCAACTTCGATGTCGCACCCATCTCGCAAAGCGCACGGTATTGCTTGCCCCCCCTCGTGTCGGCACGAAGGGAATCCTAAGCTATGAATGCATGCCCCCCAACCGAGGCTCACCTAGCAAAGTGCGAAGTAGCTAGCAGCCCCCCTCCCTCGTGTCGGCACGAAGGGAATCCTAAGCTCTGAATGGATGCCCCCCCAACCGTGGTTCACCTAGCAAAGTGTGAAGTAGCTAACAGCCCCCCTCGTGTCAGCACGAAGGGAATCCTAAGGTATGAATGCATGCCCCCCCCAACCGAGGCTCACCTAACAAAGTGCGAAGTAGCTAGCAGCCCCCCTCCCTCGTGTCGGCACGAAGGGAATCCTAAGCTATAATGGATGCCCCCCCACCGTGGTTCACCTACAAAGTGCGAAGTAGCTAGCAGCCCCCCCTCGTGTCGGCACAAGGAATCCTAAGCTATGAATGCATTCCCCCCCAACCGAGGTTCACCTAGCAAAGTGTAAAGTAGCAGCCCCCCACCCCCACCCCCCCCCACACACACACTTTCAGTTGGCAGGCCAGAGAGGCATCTCACCAAGATTGATCGTAAAACGGACCAAGAATAATCCACCTTGGTCGTACAACCTCTCTCTTGTTGCTGATCAAAGTGATGGTCGTCCATGCGACCCCGGAGATAGGCTAGCTCGCCAATAATCATGCAAGTAGCTAGTCCCCGAAGACAACCACTGCATGCGTGTGGCCCAAACATATGTATGGATCAGGTGTGTGTTTTAGTACACAATGAAACAACTTTGGTGTGGCACCGTGATTTTGAACTAGAAATCCCGGCACTGAGTGAGGGTTAGGTTGCTGATGCATATGTATGTTACACCACACTTCAAGCCGACAACGGGGATTCATGCATGCATGCGTGCATAGTATATGCGCTCAAACTTTAATTAGGTCTGAATCTCACCATGACCTATACTACGATAACATGAACCAAATGAAGAATCCGCCATGGTAACCTATCTTGTTGTCGGTCAAGGTGATCATGGATGTCCACGCGGGCCCACGAATATATAGGCTTGTTGCCGATGACCACACGAGGGAGTGTACCATTCGAAGACAACCACTACATGCATATGTATGGAGGTTATGTGTGCATGCATGTTTGAATACCATTTCACAACATTGATGTGGCGCGTGCGTCGAAAATCGTACACTCTCCCCACATAGAGCGAGATCGGTTCATGATGTGTCGTTGTACTAGCCACTTCGACTCGATGGGAGGGATTCATGCGTACACATGCATGTGTGTGTGCTCATATATATATATATATGCCTTATTACAAGCAAAAAAATAGCCCCCTCCTAAGTCAAATTAACCACTCTTGTTGTCAGGCAAAAAGTAGTGATGGACCAAGTGGGCCCACAGATGGAAAGCATCGATATCGTTGATAACCGCTTAAGTGGGTGCGAGAGGACAACCACCATCGCTTTGCATGTGGGCTAAACATATGTTGAATACCTAAAATGCACAACTTTGATGTGCCACACATGCCTCAAAAACCGTAAACCATGCACCCACACAGAGCGAGGTTCATGAAGCGTACTACATATGATGGTCCCCTTCCCCCTCTTCGACGCATACTATATGCTCCTACCATAATACAACTCAAAAAGTATCCTCATCGATGGTGAAATTAATTAACCTCTCCCGATGTAGGTCAAAGTGATGCATGCATCGACAATGGCCTCGTGGGCCCATAGATGGAAGCGTCACACGTGAGTGTCCTAGCTAGGATAACCACCACCTGCATGCATGTGGCGCAAAGAGGTGTTGTGTGATGTTTGAATAGCCATTTTCACAATTTTGATGTGGCACGTGCCTCGGAAACCGAAAAGTCCCGACACTGAATGAGGTGTACTTGTTCACGGACGCGTATGTATAGTATATATATATATATGCTAGTCCCCTCCCACCTCTTCGACGCGTACTATATACCACCATAACACAAACAAAAAAGATTCTACCTTGCTGGTCAAATTAACCTCACTACTGGCTGTTCGTCAAAGTGATGGACGACGACTTCACGGGCCCACAGAAAGCATCATACGCGAGTATCGAGTGTCATGTAGGACAACAATCGACTGCATGTTGCCAAAACATGTATGTATGAAAGGGTTGTGTAATGTTTTAAATTACGAATTCACGACTCTGATGTGGCACCGGCCTGCCTAACAAAATGGCCAACCCACACGGTGGCTCATAACTCATAGTGTACTGCGAGCCACCCGCCACCCCCAGACGCACACACCCACACACACACCATGAATCCACCGCAACTACGATGCATGTTAAATTAATTATCCCGCGGTGAACATATATATGTTACCAAAGGAGGGACGTTTTAATTTAAAAAAATCAGAGATCATTAAGACGTTTTAGTACATTAATTGATTGATTTTCTACAGGTATAATGTGCAAAAATCAAATTCGAGCTACATGCACACGTGACAGTGCACCTAAATGGATTGCAAAAACACATGTGTCTCACTGGGTGCATGTTTACTCCCCGTGCAACAAATTTCAAACAATGAGAATCTTGATTTTTAAATTCTAGTACATCCAAAACTTATTTGAAGTTCATGAAACTTATCGTGTTGTCATATGGACACCAATACAAAGTTGCATTGTACTTTTTTTGGGTCAAATTTGAGACCAGTTTTGATGTAATCTTATCTAATTACAAACGGGAGATTATTAATAATTGGGAACCAATATCCCAAATGGACTATTTATTCGAACTGTGAGCGTTAGACCAACAATGGATATGTGCCATGCTTCGGTAAAGCAATAAAGCGGCATCATTAATCATCCAAATAGAAAAACAATATACGTGCCGCCATGCGACCCATGTGCCGTGCGAGCAGGCGTGAGTTGACGGGACGCATGCGAGCAGTCCACCGCGCAGGCAGACCGGGAGGCGTGCGTGCAGGTGTGTGAATTGACGGAGGCATGCTCGCTGCGCAGTGTCATCAGGAGGCGTGCGAGTAGCTGTGTGAAACGACGGTAGGCATGCCAGCAGTCCGGTGCGCCGGCTCACCGGCAGGCGAGCCAGCGGTTTGACCGCCGCCCGCCTCTCTCCCACTACTCCATATTAAGAGCTCTCCCATATTAATGGTGCACCCGAGCGGCCGCACCCCCCATCCTCACCACACACACAATCCCCTCTCTCCGCTTGCATCCTCGACGCCGCTCTCAGTCATGAAAGCCGTCAGTGTATGAGGATGCCGCCGAAGCGCCCCAACGGAGGGAGTGGCGACGTCGGGGCTGCTAAAGCACCGGAGCACGGCATGGAGATGGAGACAGAGGTTGCCATCACCACCGGCGAGTTATCGCTGCAACCTGACGGCGTCGAGCTTCCACAGCCGGAGGCGGAGTTTCACACCGACTCTGGTGACGACTCGGGCGACGACTCCGACGACCACTCCGGAGACGACTCTGACGACGATGGACAACTGGTTAGTCATCTATACCCATTTATGTGTCAAATAGATCCTAGGGTTTCTCTGGTTACTCCTGCCTCCCCCTTTTTGGAATAGAAATCCTATGGTTATGTTCTCCCAATCCATGAAATTTGAGTAAGTTTCGTTAGATCCATGTAGTGTATTGATTGTTTGAATGGTACAAGTGATAAGTGATTAGTTGTTTCATCTGTGGAAATGATTTCTGCTAGTAATCCGACTAGGGTTAGTGTTCGTGCTAATAATTCCTAGCCAGGACTTGACAATTGATTTTGAATGACCTACATATGTTTGAGCCATTATTTTCTTCAAGATTGGTCTGTACATAGACGAATGTGCTTAAAAATTGAACCATAATCTCTGGATATGTATAAATAAATAGCCATAAATTCCTAATCCTACTTGACGGCATGTAATCATTGATTTGATGCCAATTTTTGGCAACTGCCAAATGTTCGCTAGATATTAGTTTGTAACCATTAATTTGACGCCACATTTTTTTACTATTTGTATAGGTGTTGTCTGACGATGTGGACAACAAGATGAAGATGTCCAGAGGAGGTACAAGAGCCAAATCCTAAGGGAGCTTTATGCGGGAATGCATAACAGGCGTATTAGGACCTGGGACGGTGGCTATCGATGCCCATTTTGCAACCACAAGCTTCATGACGCGTATCAAAGTGTTCTGGCGCATGCAAGAGGACGGGCCATTGGCTCCTTCAAGCAGAAGTATTCTCGCAGGGTGGTGCACGGCGCGTACGCCAAGTACCTGGAGAAGCTTCAGGATTGTGCCGGCATGTGAGATGAGATGTGGGATCGAACTATGTACGCTTGAGCATGCTTAATGACGGTTGAACTATGCTTGTGCACGTGTACGCTTATTATCTATGTCTGAGTATGTTTAATCTATGTTTACTTATGTCTAACTGTGGGATATGGATGCAATCAGTTCGGTTGATGGAATCTACCTCCATCCTCATTTATTGGTCCCCTTTGTAATTTGTGTAAAATGTTGACCAAAGATTTAACTGACAAAATGTTAGTGCAGGCCAGCAAAAATTATATCATTGGATGCTTATTTGGACATAGTGTTCAATGATATAATTTTTGGTGACATGCATGAACATTTCTTAGTTAAATATTTGGTCAAAATTTGGTACAAATTACAAAGGAGACCCATAAACCAGGACGAAGGTAGTACGTCAATCACACACGGTTCCCAAAATTGGAACCGTGTGCAATGACTTTCGTTTTGCCTGTTGCGTCAATCACACACGGTTGGCTCTAGCAAACCGTTGCCTCCGAAATTCTTTGTGGGACAAAAAACCCTCACCACCCAATTCAAAAAAGAAAAAAAGAAAACCCTCGCCATCCCCACGTCACAAAAACCCTCACCCCCGCCCGCCACCCCCTGCCTCCGGTCCCCATTCACACTTGCACAAGCTCCTCCACGTCTATGCATGGCACCGCCTATCGTGGCGGTAACCACTTAGCTCGACGGCTGCCGCCGCCGCCAGGCTGCCGGCAAACCCCACCGCATTTCGCCACTTCCGCTTGTCGCCGCCTATCGCCATCGACTTTCTCGACGCTGCTCGCGGTAGACCTAGCTCCGCTCGGTTGGGGAATCTGTCGTACTGAGGGTTCTTTCTCATGGCCGACAAGGTAACTAATTTAATGAGATATTATCTCATCTCTTATCCCAGTTCATCTGCCTCCTTTAATCACCCTATGGAAATCGCCGTGAATTCATTTTTATTCGAGCTGATTTGAGGGTTTTCTTTCATTCATAGAGTGTACAGTGCGCCGACACATCAGGACTTTGCGACCTCCACCAGCGATTCCATCTCACCATACCAGATGACTTGAGGATGTGCGCGGTATGTTCAATCTCACCCTAAATCGGTTGGCATGGCCTACTTTCCTGAACATATTCTAAATATTGCTACATTTGGATAAAAGGTGCCACATGCACCATATACGTCAAAGGGGATTTTTTCCCCTCTTCTTTCTATATTAGGCAAATTAATGATGTATTGTTCTTTCGATTACTCTCATATTTCCATCACATCATGTTTACCCTATCTATTTAATTATAGATTTTTTCCTTCGATTTCAACTGCTCTACAGTTCTTTCAATTTGGGCCCATATTTGCATGTTACCATATTTTCTTTAACAATCCTACCATTTTCTGCAGCGCATCCCTTGCTATGCAACAGATTATGTAGTGCACAATTTTCCCTTTACATAGATCAAGGTTGCACCGATGTCATACTGCACACAAACCATGGATTTACAATCGTTGCTACTGTAAGACTTGATGAACTTGGTGACTCCTATTTTGGCGCTGGCTTTTGGAAAGAAATTTCTAAGTTTTATGTACTGAAAGCTGGCACTAAAATTGGAATGCACATAAAAGGGCCTGGTCATGAGATATATGCTAACTTCCCCGACAAAATCATCCCTCCAGACTTTGTTCAAAGTAAGTTTTCTTTTCATCTATCTGCATGTTGACTTACCCAGCAATGTCAAATGAATTGTGTAGTATTTAAGCAACCAATTGTTATCCCTTTTCTTACTATATTCCTACCTAATAACTTCTAGTTACCAATACACTTTTCTATTGCCCTGTTTTAACTAAATATTCCCTGTACTCTCATTTCTATCAAAAAGCGCCGCTGACAAGGAGACTCCAGAGGTGGAGAACAGGGATGCCAACAAGCGGAGGCGGGGCGAGCTAGAACCGCAAGCCACTCCAGCAGGCCTAGACTTCATCAGCAGCCTCCCCGATGATATGTTGACAGTCATCATCTCCCTCCTCCCAATCAAATATGGGGCACAGACAACCGTCCTTTCCTGGCAGTGGCGCCCCCTATGGAACTCCACCCCTCTCGACCTCATCCACACCCACGAGCTCTTCCATGGGTATCGCAAAAGCTTGGATGCGTTCTCCAAGATCCTCGGCAGTCACCTTGGCCCAACCAGAGACCTTAGAATGGACAAGTTCCGTTCCAACGGCAGGGACCGAGCCAAGCTTGACGACTGGTTCGGATCCCCCGCCCTAGATCAGCTCGAGGAGCTCACTTTTGATGATGGGCATATGCGCTCGCTGCCAACGTCCACGCTCCGCCTCGCGCCCATGCTGCGCATCGCCAAGTTCAGGAACTGCCATTCCCCCCCCCTTAATGACGCGCCCGCTCTTATTCTACCACGACTGAAGCACCTCGAGCTCGTCGCCGTCTGCCTCTCAAATGGTGACATGGAGCGCCTGCTCCATGGCTGTACTGCACTCGAGTACCTTCGTCTTCAGGCGATCAATGGGTTGAGTACATTCCACATCACCTCCATGACTCTCCGGACTATTTATGTGTGTTGCTGGTTCGGCAGGAAGACATCACAAGATGTGTACCATGGTATGGTCATTGAGGACACACCTGCACTTGAGAGATTACTTGTACTTGATCAAGTAGGTCCAACAAGAATCAATGTCATTTCTGCGCCGAAATTGACAGTGTTGGGCTACTCGTCTAACAAATACTCCGAACTTGTTATTGGATCCACACCAGTTTAGGTACAACAGCCGCCTTCTACCTCTCCTTCTACAAATTAACACTATTTCTAATTTTGAAGATGTTTGTTCGTCTGTCATTCAGAAAATGATTCCGACAAGCTTGACCGTGAAACTGCGCATGGTGAAGGTCTTGGCACTAGAATCTATCGGCCCCAACCTGGAGCAAGTTGTCAGTTTCTTGAGATGCTTTCCGTGCCTGGAGAAGCTATATATCGAGGTGATGTTCCTTTCCTGTTAAATGTTAACCATAAGGGAGTTCAATTTGTGACACCTTTTCCTAAGTTTACAATGACAATGTACTACGATTTTTGAAGGATTCTTTTGGAGGATTTCAGTACATACATGTCTCCTTTTCCAAGTTTACAATGACAATGCTTGATCCATATAGTTACAATCCATATGCATTTCTCCTTTGGATTCATCTGTACTAGTTTTCTTAGGGAACTTTTCATCCACTCCAACATCTTGTGAAGATCGAAGATGGCATGTTAATGCCCATGTTAATCATGTCAGATCGAAGATGGCATGTTAGTGCATTTTACAAATCCTGCAAACCAAATAGGCCTGTAGTAGTGTTCAAAACTGCATCTAGGCACTAACATGTTTTCTTCTTTTGCAGATAAGATTAGGCCCAGTGGTGGATAATGTGATACAATATAACAATCACGTCGAATTCCTAGATCTGCATCTCTCAGAAATTACTTTGAACTCCTACCGAGGGAGCTTACCGGAGATTATATTCACCAGGTTCTTTGTTGTCAGAGCAAGGGTGCTGAAGGTAATGAGGTTTGCCCTACATTTATTTCGCAAAAATGAATAGTTTGTTGATTAGCACCGGCGCCTGCGGCAGAATGGAATAGGCTCCAAAAATGCTGAATTTCATTTTGGAACTTCAGATGACAGAGTAATCGGAACTCATCGTGTCAACCCCATACATGACTTCTCAGTGGGTGACCCCTTTGCAAAAGTTGTGAGGTTTCCAAACCAGACTTAGAAGTGGTAATATTAGTTTGAACCTCTCTGATATCAATGTTCAGCGGATCAGCGCGAGCGTTTGCAGCTGATGAGCTGAATTTCATTTCTAATATCAGTTTGAACCTTGTAATCTTCGAATTTGAGACATATAACTCTGGAATTTGAACCTTGTAATATTTCGAGCTTTTGTGGTACAATCGTTGAAATGGGATCGTATGAGACTCATATATTGTAGCACTATTTTGACCTTACTATGCAATGGTCTTAGATTTAATTTTATTAACCATTCTCGAATCTGTTTAGCTTGTCGATCTCACAGTACACGATTTGTATAGCTAACTCGACTGCGATCTTCGACATTATTGCACACAGTTGATTTCTTCCACCGTGTGCACTATAGAGCGCAGAATTAATTATCGCACTCGAGTGTCCATCATTACCCTTCTGTGTAACTTTGACCTCATCACCCATGGGTAAACTTATGACCGAAGTCATTCCACACACTTCGTTTTTACAAAGCTTTTTGCCAATAAACGCCCATGATTTGTCCCTCTTCTAGCCGACGCGTGGCAAACCAAGCCGGGCGGGAAGCTTGCGCGGTAAAGTACGCGGTAGCACGGGAACAGGCTCACCGACGATATATTTGGCGCCTCTTCGAGCCCACGCGTGGTCAAACTGCGGTGCGGTGTTGTCAAGCGTGCACTGGAATCCTTCGCTATGAACGCCGTGACATGACGTGACGATTACAGGCAGGCTGGCCCGCATTTGTTATAGCGGCCATTTAAGCCTCTTGTGTCTCTTCAACCTTTCAATCGCGCCCCACCATTGCAAGAAGCACACCCACCATGACAAGTTCTTAGAGGGTATCCTGCGTGGCTCAATGGCGCTCCGAGCGGCTGCCGACGACGAGTAGCAGTTCACCATGCATGCCATGGTGGACACCCACCGAAGGTTCACGGAGCTCTCGGTGGTGTACACCTACAACCCGGTCTGGGTGGAGCACTCCATCCACATCATGGAGTTGTTGCTTGCCGAGGAGAAGTACAAGGTGGTCGGGTTCGACCTCGAGTACATCCGCACTCGTGCCGGGTCTCGTCCCAAGGTCGCCATCGCCCATATGTGCGTGCGCAACCACGTCCTCGTCTACCACTACTGCCTGGCCACAAGGCCTTGTGAGCGTTTCGCCAGGTTTGTCAACAGCCCCCACTACATGTTCGCTACGGTGGACATCACCAACGATGTCAAGGTGCTCAAGAATTCGGGCATCGCCTACCAGAATCTTGTCGACATCCAGGGCCAATACAGGATCTGGGCAACAAGGAGCATGAGAAGGACTCACTGGTTCACCTCGCCGAGGCCATCATCGACCCCTACTACTGGGGCAGCCAGGAGCATGAGAAGGATTCCTGCAACAAGGACAAGCGTGCCTGGCACTCAACCTGGAGGAAGAAACTCGACAAAGCTCACGTCGTGTACGCGGCCAAGGAGGCGTACACGGGCTACAACATGTACAGGCGGATCGTTGACATGAGGAAGTGCCTCCTTCCCCAAAACGGCCAGGGATCTAGCCGGAAGCAGAGCAATGGCAAGCGTCGTCGCAACAAGAAGTAGATGATTAGATCCTCGTCTCTCCTAGTTTAGTATGCATGTAATTGCTTACTTTGGTGTGTGAAAATGTTATGTTTGTAGTCACTTGTGTAATTGTATGCTTAATTTGGTTATGCAATGCTGTCTTTTTAAGTATATATATGTTGATGCTCTGTAGACAAAGCAAATCACATCGCACACGGACTAAACAATGGAACCCGTCGGTGATGATTTCATCATTCACTGACAATTGTATACCAACAATCATTTGCTCACAACACACACGGCTTGTTAACAGGAATCGTCTGTGTTGTTATCGGTCTTCCCACACATTTCCGATTACACACCTGTTTGCCGCGTATCACACACATCTTGTTAAGTTGAACCGTTTCTGTTCTCTTGGCTCAACGCAAACAGTTCATCCGAGTGAACTGTATGCCGTATATCGCACACACTTTCATCTGGCTGCCCGTTTCTGTTGTTCCGCCTCATCACAAACAGTTCATCCGAGTGAACCATAAGCTCTACATCGCACACGCCTTCATCTGGCAGCCCGTTTCTTTTGTTCATCCTCATCGCAAACAGTTAATTGAACTGAACCATATGCCCTGAATCGCACACGCAACAAAAATCTGAACCGTGTTTGATGCATCTGTCATCGCAAACGTTTTGCACCTTTTTTGACGGGTTTTTTACACCACCATTTGCGATTATTGCATCGCACACAGTTTCGTCGAAGGGTCTCTGATCGTAGTGTCACGTTAGCAGCATCCTGCAGTAGTGCCACAAAGTACCTTGTGCGCTACAACAAACCGCAAAAAAGTTTGCGTGGTCTCAGCATGCGTTCCCGGTGGTTGCAGACCCCATGGGAGAAATATACGACTGCGAGTGCAAGCTGTGGGACCACATAGGTGAGGACTAAAAAAAGATGTTACAGACTGTAGTACTTATTTTTGCAAAGTTTTTGTTCGAATGAAATGACTGAAAACATGCACCTCTTCCAAAAAAACAGGTATTTTCTGCCTGCATGTCCTGTGCATGATGCAAACAATTAAGGCTGCCAGCATTCCAGAGAAATACATCCTCAGGAGATACACCAAACGTCCGAACATCCAACCAACCTTCAACAGAAATGACTTGAGGACAGTAGCGTCAAACAAGGCCTCCCAATACTGCATTGAAAGCGCACTGCTGCAGCTAAACATGAGAGTGCACAGAAAAAGCTTGAGAAGCCAAGACCAAATGGCGAGGTCACGGGTCATCATGGAAAGACTTGAATAAGAACTCGACGCCATGCATTCTTCTGAAAACGGAGGTGTCGCGGACAACGAAGCAGAAATAATTGAGCAGGATATCGCTACAATCTTATCCTAGATGAACCATCTGCGAGCTATTGACCCATACGACAATGTGGAGGAGCAACAGCAATCAGAGCTTGCCCATGTGCACACTCAAGAGCAGCAACATGCTCATGTGCAAGATCATGAGCTTGACGGTGCTATAGGAGAACGACATGACAACAGGAGATCCTACCACCAGCACCAGCAAAGGGTAATTAAACCACCCATATACTCATGCACAAAGGGGAGGAAGAGTAAGACGCAGGCAGCGAAAGTAGCAAAAGCAGCAGCCAAAAAGCCGCCATGCCCCATCAGACGCATGGAATTCGGCCCGGACGGAAAACCTCTCGGGATAAAGGCATGCGGATTCTGCAACGTGGTGACCAATCATAATTACCGCACATGCCCACACCGCACAAATGTCGTTGTCAACAAGCAAAAGTTGCAGAAGCAGATTGGAGCTCCCAGGTTTCTACCAATGGAGACGACACACGTAACAGCTACACTTGCAGCAAGTGTGGGGGGACTGACAGACATAATGCCCGCACATGCAAAGTGGGCAAGGAGGTCGATGGCGCTGAACAGAAACAGGGCAAGGTCCAGAGTTCCAAAAAATCAAATGAAGAGGATGAAGAAGAAGAGTTTGACGAGAATGATAACCAATCAGACGAAGACAATGAAGATGACAGTATTGGGGACGAGGAAACTGAAACTGACGATGAAGCTGCCAAGGCTCAAGCAGGAAAGGACGCCGACAATGGACAACATTCGGGGCCAGTAAGAAGGAGCTCAAGACTGAAGAATACATAGTGATTATGCTGCTGCGTCACTTCAAAAAATAAGCTTGTACTCTCGGTTGCCTTAGTACACAATGAGGAATCATATCAGAAACACTGTCGTTACCAAAACTTATTTAGCTTTATCATCGATTTCTCGATCTGTACTATAGTTAAGATATAATTTGTGATTTGTGCCCGCTGGACCAGTGACATTATTATGTAAACCATTTGATAAACCTTTTGAATGCAGTCACAAATATATTTGAAAAAATTGATCTGGATTTATGTAACGTCAACACTACTGTCGACCAGTAACTCAGCAAAAATTTGTTAAAGAAAATTTAAACTCTTATACTACGTCAGTACAGATAATTCTGACTCATCAGTTCAAGGCAGAGTAACCAAACCCACACATGAACACCTCAAAAAAACATCATTCAAACAAAGCTATGACTGGTTCTGCCAATCCTAGTTCAGAAAGCCCATTAGTACATAAAAGGAATTACCTCAAGCAAACAGAAAAAAATGGAAGTACAAATATAACACACATGTACTGATGAAAAACTAATTTATCTGTAAAAAATACTTTCAAAGATTATGTTGACATAAACAATCATTTTCAACAAACAAAAAATGTTTTAAAAGATTAGCATGACACACATAGTCTGACCTTGTATTAGTAAGTTCAACTACACGTCAATCACCAGTCCAAGTACCCACAGTCGAGGAGTACAAAACGCCATCATCACCGCCTTCTAAGACGTATAAGTGGCAGAAGAAACTAATAAGTTCACCTGTACAACACGGATTAGTGCGAGAGTAAGAAAACCATGCAGAGAATTACATTTGGATGGTTGGTTCTTCCAGGCCAACCTACCGCGCCACACACTGGGCGGTTGCCACGACGGGCTGCAAACGTCGACCCCATGAGCACTACCCCCACGTCCGCAACGAACCTCCTCCCCCACGACCCCAACCAAAGCCCTGAGAAGGCCCCAAATCAACTTCATCTCTGCCTCATTACGAGAACCACCATTGCCGCTTCCATCTCCACTACAAACAAGCCAGAAACATCTCTCTTCGAAGCCCACAGTCGCCGGAGGATGGCAATGGCGGAGGAACCGTGTGCCAAGCGTCAGTGCGGCTAGACGTCCGACCAGAGCAGCAACCTCGACGACGTTCACATCCCCAGCGAGAAGCGTGAGTACACCCGAACCCTCACAGGGGTTGAGCTCCACGGCAAGGAGACGCTGGAGGTCGTCTGCACCAGCAAACCAGACAAGGCCAACGAGATGATCAGCAGGCTCTGGAGGAAGGCTGGCGGCTTGTATCCTAGGTTCGCCGGCGTTGATGTGGAGTACACCAGGGAAGACGAACCTCCGCAGAGAGCAGCAGTTCTGCAGCTATGCGTGGAGGAACTCTGCCTGGTGTACCACATCGCAGCGGCCACAAAATTGTGAACCATCCTACTCATTTGCCATATTTGGTTCATTTGTTTAATTAGTACTGTTTCCTAAAAATTTCATTTAACTTGTTTCCCAACTAGATGTACTACTGTAGTTTGTGAAAGTGGATGCACTAGTGCAGTTTCCCAAAGTAGATGCACTATAATATATTTTGAATATGATGCACTGGACTTGATGTACTAGTGTAGTTTCTAATCTTGATCCAATAGTGTAGTTTCTACACTCGATGTATTAAAAGATGTTTTTGAACTTGATGTAGTGAAGTAGTTTCCGAACTTGGTCTGGTATTATTTTCATCAGCAAAAAAACTAAGAACTTGGTGCAGCAATGGTATGTGTTTTTCTATTCAACGAAAGTAAACTAAACTAGTACTAAAGCAGCACATAGATCATTGACTCAAACTATATATTCCAAAAAGAAAAATAACATGGTGTACTTGAATTTAATTTCAGAACTTTTTTTACTAGTTTCTGAACTACATTCATCCATTAATTATACTATATAAGCATCTACTTCATGGATTCATCACTTGTAAAACAAACAAACTGAAGAATTCAAACATAAAAAATAATACTAATCTTCAGTATGTCTCTCCCCTTGCAGGCCTAAGCGCCTCAACGACATGCTGAAGCATGAGAAGTTGTTAACCTTTGCCGGTTTCAGCATTCGAGGTGACAAGAAGAAGCCGAAGATGTCTGGTTTGGAGATCAACCCCAACAAGTACATCGACATTCAGCGCAACTGGAGAGTTCCATACACCGGAAAAGAGTACGATTCCTTGGTAGATGTTGCAGCCAGCGTCATCCACCCATTCTACGAAGACATGAAGAAGAAGATCGACAGGAAGGAAGACCATAAATTGTGGAGGAACAACCCGCTGCCAGATTACCTCATCGAGTACGCAGCGATAGATGCGTACACCACCTACAAGTCATGGAAGATAATCAACAACATCACAACATTCAAAAGAGCAGGAAGCTGACCCCTACTACCACTGCCACTACGCGGGATGAAGAGACATCAAAGTCTGCCTTCATGTTGCTTGTGCTTGTGCTTGCCTTTTAAACCAGTTTGCTTATGTCTTGTGTGTCTGGGTTGAAAACAGTTTGCTTATGTCTTGTGTGTCTGGATTGAAGACAGTTTGCTTATGTAATCAAGTACATTGTTTGCTTATCTCGTTATATAAGTTTGGTAGCTTCGTATTTTGTTTATGCATCATTTAAAATTCAAAGTAGCTTGTGAATGGAACTTTGTGGCTGCTCTTCAGTACTAGTTATGAAGCAACTAATCACACAAGGATGTTCTGTGTGTAGTTTCGATTCAGCATTGTATGGAAAACATAATGTTGAAAACAATCAGTTCAATTTGAGTTGCTTAACAACGCTTCAAAAGTTGAAGCAAAAAATCTTAGTACTTCATGTACTGTTCTCATCCATATATAGCTGCTGGAAAATTAGCAAGTACTACAACAGAAAAGTTAAGAAGCATCTGCACACACTTATATTGGTCACTTGCAGACTAAGCAGTACTAGTACACTTGAACGGACAGTGCAGATTTACTAATATAAAAGGTACAAAGAAGCATCAGTTCGCAATCCCTAAAAAAATGTCAGACTAAGCACATAAGTGCTACAACGAATGAACTCTCAGTACAACTTAGTTTACACGCAAGTACTATAGTGCTAAAAATTAATACCAGAAGACCCTTGAGAATAATCACAACAACAAAACAAAAAAAAGACAAAAACTCAATGACAAACGAACAGTTCGAGAAAACTCACAAGAACTACAACAAAAGTATCAGTCCACATTACTGGTGGAGTCAAGTGCTAGATTCATAACCAAAAAAAAATTCACAGCCCGAGGACAGGCAGGCCCTAGCGCAGGTTGACACTTGAACTCGAGCCCACGGCGAAACCGTTGGCGAATCCCTAGTAAATCGGCACAACGCAGGGCCTGCCGACCAGGGCCCATAGGTCATGACAGAGAGCGAGCGCCGTGTATAAGCGCTCAGGTAAGTATTCAGAGGAGTTCGACCAGTAGGGCTCAGTAGCGCTTATAAACAGGTCGAGCGCCCCCTCGCTTAGCGAGGTGGGACTAAACGCATAGTGCACGCACAGCCAGCAGTCCTCAAAATCGCCCGCGAGGGCCATTTGGGCCGGAAAAGGGCCCAATAGCCTCCCTCATCTCCAAACAACCCACACATACGGCCCGTTGAATAAACCAGAGCGCGGGGCAAAGAAAAATAAACTACAACAAAAATGTTTGAAAACTGATTATAGAAAAGTTCAAATACTTGTTCGCGGGCAATAATATTAAATCCAAAAATAAAACTTAAAAAAATTAGCTCTGCACCACGGATGATAAAAAAAAGGAAAAAAAATACGATACAAAAACAACGAAACTTTAAAAAGCGGAGAACTTAATAGGCTATTTGTTAAAAGTACATAATTTAAACGAGCAAATTAAATTTTACTTTCAAATTCAACTACTAAAATGCAAGAAGTTCAAATAGTTATTGTTTGTCAATTCTGCTAAATTTCTTATTTATATAGAATCTGACTAGAGCTCAACTAATGATTTCGTCGTAAATAATCTAAATCCCAAAAAAAACTCAGTTCAAACATACATATGACATCAGTACTACAAAATCAGGCCACTCACGCTACATCCACACACCACTGTGACACCAATTTTCAAAACTTTACGCTATATGAAATTACAATTCAGCACCCACAGCGCTAAACCATAAGCACACTAAAAAGAGAGTACAAAAACTATAAAGGCCTAACTTAGGTTGGGACAAAGGAAAAAAAACAAGTCTCAATTTTGAGCAACAACTCGCAGTGCACTGAAAAAAGTTTTCAGTTCAACTAGTGTATAAGACTTCAGTGCAAAAATAAGACTTAACCTCCACACTGAAAAACATCACAAAGCATACGTCACTTAAAAACAGTACAAAATGCCATCATTACAAACCCTGAGACGTGCAAGTGGGATAAGCATCTGATAAGTACAGCTTGACAAGACTCGTCAGTGCGACCAGTAAATACCCTGGCAAAGAAATTGGCTTGGACGGTTGGTTCTTCCAGGCCACCGCCCGCGGCACCCACTGGGCGGTTGCCACGACAGAGTGCAACTGCGCCCCACGACCACTACACCCACGTCCCCGACGAACTGCCTCACACACATCCTCGTCCATGCCCTGGAAATAACCCATTGTCCTCCATCTCTACCTCATTACGAGAACCACCATTGCCGCTTCAATCTCCACTACAAACAACCCAGAAACATCTCTCTCCCAAGCCCAAGGTCGCCGAAGGAAGGCAATGGAGGAGGAACCATCTGCCAAGCGTCATCATGGCGAGACGTCCGACCAGAGCAGCAACCTCGATGACGTTCACGTCCCCGGCGAGAAGCGCGAGTACACCCGAACCCTCACAGGGGTTGAGCTCCACGGCAAGGAGACGTTGGAGATTGTCTGCACTAGCGAACCAAACAAGGCCGACGAGATGATCGGCAGGCTCAGGATGAATGGCGGCGGCTTGTATCCTAGCTTCATCGGAGTTGATGTGGAGTTTACCAGAAGAGATGAACCTCCACAGATGGCAGCAGTCCTGCAGTTATGCGTGGAGGAACTCTACTTGGTGTACCACATCGCAGCGGCCACAAAATGGTGATCCATACTACTCTTCATTCATCTGTTCTATTAGTACTACTCCCTAAAAATTTCGTTAAACTTGTTTCCCAACTAGATGAACTACTATAGTTTGTGAAGTGGATGCACGAGTACATGTTTCTCAAGTAGATGCACTATAATATATTTTGCCACTGATGCACTGGATTAGCATCTGAAATTGTTTCACCAGATTTATTTCTGAACTTGATGTACTAGCATAGTTTCTGATCTTGATGCACTAGTGTAGTTTATAGACTTGATGTATTAAAAGATGTTTGTAAACTTGATGTACAAAAGTAGTTTCTGAACCTGGTTTGATGATATTTTTCAGCAGCAAAAAATAAAGTAAGAACTTGGTGAAGCACTGGTATAGGTCTTTTATTAAACAAAAAGAAAACTAAACTTGAAGTAAGCAGCACATAGATCATTGGCTCTGGTTATAGGTTCTAGAACTTGGTGAAGCATTTGCTGAAGCACTAAAGATACCAAGAAAGAAAAATAACATGGTTTAGTTGAATTTAATTTCAGAACTTTGCGTACTAGTTTCTGAACTACATTCATCAATGACTTATACTATATAAGCATCTACCTCATGCATTATCACTTGTAAACCATAAAACAGAAGAATTAAATCTTGAAAAAAAGAATACTAATCTTCAATATGTGTCTCCCCCTTGCAGGCCCAAGCGCCTCAAAGAGTTCCTGAAGGAGCATAAATTGTACACCTTTGTCGGTTTTAGCATTAAAGATGACAAACAGATGCTGAAGAGTTCTGGTTTGGAGATCTACCGCAAGAACTTCATCGACATTCAGCGCAATTGGAGAGTTCCAGGCTCCCGAAAAGAGTACGACTCCTTGGCTGATGTTGCAGCCAGCGTCATCCACCCATTCTACAAAGGCATGAAGAAAAAGATCGACAAGGAGGAAGACCATAAACTGTGGGGGATAAGCCCGCTGCCAGAGAAGCTCATCGAGTACGCATGAATAGATGCATACGCCACGTACAAGTCATGGAAGATAATCGACAGCATCACAATAGGTGCGGAAATTTCGAAGGAGCGGGAAGCGGATCCCTACTACCACTGCCACTACGCGGGTTGAAGAGACATCAAAGTCTGCCTTCGTGTTGCTTGCGCTTGTGCTTGTCCTTTATCTTGTTGTTTCAAATTTGTGGTTTGCTTTTGTTAGGTTGAACCAGCTTTCTTATGTCATGTGTGTCAGGGGTGAACAAGTTTGCTTATGTCATCCATCGTTCGCTTATGTCATTGAACAGGTTTGCTAGCTTCCTATTTTGTTTATCCATCATTTGAAGTTGAAGTAGGTTGTTAATGAAACTTAGTGGCTGCTATGCAGCACTAGTCATGGAGCAACAAATCACACAAGGATATTTTGACAAAAACAGTGGCAGACTAAGGACAACATCAAATAGTAGCCTTTGATGCTCAGTATAGCTTAGTCCTGTACGGTAGTACTATCACACTAAAAATTAGTTTTTAGTTTCAGAAGAACACTAAAAAGACTAAAAATTACTAACAGCATCAGGCTTATAGTTGTTAGAAATTTACTAAGTAGTGCAACAGGAAAAGCCAAGAACCATCAGTACGTATTTCATAGTCACTAGCATACTAGGAGTGAAAGTACTGGTACACTTGAACACACAGTACATCTATACTACAAAAATAAAAAGGAACGGGAAGTGCCAGTTCCCATTCCCTAAAAACAGTGATACACTAAGAATAACAGTGCTAGTACAATTGAAATCTCAGTACAACTTCGTTTATACAGCAAGTACTATGATGATACAAATAATGCCTTGAGAACAATCAGAGCCTAGATAAAAGAAGGCCAAAACTAAATCAAAAAGATATCAGTTCGACCAAGGAGAAAATTCACAAGAACCACAACAGAACATCAGTCCACATTGACCAGTGAGGTACTAGTTTCAAACAAACAAAAATAAGAGTGATCACAGTGCTAGTACAATTGAAATCTCAGTACAACTTAGTTCATACGGCAAGTACTATGGTGATACCAAATAATGCCTTGAGAATAATCACAGCATATAAAAAGAAGGCCAAAAATCAATCAAAAAGATTATTACAGTTCAACCAAGGACAAAAAAAATCCAAGAACAAACAACAGAAGCATCAGTCCACATTGACCAGTGAGGTGCTAGTTTCAAACAACAAAAAAGAATGATGACCGCCCAAGGACAGGCCAGCCACACACAGGAGGATACACTTGGACTCGAGCCCATGGCGGAACCGTTGGCGAATCCATAGTAATCGAGACTGCGCGGGCCAGCCGACAAGGGTCCACAGGTCATGGAACAGAGAGCGAGCATCGTGTATAAGCGCCCAGGTCAGTAGACAGAGGAGTTCGACAGACAAGGCACGGCAACGCTTATAAACCGGTCGAGAGCCCCCTCGGCTAGCGAGGTGGGACTAAACTCAGAGCGCACGCACAGCCAGCAGTCCACAGTCGCGCGCACGGGCCATTTGGGCCGGAAAAGGGCCCAATATGACTACTACTCCTCCTCTCCAAACTCTACTCACCCCACCCCATAAAGGCCCACTGAATAAAACCAGAGCGTGTGGTAAAGAAATAAAAACTAGTACAAAAAAGTTCAAAAACTGAATATAGAAAAGTTCAAATACATGTTCGCAGGCAAAATAATTCTAAATTCAAATATAAAAATAAAATAAATTTACCTCTTCAGCATAGATAGAAGGATTAAAAATATGCTACAAAAACAATGATACTTTGAAGATAAACTAAATATGCTACAAAAATAATTATGAACTTAATAGGGCTATCTGTTAAATTTAGCTAATTTAAACCAGTGGTTTAACTTTTACTCTGAAGTTCAACTACTGAAATGCAAGAAGTTCAAACAAATATTTGGCTCTCAAATTTGCTAAATTTCTTATATTTAAATAAAATCTGGCTAGAGATCACGTAGCAAATTTCGTCTTAAATAATATCAATCCCAAAAAAACTTCAGTTCTAATACATTATATGACATCAATTCTACATAACAAGGAAGGGTCACTCCACTCACGCTACATCCACAAATACTATTGTGACACCAATTTTAAAAGCCTTGCGCAGTATGAAATTACAATTCAGTACTCACAGAACTATACCGTAAGTACAAGAAAAAAGGGTACAAAAACTATAAAGGTCCAACTAAGGTTGGGACAGATGATGATAAAAATAATCTCACTTTTCAGCAACAACTCGTAATGCACTTGAAAAAAAGTGTTCAGTTCAACTAGTGTATAAGACTTCAGTGCAAAAATAAAACTTAACCAAAACAAATTCACGAGAAAAGATACAAGAGAGAAACAGCTGTTCAACCACATTCTCATCACCGAAAAAGGTTTGTAAAATGTTGTGCCACACTTAAAAACATCACAAAGTATACTGGTTATTACATAGTAGACAAGACATCCAAACACTACGTACAAAGCCTACAATGCTTTCAAGACATAAATCACACAAGTATCCCATTCACTACACAAATGATAACCATTTCTTCTATGCACCAGGAGCCAAAGCCTGAACCTCCTTGGGAAGCTCCGTCACCAGAACCTGGTTATTCCGGTTGAACACAACTGTATACAGACCCTCAGCATTCCAATCAACAATACGTGGCTGCAAAACAATAAAACAAATTATCAAAAATCATGACACATAAAAAAAAGGAATAGACAATCAGCCAAACACATAAAGTGAAAGCTGAACTAGAACCCACATCATTATTTCGAATGTTCTCAATGATCTTTTCACCATCATATATACCCGCATACTTCAGAGTATAATGGCCACATTCATTCGGCCCTTGAAATGGAACCTTGACAAACATTGGTTTCTTTGCAAAAACCTCCCATTTGGGCTGCTTGCTCGCATTATACTGAGCATCACCATACACAGCCTTCATTACTTGGACCAATCTAGAGATCTGAAAAAAAAGAAAAGAAACCACACATTTCAGGTCTTAGAAAAGCAGAAACAAGAGGCGGAAAAATTAATCTAGTACAGATAATAAATATCACTCACAATCTTCTTGCAGTCTTTGTGATAGGTGTTCTTTGAAGGACGATGGTTCTTCCGATAAGGTAAAGGGTCAAGGATGTCAATGGTACTTCGGTACCGATTCATGACATATAAGGAAACGTGCGACACTTTCAAATCCTTTGATAAAACCATAGGTTTGAATAGAGCATCATGACCTAAAAAAAATGACCAAAAAGAGATATTAAAATATACAAAATAAAAACCAGCATCACAGCAAACAAATAAAACCAAAAATCAGCTAGTAGATCTCACAAGGTCAGCATTGAGCAAGTCTTCCCCATCTTGAACATAGCTCTTGAAATCTCTCGCTGCACTCTCCACATTAAACTCTTTATCTTCATCATCAGAAAACGAACAATCAAGCACAATCTGCGAAAAGCCAAAAAGAAATAGACAGGGGGAAAGGATCAACAAGGAAAGTATTTTAAAAACTCGTAAAACAATAGGCACTCTTGTATAACAGAAACAAACGATCTGATTCATTACTGTGATGAAATATGGACTCAGCAAGATCCTTTTTCCAGATGCGAAATCAACATTTTGCTCGGGATCTCGCTTCCAATCATCAATGAGGAAGTCCATTACATCACCCTCCATCAGCTGTCCAGGTCCAAAAACTTCCCATATGCGTTTGTCAGTGAAGGTAGTTACGTTATCATCGGGCTGAGGTATCATTGAGAACGCAGTCCTAAAGCACACACAAGAACAAAAAAGCAGGGGAAGCAAGATAAGGCATTCATAGCAGTTCAAGTTATATAAAAATGAGCAGTTCAGGTCATATTTATCTAGTAGTTAGAAACAACAGAAGAAAATAAGAGGAAACATAATGAGAGATACTCACTCGGCATACTTCTCACGTCCTTCATCACCAAGCAACACATTATACAACTTGCGAGCCTTGTCCATGTGAAGGAATTTATGAGGGTGAAGTTGCTGCACAGGGGAGCAAAACTTTATAGGAGCTCTGGGTGCACGCTTTGTGCTTGTAACATTGCCAGAATTCAAAGCAAGATCCTTCCTAGCAACACCAGCACTACGGCCCACTATTCCAGCAAGGGGAGATACACCCTTGGCAGCAGTGCTCCTGGTGACTCTTCCCATGCCAGCGATCTTGTCAAACGCATCATCGTCACTGTCTATCAATTGCATAATGGGATTTTTGGGTGTAGAGGGGCTCTCTGCACAAGCAGCCGTAGAACCTTTGAGAGCTCCCAATCGCCCCTTCGTAACACCAGATCTTGTCTTTTCGGGAGAACGCCCCTGGCTGAAATCAACAGCTACACGCTCGAGCTCCGAGAACTGGCTACCAAAGATACTGTAGTCATGCTCACCAAGATCCAGCCACTCACCGGCAAATAAAAAAAGAAAGGAGCGCAAAATGGGTAAGTTCAAATACAGAATTCATGACAGTACTAGTAAAGAAGTACAAGCTGGAAAGAAATACAAAAGGTCATGCATACGTACAGCGTTCGATGCCAAAAAAACCGCGGAAGTCAACATCAAACACATCACTAGTCGCGCAGGTATACAGCAAAGTCTTTCTAATGTCAAGAATGTCTTCATGGCTGTAATCCAACATTTCAATCACACCATCCTCCCGGCAATGATAGGTCTTGCAGTTTTGTAGCATAAAGAACCCATAATCATGCCTGTTAACAAAAGAAAAAAAAGGGTACATTACAAATTCAAAATACAAGAATACAACCAAAATTTGGAAAACCACACATTCCAGCAACAAAAACAACTAATAAAAATCATTAAAAACGGATACTCACGTGTTTTGCTGCTGCGGCACACGCACAAACTCACGAGAGAAACCATCAACATGCGGCGGCGAGAACGGTTTGGCCCTGTCTACGCTGGACTCCCTCCAAAGCTTCTTTATATTATCTGTCATAGTCCTTAAGAATCTAATTGCATCACTGCAGGTTTCATCACGGAGTGAATCAAGACACTCGAAACGACGGAACCTCAAATTCAGAACAATCAAGCACCAATGACCAACATCTTCACCAGGCTTCATGTCACCCACAAATGACGGCGGATCAAAAGTAGGGAAAAGAAGCTGACAAAAAAAAACATAGAGGAAAAATAAATTTAAGAACTATAATTATAATGATACAATAATATTAAGCCTCCAAAACAATAAATAAAAGTGACAAAATTGATATTGAGAAGTCCAAACATATCAGAAAATCATAAGTTCTAATTGAGTAAGCAACTCAGTACAAAAAAAAGGGGCACTGAAGTTTATATCCATTGTCCAAACTTTCAAGAAACACACCAGCTCGACTTTCTTGCTGCAAAAAGTTCAGCTTAAAATAAGAGTACGCATCATTCCTAAGTATAGGGAAAAACAACAGGCTACTGAAGTTCATTCCCACCTTCATTATTTGCAAAAGAAAAATGAAAATTCTAGTTCATGAGTGCAATAAGTTCAGGAAAGAGCATTCATATTTCATCAATACACAGGGAAAACATAAAACATCAGCATGAGTCACGTACATTGTCGTAACCATCAGCCCTAGATCTTGTGAACCACTGCCGCACATTGGCATCAACATTTCCATCACGGATCTTGGTCTGTTGTACAAAAAGAACAACAACAGTTAGAAAATAGAAAAATAACTTATCATCCTATGTACAAAGCAAAAAAAAACTGACCGTGACCAATCTGGGAACAATCAACTTGTCGGTGTCTCGGTACTTCTCACGAAGAGAATATAAAACAACATCAACACTGTCTGAGTTGAGCATGCCAGTGGGGACAAACGCCTTAGCAACAGAACCAACACTGGCATCGCATTCACTATTTTGAAACATCAGCTTTTCACTAGGGGAAAACACAAAGATGAGACCAATTAAAACTACCATAGTGACAACAATAATCATATGAGAGAAAAAGAAAAAGAGACAAAAATGAATAGTGCAAAATCAAACACTAACCGTTTCAAACGGTTCATGCGCAACCTCGTAACAGCGAAGAAGAACGAATCAACCTTAGCAACGTTAGCACCTTCTGTTTTTAGAAAAAAGTAAATAAGTTCAAGCACTACAAGATAACATTGCCACCATGCCATAAATGAGAAGTACGCCTCATTTACAAGTCCTTACCTGCACTTTCAACGGTTGACGATGGGAGTTCCTGTGACGACAGCAATATGCCTACAGTTTCAGGGTTTGGCGACGGAAGATCCTGTGAGGACAACAATATGGCTGCGCTTTCAGGGTCTGAAGAAAGAAAATCCTGGACGACAGGAGTGCCTCATGCGTCAAGGGGCCAGAAGAAATTGACAGAATTAAATCATCATCCTCAGATGGCACCTCCTCCATGCTAGACACGTTGGCGTCTTGCAATGCATCACCGTAATCAAGCCCTCCAGGCGGGAAATTTTCCGGCAGGAAATCGTCAGAATAAAAAAGATTATCATTCTCAGCAATACCAACACCAGACGATTTGGCATCAAGTATGCTGGTAGCACCAACATCCTCATCAGCAACTTTGCTACCAACATCGCGCCCACTGCTCAATGGAACGCCACAAGCATCAGCTCCAACAGTAATGGCAGCCTCGCGCTCAACATCAGTCATCTGAAAAAATAAAAATTCAGAAAGTGAAGGAAATGAGCAAAACTAACAATCAAAAAAACCAGCAAGAGGTGTACAGGCTATCTTTTACAGCTACAAAGAAACAACAGCGAAAACTGCATATAAAATTAATGCAAGCACAGAAAAACAAACCTTAGCAGCATCCACAGCAACACCACTAATGTTGCTGCTGCTAACATTCAAAGGAACATCACCGATGGTCGAACAAGGCTCATCACCAACAACAGGATCCTGATTCATAGTAACGAAGCAAGAAAAAATGCTATTATTAGCAACAACACACAAAAAGTTAAACTACACTAACAAAAGGTAGATATCACATACAAATTCTTAACGGTGTGGGATAGAAAAATGAACATGTAAGGCACAGTGGTGCGCATGAAAATTCAAGAATATATATAAACACAATAAAAAATAAAAATAACCTTGCTCTTATCAGTAGATGGATCATTAACTCCACAGTCAACAGCAGCCTCAACATCATGACTGGTCTCCTGAATGAAAAAAAATTAATAAATAGATGAACATGAGAAAGTTCAACTACAATACTGACAGCAGAACAACATAGTAAAAAATGCAAACATCAAGGACTGACTCACCTCAACAACAGGGGACTCCAAACGAACATCATTCGTATGGTGGTCAGAAACATTAGCCTCAGTACCATCACCAGCCCTGCTGGCAGTGGCAGCAGCCTCATCCTGCTCAATCTGACTGATAACAACATTGGCACCTTCATATGGCTTGCAGCGAGAGTCTTGCATAGTTTTGAAACGCTTCATGTTGTTCAACAGACGAACCGAGCTCTGAATTAGTTGAGCAGCACCATCACGCATATCACTAATTAACATTCTCTCCATCTCAATATAGTCCACTGCTTCCTCAGCATTAAATTGATGACCGTCAGGGAGGACACCGTTGATACAGCTCAGACGCTCAACTGTAGTTGGGATCTTTTCCAGCTCAGAATGCACATTAATAAAAATATGCTCAGGGCGCTCCAACGTAGAAACAGCTACATCAATACCAAAACCCTGCCTCTGTGAAGTACTAGCCTTACTAGGGCCAGGGGAACATAACCAGCACCCTCAACACCACGACCATCTCTGGACTCATCGTGCAGAGATGAAATCTTGGGAACCTGAGATGGCATCTCCAGGACTGGACATTTATACACCCGGAAAAAGACAACTTCCTCTTGAGTTTTCCACTACGAACAAGGGGAAAAAGAGTTAATTAATCAATGCAACACACTGGGAAAAATAAACATTATATTAACAGATTTAAATCCACAGTACTAATGAGCTTTCACTGTAAGTGCCAATTTGTTAGTATTTACAAACAGGTCAGTTGAACAAGAGATTCAGTTCAACCACACATGACACAACAGTACTAAAAATCATACCTAAACCTCACAAAGCTTAAGAACTGACAAGATCTAAACAGGTAACTCTGTAGTAGACATGTTCACTCCAGCAAAAACAGCTATACCTAAAAAATAAAAACTCTGCAAGACACGAGAAAAATAAAACTCACCGGAAGCTTCCCAAACACCCAAGTCCTTGGATCTGCATTGCCTCTTGTTATCAAATCTGCATCAGCAAGATCGGAAAGCTTGTCCTGATCCATGAAACATATGCGGGGGACTCGCATGTCAGGCTCCGGAATCTTGCCACGGATAAGGCAGTCAAGGTACATTAGTACAGGCCCTATAGCACAGCCTGTGATTGCCTTCCCAAGGGTAACACCATCTTGGTACCTGACAATAGCCCTTCTAAGCTCATCAACCATCAGCTGGCAATAATCCATATTAGCCATGTCCTTAATGATGAGATCCTCAAACATTGCTGCCTCTCTGGAAACACGAGTGACGGCACTAGGCAACATAACTTTCATAAACACAATAATGAAGAACACTTTTAGAGCAAGGTCATCTTTGCTAGGATCCTTGACAAGCACCCTGAGCTTATCCCTCAAATCCTTCGTCTTGATATCTCTGTTCCTACTAATGTCAAGCTCCGATCTTAACTTCATCAGAGCGTCATAATATCCATCCTCTGATGGCCTTGGTGCAGAACGACCACCACGAGGGAACGCAAATAGTTGCTGTATACCATTGCTAGTGATGCGAAGCTTCTTATTTGCCTCACCCATGTCAAGAGTCATCGTATCAGGATCTATCTTTAGGTACAAAACTCCCATTAGAGGACGGGAAATGTTAGACTTCACCTTCCATTGGAAGGTAGAACCAAAACCGGCTGCATGAACCCTAGCCACATGGTGACTCTCAAGCAAATGAGCACAAGTAACTATCTCTTTTAACGAACATCGCACGGTTATATTCAATCGCTGTAAGTCACCTTCATCCAGAGCAACTTTTCCCTCTTCGCCTCTAGCTGGCTTGACCCGACTCCTAACGCTAACAGGCTATAAATGAAATCAAGAAGGCACAACTTAGTTCAATGAATATAAAAAACAAAAGAAACATATGAAGGCAACAAGGAAAAAAATGATTGCACAAGTTCAACTATTAAAACAACTTCAGTACCACAAAAAAAAGACCAAAACCAATACCACAAGAAAAGTGATGCCAACAATGACCAAGACTCACCTGGCCACCAT
This sequence comes from Thinopyrum elongatum, assembly GCA_011799875.1. NCBI lineage: Eukaryota > Viridiplantae > Streptophyta > Magnoliopsida > Poales > Poaceae > Thinopyrum > Thinopyrum elongatum. The sequence goes on along the minus strand of CM022303.1, from coordinate 426,328,753 downwards.
ACCAACCGGCAACAACTAAATTATTGGAAGTACAACTAGTAAGTCACATACAGTACAAACACTTATCCCAAAACAAAAACTATTGTCTTACAAATATAACTAAGCCTAGTGTGCATGACTAATACTAATAAACACAGTAAATCACTAACCTACTTCAGAAAAGACTAAAACAAAGGAATATAATTAAAAACTGCTACTAACTAGAAAATTTCAAGTACTAAGAAAACACATACCACTGCATATTCATCTTCAGAATTAACTTCAATATCATCTCCTTCAGATGCAGGATCTTCAGCTTTGACACGAGCATGCTTCTTCACACCTTTGTTCACCTCCACAGGACAAACTTTATGCTTCTTATTTTCCTTGAACAAAGAGCGCTTCGGAAGAGGAGATGAAGAAGACTTCTTATTTGACAAAACTCGTGGACTTCGGTGAACAGGGGAGCCACCAAGTGTTCTTGGACCAATCTTCACAGCAACACTATCTGCATTAGCTTTGCTATTACCGGGTTGCGAAGCAGCTTTCACATGTGGGCTACGCCTCTGTGTGCCATCAGGATTTGGATCTGCCATCTTCCTCTTCAAAAGAGCTTTCTTTTCCTTAACTGCATCAGGCGAGTCTGCAACAAGTTTGTCTTCACAGGCCTGTCAGTTCCATGAGATCCAGCATCACCAGTTGCAAAGGCAGCGTCACCACCTTCATCATCTCCAGCTTGAGCAACATCCTCAGCGCTTCGTTGCACGCAAGTAGCCTTTTTACGCCGTTCCAATTCCTTTCTCCTCTGAAAATCAGACTTCTTTCTTTTCCTTTCGTCCTCCAGTTGTAGCTGCATAGGAACATCCTCAGCCTGAGTAACAGGCTCAGTGCCATCAACACTCTGTGACTGAGTAACAGACAACTGCAAGCTCCCATCACCATCACCAAAATTAAGAGAATAAATTCCATCATTAATATCTTTCACAACATCAGTAATGTCCTCAGCAGCAGCATGACTATCATTAACTGCATAAACCAAAAACATAAGCACACACATATAAGATTAAAAACAATTTACATTGCAGAGACAAGTAAAATAAGGCACATAGCATCAGACTCAAACAAAAGGAACAACTGATGTAACTAAACACATTTTTGTATGCAAGGCTGTTAAAAAAAGAGCAAATAAAAGGGAAACACCAGCAACACTCGCAAGTTCTTCTAGAGGATTTGGTATCTCAAAAATAACATTCACAAGATCTTGAAAGTGTTCTGATTTGTCAGAATCAGGAGGCACCGGCACTCCAATATCTGCAACAACATGATAATCAGCAAAAAGGGAAAGAAAGAAAAGTAAATGAACAAGCAATCAGTTCAACTATATGCACACTACCAGTGCACAAACAAGACAACACGCCAGTTCATCAACATGACAGCAACCAATAAAATAATATAACCCCACCACTCGCACACTGAACTTCAAAATGTCAGCTCTTTCAACATCATAGTAATTCTTCTCAGACTGCTACAAACTATTCAGATACCAGTACAACAGTTCAGACTACATATGGTAGTCAGCAATCCAACCTGTATGCAGGTTACAGCGACCTAAAAACTAGACATACCACACATTCCAGTGCAAAAATTAACAACTATCAAAATACATAAAACTTGTAATGTCATACGACAACACCTATACAACTAAAAACCTATTAAGCACCAGATCTGATAAAACATCATCAGCATAAACAGACAAGAAAAAAGATTTCAGCACAACGAATTACCTGCATTCAACTTGTCTGGACTGGATGATGTACCCATTGAGATCTACAGACCTAAAAACTGCCGAACCAGAACTGCAAGACACATGACCAAAAATTAGGGTTCTTACCGGTTTCAGAAATGAAGGATGCCAAACAAAGCAAAATGCTTACCAGCAAACACAAACTCCACCACCGAATCCAGTCCCAAACACGCGAGCCGCTCATTCAAGAGCAAACGAAGCCTAGCGAATCCAGCCAGAGATAGCACGAGAGCAACAACTTATGAATACAGGAAAAATCTATACAGAAGGGGACGCAAGGGGAGTCGATGGCAGAGCAAAGGAACCAACAGAGCAAATAAAGCTTCCCCCTGGATTTCAACCCACCGGCCGATGCTCCCGCGGCGAAACAGGGGAAGCACCTTCTATGCCAGAAGAGGAGAGGAGGGTAACGAAGAAGGAAGCGATTTGCAAATAACTAGGGGAGGGGAGGGGAACGGGGGAGATCGGAGGTTAAAAGGTGAGTGGGAGAAAACCGACGGCTAAAGCCCACGATCGTGTAAGAAAAAAAGGGCAAAGCCCAATATCTCAAGGCAGTTACTAGAAATAATAGCAAAAATTAAATACAATAACAAAAAAACTTAATATAGAGGGAGAAAATGAACGGCTAAAGTACAAATAAGACCTCATAACAGTTCAATAAAAAATATCAAAAAAGTACAATTCAAATATCTTACATAGACTAAACAAAATTAAATACACTATTTCTGGTTATTCCCCTAAAAAAAGATAGATAATGGGGGCAAGTCATGTTACGGACTCGCCTCTGCATGCGACGTCGTGGCATGCCGCATCGTCGCCTGCTACGGCTCGTTAATGGCTCGGCCTCACCAGGATGGGGGAGGGGGGTCCCGACCCCCCTCACCCTCGGCTCGGCCTCGCGCTAACGCGGCAGTGCGCTCGTTTGACAGGCACAATGAGGTTATTCTGTTTCCCACCCCCACGCACCAACACCCCCTAAGATAGATAATGGGGGCAAGTCCATACAAGGAAGATGTGTCAGTACAACTATGCCCCTCGGTGCGGTGCTGGTTTTTCTCCTAAAAAAAGATAGATAATGCGGGCAAGTCCATACAAGGAAGATGTGTCAGTACAACCATGCCCCTCGGTGTGGTGCTGGTTTTTCCCCTAAAAAAAGATAGATAATCAGGGCAAGTCACGTTACGGACTCGCCTCCGCATGCGACGCCGCGGCATGCCGCGTCGTCGCCTGCTACAGCTCGTTCCTCGCTCGGCCTCACCTAGATGGGGGAGGGGGGGTCCCTCCCCCCTCCCCTCCTCGGCTCGGTCTCGCGCTAACGCGGCAGTGCGCTCGTTTGACAGGCATAATGCGGTTATTCTGTTTCCCACCCCCACGCACCCACACCCCCTAAGATAGATAATGGGGGCAAGTCCATACAAGGAAGATGTGTCAGTACAACTATGCCCCTCGGTGCGGTGCTCCCTAAAAAAAGATAGATAATGGGGGCAAGTCCATACAAGGAAGATGTGTCAGTACAACTATGCCCCTCGGTGCAGTGCTGGTTTTCCCCCTAAAAAAAGAGAGATAATGGGGGCAAGTCATGTTACGGACTCGCCTCCGCATGGGACGCCGCGGCACGCTGCGTCGTCGCCTGCTACGGCTCGTTCCTGGCTCGGCCTCGCCGGGATGGGGGAGGGGGTCCCGACCCCCCTCCCCCCCGGCTCGGCCTCGCGCTAACGCGGCAGAGCGCTCGTTTGACAGACGCAGTGCGGTTATTCTGTTTCCCACCCCCATGCACCCACACCCCCTAAGATAGATAATGGGGGCAAGTCAATACAAGGAAAATGTGTCAGTACAACTATGCCCCTCGGTGCGGTGCTGGTTTTTCCCCTAAAAAAAGATAGATAATGGGGGCAAGTTCATACAAGGAAGATGTGTCAGTACAACTATGCCCCTCGGTGCGGTGCTCCCTAAAAAAAGATAGATAATTGGGGAAAGTCCATACAAGGAAGATGTGTCAGTACAACTATGCCCCTCGGTGCGGTGCTGGTTTTTCCCCTAAAAAAGATAAATAATGGGGGCAAGTCATGTTACGGACTCGCCTACACATGCCACACCGCGGCACGCCGTGTCGTCACCTGCTACGGCTCGTTCCTGGCTCGGCCTCGCCGGGATGGGGGAGGGGGGGTCTCGACCCCCCTCGCCCCTCCGGCTCGGCCTCGTGCTAACGCGGTAATGCGCTCATTTGACAGGCGCAGTGCGGTTATTCTGTTTCCCACCCCCACACACCCAGACCCCCTAAGATAGATAACGGGGGCAAGTCCATACAAGGAAGATGTGTCAGTACAACTATATGCCCCTTGATGCGGTGCTGGTTTTCCCCCTAAAAAAAGATAGATAATGGGGGCAAGTCCATACATGCAAGATGTGTCAGTACAACTATGTCCCTCGGTGTGGTGCTGGTTTTTCCGCTAAAAAAGATAGATAATGGGGGCAAGTCCATGCAAGGAAGATGTGTCAGTACAGCTATGCCCCTCGGTGCGGTGCTGGTTTTTCCCCTAAAAAAAGATAGATAATGGGGGCCAGTCAATTTACGGACTCGCCTCCGCATGCGACGCCGAGGCACTCCGCGTCGTCGCCTGCTACGGCTCGTTCCTAGCTCGGCCTCGCTTGGATGGGGGAGGGGGGGGTCCCGACCCCCCCCCCCGGCTCAGCCTCGCGCTAATGCGGCAGTGCGCTCGTTTGATAGGCGCAGTACGGTTATTCTGTTTGCCACCCCCACGCACCCACACCCCCTAAGATAGATAATGGGGGCATGTCCATACAAGGAAGATGTGTCAGTACAACTATGCCCCTCGGTGCGGTGCTCCCTAAAAAAGATAGATAATGGGGGCAAGTCCATACAAGGAAGATGTGTCAGTACAACTATGTCCCTCGGTGTGGTGCTGGTTTTTCCGCTAAAAAAGATAGATAATGGGGGCAAGTCCATACAAGGAAGATGTGTCAGTACAACTATGCCCCTCGGTGCGGTGCTAGTTTTTCCCCTAAAAAAAGATAGATAATGGGGGCAAGTCATTTTACGGACTCGCCTCCGCATGCGACGCCGCGGCACGCCGCGTCGTCGCCTGCTACGGCTCGTTCCTAGCTCGGCCTCGCTTGGATGGGGGAGGGGGGTCCCGACCCCCCCTCCCCCCCGGCTTGGCCTCGCGCTAATGCGGCAGTGCGCTCGTTTGATAGGCGCAGTACGGTTATTCTGTTTGCCACCCCCACGCACCCACACCCCCTAAGATAGATAATGGCGGCATGTCCATACAAGGAAGATGTGTCAGTACAACTATACCCCTCGGTGCGGTGCTCCCTAAAAAAAGATAGATAATGGGGGCAAGTCCATACAAGGAAGATGTGTCAGTACAACTATGCCCCTCGGTGCGGTGCTGGTTTTCCCCCTAAAAAAGATAGATAATGGGGGCAAGTCATGTTACGGACTCGCCTCCACATGCGACGCCGTGACACGCCGCGTCGTCGCCTGCTACGGCTTGTTCCTGGCTCGGCCTCGCCGTGATGGGGGAGGGGGAGTCCTGACCCCCCGGCTCGGCCTCGCGCTAACACGGCAGTGCGCTCATTTGACAGGCGCAGTGCGGTTATTCTGTTTCCCACCCCCACGCACCCACACCCCCTAAGATAGATAATGGGGGCAAGTCCATACAAGGAAGATGTGTCAGTACAACTATGCCCCTCAGTGCGGTGCTGCTTTTTCATCCATATGTAGCTGCTAGAAAGTTAGCAAGTACTACAACAGAAAAGTTAAGAAACATCAGCACACGCTTATATTGGTCATTGGAAGACAAAGAATGACAGTAGTAGTACACTTGAACGGATAGTACAGATTTAATAATATAAAAAGTACAAAGAAGCATCAATTCGCAATCCCTCGAAAATAAATGTCAGACTAAGCACATCAGTGCTACTACGAATGAACTATCGGTACAACTTAGTTTACACACAAGTACTATAGTGCTAAAAAATAATACCAGAAGACCCTTGAGAATAATCACAACAACAAACAAAAAAAAGAAGGCAAAAACTCAATGAAAAAATGATAGTTCCAGAAAACTCACAATCAGTACAACAAAATTATCAGTCCACATTACTGATGGAGTCATGTACTAGATTCAAACCAAAAAATAAATAAAAATTGACCGCCCGAAGACAGGCAGGCCCTAATGCAGCTAGATATACTTGAACTCGAGCCCATGGTGAAGCCGTTGGCGAATCCCTAGTAATCGGCACAATGCAGGGCCAGCCGACCAGGGGCCACAGGTCATGACAGAGAGCGAGCACCGTGTATAAGCTCTCAGGTAAGTATTCAGAGGAGTTCGACAAGTAGGACTCGACAGCGCTTATAAACAGGTCGAGAGCCCCCTCGCTTAGCGAGGTGGGACTAAACCCAAACCACATGCGCACGCTGCACTGCACAGCCACGCGGACGGCCTATTTGGGCCGAAAACAATGGCTCCAGGGGCCGGCCCAATGCAATAGTACGACCCAATACAAAATTCCTATCAGTCACGCACGAACCAAATTAAAAGGGACAAATGCAGATAATTTAAAAATAACCCTCATAAACTATTCTGTTAAAAAAAGAATGTAGAAAAGTTCAAACACATGTTCGTTGTAAAAAATAAAAAAATTAAACAAAAATAATTCCTTTTTTTAAAGATAACTATATAAAACGATACGTCAACGTAGAAGATTGTAACAAAAATTTCAGAAACAAATTTTAAAAAAGTTCAACTACTAAAATTCAAAAGGTTCAAGTAATTTAGTACTATGCAGCAAGATTAAATTCTTTTTATTTAAAAAAATACTAGAACTATCACTATTCAACTAAAAAATAAATTGTGCTATAAATTCATGTCAATAGTAAGAAAAAATGCTATACAACAAACGAATGCGGTTGGCCATTGACATCCAAAAATAGTTCAGTACTATCATTAATAGCATGCAAGTTCAACAAACTCAACCCAAGGGGTCATACATCCATCATCAGCGTATATTTTTCGTGTGCGAGCTATGTACATGAAAATATCCCAGTAATAACAAAGGATGCGCATCAGTTCAACATTAATTGTTCCAATTCAAATATAAAAATAAAACAGTTCTGCTTGAGCGAAAACAGGAAGCATTACATTAAAATAATAGTGCATACAATAACATACGAACAAATTATTCCAAACCATCTGGTAATAACATAGAATTCAACCATCTCACATGCATTGTTTAAAAAAAAATACTGCAACATAGTCAAACGCACACAAATCTCACAACCAGCGTCGTTTGCCACATTTAAACCTACAGCACATAAATTCTGAACGTCAAAGAGTCATCTTCCATGCAGAACATAAGCATAACCACATCTCCATCCTCAATTCCAGACTCTGCCACAAACTCCTTCCACCCAGTAGTTAGGTTGATGCAACCATCAAAATCGATGTGGTAGGCAACTTCCATCAACTGATACCCGTTTTTGTCTGAAGTCTCCTTCTTCAGTATCCCCGAACTAGGAGCAACAATCCTGATTCTGGGTGACATTTTCTGCAAATGAGCATGGGAGTAGAAAATAAAGTGAACACCTGACATAACTGAATATTTGCAAAGATCTACCAACTGTTGCATAACAAAGTGAAAAAAAACTATGTGAACCAAAACAAAAACACCAAACTAACTAGTAATATGTCCTGACTAAACTGAAGAAATATACATATCAATACCCCTACAGTAATACATCTGACAAAAACAGAACAAGGATTATACAAAAAGGGATAAATACTGTTAACTAATGAACAAATACACACACAAATCCATACTGTTAACTTCTGACAAAACCAAATAAAAATTATACATAAACTATTGATAAAACTAAACTACAGATTCAGTCCATGGGATTCAAAATGAGACCTACAAAAGAAGAAAAAAAATCAGAAACACATACCCATGATTCCTCCAAGTCCCCAACCTTCAGGCGACAAACATAGGGAGCACGGAACCCATGGTTTCTGTACAGCAGCGACGAAAGTTGCCCACGACGCTGACTCTCGGTGTGCTCCAAACCATATTCGTACACACAGCCGTCAGCTATGCGCGCCATCTTTGCAAGACACCCGCATGAACAATCCTCCATGGGAAACACAGGAAAAGGGAAGAAAACAACAGAGAGAAGAGGGAGGAACCTAGATCTGATTCTGGAAGAAGGAAGAAAAAGGAGGGGAGACTAAGCCACACAACACACATAGATGGATAGAATTTATACCCACGGAGACTCGCAGATTATAAAAATAATAAATAGGCAGGTGGGCAGCCAGCTGGTAGAAAATAGTTATTATACAAGTGATACAACATTGACCGTGAAATAGTTCAACTTCAGATACAACATCAGTTCAAAAATAATTATTGCAGAGCACATACGGCAGCAGTTCAAAGTGCACATACCAACATATGTAGATAAAACAACTCATTCAGAGGTAGACAGATAAATTCATTTAGTCATTCAACCATCTGCTCTCTCACATCACAATCTTAAAAACATAAAAATTCAGAACTTCAATCATAACGATCAAAGAAACGATGTCATTTGGCCCTGGTGGATGGATGTGGAGTCGTGGCTGCTCTCACCCTAGACCACCTGATGATCTGTATATGGTTCCTGCCCCTCCCGTTTGGGAAAAGTAGCTCCAGTTCATTGGAGTTGCAACTATCCATCACCTCGCGGGCAAGGCGTCTGTTGAACTCTGCCTCCACTTCCTCCTCGGCAGCACTTCATACCCTCTGCCTGCGCCTGCGCCTCCTCCTCCTCCTCCTCTGCTCTGCTACTGTAGCCCTCACATCGACGGCATCCCCCTCCTCCTTTGTGACTTCTCCCAGCTCAGGATCCATCTGGCTTTTCTTTGGTGGTAGCTGGTGGAATGAAAGTGACAGAGGGCAGGGGCTTTATATTCAAAGTTCAGATCGTTGGATAGGCAACCAATAGAAACTACTTAATCTAATGTCAACGCACAGCAATACAACTTTGACATGGAGCAGTCCAACTACACATATGGCAGCCATTCAAACAACACTGAAAAACGCGAAACTTAATTACACAGTTTGACCAGATTACAAGAAATCGTAAGATACAGTCAGCCACCATACACCACCTCTGCCAACGACCAAGAACCGGGGTAGAAACAACTCAAAAAGCAAAATTGACAACAACAAATCTATTCATACAATCCTCATCTCTCTCCCTGCAGCGCCAATTCGAAAATAAAACATCAGAAAAAGAAGAACACATTTGCATGGCGGCCATGGCCAACGACCAAGAACAGCAAAACTTCTCATCAGAATTTGCAGAAAAAGAATCTCCAAAAACTCTAAACCACCGATCATTTTCACATCCCCATAACACATAAAAACAACAACGTAAATAGCAACGTAAAATCCATGGCTACGAACACCATGGTAAACGCCAACGCCCGCAACACCTCCGCCGCCAAATGCCCACGCCGTCACCTCCGGTGACTTAAGATCGGAAAACACGACCAGGTGAGCGCGCGCATGTGCGGAACCTCGTACATGTCTCCTCTGGCAACGAATGGCCCGCAACACCGCCCCGGAGAACCCCCGGAACTCCCCGTTGAATCACCTATTTCCGTCCGTCGAAGACGTAGGAAGATCAGTTCAGGTAGCAAACCAAGTCAGCCAACCTTTCACCTTCGTTAGTACAAGTAGGGTAACAGAATAATATTCTGTTACGCGAAACAGAATAGCCCAGATGTATATATATATATATATATATATATATTTGAGTTTTCATGTCCTCAACAGCATTCACTTATAGCTAATTCTTCATGTTGATTTTCATCTAAGTGAATGTGATCGGACCCGTTCCCCCTCTATGCTAAACTCAACCCAGTCTGTTCACTAATTCTTCATGTGTGTTCTATTTGAAACCCGTTCAAAATCTTCACTGTGTCCTTGACAGCTGAAGAATTTGCGAACAAAACTTTAAAATATTCCTTTCAAATTTTTGGCTGTTGCCGCTCAAACCATTCCGCATCCCATGATGGATTAAACAACTCACCCACGATCCGCCACGATCTCCACCTCTCTGTACATGGGTGATACATGTCGTTAGAAGAGTAAGGGTCAGGGGCATGTTCGTCCAAATTCTTTGGACGGCCAGTTTTTCACCGTGGCTATAAATACCCCTCCCCTTCCTTAGACCTCATTTACTCCGCTCGACTGCTACTCTCCTCGCTCGAGCTCTCAGACCTAGCGCCGCCGCTACACTCCATCGTCGCCGGTGAGGAAGAGCTTCACTGCCTCGACCTTGTCACCGTCATACTCGCGCCGGCCGCGGAAATCTTCACTCCGCCGCCGCCGTAGCTCTCTCCCGCCACCGAGTTAGGGCATGGGAGGTCTGAATGAACGAACTTCTCCAACTCCACTCCCAGTACGTCGTGTTCTTCGTCCAGGGTAAATAAAATCTGATTTTACTACCCTACTTTGATCCTTATGATTTCCATGAAATCTTCAAAAGATGTTTATTCTTCAACTTCCCATTCCTTAAACACCTAGTTGCATTAGTACCTTGATTTGTTTCTCTAAGCTGTGTTTTTCTTCAAGATTCCTCAATTGTGTGGATTTTCTAATCTATACAACTCTGGAAAATAAGTCAAGAACGCTTAGTGAAATTCCTCAAGACACCCATGGTCAAATTCCTCAAACTTGATTCTTTTGAAAAAATTCTGAGAATGCATATGAACTTTCCAAATTCTTTGCACCTATACTCTGTTCACAAGTACAAAATGTCTGCTGCTGAATCACTAGGTTCTGATCAACTTAACTCATTTGCAGCGTTCCTCGAAGATAAGTTGCACACTTCCTTAGAAACATCAATTGTTCAAAATCCTCAAGTGAAGAAAATGGCTGACGGGAAAAGACCTTAGAAGGGAGGAAAGAGGCCAGAGACAAACACTGCTTTTGAGATCCCTGAAGACATTTATGCAGGGTACTATACTCCTGATGAAGCTACTCATGCAAAGAGACTAAGAATGAGCTCAAAGTGCACATACAGAGAATTGAGAGACGATGGGCTAAGGAATGGAGGGAATACCGCTATGACACTCCAAAGTACATGAAGAATTCGCCGTTAACCCTCCATGTCCAAGACCTCCGCTGGCCGCTGGTCAAGAGGCTGATCCCTTAAGCATTAGGCACGGTGAGGAATTTCCCAAAGAATGGGCCAAGGGTCAAGCCAAATTGGCTAAAGTGGCAAAAGAAGCAGTGAAGAAATTTAATGAAGATTCTACTGCTGCTGAGGCTTCTGCAAGTAAGCCCAAGAAGGCTATGCCGAAGAAATCAGCTGTGAAGCCAAGTTCCTTAAAAGCAATTCTCTCACGGCCAAGTACTTCAACGTCAAAGCCCTCAAGGCAAAATCCTCAGGCAACGTCTTCAAGGGCAATGCCAATTTCCTCTGTTGCCTCCAAGTCCTCAACTGCTGCTGCAAAGTCCTCAACACCTGTGCATCTTGCAATGTGCCAACGGACTATAGGATTTTCCATTGCTTCAGGAGCATCTGCAAGTTCCTCAGCTCCACCACTGTCCTCAACAGGTCCAACCTTGCTGAAGGTCAAAACCACTGCTGGTCATGGATCGAGGCCAAGTCCTCAGAAGAAACAAGTTGCTTTCCAATTTTCGTCTGATGAAGATGATGCTGATGATGAAGAACTCGCTGAAATCATCAGGGGCAGGCAAGAAAGGGCAGCTAGAGCCAAAGGCAGTTTTGTGCCTCTCATGCTGGATCCAAGGAATATCCTAGATTTCATTGATCTATGGCACAAATATCCCAACACTCCACTGCCTGACTTGAATCTGACACCTGGTCAAAGTCATATGTTGACGGCCTTCATCTATGAAGAAAAATGGAAATTTGAGAAGGCCAGACAAGTCAAGAAGGCCTAGTATAAAAACGAAAGATTTCTGAAGAAAAATGTTCTGAATATGACTCCTGAAGAACTTGTAAACATGCAGAAGGAAATCAAAAACCTCAGTGATGAATTTGACACCTACCATGCAGATTGGCTCGGTGCTAAGGTCAGACTCGTCAAACTCTCCAAGACCCTCAAGCTGAATATTGCAGCACCATCGCAACAACAAATTCCTCAGGCTGATGCTTCTAGTCAGTCTGTTGACGAAACTGCTAGTGCAGCTAATGAAAATCAGGCTGCTGATGAAACTGAGAATACCAGGGCTGATGAAGAAATTCCAGCTCCTGAAGAAATTGACAGGGCAACTTCCAATGTTGCGCCTAAAGAACAACCAAGGCCAGTTGAAGAATCTGCTGTGCCTGAAGAAACTGAGAATGCCAGGGCGACTGCATCAGTCGTGCCTGAAGAAATTGAACCAACTCCTTCTGCCTCTCCTGCAAAGTCTTCAAAGATGAAGAATATCCCTCTTCCTTCTGCATCAGAAGTGAAGAAAACTAAGGCCGTGGAGAAGGCAGCTATAAAGAAGAGGAAAGCATCAACCTCTGTAGAGTCCTCAGCTCCCAAGAAAGTGAGGACTTTAACGAGCTCTTTCAACAACCCAATTGATGCTATTCCAATTTCGATAGTGCCATCAAAGGAAATTGTCCCATTTGGTGAAGACTATGTCATTCCAGATGACATTGATGAGGAAAATCCTTCTGCTGCTTCTTCAGAGCAGTTGGATGAAGAAATTAAAGTGGAAGATGTCATCTCCACACCACTGGTATCATCGCCTATGCCTCAGTTCATAGCTGAAGAGGCGGGCATTGAGGAAATGGAAGAATATGTGGACATTGGTTCTACAACACCTGTTCTGAATGATGATTATTGGGAAAGACTTCATCCCAATTCACCATTGACCACTCCTCTGCATCAAATTCCTCAGTCCCCCGTGCAAACTGAAGAAATTCAAACGGGATCTGAAGGACGTCAAACATCTCTCCTTTCCATTCCTGAGGAAATTCCAACTACTACAGCTGAAGAAATAGAGACACACACGACTGCTGAAGAACCTGAACCCTCAATTCCTCAGTCAGCAGCTCCAGAGATTCTGACCCAAGAGGTTGTGAAGCCATCAACTGTTAATCTTCATCCCAAGTAGCAAAACCCTCATGCTAAAAGGCCGAAATTCAAGGCTGATGATTTCTTCGCTGAGCATCATTTCTTCACTGACTTCAATCCATATGATTCAGCAAGACTTCGACGCAAGCAGTTCTGGACTGCAAGTCAAATGAACTTCTATTCATCACTCCTGTTTGACAAGGATAAGGTATTTGAGCACCGTCAAATTCCTCATGTTGACGTGGAGTCCATTCCTTGCTTCCAGCCGGTCTTAAATGTTCTTCATGAAGCTGGGCTCCTGAATTTCTGCACTGACATCTGTGATTGGAATGAAGAGCTAATTCTTCAATTTTATGCCACTCTGCACCTCACTGGAAATGTGGCTGATGTGAATTAATGGGTGCTTGACTGGATGACTGAGAACACTCACTACAAAGCCCTGGTCTCTGAATTACTTCATGCCATACCAGTCAGTCCACCTGTTGAAGGCGCAAGGCTCATGTATGAGGAACCTGAGCTTCAAAATCATCTGATGCAAGTACTGATGAAGCCTTTGAAGGCTGGCCAAGCACCAAGAACCACCTTCCTAGTGAAGGATTTGCTTTATGTGCCAAGGACAATCTACCGCATGCTGACCAAAACCCTCAATCCAATCAAAGGCCACAACTCTGAAGAAGAGGAAGTTGTTGGCATCATGAAGAATCTGCTGTTCAACATCATACATGGCATTCCCATTAACTACCATGATTTCTTCATGAGGACTTTGGCGAATGTTGCACTGTCACCGTTTGAGTTGAAACCTTATGCTCCATGGATTATGAAATTCATCAAAACCAGGTCTTCAATTCACTACAAGGCAGATTTTCATAATCACCTTAGCTATTTGCCTCCTATTGAAGTACTCAAGCGGACCATTTCTTCTGTTGATGAAAAAGGCAAAGCTGTTGTCATTGATGAAGGCACTCGTCCATTGGATGGTCAGTTTTGCAAAGCTGCATCTTACTCCACAAATGATGACTCTGCAACTCAAGACTCTACTGCAAAAGCTTCAAAGTCAACTCCTCAAGCTACTGCTCCATGAGTGATGACTGATCGTGAGCTTCTTATAAGTCTTCATCAGAAGGTCGATCGCAATCACGAGTGGGTCCAGCGTCAATTTGGCTCAATTCTTCAGAACATGACTGTCATGCAAAACACTGTGAAGAAGAATCACTACTATGCGCATGAAATCTTCGATCGCACTTGGGCCATATTGTCTCACCTCTATGGTGATGAAGACCTCAAGCACATGGGATTTCAACAGGACTTTGACTGGTCTCAGCCTCCTTCGAAGCGGGTCTTATATATGGGCTGTTTTTTTGTTAAGTTTCAACTCTTGCTCTTCTGAGGTGTTTGCTCTGATGAGTTGTAAACTTAAGTCCTATGGTGCTCTTATACTTTTAAACTGCTTTCTGCATGCTTATTTCCTTAAGTACCTTAATGCACGCATGCTGAATTTTGTCAGACACCATATTTCATAATGCATTTCAAATTCTTCATATTATATGTCAATTGCGTGTATGAATTACAAGATATAGGGGGAGATCTCCATGATTATACTCCACAATGTGCATTTGCTATCCAAAGCATATTCCTCAAATATGCACATCTTCAGGGGAAGTTCTTCTATATCTTGCAATCAAATTCCTCAATGTTAGTATTTACACTTCATATGTTTATCCCCGTTGAAAACTTAACCTATTTGTCATCAATCACCAAAAAGGGGGAGATTGTAAGTGCATCTAGTGCCCCTTAGTGACTTTGGTGTATTGGGGACTTATAGTTTAAGGGACTAATGTGTTTGTGAGTGTACACAGGGTCTATAAGTCTATGAGGAGTTTGATATTTACGAAAAAAAGTTGACCCCTAAAAATGAATGTCTTCAGTTGAAGACTTTGGTTTTCTTGAAGACTTTGAAAGTGAGGAAATTGGTGTGACCTTGAAGACTTCGATATTGATGCGAGGATTATGAAGCGTGAAGATATTTGTTTTCGTAGTTTCATTTTCTCTTTCTTGAGTCATAGGAAACACCGTACTGTTAAAGGGGGTCGAGGTAAAACTAAGGAAACACTTTCCAAGTGATGCTCATATAAAAGCCTCTCATTCGGAAGGTAACCGCCCCCCTCCTCCATTGCGGCTTCCATGTGCCTAAAACGGCCCAGGGAATCGGAGCCGGCCTTCCGCGCCAATCAGCGGCGCCTGGTTTTCTGCCATGGAACCCATTTCCGCGTCCTCCGCATCCACCACCTACCCTACGCAATGCACGCGGGATACGTGGCGGGTGTCCCAAAGGGCGGGAAGTAAGTGGGGTGGCAGTTTTCGCCCCGTGATCATGGGGAGTGGGCTGTCCACGGGCCACGATCTGGTTTTCTCCGTAACGTTCAGCACGACGTGCGGAAAAACCGGCAGCTGGCCTGAGCTCATGTTAATGAAGAAGCAAAGAAGATCTGAAAGAACGGAGCCGCCTCTGTACTCTTGCCTGTGCACTAATTAGGGCCTACCTCGACGATGCCCAGCGGCGCGTTCGTGCCAGGCCCGGGGGCTTCTATCGGTGCAACAAACCCTGGGTCCGTTGCCCAGACTGTACATAGGCACGAGGACAAGTTCACAACACCATGATCAACCCAAGCATGATGGATCGAATCCCTTGAAGGATCCAAGCACAGATCAACACTACAAAAAAAAACTCTTTCGTGATGATACGTGTTTGTCACAGTAGGTCTTGTTTTCTGTCATGCATGTACATCCATGACGATTTTATGACAGAATCAAGATAGTCACACCTGTGCTGTCCTAGAAGTGTTCCATGACAATACCAAAATTATCATCACGGAAGTGTCCACTTCCATGACGATAAATGGCGCGTCATAGAAGTGCTTTCTTCAAGGGTAACTGACACATGGCATCCACTGTAACGGGTCGCCGTTAAGCTATCGGGTTCCGGTTTGGATCCGATAACCCGTTAATAGCCCCGACCAATGGGGATTTTCCACGTGTAAAATTCTCATTCGCCGGAGGATCCACGTGTCGGCTCAGCGTTGGGACAGATGTCATCCACCCATAGTACGGCAGGCGCCTATGATAGGTCGGCACGTGGCAAGGCCCACCAGTGGCCCATTCCGGTGAAAAAGGCCGGCCCAGTAAAAATTAGCAGGCCGGCCCATATAAGGCCTACTTGTGTCAGGTCCATTTAAGCCCACGGCCCATACGAGATGTGCCAATTCGGCCCGTCAATGGCCCATTAACAGTTTGACACCATTGCAACCCATCGTCCGTTCGAGCCTGTTAACAACCCGCTATATATTTGGGCTCAATATCGGCCCGATGTGGTTTTGGCCTGTTAACGGCCCATCCAAGGGATGGGCCAATTTTCAGGATGTACGACTTTCGGCCTTTTAGTGACCCATTTAAGTGTTGGGCCAATTTCCAAGCCGGTGTGTCTTTCAGCCTGTTAATGGCCCATAAATGAGCTGGGTCACTTGCAGTCGAACCTGATTTTTGGCCTTTTAACGGCCCATGCTCTTCATGGTCCAATACCAGCCCAGTTTCTCTTTCGGACTGCTAAAGGCCCACAACACAATTGGGCCATATACAGTACGACCTGACTTTCGGCCTCTTAGCGGCCCATGCTCTTCATGGTCCAGTACGAGCCCACTTTCTCTTTCGGCCTGCTAAATGCCCACAGTATAGTTGGGCCATATGTAGGCCGACCTTAGTATCGGCCTGTTAATGGCCCGTGAAATCAAATGGGCCCACCTATTGCCCGCTTCGATGTCGGCCTGTTAACGACCCGGGAGGTAATAGGGCCGAGCATTAACTGTCGGCCCGTTTCAATTATAGCGACCCAATAGAGCTTTCGGCCTGGTTACGGCCCATTAACTTAATGGGCCCACTAAAGTTTGAACATGTCTGTAGGCCCAATTAGATAATTTGAGCCCATTACGACGAGCAATTATGCACAGGACCAAAACCGATCAATCGAAGGCCTATGAGAATTTTGGCCCTTGAGAGCCCATTAGGGAAGCCCATTAAGGGCAGTGGGCTGCTTCCTTCATATAGGGCCCATGACTGTTCGTGCTAACTAATAATTTCACTACTTTTTTAGCTTCCTAGCAACCAGTTAGCTGGAATGCGAGGCGCGCTAAGTAAAGGTACGGCATGCAAGGAAAAATGTTGCACATCCAGCATATATTACAGGAAATTACATCCACTGGGCAATCAAAAATTGGTGCCAGTGCAAATAAATGAATAGAACCTAACGATCTACAATGTCACAATCTGCAACCTCAGTGCGGATGACACCCGTAAGCATGTGAGCAAGTTCTTCCTTCTTTGCTACACTGTCTCTGAAAACATTGATCAGTTGTTTTTGCGCAAGAATGTGCACCTCTGATTCCTCCATGATTTCCATCATTGCTTCAGCCAGTAATTGGTTCACAAACATACATTTTTGCCATTACATTCGAGACAGAGGAAACTAAACAGATTCAGATGGCGATTTTGGCAGGCTTGTATTATTGATAGTGGAGAGTGTCTCGACCACTGTATCATAACATAAATTAGGAGGGGAACCGAACAGATTAATCAAGAGTTATTGCCATATTACCTCGCCTAGATTTATTGGAAAGAAACAATGGGGTTGCCTTGCTACTTCCAGAGTTTGTCTTCTTATCTTCAGCAGCCTACACCAAATTAACACACTAGCTTTGCTATCATTGGCCCGGTCAGATAATAGGAAAGCAACATTGACACAAGGAACGTTTGGGCAACCAGACCACACCAGCCTACACCAAATTAACACAATATGGCACAGCTATCATCAGCCAGGTAAGGTAATACGAAAGCAACATTGACACAATGAATGAATGGGCAACCAGAGCAGCACTACAGTTCAGTAATGTGCATGATATGAGATAGTACACTCATGCAGCTCAGTATGCAAAACTACCAGGCAGTTTTCCTTACAAAAATCAACATTGTCACCTTTAATTATACATTTTGCTACAACTAAATTTAGATTAGATAAAGGTTGGATTCACGCCGATTAACAAAATACATGCTGATGTAAAAATATAGTGATATACAACAGGTACTTACATCAGCATTAGAGCACAGAGAATTCCAGCAAGATACTTTCCTCGAAGACGATACCAGTGCAGAAATTCTTCTATCTGTTAAGCTTATTTTCTAAAAGAGAGATGGGTAAGAAACATGTAGAAAATGCGATCAGCATGCTATAAAATTTCATGATGCGAGGATACGCACACGCTTCTTAGATGGAGTTGACATATTTTTGATGGACTGGAGCGGACTAGTTATTTGGCCATTGGAATCTGCTTATTATCAGGAGTTGGGTTTCTCTGTGCTGGAGCAGTATCTATGAAAACTGGAGTTGGTTTACTATCTCCTGGCGTTTGGATCTTTTGCAAAGACCTTGTTTGTAACCCTTCAGATTCTAACATAGCCGTCTTCCCCTTGCATGCCTTATATAGAAGAATGGTGCTTCAATTATAAAACATGCTACAGTAGAGAGATGGAATAGGTACTGAAGAATAGAAAGGCATGACATATTGACATGTATTCCCTCCATCCGGAAATAAATGGATGGGTCTAGGCGTATTTCAGTTCTAGATACAACCATTTTTATCCATTTCTGCGACATCTAATCCGGACGGAGGGAGTATGATGTAAGAGCTAGGGATACGACTGGACAACAAAGTAGAAAAAAACACTAGTTGAATGTAAAACTGTATGCTAGAGGAATACATACAGAAAAACACTAAGGAAACATATGTGTGTATAATTGGGAAACTAAGATGGCATTGCAACAGACCACTAGAACAACACTTCAATGTAAAAAAAACATGGTATGGTAGACAGATGAAGTACATACTGATGAATAACAATGCATAAGATATTCAGAAGCATGATGTCCAAACTAAGCAGATGGCATTGCGATAGAGTAGAACGACAGTACTTGAATTTGAAAACATGTTATCATGAATGGAATAGGTACTGAAAAACAGGAAGGCATGACATATTTACATGCATGATCAGCGGGCTTAGCACATGGAATTGCAACAGAGTAGATGCACTCCAGGACATTATATGCATGCTGTACCCATATCACGGGCCAAGTTAGAGCAAGGACCTTGTGGGGTGAAGAGGATTCATCATCTTTCTGCAAGTCTTCTGAAGAACTGCCTTTACATGTTCCATCATATTGGGTATCATTGAAATCAAGTTTGTTGGCCGTTACATTGCTCTGTGAGGTTCTTGTGGATATATCAGTGTGTGCAATTATATCTAACATGCATGGAAGACAACTAGTAGTTAGATTTATGTAATGAGTGCCTCTAGGAGGCGACATAAATAGTAGGACTAGGGTTAACTAGCAACAACAGGTCTCAAAACCTAAAGGGAGAACACAGATGAAAGCTACAGAATATGTTTCGTTTGTACTCGAGATTAACTAGATGGCACACAAAAGTATTAAAGAACAACTAGGTAATACTAGAAGTGGTATAATACTATAATCACCATCCTGTGGGATAGCATTGGCTGATGGATGATAACTATGGAACAGTGTTACCTAAAGAACAAGTCTCTTAGCTGAACTATGGAACAACGTTAACTCCTGGACAAGACCCGTAAGAGATCAACATGAATATACAGTGAAATGTGATAATCTATTTTCCATGCTTAGATGAATAACAAAGCCATAAATGTTGCACACAAGTAAGATGAGGGTACAACCTATCTGGCCTCCATCCATAGAGTGAGCATCATGTGCTGACTTGTCGATGGCCCTATAGTTGTTGTGGCTGTCCATGTCGGGCACACGCATTCGATGCAGGGAACTGTTGAGTGGGGACTATAGCTCCCTTCTGGTGTATGCTTCCCTTGTTGGAGCAGCTGCGGTGAGAAGAAAGACGGTGTGGCTGAAGATGCAGAAAACGCATAATGTTAAGAACGACACATATCTCTGATCTGAAGAAATACCCTAAGAGATCAACAGTAAGGTACTAGAGTGGTCACACGTCTGTTGACTCAAGACTAAATTGGGGTCACACGATTTTATTTTATTTTGGTACTGTCCGATCTACGCCGGATGGCTTGATGGCCGTCTTGTGCCTCCCGGCTGACACTCTTCAGAATCTTCCCCGAAGAGCCAGCGACCACCGGCAGAGCAGCCTGCCTCCGCCGTCCGTGGCCGCGAGAGCTCCGACCAAAACCCCGCTCCCCGCCCCACTGCACTGTAGTGGTTGCGCCACCCCCGGCCAATCCACAAAGACTCGCCGTCATCCAGATCCGGCGGCGGCAGTACCTTCAACCCACGCAACTCTAAGATAGCCATGTAAGCACTGCTTCTGCGGCGAACTTGTGCCCCCGCACCCTTACGTTAGACACCAGCCAACCGGCAGCCTAGGAGCTCCGCCGCTTCAAGGGGTGCTGCTTCCCATTGGGAATAGATTCGCCCAGAATAAAAATTGAGACAACTGACGCCTAAATAAAGTGACTTGAGATGAGTTTTATGACCTATCTTGCGGCCCGGTGAAGTAGGCAACTCCAGCAGCCGAGTCGGTGAGGCCGGCGTGGTTGCGGTGGCTACCGGTGGTAGGAAAGCAGAGATGTCGTGACGGTCGACGGCTACGGGGAAGCAGCGCCGGGGCCCTGGACGCATCCGAAGTTGGAGCCGCTCCGGCGCCGTGCACAACGGCGCGGGTGAATTGGTTCCAGTATGGTTCACGCGGCCGTCGTCGAGGCAGCTCCGGCAGCACGGAGTAAGAGGCACACGGCCCAGTGCACGACGGCAAACGGACAACGTCTCCGGCATTTGGGAGAAGGGCGGCGGTGAATTTGGTGCGGTGGGGGTGCCATGGAGGAGGGGCTGAGGTTTCGTGGCTGGGGAGAAGGGAGCTTCCGGGGAGAAGGTGATTTGGCGCCCACGAGGTATGAATGGGGAATTGGGAGGGGGAACCATGTCTTACGGACGCATTTGTCTGAAATGTGGGGGGAGTTACAGTTCTACCCCTGCCGTTAGGCTTCTGGGCTTGGGTCTGTGTACTGAGGGTCGGGGATAGTAGAGTAACTTTGCTTCTCCCAAATAGTGGGCGCGAGCGATTTTGGGCGAGGAGGGCGTGTTTTTAAATAGTGGGCACGAGCGATGTTGGGCGAGGAGGGCGTGTTTTGAAATAGTGTGCGCGAGCGATTTCAGGCGAGGAGGGCATGTTTTGAAATAGTCAGCACGAGCGATTTTGGTCGAGGAGAGGGTGTTTTGCCGCCCATGGTTTATGAATTATTCGGCACATGTCATTTCGGCCGAGGAGAAGGCGCGCTTGGATGAAGTTACGAACCTACCCTCGATGTACAATGGGCCAATTGATGCGTGTCCCACATAGGCTGGTAATTTCGTGTCTCCCAATTATTTGCTCGGGCGAATTCCACCGAGCAGAGGGTGTTTAGCGGCTCGTTCAAATTTTGGGACAACGAGTATCCACGTCTACCTTACCAAGTCGGTTCCAATCAAATTTTGAAATATTAGCTTGCGACTTCTTTTTTAGATGCAGAGATGACGCTCGGGACTAATGTGTTTTTACATGCTCGTTGCTAACGATTTACCATATGACAAATAGTTGACCCACTCAAAAACGGGAATCAAACCCAAAATGAAATATCTCGAATCAATGAAATAGCTCGTTCACCAGGTTAAAATAGTGAAATTGAACACCTCAATTGAGTAGCATGTTGTACAGTATTATAGTACTCCATGAACATGTGGAAAGTCAAATTAGTGAAGTTGTTTGATATGCATATCTCCGTTCATGTGTCGATTGCACACAACATGTTCTCCAATTTAAATATTTGAATGCAAGTTTATATCGAAACATGGTTTATATCAGTCTTTGATGCATAAAACGCGACCTCCCCCTCTCCCAGACTCCTGCTCTCTCTCTCGCTGACAATCTTCAATTCTATCGCACGCATCCAAACACAAACCTTGTTGGTCCTCTCCCTCTCTCTCTTTGTGTGTGTGTGTGGGGGGGGGGGGTCTTTCTAGTTCGCATGCACACTCCATGTATAGGTCTCTCTCGCACACTTTGTATGATTCTGTAGTCCAAGCTAAATATCTTGGGTGCACTCATCGTACGCACACAAATTCCCAGGCTCATTTCCCGTAACTCTCTCACGCAGCACTTTGCCGTCTCGGAGCTCTTCCCTCTCTCTCTCAAACTCTCCATCTCCCTGGGTCACACATACACATGCATATCTCACTCACACTCGATAGACCCATCTAAAACTCTCTCTCCCTCTCCCTCGTTCTCTCTCCATCTCACACGCACACACACAATCTCACACCTAGCCAAGTATGATGGTCTCTCACTCAATTGAAGGCACACGTAGTCCCCCCTATATGTATATGACTAGCTAATTCGTAGTCTCCATCACAAACATGTGCATGGTCTATCTCAATTTCTCTCGAGGCATCTTTCTATCGCACACGCACCTCGTCCCTCGATCTCCCACCCATATAGTCCCCTCGCGATCTCGAGGGATCTCTCTATCACAAACACACCCTCTCTCCCTCCCCATGCGTCCATCTTCTCCATGCGTCCCTCTCGACCTTTGTCCCTTGTTGGCCAGACCTCTATTGGACATGTGCTATAGGGGTGTCTCTCTCCGTTGCAAATAATCACGCACTAGCTATCTTTGTGTATCTCCTCACCTCGCTTTTTGATCTCGGAGATGCACGCGTAATATGTTTGCATAAGAAACGAACACACACACTCTCCCTCTAATTTATCGTTTGTTGTCCCTTTCTCTTTCGCACACACACTCTTTTTGCACACTCACTCATTCTCCTTCACACGCACTTGATCTCTCTCGACTTAGGCACTCTCTTCGGTCCATAGCATATAGATTTATTGAAAAGTCAAACATCACATAGTTTGACCATGTACGTGAAGAAAAACATTTACATCTAGAACGGCAAACATATATCATTAGATTCATCATGAGATGTAGTTTCGTATGATGTATCTTTGGTATTGTAGATATAAATAATATTTGCGTAAACCTCGTCAAAGTTTCCAAACTTTGACTTCTACAAAATTTATATGCACTGCATT
This sequence comes from Thinopyrum elongatum, assembly GCA_011799875.1. NCBI lineage: Eukaryota > Viridiplantae > Streptophyta > Magnoliopsida > Poales > Poaceae > Thinopyrum > Thinopyrum elongatum. The sequence goes on along the minus strand of CM022303.1, from coordinate 426,305,693 downwards.
ATCGAGCAGATGGAATATCTCTTTCCCCCTCTCAGCTGTCTGACGCACCACTCAGCCGTATCGGGGCTCCTCTATCTCTCTCAAACTTTATATCTCCCTGGTTCGCACATACACATATCTCGCTCGCACTACATAGACCCATCTAACACTCTCCGCCCTTGTTCTTCTCTATGTGACGCGCAAACCCTAGGTACCATAATCCCTCACTCCATCATAGGCGCACGCACTCCCCCCCTAAGTATGACTATCTCTCACTAGCCATCAGGAACACATGTATTGTCCACTTCCATCCATACGTCTATCTCGATATCTCTTGGGGTATCTTCTATCGTGCACACACCTTGTCACTCGATCTCCCATCCATGTAGTCCCAAAACGATCTCCAGGGGATCTCTCTGTCACAAACATACACTCTCTCCTCCCCATGTCTGCATTTTCTCCATACGTCTCTCTATACCTCTCTCCCTTGTTTGTGAGACCTCTCTTGGCCACGTGCTAGGGGTCTTTCTCTCTCGGTTGCGAACAACCACACACTATCTCCTCACCTCGCTTCCGCTGTCAAAGATGCATGTGTGATATGTTTGCATAAGACACACACGCTTTTTCTCAACTTTATCGTGTGTTGTCCATGTCTCTTTCACACACGCACACACACACTTTTTTCACTCACTCTTTCTATTTCACACACAGTCTCTCCCTCTCTAGTTAGGGACTATCTCACGTCCATAAGCATATGGTTGTTTTGAAAAGTCAAACCTCAGAAAAGTTTGAGCAGGTATATGTGGAGAAAAACATTTACATCTGGAACAATCATTAGATTCATCACAACATGTACTTACTTCATACTATCATTTATCTTTGGTATTGTAGATATAAGTAATTTCTTTATAAACTTGGTCAAAGTTTCAAAATTTTGACTTTAAAAAAATATAGGCACTACATTATCGAACGGAGGGAGTAGCTCTTCCTCTCTCTCTCTACTATCTCTCATGGGCCTCCCCTCTCACTCGAACTCTCTATACCGAGGGATTATACAGTCACTATGTCAGCGTATAGCTCCGTATATTGTTTAGTTGACGAGTCAACCAGTCCACTTGCTGCCTTTGTCAGCTCGTGTTCTCTATCTTCGTGTGCTGGCCCATGTGGCAGTGGGCGAAAATAAGTAAACTAGAGGCCCATCTGACATGTGGTGAAGTAAACAAAGTTGAAACCACTCGGGGTAGCACCCCACACGCTAGTAAATTGAGGGCACACTTCTTCCGCGTGAAGGACGCACTCGCGCACACTTCAGCACTGTGCGGTGGCATGCACAGAAGGACGCACTCGCGCACACCCAGCACACAATACACACCAGCACACGTGTACACCGGCATCGCCGCCGGCTGAGATGGACGGCGAGGCAGCCAACAAGCGGAGGCGGCTCGAGCCAAAGCCGCATCCGGCGAGCCTGGACTTCATCAGCAGCCTCCCCGACGACATGCTGCTCGTCATCATCGGCCTCCTTCCCACCAAATCTTCCGTGCGGACCACCCTGCTCTCCCGGCGGTGGCGCCCCCTTTGGCACCGCGTCCCCCTCAACCTCACCGTCGACAGCTGCCTCTGCGATGGGGATTGCAAACGCATGGCCGCAGTCTGCAAGATCCTTTCATCACACCCTGGGCCAGCCAGACGCCTTGACATCCGCATGTTCAGTACCAACTGCAAGGTCCAAGCCAAGTTCGACGAGTGGTTCTTATCCCCCGCCCTAGATCAGCTCGAGGAGCTCAGGTTTGAAGCTGGACGATGTCGCTCTCTGCCGCCGTCCGTGCTCCGCCTCACGCCAACGCTGCACCGTGCCAGCTTCAGCTCCTGCTATTTTCCCCAGATTAATGCCGCGCCCGCCCTTCTTCTCCCTCAACTCAAGCAGCTCGACCTCTTCGACATTGACATCTCGAAGAAGGCTATGGAGCACCTGCTCCGGAGCTATACTGCGCTCGAGTACCTTCGTCTTCGGCAAATCCATGGGTTCGTTAGCCTCCACATCGCCTTGACGAATCTCTGATGGATTTATGTGTCTTGCTGGCCCCGCAACAAGACATCAATTGGGAAGAGATCACTCCAGCTGTTCCACGTTATGGTCATTGAGAATGCACCTTTCCTTGAGAGATTGCTTGTATCTGATCTAGAAGGTCCAACAAAAATCAAGGTCATTGACGTGCCGAAATTGACAGCGTTGATGTACTCGTCTACCAAATTCTCCGAACTCTTTATTGGATCCGTAATCGTTCAGGTACAACACTCATCTTCTTCTCCGTCTTCTTGAAATTCACATTTTTAAATTTCTTCTTGATGTATTTACGACTGTCATCTAGAAAATGATTCCCACAAGCTTGACCTAGTCTATGCGCATAGTGAAGATCATGGCAATAAAATCTATCGGCCCCAATCTAGATCAAGTTGTTGGATTCCTTACATGCTTTCCATGCACGGAGAAGCTACTCATCAAGGTGAAACTTCTTTCCTAGTATTAGTAAACGGTACACACAATGTAGCTCAATTTTTTCGAAATTTTTCCAAATTACGATGACAAGTGTAGTGTTCAAAACTGCATCTACGCACTGCACAGAAAGAAATGTTTTTAGTATTTTTTCTCACGTGATCACCTGCAGCATTTTTTTGTTGTACTACTAGTAGCCTAGGCTAGTCATAGTGGAAAGTAACTTAGACTAGTAACTCTATGGTTACCCTAAGAGCAAGTACTACCTCCATCCTGGTTTACTCTTCCTATTTTGTAGTATCAAAATTTGACCATAGATTTAACTGACAAAATGTTAATGCATGTCACTAAAAATTATATCAGTGGATTCATATTTGAACATAATTTCAAATGGTATAATTTTTGGTGACATGCATTGGCATTTTCTTAGGTAAATCTATGGTCAAAATTTTACAATAAATATGAGGTAGTACAAAAGTGGGCTATAACGGCCCTCCACTATGTAGGCCAAAACATGTGCCAAATTCACTTGTGATGCAATTGGCATCGATGCCCCTCCATTGCTTACCTGGTGCCCCAATCTGGACCACCTACTTTGCTCCGGTGCCAAATTAACTCACGCAATGAAAAAACACTTGCGTGGGAGAGGGAGACGACTAAGGCAATAAAAAAACAATTGTTTGGGAGAGTGAGAGGCTGGTGTAGTTGGTTTGATTGATTTGTTTATACATGTGGGTCTGTGTGCACAGCGGTGCCAACTCTCTCACATCGCTAGAGCGGTGCCAAAATCTTTTGATTTTCCATCGATGCGTATTATGTGGCAATACATTTGAGAAATATGGCATCGGCCACATAGTGGAAGGCAACAAATGCCCAAGCTCTTCACGTGCTCCTAGGTAAATGAGAGGAAAGAGAAAGAGAGAGAGTGAGAGTGAAAAAATATCACTAGCCAGCCAACCTTATCATATGAGCGAATGATATTGGTACCTCTTGATGACACGGCAATCTTATACAGCCAGCTGCTCTAATATGTTCTCTTCTTTTGCAGATAAAAAAAGACCCGAAAGTGAAAAATGTGCTGCACTATAACAATCTCATCGAATGCCTTGATCTCCATCTTACAGAAATTGATTTGATCGACTACCGAGGCAGCACATCTGAGATTAAATTGGCCAGGTTCTTTGTTCTGGAGGCAAGTGTGCTCAAGGTAATGAGGTTTGGCATTCTCTGGCGCAACAATGAATGGTGTGCTGATCACCGCAAGCGTCTAAGCCTAAATGACAAAGTCTCCGCGAAAGCTGAATTTATTTTTGAAACATCAAGTCACTAGAGACTCAAAAATTTATTTGCCCATTAGTGACTTGTTAGGGCGGTGGATTTTAGTTTGTATGATAATGCTGCATCCACCTAAAGTAACAAAGTTCTTACGTAAACTTCCTAATAATTCCCTCTTCGTAGGTGCAGCATTACTCCTAACATTTGTAATATCAGTTTGAAACTTGTAATACTGCCGTGTCATATTCCTGCGTTTTCAAAATCCAGCGAATCAAAGAGGTCCTGAGTTGGTGATGATGGTGTGCCTGCCATCTTTCAGCAATAGCCGTCGGATCTAGATCTGACGCATACAAAGCAAACTTCTGCAGTTTTGCAAAAAGATGCCCGCACTTGTTCCCTATTTAAAAACAACTCCTTGTCTCTCACAATCAGCCTTATCTCCTCCCCACCACATCTAGAAGGCCATGAAACAATCTGGCGTGATGGCCGCTGCCGGCACCGTCCATCCCCAGTCCTGGTGTTCCATGCAATGCACGGGCATCTTATTCGTATAAGAAAAGAGTAGAGATACTCATGGCAACGCACGGGAAATTATGTTGAACACGGATAGTTGTAAGCAGGCTAGCTCTACAGCCATGATGATAGTGACTACACACGGTGAGGCTGACTTTGGTATGCCGAAAACGGCGCCTACACTCAGGTGTCATCTCTGGCACAGGGTCTTGTCACTTCATTGTGAGGAGTAATTTGACCAATGGGTAGCATAGTACTAGTACTACATTGGTAGTACTACTACTAGTCTAGCACCACCGTCTAGATTTAGTAGTACTACCACATCCATCTGGATTTAGTATTTCACTAGCAATATCTAGTAATGCATGTCACAAAAAATATACTACTCCCTCTGCAAATAAATACATGGAGTATTGTTTTATTCGGTTTTGAACGTAGTTTCCGATGCATTGGTCAACTTCTTTCATTCAAGTGGCTTGCCTCACGTGCTTGGCATTGGTTCTTCCTGGGGTCACCAAAGTGCTCTCTCTCCTCCTTAATTACTGCGCTATGTCATTTTTTTGCCTATGAGGCATGCTTAGCACCTGTCCACCATGGAGCAATGGGAAGGGCCTTAGCACAACATTTTTGGTTACATGCATTAACATTTTATTAGTTAAATCAAAGGTCAAAACTTGGCGCAAAACGCAAAGGGGACCAATAAACCAGTCAACATCAAAGTTCTCTCGTTTTGCCCCAACTTGGTCTCGGTGAGATGACTATACTGCACCGGCACGGAGGGAGGGCCGAGGAGTAGATGGCCAACACACACGTGAATGCAACACAGTCTGCACTTCTCATCTAAAGGCTCCCCGCCAGTCCAATCTACAAAATCCTATGCACCTACGCACCCTAACCAAGGGCAAGAGTGATCACTCCAATCGCAAGATCAGTTGACTAGAAGCTAGACCCATGGAGGCGATGAGAGCGAGCATCAGCCGGCTATGCCAGATGGTCCACGACGCCGGCTTGCGGCCCGGCACCGAGGAACGTATCCAGGTCGTGCTTGAGGCCGCCACGGCGAGAGGCCTCTTGGACGACCGCTTCGTCTCCTTGTTCGATGAGGTCCTCGTCGTCTTCCTCGACAAGTTCACCATCGTCAAGAAGCTCGCGAACGACCTTGATGTACGCCTCCAGCCCATGCGCCCAAGCTCTACGATGCCCGCCACCCTCAACGGCCTCTATGGTGACAACCTCTTCGACGCACTGGTGGCCCTGCGACTGCCCGCTGTCGCGCCAGAGAATGTCCACCTCGAGGTCGCGCTTGCCGCGCGGCGCCTGGCGCAGCAAGACACCATCGACATAATCACCCACATCTACGCGCAAATCGTCCATGAGGACTACTACGTGCAAGAGGAGGACGATAGGACGCTGGCCTCCTTGGACCGCAGGGCAACCTTGGACGGCATTGTTCAGAAGCATGTTGAGCTCGCCGCCAACGCCGCTGCTCCTCACACGTCGGTTGGTGACCCGGCGCACTAGGGCGTGAGGATGTCGTTGATGGATCCGTATGTATCTTTATCTTTCCGTCAAATCCATGTAGTAGTATATTGTACTACGAAACTGCTCTGCGTACGATTCATATTCGTCGTACACAGGTACGACCAGACTGCAAATGTTATGGCCCACAAACTGAATCATCAACGATTTGTCTCTAATCATAGGTGTTGGACGGGGATTTCATCGTACGTATAGCAAGGTCGATTGTACTACTAGTAATTATCTTACCTTTCGCATCAACTTCATAATTTTCGTACGTACTCCATTCATGAACCGCGCCAGAACCAAACTTCTCATTACTCTAGGGAAAATCGTTATTTCTATCTATCGGTCGCGCCATGGAGCGGAACCAAATTTTACAAGTTACAAGTTCAAAAGGAAAAGCCTGCCATGTTCACATCGCACCCCCGCACGGTTGGTCCGGCACGCCGCTCAAGGGGGAATGCGTGCTGTGTTGCATTTTCACTTACAAGTGGGACCGCAGTTGAGCAAACCGACTATCGGCAAACCCCCACCCCGCCCATCGTGTGATGGCTGAGAAAACAGGAGGGAGAAGAGATGGCTGTAGCACGGACTCCAAGAAAATTGGTGTCAGATGGGACTCGTGTGGGTGGCGTGTGCCGTACTGCTAGACGTGAACGCTAGTTATGGCCCATGCCACCCTACTATATCGAGGTGCTGGTTACGTAGAGCGAACACATTATCTCTCCAGGAGTACGGTACACCACTAGTACTACTCACATTGTCGCAAAATTTCCTGGAGTCAGTGCTCAGCCCTCCTCTCTCTTCTCAGCCAGCCAGCAGACGCACGGAGCCCATCGTCTGTTTTCTCACATGATGTCCCACATGTCAGTGAAAACGCAAGACGACCCACTGAACCTGCACATCTTTCACCTCGACGTGTTGGTGATGAAAAACAAATCAAATAAAGATCTTCGGTGGCCGCTTTTGGAGTTACTCAAGAGTAAGATTCTATTTACAGTTTAACCCAAGATGCACATCATGTGGCTTCAACTAGCACTCCATTTTCTTGCATGACACGACATGGATGCAGGATGTCCCACGTGTCGGCAAAAGGAGGAAGAACTCGACCAAATCTTCTCCACATTTAGACCGGAGGAGTAGGAAACACGGCAAGCCCTGTGCCTACATCATACTACATACACACCCACCTCATGCAGTCATGCTATCACCGTATTTCTCGGCCTCCGTGCGACACCTAGCTCTAGTTGGTCTAACTAGAACTAACTATTGTGCTAGCATACTCCAATATTAGGTTGGCTCTATGTGATGTGTCAACTTCATATAACCGGATGCTGGCTATACTACTACGATACTCACACTCCAAGAAGTGACTCAAAAACCATTCATAAATTGAGTTTATGACATGCATTTGCAAATGTACCATTCATTACATACAACAAGTCATCAACACACAACGACAACGAGGATACATGTTGAATTATAAATTATTTCCAACAAAACATTCTAGTAAATACTAAAGTCTTCATCACACAACAAATAACAAGCAATGAAATGAACTTCAGCTCAACCAATCATCGGCGTTGGAAACGCTTGCTTTGAACCATAGGTAAGCCTCTAGGCAGGGCCAGCTATTGTCAATATCGAGACCAATGCAGGACTAATCATCCAGGCTGAAGCGGCCTATATCAGGACACATATTGTGATAGCCAGGGTAGGGAACCACCACAATGTCCGAGGTATAGATACAGTTGCTTCTCATAAATGGTAGTAACGTTGTGTCAACAGCAGCTGGATCGCCTTTCACCATCATTGGATAGTTTTATCCAAGGAAGAGCGAGTTTTCTCCAAGACTATCAATACTGAACCAGGGAGAAGGTGTTGGCACTAGCACACTAGTATCCATCCCGAATACCCTGCAACGGTTGTTGGAATAGGTCCGAAGAGTGCGACCATGGGAGACAACACCTGCTTCCTTAGTAGTAACATCAGCAGTGCACTGTATACAGACAAAAAGAGGTGATCCATCGAAATGAATTTCCAGGCGCCACTGAGTATATAGGCCCTGCTCGTCCTCATGCTCGTGATCATCACCATCGTCATCTCCCCCTTGGTTATAAATTTTTTCAAGTATAGGTGGTGGAATGTTCATAGGACCTTGGAAACACAAGAAGGTTAATTAGTAAAGGGAAACTTTCTAACCCGCATGCATGTGGATGAAACAATTATAATTACGGTGGAAGACAAACGTACCGAAACCATAAGGATTCCATGCAAAAACAGTGCCACGAGTGGTGGCAGCAAACACAAGACGCTCGTATTCAATTGCATCACAATACTCATCCGTGTACAGAAATTGATTTTTGAGCAATATCCATCGAGGCGTGGAAGTAACGATGGCAACAAGCTTGTTGAAGATAGCAACAACTTCATAGTTCGTATAATCCCAAGAGCGGTTGGGAACTCGACAAATTGCTATCTTCCGTAGACAACAGTCACCATGATCGTATTTGAACGTACGTAGATCATCTGTGTGCTCAACCTAAGGGCACTCTGAGATTTTTGGAAGTGGAATCCGCTGATGAGTATACACATTCACAAGTTCCCACTCGTAGTTGTACCCAATATAAACAACCCAATCTCCATTTGCGCCTGCCCAGGCCTTGGCCTTAAGCGATGGCATCTTAACATCACACGTATCATTATCAAGCGGCATCAACTTGCACAAGGCGAGGCTTCCGTCGTCCACGCGCCAGCGAGCAGGGTCATGGCGAAGAAGATAGGGGAGATCAAACCGCTCCTGGACCCTTGGGTTCTTTGTAATGATGTTATTAGTTGAGTCGAGAATGGTCTTGAACGAACCTGCCATGCTAGCCGAGGTGATGACGTCGCACCGATCAATGAGTTCCTCCACCACGTCATCTTTCAGATCGGGGCAAGAATAACAGGGTCGTTTCCGGTCTGTTGCCTCCATGGAGAAGACGATCTAACAATGGCAGAAGGAAGGGTGAAGGCAAATGGAGGAGGGAGGAAGAGCCTGCGATAGCAGTTCCAAATTGAGAGGGAAAGGCGAAGAGGCGGTGGACGATTGCCACGTTACAGGAAGAGACACCCTGGCCTACATAGACGTTTGTTCGGAAATTGTACAAAAGGACTCGCCGTCGTCTCACTGACATGTTGGAACGGGACCACATGTCAATGAAACATGGTGTGTCATTTCTCGTGCAAAATGCGATCTGGCCGCGTTGGCCCGAGGTGCCGCACTATTTCTTGACTTTATTTTTTTAATGGCGTGCCGTTCAGTTTTGAAGCATGACTAACTGGTACTGTATGCAGAGAAAATATAAACTACTCTACCACTACTCCACCTCTAGTACTAGTATCAAAAGAGATATATAGGCTGGAGCTTCAGCGCTTGCTTGCTAAGGGCTGCCCACTTGCTTCTCACACTATAACCCTCTCTCCAGATCTAAAAAAGACGGCCTCTCTCTCCCTCCTCACCGGTGGTCATAGATCCGCCGGGGAAGAAAAGGACATGCAGCATTGATGCACTCATCGTCGGCGAGCGAGGTCACACACTGACGACAAGGTCGTCCTCTCAGACCTAGCGCCCGCGCGGGATGGCCTCTGGCTCCAAGCTCGTTGTCGTAGTGTGTGCGGAGGACGACGACCACTAGCGAAGCCACTTCCCGCCGACCCTCAGGTATGCTACCTCTTTTCGAACCATACCCTTGTTTTATTGCCCCATCTGCAACTTTGCTGCATGTGGATCTTTTTCCACTCCACCTTCTTCCCAATTTGCTATCCTCTGCTCTGCTGGTCACGCAAACGAAAACCTTAATTTGCACTATTAAAGGAAACCCTACTTCATGCAGACTAATCCATGTCTGGATTGAATAAGGAAAGGAAGGGAGAAAGTATTGTCGAAGAGACTAGGCATCGAACCCGCATCTAGGTTGAAAAGGGGAAAATCAGTAGCTAAGGAACGAGTCTCGTGTCTCTTGGTTGAAAAAGGGTGAAAAAGGTTAGAAACGCATGACAACGCAATAGAGAATGACTAGGTAGATTGGTTTGTTGTCCTCACATAGGAAAAAGGTGGCTAAAAAGAACAAAAATGGGACGTTATCCACATATGATGCCTGGATATTTGTTGCTCTGGGCACCACTCTATGCGTCCCTGGAGGTACATCGTACTGCTGCGCCCACTGTCCGAATGGGCCTCCCATGCTCTTATTGCCACTTTTTTGCTGTTAGTATAACGCCAGCGGTAAAGTCAAGCAATGCTACTGCTAAAGTGATGCCACATTTAACTAATGTTGCACTCAGTCTAATGCCACCGATAAATTTAAGCAATGCCATTTAATGTCACTGGATTATTTCAGGGTTAGCTGTTGATTGTGGATGTATTAAAGATTTTTCAGGTAAGGCATTCTAGCGCTGTTGCACAGCCAGTATACAAACGATGAAACTTGTTACTACCTTCAGATTTTTGCACTGTTAGTGCTTATAGATTACATACCTCACTTTCATGAGATAAGTCAATTTTTTTGTACAGTGTCACCAAAATGCCAAGGCGCTGATGTCATTTTATTTGGGTTAAACCGCACAAAAAAATACGAAGAGAAGAGGAAAGGTCAAGAGTGGGCACCTCCTCCTTCGGCTGTTCTCTTGATCCGTTCGATCAAGTTTTTTATGTTTGATCGATTAGCAAGATTGGGATAGCAATTTTTCAAGTCCCCTCGAGTTCGAAATGATATTTACCTTGAAGGTACATGGTTTGCATTTTTTATACTGTCATTAGTTAATAATGCTAGTTACCTTCAGACTTTTGTATTTGGTTTAATGCTGTTGCACAGCTAGTATACCAATGCTGAAACTTGTTACCTTTACATTTTGTATTGTTAATGCATATAGGAATCTTCCAGTGCTAGCTTATGGAAATCTGTTCAGTAAAACCATTGTACTGTACCCCGTAATAAAAAAACTACTCTACTGTTGCACTAGCCATTGGATTAGTCTATATTTGTATGATTCGAATGGTGTTGCATTAGCGTATGGACATATATAAAGTGTGGCAAGCTTTCCCAGATATGTGCTCAAGAAAACTACTACCTGTTTTTCTAAATACCAGACGTTTGGGTACTTTAAATTGAACTACGAAAATGTCTTATATTAAGGAACAGAGGGTGTAGAGTTCACTCAAATTATCCCGGTAAAGCTAGTCACACCTTTGTTAAATTAAATGTTCATTATGTTATCGGAGGAGGTTTGTATGTTTGTCTCTAATGCCTATCGATTACATACCTGACATCATGATGTAATGTTAAGTCATTTCTTTTTGTACAGTGTCACTGAATTGTCAAGGCGGTGATGGCATTTTATTTTAGTTGAACTACACAAACTATGCTTAAAAGAAGAGGAAAGGTCAGGAATGGTTCAATTTTTAAGAAAATACTATGAATGCCTTCCTGACATCAGCCGCTGTTGCCTTATTTATTCCTTCAAACAGGTGGTTAGAAACAGTCTTGCTACCTTTTCCGATTAAGAAATTGGAATGCTTATATTTGTGAGTCTATGCTTCAACTAGTGCCACTTTTATAGTAATCACACTTTCAATATCTATGCAAACAGGGATGCTCGATTTTAGTGGAACTGCACAAAAAGTCCAAATGGTTCAACATTAGGAGCATGTTTTCTTCCAAACCTTTATATCCAACTGGTGGCACTATGAGCTGTTCATTACGAAGGTACATGGTTTGCTACTATCTTGCTACTCTTTTTGTACTGTCATTAGATAGTAATATTAGTGGTTTGCATGTGAATTTGTTGGCAGGGTGGACCTACATTGGAGGTGCAGGACATGATTCAATGATTGGATGCTCAATTTTGGTTGTATCAATTTCACCTCTTCCATCACTGCGAACATGGATATCCTTGGTCTGATGAAGAATAGGCACTATATTTCTGATCTGTACCAGCAAATCATTTCAGTACGAAATTGTCCAGGGCAAAACATGACAATATCAAATTGTCTAGTGCAAAACATGACAGATGCTAAGCGGAAGAGGCGTGTTTAAACCAAAAATACAAGGAGGGGTATATGTTTACTAGCTGCTTGATATTTGTGCAGACAGATGTCTCCCCGTTGCTATTTGGCAAACAAACAAAGTGACAACAATTTTGATGGAACTGCACAAGAGAATAGTATAGTCACTGCATGCAGTGCCATTTGAAAATAGACACAGAAAGATTGGATAGTCACTTCATGGACTGCACAAAAGTAGTACTGTACTATTTATTGGCCAACACTAGGTGCTTCATTGCTTTGGTCTGATTATACAATGGGCATCATTTTGCCTAAGTTAAAGTTTGTATTCTGAAAACAGTCTCGCCGTGTGATCGAGAGAAGACCAAATCATATTGCAGTGGATGCTCTTCCATCATGTGTGGTTCATTCTCATGGTTCCAGCTGTTGGTGAAACCACTTACGTTTGCAAGAGAAATTGTAGACTTCACAAACAAATGTTTTCTTTCACTCTGTACTAAATGTTGGCCCAGAGAAGAATCCAAGTTAGTATGAAGAACAGATGTTTTTTCTAGATCTTTGCTTTTGGAGCTACATATTTGTATATGATCTGTGAATCATTGAGATGCATTAACATGTTACTAGTTGGTTGTGAATTTGGGCTACTAATGGGAACATATTACAATGCCAGGACTGTGAGTCTCGTGTGAACATTTCGAATGGATCGGCTCTTACTACTGTGCACAGCATGATCCTGATGTCTGTGTTCTCAGTGTTTACAAGTTACTAGCAGTTCCTTATTTCTGTTCGCTCAGTGTTTACAAGTTACTTATCGATCACTAGCTAGCCTACTAATACGCTCCTGGCAGTTTTAGTTGCGATGCAAGATCCAAAGGTGGCAGTTTTTTGAATAAAAATGCCTACCTATGAATAAGCTGACAAGCTGTTCTGAAGAAAATGCCATGCCAATCTGAAGAAACTGCCAGCAAAAATGTTCGCAAATGCCTTATCTCCTAGCGAACGTTCATCAGCTAATGCGATCCTACACGTACACTATCCGACCTACTCGATCCTACACGTACACTATCCGACCTACTCGATCCTACACGAATAAATAGCGGATCACGCACGTACTACCTCATTTCCGGTTTGCAGGGCTCAATTCAAAAATCTCACCAACCAAGGTAGATGATGAATGGTGGAATAATTTTTGACAAGGAGGAAGTACCTCATCTGGATGATTCGAGTGCACTCATTTGACCGTCATGCCGATGTATGACTCAGCACGGACGGGACGCACCACTGACGGGAACGGACGGGACAGCACATCAGTTTTTCCAGTTTTCCATGGTAAGCTGGAGTGCTAAGCCATGCCTGCTTATGCATTGAATTTCGATGACCGTCGCGTTTCCCGCGACACGCTGCTTCACCAACCTTCCGCCTATAATTACTGGTTCCCGGTGTTCTCCGGTAGAACCGTCACCCAACTCGCCCTATCGGCTCTGTCGGTGTTCTGGGAACCAGGGTACCCAGACCTGCCTGCCTGCGGCCCATGACGTGGCTTCATCGACGGCCTGGTATGGCCCAGCTTTGACTATGGAAAGACAAGACCCTCACGAGGGGCCAAGCCTCGCGAGGCAGGCGACATCAAGACCTCCCGAGGGAGCTGCCTCCTGAGCGGAGCGGAGATTCCTATGCAAGACCCGACCTCACGAGGCTAGGATGACATCAGCCATGACGACCAAGGCCAGGCGCGCGTCAGCGGGCGCAGTACAGCAGGTTTCCTCTTTGGTGCAAAGGAGGCAAGCGCAGGTGTGGAGTCCCAAGGAATCAGCCAAAGGTTGCCATTTGCATGCAACAAGATCAAGACCGCCAGAACGGCAGGATGGATGTCATCGTCGAGCCCACCACGATGTCACGCTCAGAGGCTTTGCAGGCGAAGACCACCTTTCGTCAGGATTAGATGTACTTCATTTTCCCCTTCAAATTTGGCCGTTGTGGGATCCCTTCCCGCCTAAGTTTTGGAGGAAGAGGACCAAGGCCACTATAAATAGGGCCTAGCCACCACCGAAGAGAGAGGTCGGTCGATCTACTCACCAGGTGATCAGTTCATAGAACTGCCAAGAGCTCATCACAAGAACACGCCTCCTGAGGCTGTTCTTCCACTTGTACTAGTTCATCCTCAGCCCCTCGCGAGGCTAATCCACCACAAAGCAGGAGTAGGGTATAACACCGCAAGGTGGCCCGAACCTGGGTAAACTGCTGTGTCTTTCTCTGTTGTGTTCATCGAGCTTGGTCATGAGAGCAGTAGATCGAGAGGCTAGAGAGGTTGAGTTCTTCACGCACGCCCTTGAGTTTGAACCTTTCTTGGGTCTGCGAAGCCCGGAATCCGACATTTGGCACGCCAGGTAGGGGGCGTGTCAAAGTTTCTCTTCCATCGGTCGCTTCGCCTCCACTTTGCGGTCCCTATGGCGGAATTTCCACGAGCTGGCAGTGAGCGATGGGCTGCCCGCGTCACCCAGGCGACTCTGCCCAACCGTGAGGTTCGTCGTCACCTCCCGTTTGCCGGAGCAGGGATGGGCGCCGACGACAGCAGCCGCCGGCGCTGTAGGCCGCTTCCATACCCTCCCACTCAGCGCCGCAACCGAGTGGCGGCAAGATCCTCCAGCTACGCCATGACGATGTCCCTACGCACTCGCCGGGAGCAGGTGAACGCGCGAGTCGTGTTCGTCGTGGCCCGTGAGTTGCTGCGCTGCACGCTGGCCGAGAGCGGCCGTGACGCCCTGCTCTCCCGTGTCGCCGAACTACTCGACGCCGCCTACGAAGACACGGCACCTTTCCGCGTCACGCCAGCTGCGCGGACGCGTCAAGACGCTCACCCACACACCAGCCGTGCCCACTCGCCCCTCCGGGAGGAGCTCGAGGGGTCTCGTGGAGGTAGCTCGGCATACGAGATCGTCCATTCCCAGGGGGCAGTCGGAGCAGGCGGCTCCTACCTCAACGGCAGTGAGGGATCACTCTCAGGCCGGCGAGTCATGGCCCCCAGCATGGCGGGGGACGCGTCACGGGGCTCGAGGGCTGGTCTCAGGCCAATAGCCCCTGAGGTCTAGGCACCACCCATGACTGGCATGCTACGCGAGCAAGGGAGAAGCCCGTTCATGCTTCCTGCGCTGGCTCCGGCATCAGGGTCGCCAAGGTCGCCGGAGATGGGGGCTCCTCGCGAGTTGACCCAGCGTCCCGCCAGCATCTTCGACTCCAATAACCACCGGTCACAGTCAACATATTTCTAGCACAATTACGCTAACCTTGGATCATAGGTGAACCTCGCCACGACGGTGTATCTCGAGACGCTGGACCTGCCCAGGGCAGGAGGAGCGCCCTGGGAGTCGCGTGGAGGGAGCCCGGTGCCAGAGCTCCCTCTACGCCTCATGGCGTAGGGCGCCACCCCGGCGGTGGCACACGCCGTCCGGAGGTAGGTCCTCTGTCGGGGAAGGCGCCGGCGAGCCCTTCCCCCGGTGGAGGGCCTGCAATCGCCTGACCACCGCCGGCGTACCCCCTTGCACCTTGGTCTTGTCCTGGTTTCCGGACTCCCCAACGGTGGCAACAGGATGCGTTTGGCGGGGTCGCCGCGAGGAGCGCACGAGAAGATCTCCGCCCGTGACACTCTCACGTAATAATGAGTGGGGCTGTACACGCCCTGGAGTCTCCTGAGTGCCGCCCCTGGGCCTCACGGGGGCTCCCGCCCACGTCCTAGTGGAAGCACCATGCTCCGCGCTGGCCGTCGACATTGTCCCCCAATGACTATGCCCATGCCCAGTGGAAGCACCTAGCTCCGCGCTGGTGAGAAGACTAGCGTAGGCGCCAGACACGGCTATTCTCTTTGCCTTTTTTCTCTTGTAACCTGATTTGTTGCCTTCAAGTGAATTTGGAGTTTCTTGTGCTTGTTAAAAGAAAAGGGGGGATTTTTTCGACTTGCGGTGTTTTTGCTCTTCGGTTTTTCGCTTGGAAAGCTTGGTGCCTGCTTGCTACCCCTCCCCGCGAGCACCCCGCGAGCGGGGGCTGGGTGTGGTGTGCGCACCTAGGCAGGCCAAGGCCCCCTCAGGGCCAAGGACGCCACCACCGCTTGCCCGCCTGCGCGCACACCTCGCCAAGAGTTTTAGCGATTGGCTCCTCGCGCGACGCCCGCGATCGTGCCAGCAACCATATCTGGAGGCCCCTCCCGTGAGAACCCCCGGAGGGCTCGCTGGGGCAGAGGGCGCCCCCATGGCGTAAGTACCAACCTAAGGCCACGAGCATGAAAGGTAAATCGTACCAACTACTCTAGTTGAGAGCCCTTTGGCTCGCGACAACTCATTCTGAAATTAACCCAGGAAATATATCATCATTCCCTGCACCATAAGGAGATCTTCCTCCCCCTAAGGAAAAATGCTTTCACTCCCCGCGGGGGCACATCCAAAAAATCTTTTACAGGAAGAACAGGGAAGTACAGGCCTAGCGGGATGCGTTGTCGCCCGTGTTGTCATCGTCGTCATCATCATCAGCTCCATCCTCCCCGGCCATGGGCACGGCCATGTCGTCAGCAAACTCCCTGACCAGGTCATCCACGTGATCGTTCACCCAGCTCGCAAGGTCGCCCTGGACGACTCCGGGCAGGGGGGCTATCAAGGCGTTGAAGTCAAAGTTCGGGTCCTAGTTGAGGAGGTAGTTGAAGACACGCGAGAACGCGCACCCAAGGAGATCCCGGCTCTTCTCCTCAACGAGCTGGCGAGCCTTCGCGGCCCTGCTTTCGAGGCAGGTCATGACTTGGGTGAAGAAGTGCAGGTAGCCAGCGTTGTCACTCTCAAGTGGATTGGCGACGTTCCCTTCGCAGATGGTGTCCAAGGCGCGGTTGCCCTCGTCCTGAGGTCTTCGAGCATCTTGGAGCGCTCTCGCTGCAGCGTTCGGCGGTGGTCCGCGTCGGCCGACACCCTCTCCACGAGGGACGAGACACCAGCGACCTGATGCTGAAGAGAAGACAGCTCGGCCTCGGCAACGGCTCGGGCTTCCTCAACGACCTTCCCATGCCGCTCCGCCGCGGCAAGCTGGGCTTGGAGAACGTTGGCTTTGCCTTGCAGCTTGGTGTGCCGTTGCTTGAAGCGGGCCTCCTGAAGCCCCAACTTCCGGTGATACTCCGCAATAAGGGACTCGCGAATCCATTCCACCTTTTGGTCAACCTCCAGCTGGATCTTTGCCTCCCGGGAAGCAAGGGCCTCCTCGTCCGATGCCACCTGACGCTCCATCGCCTCCAGCCGGTCGCGCTCCAAGCTTTGCGCCATCGCTTTGAATGCCAGCGCCTCCTCGCGACTCCGAGCCTCGGTCGCGTCGGCAAGGGCCCCGCCTGGCCGCACCGTGATGGCGGCCTTGCGTGTCTGGACCTGCCGTTCAAGATCAGCATTCAAGTCCCGAAGCTCCTTCTCGCGCTCCTCAGCTGCCACGCGGCGCTGCTCAGTGGCCCGGGCTTCCTCTTGGGCACGGGCGCAGGCCACACGAGAGGCCGCAAGGGACCCCTCGATGTCCACCCAGGTGCGCTCATGTTGTGGGCGCCCGAGATTGACCGCGACTTCCAGCTGACGCCACCCGCGCGTGAGACGGAGGTTTTCCACCTCAAGGCGGGAGTCGACATCGGCAAGCTCCTCTCCAAGCTGGCCGAGTGCGCCCTACCTAGAGGAGGTTGTGGCGGACGGTGCTCCGCCCGCGTGCAAGCTCCAGCGCTTGGCCGGGCCTCTCCTCTGCGCCCTGGTTTGCCGGGGAGCAGTGGGGCAATTCGCCTGCCCCCGACAAAGGCTCGGTAGCCAGGGCCTCTTCGGCCACCCCTCGGGGTTCGGGCTCCACGCAGTGGGACGCGGCTCCACCGCCTGAAGACGAAGCCGCCACGATGGACGCCCAGCTACTCGCGAGAGTCATCGGAAGGCTCCTCGGTGCGGCCTCCGCGGCTCGGGGGCTACCGTAGCGGAGAGGTGCCGGGGGAGCGGGCTCGCGACCCTCCTCCGGCGACCGCGGATCCTAGGACAGCACCGTCCCCTGGGCGGCTGCCTGCTTCATGAGGCTGGGGGCGGCGATCAGCTCCAGGGATCGCGAAGGACGCGTCAAGGACGAGCTCGTCACCAAGGAAGGAGGAAGCCTGAAGGGCAAATGTCAGGAAGGAGCTAGTCACGCAAGGAACCCAAGGGGAAAGGTACTTACTCATCATCGGCCATCCAAATCCTCTCTTTCAGGGCCCGTGGGGCGACGCCATGACAGCTCCCAAGCCTCCTCTTGCGGGAGACCTCAACGAGTGGAGGAGGCACGCTAGAGGGGCGCGCGCTGCCTCTAGAGGCTGCAGAGGCCATCATAGCTGTGGACGGGGCTCCCCTCGGGACATCCTCAGGGCCAAGGGGAGTCGCGTCAAGAGCACTTGGTGATGTCAGGCCCCTAGAGCCGACTCAGGAGTGTCAGGAGGCGCCCGGCCTCCCGGGGCCACCTCGGGAGCAGTCATCGGCATGTGCGTCATCACCACCGTTTGAAGGGCAAGCACCAGGGCCACCACAACGGGGTTCTCGCGTGGCCCCTCATGGCCCGCGGGGAGCAGCCCCCACTTGTCGAAGCGCTGCATCCGCCTGACGAAGTTCTCCGTGTTCGAGCACTGGTACAGGAGGAGGTTCTCATTGGCAGGGATCACGGCGGGAGCCGGATTGCCCGTCAAGAGCTCAAGCACAACGCTTAGCGTCTCGGTAGGAAGTGCAATCACTTGGAGTCTAATGGGATCCCTCTGGCCCGTGAAGGTCCACATTGGGCGCGAGTGGCGCTGGAGCGGTGCGATGCGCCGCCGGATGAACTCCCTCGCCCCCATCAGCGCCGTCATGCCCGCCTCCCGCAGCCTGGCCAACCTGGCCCAGACGCGTTCAAGCCGACGGCCGGACAGCTCCACGTGCCCCCAGCCGAAGCTCAGGGTCGCCGGTGCGCGCGGAAGAAGGAGCAGGGGCTGAGCACGCTGGCGTCCACATACATCCACCGCCTCTAATACCCCGTGGTATCCATGCGAACGCGAAGTCGATGCCGGAGCCTGCCGTCGACGCCACTGCCTGGAGCGACACGCACCCAGATCGCTGCCGGCCATCGACAAGACGAAGTGCAAAGAAATGGCGGAGCAAGGCCACGGATGGGGTAATGCCTACGAGGGCCTCGCACAGGAAGGGGAAGATGGAAAGGAGGATGATGGAGGTGGGATCCAGATGCAATGCCTGGATCTGGTAATGCGAGAGCACGGCGTTGAAGAAATTGGAGAAGGGAGGAATCAAGCCGGCCGAGAGGGCATGAAGATGAAGAGGAATTTCAGTGGCCCCCATCTCGATCGAGCCGCAGGAGGCAGGCCAAGCCTTCGTCGCCTTCCACTCGTTGGAATCGGCTGCAAGGAACAAGCAGACCTTGTCCAGCCCCTCCCGGTTGACCACTATTGATCAATCCAACGCATGCTCCAGCTCCGGCGAGCGATCTACGGGTGCGCGAGCACTGCTTCTCTTCTTCGACTTTGGAGCCATGGCGGTGGAGGAAGGCGAGCAAGGTGCGGCGGCTGGAGAAGGGTGCACAAGCTCACATGGGAAGAGAAAGCAGAAGGCGAGCACGGCAGACAATGATGGCGAGGCTGCGCTCGCTACAGGCAGTTGACAAATCCGACGGTTGCCAAGGCAGCGTGGGGAAGCGGAGGCACCCACGTCTTGTCAAGCACCACGCATCGTCACGGCCCGCAGGCGATTGGGGCCCGCGGTGTTCCGCACTTGCCCTTTGGCTTCGCCTCGAAGCCAAGTGCGAGCGTGCCTTGGGCCCGGGGGCTTCTGTCGGCATTCTGGGAACCAGGGTACCCAAACCTGCCTGCCTGTAGCCCACGACGTGGCTTCATTGACGGCATGGTACGGCCCAGCTTCGACTATGGCAAGACAAGACCCTCGCGAGGGGCCAAGCCTCGCGAGGCGGGCGACATCAAGACCTCCCGAGGGAGCGGCCTCCTTAGGCTGCCTCCTGAGTGGAGCGGAGATTCCTATGCAAGACCCAGCCTCAGGAGGCTGGGATGACATCAGCCATGACGACCAAGGCCAAGCGCGCGTCAGTGGGCGCAGTACAGCAGGTTTCCTCTTTGGTGCAAAGGAGGCAAGCGCAGGTGTGGAGTCCCAAGGAATTAGCCAAAGGTTGCCATTTGCATGCAACGATACCAAGACCACCAGAACGGCAGGATGGATGTCATCGCCGAGCCCACCATGACGTCACGCTGAGAGGCTTTGCAGGCGAAGACCACCTTTCGTCAGGATTAGATGTACTTCTTGTTCCATTTCAAATTTGGCCGTTGTGGGATCCCTTCCCGCCTAAGTTTTGGAGGAAGAGGACCAATGCCACAATAAATAGGGCCTAGCCACCACCGAAGAGAGAGGTCGGTCGATCTACTCACCAGGTGATCAGTTCATAGAACCACCAAGAGCTCATCACAAGAACATGCCTCCTGGGGCTGTTCTTCCACTTGTACTAGTTCATCCTCAGCCCCTCGCGAGGCTAATCCACCACAAAGCAGGAGTAGGGTATTAAACCGCAAGGTGGCCCGAACTTGGGTAAACTGCTGTGTCTTTCTCTGTCGTGTTCATCGAGCTAGGCCGTGAGAGCAGCGAATCGAGAGGCTATAGAGGTTGAGTTCTTCGCACACGTCCCTGAGTTCGAACCTTTCTTGGGTCTGCAGAGCCTGGAATCCGATAGGCTCCCCTCACAACCCCCACCGGCCCAACGTGGCTTGCCACTTGCCCTCGCTCTCGCCACAACCGTCATGCCCCCGACCGTCCGCAATAGGTGACACCAGAGGTGCTCACCGCCGGAGCTAGTGTTCGGTTATTCACCGAAAGGAAGACGGAGGGAGGAGGCATTCTCTCGGTCTTTAGATGGCAATGCGGAGTACGAGGACTTGTTGGAGCATGACCGCCTGGTGGAGGAGCAGCGTATCGCCGATTTGTGCCGCCAGCGGGGCATGGAGCAGCAGTGCACCGCTGCTTTGAGTCGTGAGCAGAGCGCCCGTGACTGGGCCGACTACGTGGAGGCCGGCGCTCGGCAAATAGCCCTAGAGGCTGTCGGGCACGCATGCGTGTGCGACGCCAAATTTTACTTCCAGCTCATCAAGTGGGTTTCTCGCTTAGAAGCCGAAGCTTCGGTGGACCACGCCAGCATGGAAATGGCCAACGCGCACGAGCAACGCGCCCTTTCGCACCTCCGGCTAGTCCGAGGCGAGGAGGAGGACGTCGGTGCCGGCATTTACCATGTACCGCAGATGGCGGCCGACATCGTCTAGTTAGCGAGGAGTAAGTCAGTACTTGTATACTAGAGTATTAGTGGGAGTAGTTAGTTAACTTGGCTATGATGGTTGTCAACGTGGAAGTTCAGTACTCTATATCTGATCAGACCTGTTACTTTGCTCTGAATGTTGAACTTTCGGTGTGAACATATGGAATGGGCTGTTATTTTTTTAAATGGGATGTATTTGTCCACCACGGGTTTAGAGGCTGACTTGTGGGCCTACTAGGTTGACACGTACACAATCAGGAGATGATTGTACATGGAAAGGATGACAGCAGGGACCCACCAAGGTCATGGCAGTACAAAAGCAAGTGCCTCCTTATTTCAAGCCAAAAAAATGGTTCCTCCTAATGGATTTCTGACATCTGGGTCCCATGCCATTGTCAATGTAGTCAAGAAACGAGAGAATTGCACAACAAGCGGCTGACCTGAGGGACCCAGTAGCTTGCCCAGTTTTTTTAGGGAAGTAGCTTGCCCAGTTATTTTTGTTTTTGAGACGAAAGCAAGGTGTCAACTGGGCTGTGTGGGGCACTCTAGCCTATCTAGCCAGCCTTTTCTTTTATGTTTACCACAAGACCAGCCCAGTAGTTTTTTTTCTTTCTGAAAATGGCTAGCCTAGTTTTTTTGTTCTTTTGCAAAATACCCAACCGAGGCCTACTTGCTTCATCAGCCCTGCTGGGCTGCAAATCTTTCAAGACGAGAAAATGGGCACATCAAACCGGCAATTAATTTCAAATTTCTTTTTTTTTCATTTTGAGATTTTAAATTCCATTGATTTTTATGCGTGGACAATTATTTGGATTTTATATTGATATGAATTTATTTTTCAAATTAGTTTGAATGTGACTCAAAATTTCGGGATTAAAAACTGTTCGGACCGCACCGAAATATGCAAAATTTCGTATAATGTTTCAACCGTGGCCACAATATGGGCTGTAATGCTAACAAGAAGAATATGGGCTCCAAAAAAGTCCTTAAGAATTAGCAAATGGGCTGTAAATTATTAGAAATAATGGCAGATGGGCTGTATGCTATTTTCCACAGATTTGAGGCTGACTTGTGCGCCTACTATAGGTTGACGCGTATGCTTTCCTAAAAAAAAGGTTGATGTGCACGCAACGCCGTGCCAACTTAGTCAACACGCAAGAGCAGTGACTATTGGATGTCCATCCAACGGCCGTCGTGCTTCTTCAATCTCTGCTCTTCCTACTCCAGCCGCTCAAACAAGCGCCGGCGGGACTGTCTGCTCCCTCCTCCCGCGCCCGGCTGTGCTGCCGCGCAGGCCTCACCGCCCCACCATACTCCCATCGCTGGCCTAGCCATCCCTCTACTCACCCAGACCTCCTGTTATTCTCCGGCGACAACAGCCTCACACTATAGCCGAAGCAGTAAACACTTGTACTCCCCTCCACGTGGGAAACAACTGCCGAGTCTTCCCCGGCTCCTGGTCGTTCCCTTCCTAGGCCTTGCCGTCGTCCCCGCCTTGGTGCTCTCGACGCGGCATGCTCAGTGGTCAAGGAACGACTTCCATCGGAAGAGGACTGTACATGGAGAGGCTGACAGCTGGGTCCACGGCCGCAACAAGGAAGTGCCTCCTTCTTACGTGCAAAATAATGGTTCCTCCACCTGACAGCAGGGACCCACCGGAAGGGCCTCTGTATTTCGCGAAAAAAACATTCCCGCCGCTGACAGCTCGGACCCACCAGCTATATCTCTTCGCACGCAAGTGCCTCCTTATTACACACAAAAAAATGAAGACCCCCGCTGCTAGGTGGGACCCACCATATTTCGAGGCTGACTTGTGGGCCTACTAAGTTGACGCGGACGCAGGGCTTTGTCAACTTAGTCAATATAAACGATTCTAGCTGCAGTGACCGTACGATGGCCATCGAACGGCTGTCATGCTTCTTCAACCTCTTGTCTTCTTCCTCCAACCGCCGAAACCATCGTGGGCCATGCCGCCTGCTCCTGCCTCCCATGGTCGGCTGTGCTCTCGCGCAGGCCTCACCGCCTCCTCCTACTCCAACCGCTGGCCAGGCCATCCCTCTAGTCACCCACAACCCCTGTTATTCTGCGGCGACGGCAACCTCAGACCGCAGCCGAACCAGTCAACCCTCATACTCCTCTCCGCGTGGGCATCCACTGCTGCATCTTCCCCAGCTCCGCGTCGTCCCCTTCCTAGGCCTCGCCGTCATCCACCGCCTTGGTGCTCTTGGTGCGGCGTGGTCAATGTGGTCAAGGAACGACTTCCATCGGAAGAGTACTATGCGTGGAGAGGCTGACAGCTGGGTCCACGGCCGCAGCAAGGAAGTGCCTCCTTATTACGCACAAAATAATGATTCCTGCACCTGAAAGCAGGGACCCACCGGACGGGCCACCGTATTTCATGAAAAAAACATTTCCCCCCTGACAGCTGGGACCCACCAGCTACATCTTCGCACGCAAGGAAGTGCGTCCATACTACGAAAAAAAAGATTCCCCCTGACAGCTGGGACCCACCAGCTATATCTTCGCACGCAAGGAACAGATGGGACCCACCCGGTCGAAGCGTACGTAGCGTTGTCTGCCTGGTCGCGAACGTGTACGTACATACTGGTGGATCGGTCTCTCTGCAGCGATGAACTGTGGCCGAGTAAGGAGCAACACGTGTCATAGTAGAGCCACGGATGTAGCATGTCACGCAGTCCCGTCTATAATGTGTACACATACGTACAACCACGCTGCAAGAAAGTAAATACGGCTATGTACGTACATACAAACATGGTCTTGAAGGCGTACAGCGACATCGTCTTGTTCATCGGCAGCCAACCGGCTGGGTCGGAACGGAGGAAACAACGTCGTGTTCATCAGGAGGCAACCGACTGGGTCGGAATACATCGTGTTCATCGGGAGCCAACCGGCTTGGACGGAACAGTCGAAATGAGGTCTGGCATACCATAGAACGGAGGAAACGGGCCTTCTGTTCGACCGCGTATGGTCGATACAGGGTCCTGTTCATCGGGAAGGGTATGGCGTACCGCAAAACAGAGGAAACGGACTTCTGTTCGAGTGCCTACGGTCGAAATGGGCCCTATTGATCGGGAGGGGTGTGGCATACCGCAAAACGGAGGAAATGGACTTGTGTTGGAGAGCCTACGGTGAAACGGGGTCCTGTTCATCCACTGTCTACAGCCTCGCTCCAGCCTCCATGGGGCTGCTGTTCATCCACCGTCGAGCTCCTCCAGCCTCCACCAGCTACTATTCATCCACAGGCTACTGTTCATCCAGCCTCCACCGGCTACTGTTCATAGAGCCTCCACCGAGTCTTGTTCATCCAACCCCAACCGGCTGGGGTGCGGCGGCCTCCTCGGGGTCTTGTTCATCCAGCCGCAATCACCTACTACCACGGGGTCCTGTTCATCCACCCCCACCGGGAACTGTTCATCCACAGCCAACAAACAGGCATGACTGAGTACATCTCAACTCGTTCTACGTACCGCGCGCATGGTAGCAATGGTCACTATTCATCGAAAGGGAACCCAACACCAGCTGGCAACGTCTCACACGGGGGCTTAATCGGCTTCAGTAAGCAGCAGCAGTAATCGATCGCTCGGTTCAGTTAGCAGCAGCAGCGAAGGAATCGCTAGGGTTCAGTCAGCAGCGAATGAATCGCTCGGGTTCAGTTAACAGCCAAGGGATCGATCGCTCGGGTTCAGTAACGTGCGATCGCTCGGGTTCAGTTAGCCAACGCCTCACACATTCGCGCGTACACGAGAGAAACTCGGAAACCTCCATGTATCGCTCGGCCCTGACCACCCACCGTAACCTTGAACTCCCCGATATTTTCCTCGCCCTCGCTACTACCATAGTTTTTTCCGTCATGGACGGCCCAAAGAATGTCATGCAGCTGCGTCTCCGGCACGCCCAGGACGAAAATCCCATTTTCTGTCATAGAAGTAGGAGCCCACCACATCTATGATGATACCGGGTTTTGTCACAATTATCGTCATAGAAG
This sequence comes from Thinopyrum elongatum, assembly GCA_011799875.1. Classification (NCBI taxonomy): domain Eukaryota; kingdom Viridiplantae; phylum Streptophyta; class Magnoliopsida; order Poales; family Poaceae; genus Thinopyrum; species Thinopyrum elongatum. The sequence continues at coordinate 426,280,544 of CM022303.1, read as the reverse complement.
TGTCATAAGCATGACAGGAAAAAAATTCGTTCGGCCCAAAATGTCACGGATGTGTCTTTTTTTGTAGTGCAAGGTGGCCAAGACTAGCCAGAGGGGCAAGATACTGCAAAGGAAAAACCTCCCCTGCCGGGCAGGCGAGCCTGGCAGAGATAAGGTTATCCCCGGAAGCGAGCCCCCCGGATCATCCCGGCAGGCCTGCCGGGGCTAGCAAAGGCAAGCCACTCCACCGCACCACCTCACCACGACGCACGTCATCGATCAGTGCGGTGTCAAGCTCCAAAGTGACTATGTGGCTGCTATATGCCACATGGCGGCCACTTCCTATAGAAAATACCTACAATCGACACCCGTCCTGCGACGTGTCGAGCGAGTAGGTGCCAAGCTGGCAAAACGGCCCGGTAGGGCCTGCCGGGCAAGCTATGATGTGACATTAAGCGGTGCATTTAATGCACTCTATCAACTTGCAGAGTTAGGTATGATAGCACTATTTGCTATCTAATCAGTGCATAATGACTGATTTGCCACTGTGGTGACCCCTTAACCTATAAAAGGAGGCCCATGGCAACTATAGAAGGGGTTCGCGAGGTTGGCTGATTTAGACTCTTGTACACTCATATGCGCATAGCCGTTCTCGTCCCGAGGCGACCCTGCCGGGCAAGAGCGCTGCGTTTTCCACCACAATCCACCATCAATCCACCAAAGCAGGAGTAGGGTTTTACGCCTTGCGGCGGCCCGAGCCTTGGTAAAAACTGCCCGTGTGATCTCTGTCGTACTGTCTCACGCTCCTCCGCTCTTTGTGCAACGTGCCGTTCCCCCGCCGAACCAGAAAGGGGCTCATGGCCCCATAGCTGGCCGTGGTTTCCCATGACATCTTTGGTGCGCCAGGTAGGGGGATCACTTGCGCGAACCCGAAAGCGTGAGCAGCGCGTCATCTTCATCGCCATTTTCATCATCGGCGGCTCCATCGACTATGGCACCCAAGAAGAAACCCGGTGTTGTAGCTCACCCGTCTACCTCGAAGGCTCCGCCACCCGCGGCTGCCGATGCCCTGGGGGATGCGGAGGCACACGAGGATGCGGGCAATGCGGGGGACGCGGTCGGCGCAAGCGGCGTTGTCACCACGTCCCCTGCGGCCGAAGCAGGAGCAGGAGGCACTGGAGGAGAGCAGCATCAGCAACAGCCCAGTGGTCATGCTTCACGAGGTACGGACGAAGAGGTTATTCCATCTGTACCTCTCCCCCTCGCCGAAGGGCACAGACGCAGTGGTGGCACCCGATCTGAGGCGAATCGCTATGATGAGTGAGGAATATCAAATGTCTATGATGGGAGAATTGAAATTCTTCTTAGGTCTTCAAATTCGTCAACAACGCAATGGAATATTCATATCTCAAGAGAAATACCTCAAGGATGTGCTGAGGAAATTCGGTATGCAAGATTGCAAAGGCGTCAAAATCCCTATGCCCACAAATAGCCATCTATGCACCGATGAAAATGGTAAAGACTTCGGTCAAAAGGTATACCTCTCCATGATTGGCTCTTTATTGTATCTATGTGCATCTAGGCTAGATATTATGCTTAGTGTTTGCATGTGTGCCCGTTTTCAAGCTACACCGAAGGAATCACACCATAAGGCTGTGAAACATATTCTTCAATATCTAGCTCACACTCCAACACTTGGATTATGGTATCCCAAGGGCTCGGCTTTTGATCTCATTGGATATTCTAACTCTGACTATGTTGGTGATCGAGTGGATCGTAAGTCAACATCACGCACATGCCATTTCCTCGGACGATCCTTAGTATGTTCGTCCTCGAAGATGCAGAACTGCGTATCACTCTCTACTGCTGAAGCTAAGTACATTGCTACTGGTTCTTGCTGTGCTCAATTGCTATGGATGAAGCAAATCCTCAAGGACTATGGCATCAATATGAAGAATGTGCCACTCTACTATGACAACGAGAGTGCCATTAGGATTACTCATAACCCAGTTCAGCACTCGAAGACTAAGCACATCCAGATTCGTCATAATTTTCTTCGTGATCATGTGTTGAAGGGCGACATTTCCATCGACCACGTGAAGACTGAAGAACAGCTAGCGGATATCTTCACAAAGCCTTTGGATGAGAAGAGATTTAGCAAGTTGTCGTGTGAGTTAAATATCTTAGAATCTTTGAATGTTCTTTAAAAGGACACACATCCTAACACTTATGCAAAATTGATGACTTAGATGTGCAACACACGAAGTAATGTTTTTCTTCAATCAATGAAGACTAACCCTCTAAGTGTGAAGAAATTGACGAAGAACTTGATTCTCAGAGCCCTACGATAATTGTACGCGGTGTCTGAAATAATCATTCTTATACGATGGGTCATGCCACCAACAAAAGTTGAAAATCTTCAATTTGAGTTTTTCTTCATTTTTGCAAATTCTTCAATTTTCAAATTCTTCAACTTTTCAATTTCTTCAACTTTTCGACTGGTGTTCTTTATATATATATATATATATATATATATATATATATATATATATATATATATATATATATATGAGTTTGCACGTCCTCAACAACATTCACTTCTATGTACATCCATGACGATTTTATGACAGAATCAAGATAGTCATACCTGTGCTGTCGTAGAAGTGTCCATGACATTACCAAAATTATCATCACGGAAGTGTCCACTTCCATGACGATAAATCACGCGTCATAGAAGTGCTTTCGTCAAGGGTGACAGACATGTGGCATCCACCGTAACGTGTCGCCGTTAAGCTATCGGGTCCGGTTTTGGATCCGGTAACCCGCTAACAGCCATGACCAATGGGGATTTTCCACGTGTAAATTTCTCATTGGCCAGAGGAACCACGTGTCAGCACCCGAAAAGGACAGATGTCAACCGCCCAATGTACAGGAGGCACCTATGATACGTTGACATGTGGCAAAGCCCAACAATGGCCCATTTAGGTTAAAAAGGCTGGCCCAGTCAAAATTAGCGGGCTGGCCCATTAACGGCCTGCTTGTAGACGGCCCATTCGCAGTTAAGGCCCGTACGGCTATTGTCAAACCAGCCCGTCAATGGCCCGTTCTAAAGTTTTCAACATCGTGGCCCAAGGTCACTTCTAGCCTGTTAACAGTCCGCTAAGTATTTGGGCCAAATTACGGCCCAGTGTGTTTCCGTCCTGTTAAAGGTCCTGCTCCATTTGGGCCCATTTTTTGGCCCTTGAAACTTTCGGCCCATAAACGACCGTCAAGGATTTGGGTCATATTCGGCCATGTCTGAAATTCGGCCTGTTAGAGGCCCACTGTAGATTTGGGCCACTTCCAGCCTGTTGGGACATTCGGCCTGTTAGAGGCCCATTGTAGATTTGGGCCACTTCCAGCCTGTTGTGACATTCGGCCTGTTAGAGGCCCACTGTAGATTTGGGCCACTTTCAGCCTGTTGTGACATTCGGCCTGTTAGAGGCCCACTGTAGATTTGGGCCACTTCCAGCCTGTTGTGACTTTCGGCCTGTTAACGTCGGACGAAATCTAGGGGCCATATATGGCCCAATGTCACATCGGGCCTATTAACGGCCCATATAAAACTGATACTAATCAAGCCCGACCAAACTTCCAGCCTGTTAAAGGCCCGTGTAGTAGGTCGGCGCATTTTTGGCCTGTCTGAATTTCGGCCTGTGAACGATCCGCATTGAAAATGGGCCAACACGAGTTGAGATACATTTCGGCCTGCTAATGACCAGTGGGTTATTTGGCACAATCAGGGCCCAATCTCACTTTCGGCCTATTAAAGGCCCATGTTACTTATGGGCTCGAGACATTTACACATGTTAACGGCCTATTGTTCTGAGGGCCCAAATTATGTTTAGGCCTGTTAAAGGCCCACTAGGTGCACAGGCCTACCAAAAATATGAAAGCTTATGCTGATTTAGGCCCAGATATTTTTAGTGGGCTACATGCAAATTATGGCCCATAATCATTTTTAGCCCAATTGGAATGGGCCTAACGGATGTTGGCACGTTGGGCTCCTACGAAGCTTTTGGCCGAATACATTACTAAGATAAACCTACACTATACAAAAATAGCGTCGTAATTTGTACAGCCTTTGGCAGCACGATAAATGCTGTATCACAACAAAATAAATTCCAGCCATACAACAAAAGGCCTGTTGGCATAAAGTTTACAGTCCTTGCAGATAAAAGCACCATCAGATGTATAGAAGCACAAATCATTTGACCTGAGTGCTAATGTTTCAGGCTGTAGAATTTGATGAAGCAGCATGATCATCCCCTTTTTTCCGCCATTGCTCTTGAACAATGAAGCAAATGTCTGATAGTCTGGTTTTAAAACAATTCATATCTTGACGACATTTGTCAACCACTATTCTTGTTTCCGAAACGACGTCCATTAGGGATTGGACTTGTGTCTGGAGCACAGATATATCACTCTGTCTAGCCGGAAGATTTTGTTCAGTAGGCGATTTGGCTGAGATTACCTTGACAACCAACCCAGAATTACGCAGGAAGGTGCTTTTTGCACTGTTAGTGGAGAGATACTGACGCACTGCATCAAGAGGTGACATTGTGCCTGTGGTAGCCTCGTCGCCTTCAGGTGGTTGTGGCTGTTCAATCATTTGTTCCATAGCATGCTGAAAGTTTGAACTTGTATATTAGTGTACCAGATAAGTTACTAATGAGACAAAAACAAACAAAGTAGGTTTCATGTTTATACATAACTTATTTTGGTGAACTACTGTAATACATTAGCATGTATTGTAGTGCGAACTACATAATAAAATCACTTTCGGAACATATGTCCATGTAGCATGCCTACTGTATTTTCTATTTCCTCACATTCGTTGACATGTAAGGATAAAGAGACATGGTTTAAAGTTGGATGAACATAGTATGACATCATTCATATCATGGGCAAACAGATATCAAACAAATAGGCTATTGTATCATTGTGTGGGCACGTGAACATCACAACTAGATTACAGATCAAGACCAAAAGAATATCCTTCCTCTCTTTTCAACCGTGTAAGGTGAAATGATACGTTAAGACAACTGTGTATAAAAGTGAACAGAGTAACTGACATTGGCTGCAAACCAAGCAGTTAAATGAACACGTCACAGTAACAAGCAGTTCAAAGGCAGGAGGAGTAAGGACTTACAACAGCAGCTTGAACTGGTGTGCTCATGCCCTTCATCTTGCTGGTGTGGCAATCCTTGAAGATTTGCACTGCATTCGGTTCAGGTTCTTTTTGGTCCGCACGGGCTTTCCTCTGTATTTGGAACAAGTCAATATAGATACGATAATATTGCACAGAAAAAAGAAGGAAGTAACAGCTACTTACAAGAGCCTCGCAGTGTGCAATATAGCTACGAGATCCTGTTGTCTGTTGGAATTTCACTTTAGAACGGTTGGTCTTGTTCTTCAAATAGTTAGCCTAGAAGAAGATACACTTGTAAGGCACATACGTAAATACAAGTTCAATATGTGATCTGATCAAATACATATACCCTACCTGATACTTTGGATCAGACCAGTGTTTAACAAGGGCTGTCCAGTCTTCATCTGTAATATATTCCACTGGAGATGTTTGGGCAATTTCATTGTTAGCCTTGCCTTCAAAGTGAGTTGGTGATACCGATACTGTCGCAGAGTAGACTGAAAAACATGAGTGCATTCTTGTTTAGTTGCATCATCTTTCAGATCCAACTTGAACCTCATCTGTTGAAAAAAGAATGTGAGTCTTATTAGGAGGAAGCTAGAAAGTATGGGACAGAGCAAGACAATATTACAAATTGCGATGAATAACATTACCTACAGATAAATGGTCAAGGAAGGTGTTCAACTCGGTATCGTCTTTCTCATTCCTGTACTGGATCCACGTTGGGAGGATACATGCATGACACCTAACGGCAACGGCTGCCTCTGATACTAACTTGGCTGACTCTGTAGCATCACGTGGCCTTTTTAAACCTGCCTCAAAATGGATCTCCATTGTTCCTCCTTTAGATTTTGTTAATCTATCAAGCATTATCCCTAATGTCTGTTTCCGCTTGCGCCGTGGTGCTAGTTCAACAACGAATATGGAAAGTGTTAGTGCACATCAAACTGTGAGAGTACATATAAAGGAGCATGCAACTGCAACTTGACTCGGTCAGGTACTGTCTTGGTGTTGATGCTCATGAGGTTCATCTGATCTTGCCAAGTCCTGTTGTGTCAGCAGTGCTTCGGAAGTAGTGTTAGGTGTGAAGGCAGCTTGGGAACTAGCCAGTTGCAGAGCAAACGAACGAGTAACTCGTTGAGATGCCGGTACAGTTGAAGCGGATGCTGCAGCTGGTGGAGCAGGTGATACTGTGTTTGTAGATTTAGCCGGTGGACTTGGACCTTCTACTGCACTATAAGTACCAACAGAATCTCGAGGGCAGATCCTTTTCCATTGCACCCGACGAGTAACACCATTCCCTACTATATTCTTTTCCTTGCTCTTTATTGACTTTGCCATGTCAAGACGTACCCACAACACAAAAGAATAAAATCGGTCTTCAGAACTCATTGATGCATGATACAGACAAGCAATACTTTGATGTAAGACAACCGTATGAGGATGGAATATGTAAGAAAAACAGGACGGCGTGACATATTCACAGCTACGATGTGTAAACTAAGCAGAAGGATTTTCAAGAAAATAGAAGTAATGCAAGCTAGACACCATATGAAAGATGCAACCAATATCACTCTGCCAAGTTAAAAGTGTCTTGTCATAAGTGGCATTTCAAAAAATTAGTAGTACAACCTAGAAATCAATGCAAGATGCAACCACTTCAAACTGCCATGTTAAAAGTGTCCAATCATGAGTGACTGATGCGGGATACACAACAACATTACTTTGATGTAAGAACATGGTATGATAGATAGATGCAGTGTATTCTAGACACAGAAAGGCATGTCATATGCACATGTATAACATATATACTCAGCAGGTGCAATTTAATCAAAATACAAGAAATACAGGCTAGACAACATATGCAACATGAAATCAATTATCACACTGTCAACTTAGAGCAAGCACCTGCGATGGTGGAGTACGGGAGATGAACTCATCATGTAGACTTGGGACTTCAACTGCATTAACAGTAGCAGTGGCGAATCTAGAGAGTCTCTGTTTGCGTCGGTCCGGAGGACCACCTACATCCCCTAACTTACTCTTTTCCTTCCTCTTTTCTGATATTGCCTTATGAAGTCAAAACCACAAGAAGATGAATAAAATTAGCTTTGCATAACTGGTTGATGCATGATACAGACGAACACTACTTTGATGTAAGGCAAGCGCGGGATAGGAGGATGGAATATATACAAAAAAAGACAGCATTGCATATTCACAAGTACGATAGGAGGACGGAATATGTATGAAAAACAGTAAGCAGAAGGCATTTCAACAAAATTAGAAGAAATGAAAGCTAGGCATCATATGAGCATGCAACCAATATCACTCTATCATGTAAAAAGTGTCTCGTCGTAAGTGCCATTTCAAGAAATTAGAAGCAGTACAAGCTAGAAGACAATGCAAGATGCAACCTACATCACTCTCCCAAGTTAAATGTGTCTTATGGGTAAGTGATTGTTGCAGGTATAAGTTCTAAGCTACGCAGATGCAATTCAACAAATTCAGAAGCAATACAAACTAGACATCATACGAAACACGCAACCACATATAACAGTTCCAAGTTAGAGCAAGCACTTGTGATGGTGGAGTAGGGGAGATGTGCTCATCATCTACACAGCTACGTTGACTGTCCAGCCTTGTGTTGTCTTGCGAATCTTGTTGGGAGGATGGTGGAGTAGAATCTGTAGAGACCCTCTGTTTGAGTTGCTCCGAAAGACCACCATCATCCACTGCCGTACTAATTTCCTTCAGCTGTATTGATTTTGCATTGTGAAGTCAAACCGATAAGAAAAAGGAATAAAATTCGCTCTTCAGAAGTCATTCATGCATGATACTGACGAACACTACTCGGATGAAAGGCAAACACATGATACGAGGATGGAATATGTATGAAAAACAGGATGGCGTGACATATTCACACCTATGATGTGATAACTAAGCAGAAGGCATTTCAACAAATTAGAAGCACTGCAAGCTAGACACCATATGATAGATGCAACCAATATCACTCTGCCAAGTTCAAACTGTCTGGCGTTTCAACAAATTAGAAGCAGTACATGCTAGAAATCATATGCAAGACACAACCAATATCACAGTGGTGACTTAAAGGTGCCTTATCATAAGTGACTGATGCGGGATATGCAAGAACAGTAGTCTGATGTAAGAACATGGTGTGATCAGATATAGTATGTTCTAGAAACAGGAACATGTGTCATATTCACAGGCATTATGTGTAAAGTAAGCAGATGCAATTCAACAAAGTTAGAAGCAATACAAGCTAGACATCATACGCAACATGCAACCACATATAATAGTGCCAAGTTAGAGTAAACACCTGTGATGGTGGAGTAGGTGAGATGTGCTCATCATCTACACAGCTACGTTGACTGTCTAGCCTTGCGTTGTCTTGCGAATCTTGTTGGGAGGATGGCGAAGTAGAATCTGTAGAGACCCTCCGTTTCAGTTGCTCGGAAGGACCACCATCATCCAATGCCTTACCAATTTCCTTCAGCTTTATTGATTTTGCATCGTGAGGTCAAACTGACAAGAAAAAGGAATAAAATTCGCTCATCAGAACTCATTCATGCATGATACTGACGAACACTACTCTGATGAAAGGCAAAGTCATGATACGAGGATGGAATATGCATGAAAAACTCGACGACTTGACATATTCACACCTATGATGTGGTAACTAAGAAGAAGGAACTTCAACAAATTAGAAGCACTGCAAGCTAGACACCATATGAAGGTGCAATCAATATCACTCTGCCAAGTTAAAACGGTCTCGTCATAGGCGGCGTTCATCAAATTAGAAGCACTACATGCTAGAAATCGTATTCAAGACGCAAACCAATATCACACTGCCAACTTAAAGGTGTCCCATCATAAGTGAATGATGTTGGATACACAAGAAGAGTAGTTTCATGTAAGAACATGGTGTGATAGACAGATATAGTATGTACCAAAAACAGGAAGGCGTGTCATATTCACACGTATCATGTGTAAGCTAAGCAGATGCAGTTTACACTAATTAGAAGCAATACAAGCTAGACACCATATGCAACACGCAACCAGATATCACACTGCCAAGTTAGAGCAAGCACCTTGGATGGTGGAGTAGGGGAGCGGAGACTTGGAACTTGTAATGCACTAGCAGTAGGAGGAGAATCCATACAGATGCTCCGTTTACGTTGCTGCAGAGGACCACCATCATCGCCTTCCTTACTCTTTTCCTTCCTCTTTTTTGATTTTGCCTTGTCAAGTCAAACCCACAAGAAAAAGGAATAAAATTTGCTCTTCAGAACTCATTGATGCATGATACCGACGAACACTACTTTCATGTAAGGCAGCCGCATGATAGGAGGATGGAATATGTATGAAAACAGGACGGCATGACATATTAACATGTATGATGTATAAAGTGTAAACTATGCACAAGGTGTTTGAACTAGTTAGAAGCAATGCAAGCTAGAAACCATATGAAAGATGAAACCAATATCACTCTGGCAAATTAAAAGGGTGGCCTCATAAATGTATTTGACCAAATTAGAAGCAATACATGGCAACATGCTAGAAATCATATGCAATATGCAACAAATAAAGGTGTCTCATCGTAAGTGATTGATGCAGGATACAGAAGAGAGGTAGTTTCATGTAAGAACATGGTTAACAGATAGATGTATTATGTACCAAAAATAGGAAGGCATGTCATATTCACAGGTATAATGTGTAAACTAAGCAGATGCAATTTACCCTAATTATAAGCATTACAAGCTAGACATCGTATGCAACATGCACCCACATATCACACTGCGAAGTTAGAGCAAGCACCTGGGATGTTGGTGTAGGGTAAATGCGGTCTTCAAGTACAGAGCTACATTCAATATCTTCATTTAGGCTTGTTGTTTCTTGAGAATCATGTGGGGAGGATGAAACTGCACTCTTTATAAGAGTAGCGCGTCTCATACTAACCCATGGGCGTAACTGTCTCATCATAAGTGATAGATGCAGGATACACAAGAACAGTAGTTTGATGTAAGAACATGGTGTGATAGGCAGATGTAGTATGTACCAAAAACAGGAAGGCGTGTCATATTCACATGTATAATGTGTAAGCTATGGAGATGCAATTTAACAAATTAGGAGCAATACAAGCTAGGCACCATATGCAACATGCAACCAGATATCACACTGCCATGTTAGAGCAAGCACCTGGGGCTGTGCAGTAGGGGAGATGAGTTTTGGAACTTGCACTGCAGTAGGAGTAGCAATAGAATCTGCAGAGATCATCTGTTTCGGTTGCTCCAGAGGACCACCATCATTCCGTGCCTTCGTCCTTTTAGATTTTGCCTTGTCAAGAAAACACACAAGAAAAATGAATGAAATTCGCACTTCCAAATTCGTTGGTGCATGATACTGACGAACACAACTTTTATGTAAGGCAACCACATTGTAGGAGGATGGAATATGTACAAAAAACGCTAAGCAGAAGGCGTTTCAACAAATTGGAAGCAATGCAATCTAAACACCATATGAAAGATCAAACCAAAATCACTCTACCAAGTTAGACGTGTCTCATTATAAGTGGCACTTCAACAAATTAGAGGCAATACATGTTTGAAATGATATGCAAGATGCAACCAATATTACACTGTCAACTTGAAGGTGTCTCGTCAGAAGTGATTGATGAGGGGTACACAAGAAAAGTGGTATAATGTAAGAACATGGTTAATAGAAAGACGTAGTATGTACCAAAAACAGGAAGGCATGCCATATTCACAGGTATAATGTGTTAACTAAGCAGATGCAATTTACCCTAATTAGAAACATTACAAGGTGACACCATATGCAACATACAACCACATATCACATTGCCAAGTAAGAGCAAGCACCTTCGATGGTGGTGTAGGGGAATTGCGGTCATCAACTAGAGAGCTACGTTGACTATTTTCATTTAGCCTTGCTGTTTCTTGAGAATCATGTGGGGAGGATGACCCTGCACTCTTTAAACGAGTAGCGCGTCTCACAGTAACCCACTGGGGTGACTGTCTCATCATAAGTGATTGATGAGGGATACAGAAGAGCATTAGTTTGATGTACGAACATGTTTAATAGACATATGTAGTATGTACCAAAAACAGGAAGGCATGTCATTATCAAAGGTATAATGTGTAAAGTAAGTAGATGCAATTTAACCAAATTGGAAGCAATACAAGCTAGACACCATATGCAACATGCAACCACATTTGACAACACGAAGTTAAAGCAAGCACCTGGGATGGTTGTGCGTGGCAATTGAGATCATCAACTGCAGAGCTACGTTTACTGTCTCCATCTGCTGACACTACACCCTTTAGAGCGCTGAAACGCTTAGTGCTTATCTTCGAATTACACTGGAGCAACTTCTGTCTTTTCTTTTGTGTACTCATCAACACTGCGTCAGAGTCTGAAATACCCATGCATGAAAAAACAATAGTGTGAGTATGGGTGAAGTGTGTGCACAAGTAGTACAGTGTAAAAGTAGCAGATAGCAGGTCGGTGAGAAATAAATGACGGGAGACATATGATAGCTCTACAACATGCATGGCACATGAAAATTACTAGATTCTAGGATTTTCAAATATGAGCACAGGGATGGCTGGGAAATGCAGATGCTCCTCCAGCACACCACAAGGTGTGGTCCTATGAAAATAACAGTCGACTGAAAACAACTAGGTCAGTCCTTTTTTTCTGCATCGTCCGATGTACAGAGAACGGGCAGATCGCCTTCATCTACCTCCAGCCAGTCAGTGTTGACGATCTTCCTCGAAACGCCAGCGACCACCGGCCCAGTCCCCTGCCTCTGCCCTCCCCTCCACCTCACCGCACCGTCGTGCTTGGCACCGCCCCCCGGCCATCCCTTCAAGCCCCGCCGACCTCCAGATCGGGCGCAAGCAGCTCCTGCGCCCCACACCCCTATGATAGACACCGATGCGCCGCTTCCCTGGCGAACAGGCGGACTAGGTGCTCTGCGCGCCTAAGCGGGTGCTGCTTCTTTTAATTGCGAGTCAACTGACCCTGAATTTAAATCCAGGCAGGCTACTGACCACTAGCCAAGGTGAAATAGTAAATGGGAGGAAACCTTGTGCATTTAGTATCATGGAGAAGATGCAGTAAGAAGCGCTCAACTAGTTTCTTTCGTGGGATGAATACGGTGTTAGCAGAGATGTAAGATTTGCACAAATAAGGGAAGAGGAGTACCTCTTTCTGCTGGTAGTGTTGTGTCCTCCTTCTCTTTTTCCAACGATCTTCTTGTGGTTCGCTGGAAACGATAAGTTGTGGAGGACGGTGGAGCCTTGGACGAACCCATGGCCAAGTTGTTGAGTGTGGTGCTGTGGCTGTCTGTCAACGGCGGGGAACCAGATCCGAGGCGGCGAACGACGGCGTAGCGGGAACAGCTCCGGTGCGGTGGACGGTTGCGACAGTGGAGCGGTAGCGGTGAGGCGCAGGACGGCGTGGTTGAAGTGGTTTTGGTATGGCGCACGTCGGCGTCGGTGTCGTGCAGGCAGCTCTGCCTCGGCTTGAGCTGCTAAGTCCTTGAGGGCGTTGTGGTTGCGGTTGCGTTGGACGACAACGTCGGGGTACCGGCTCCGGCGTGATGGAGGAGGGCGGCGGTGGATTGGGCGCGATGGGGTGGAGGACGGAGGAGGCTTGGGTTTCGCGGCTGGTGGAGAGGGCGTTTTGGCGCCCACGGAGTATGAAATGGGGAAACGGAGGAAGGGAGGAACTAAGGGGGAACAATGTTTCGGTTTGGGACGCGCTTGTTTGAAATTTGGGGAAAATTACAAACTTTGCCCCCATCTAAAATTTTGGACATATTGCGGGCCGGGGGTAGGACAGTAATCTCAGGTGTCCCAAATGGTGGGCGGGATAGATTTCAGCCGAGCGCATGGGTGTTCAGGCGCCCACGGCGTATGAATGCTTCTCGGAGGCGGTTGAGACTGGCGTCTTGGTGAAGTTACAAACCTACCCCGGTTTAGACCTTTGGACATCGGGCCGATAGGCTACACAGGCCAGAGTCAGGACAGTAATTTCCTACCACCAAACATTAGTCCCGCACGGCTTCGGGTGACCAGAGGCTTATTTGGCGCTTCATTCAATATTTGGGAGCAGAAGCATTAACGTTTTCGGTTCTTTTGAATTGAACTTTCAGGATTTGTCAAAGTTCACAAATCTTGACTCTTGAAAATCCTAAAAGTACAATTATTTTGGAATGGAGGGGGTACATTTGAATATACATTGTACACTAGTATATATTAAAAAATATGCATCTTACCTCAGTTCATGCATGGTTCCGGATATAATCTCCTTGGTTGCAAAAAAATAGTTAGACATGCGTATGAATATATAGCATGTTCAAACACACAACAAAGATTGATGCCCCCTTTTAGATGTGATTTACAAATGCCATTATCTCGGATTCAAAAATATGAATGCACTTCCTATGAATTCGAATCTTCGAAACCCCCTTTTATGTTGAATTCAACATGTATTCTATTTCGTAGCTAGCAATTTGGAATGTATCCATGTAAGCGACAAATGTATAATGTGCTTCACACTAACAACATGGAGTGCACTAATTAATGTTTATATATGAATTGCAAAAGCAATGCATTGTCTGGATTTCAAACCACTCTCACTCTATGGGTCGATAATATGAAATAAACACATGCACATGCTATAATTCAATAGAGTATGGGTGTCTGATAGACCGATGTTCGTTCATACGCAAATTGCAAAATTCATGATCTCATCCAAAAATAATCATGCCATTTATATTCTAATTTAATGCGTAGAACCGCCTTTTACACGTAGATGCACTATGCCTCGACTTGTTCTCACACACGCGCTATATATCTCTCTATCTAATGCATAAGTGCACACACTTTATATACATCGGCATTTCTCTCTCACACATGCTCACAATCTCTCCCGGGGTGTCGGGGTGTCTCACGCACACACTCTCTATATATCTCCCTCTCTCTTTCTTACTACTATGTACCACTCTTTTCACTAATCTCAGTTGGAAAACACTATTTCTCGCACATGCATATATACACACGCGCGGTGTCTACTAGCCCTCTATAGGCACATATATGTGCCTACGTGTCTCCCGCACGCACATTATCTTTAGGCCTCTCTCACACACATTGCCCCCCCCCCCACACACACACACACACCTCTCTCTTAGTAGTTGGCAGATATGATTCCATCAGATCATTCCGTAGGACATCCCTGATTGTTAGGCTGGATGGTAATACGAGGCAAAGTTTTACCCAAGTCCGGGCCCTTGCAGTTGAGGAAAAAGCCTACTCCTGGTACTGTATATTTGTGATAGGGGTGTGTACAAAGTACACGTGAATACCAGGCATTGTGCGCGTGTGTATACTATCGATGAACTAGCCGCCGGGCTTCTATAACATACTTGGGGCCTAGGGTTACAAATCATATATAGTCGGCTTATCATCAGTGGGGATAGAGTCCTCCACGACTCTGGTAGCTTCATTTTGTACGCCGAGTCCTCCATGTGGGTCTTCGTATAATGCGTCTCGGTCCAACCTATGTGGCGCAGGACGGAACCGACCCATGAGTCCTCACGTTGACCCACCACAACTAGAAATGATGTGCCCACCACACCCCACACGCAATCGGCCACTAAGAAAATAAGCATATACAATAGTACAGTATTATACACGAAAGTTAATTGCATGGTGCATCCAATAATATTTGTTTTGCATTGGGAATGTTTATATTTTCTCCTAAAATAATAGTCACGGGAAAGAGAAACGAAGGGCATATCTCTCCTTGTCTCCACTGGACACCCCCTCTTTCTACACCACTTTCACGTATGCACACAAACTATCTCTCGGCCCTCTGAAAGTATGCATGCCCCTGACACATTCACGCGTGACGGTCACTGTATTTCAAGCGAAAGCACTATACGGTCACTGGACTTCAGAATATGCTCATTACGGTCACCGTATACATTCTCGTGGTGATCATATGGTATCTAGCTCACGATACGTCTCCGTATTTTGTTGATGCCACTGACGGACATTGTATTTGATGCATGCTCTGTATTTTGTTGACGACACTTACGGTCATTGTATTTGAAGCGAAAGCACGATATGGTCACTAGACTTCAGAATAAGCTCATCACGGTCACCATATACATTTTTTGGTGCTAACCAACCTGTGGTTGGATGGTTAGGAGGACAGTGGTTTCCCCAACACACCAGAGTTAAAGTCCTGGTGCTCGCATTTATCCTGGATTAATTTCAGTATTTTCCGGCGATGTGCGTTCAGTGGGAGGAGACGTTCCCCTCGACTACGAGGCACCTACGGTGAATTCGTAAAATCTCAAGATCATATGCTGGCTCACTCTCTCGAAGGTGCTAATAGGGGTAGGGTCTGCGTGTGTGCACTTATCGCGGTGAGTGTTTGCACGTATATATGAGCGCTTGTATCTGTACTGTGTTAAAAAAATACATGTCATGATTATACGGTGACTGGCTCACCCGTACAACTCCGTATTTTGTTGATGACACCATCATTTGACCAGTCAAACGTTCCATGTGGCGGAACTAGTGTTGCACCATCAGCGCGCGTAACCGTAGGGCCCACCTGTCAGCGCATATATGAAAGAAAGAAATGGTAGTTTGAGTCTGTACTGTGTTAATAAAATACATTTTATGGTGATCATACGGTCACTGGCTCACCATACAGCTCCGTAATTTCTTGATGACACGATCAATTGACCAGTCAAACGGTCCACATTCAGCAGCGCACATTACCATAGGGCCCACCTGTCAGCGCGTATATGAAAGACAGAAATGGTAAGAAATTAGTGATCGGTGGGGATTCGAAGTCGTGAGACCTCTGGTTGGCAGCCCACGCCCCCTAACCACAGCGGACAAGGATCGTCTTGTGATGATATGCTGAGCCGGCCGTTTTAATTGCACGCATGCACGAGCCACTGTGGTGAATACAAACTCATCACACATGCGCACAAACACGCCCGCAACGCCCGCATGCATGCATGCAATACTCACACGTACATACACATGCACGCACGCAACACTCGCACGAACACACGCACGCATGCAGGCATGCAACACTGACACATACACATGCACTCATGAACACACGCACGCACGCACACATGCATGCAACAATAAAACGTACACATGCACGCACGCAACACTCGCACGCCTGCATGCACACAGCACACAACCCAAGACACACGCTCAACCTATATGTGCATGCACCCTTTGTTAAGGACATGGATTGTTACGGGTATTAATCATATCTGTGATAAGCAGAACATTGATGTTTGGAGCGGTCTTTATGAATCACAATGTATCGAACGAGCTATCAACGTATATATGAAAATTTAAAAATTCTCTTACATTATATAATAGGCTTATCTACATTAAATAGATGACGTCACACTCAATGAACAATCATCGGTTTATGAAATGCCCGCTTCTGACCGCCCTGGCCCACCAAAACCTCCTCTGCCGTGCGCTGCATGCGTTGGGTCACTGACATGCAGGCCAAGAACACAACGATCCCACACGTCAGTGGAAGAACAGCGCGGTGTCGTACGTCAGAGTCGAGGGCGCCGCTCGCTGCACGCCCGGCTGAACACACCTCCTTGCCGCATTCAAACGCCTCCATGAAACCCATGTGGAAGCCGAGAAACCCACTCTGGACACACGTCCGTTCATGACCGGGCCGGCATTAAACGCAACGCTGGCCGAGCTCCTCCCATCCGCTGTCTATTTAATCTCCTATTTAAACGAGGCCAGACGCCGGCCAAGAATCGCACACCTCCGCCGCTCCCCTATCTCCTCCTTCACCATTTTGTCCACTCTTACAATGGCTTACGAAGAGTAGTTACCCGGCATCCAAGCCGGCTGGGTGGCCCGCCGAGCCCGCCGGATACGAGCTATGCAGCTCGCTGATCCACCTCCCTCCCCTCGCCCGACAGAGCCAGTTGCCGCCCCAAGCTGGCACGCGGTTCAGCAACTCGCCGCTCCAGGCCAGCTCGACAAGGAGCGGTGAGCTGCTCCACGCCGACACGGCGGGGAGCACGGGCGTCGTCACTGCCGATCACGCCGCTGCCTCGTACCGTGCCTCCCGTGTCTGTGACCGCGTCTCCCGTTTATGTGGCCGAGACTCCCGTGCCTGCGGCCGCGCCATGCAAGTAGAGACAGAAGCCGGGTGTGCGGATAACGACGAGTCGATGGCCAACGCCTCCGCGTCCACCGCCATCATCGAGGAGAAGTAGAACATGGGAGGCCGCCGCCGCTCGGGTCCCATGAAGGCCACCGCGGAGGCGACGCCGGCGTACACAGCCGGTGTCTTGCCAGATCCTTTTGTTGCGAGGACCTTCGTTGAAGCGGAGAAGCCCCCTTTAGAGTCCATCTTTGGCATCAGCTGATCAGCCAACGATGTCAGTTGAGCGGTGGGGAAGCGAGCCGTCCTTTGCACTGAAGCATATACCTCCGGGGCTCCCGGCAGTCCGGTGATCGTGCTGCCGGACATGAGGAAGAGAAATGGGCGGCGGCGACTATTTAGGCTAGGTATTATTATACCTGTGCTGTTCAGGACTAGCACCGCTTAGATGATTTGAATGTAATGAAATCCGTCATGTTTGTATGAAAATCCGGTATTTTATATGAATTCCGTCATTGTTTATATGAAATGTCGCCGTGTTTGCATGAATTTCGTCTGGTTGGTTGAGTTGCTGTCAGAATGTGTGCGGCCACGGTTGGATGGTATAATTTGCGGGTCGCCGGTCGGTCTGCGGCCGGCTCGGGCGGCGTGGTGGGACAAAAAAAGCACAGCTTGTGCGAGCTCGTCTCCAACGCGCACGCTGGAGGATGCATGAGCACCCGAGCTCTTCCTCGTTCATCGGTGGCAAAGGCACGGGTGGACAAAAGGGTCGCCAATATTTTGGCTACCTCGGGCAAGATCCAAACAACCCCTCCCAGCCCCACCCCTCCCAGCACATTCAAATCCGTCGTTCACCGTGAAATTTTGCCATGTGTTGTTTTCATGGATATTTTGCTGTGTGAAAACAAATTTAAATATGAACGAATAATCGGGGTCCGCGGTCTTCTGCCGGGACACAGTAGGATGGCCTCATAGTAGTAGTAGTGTAGAGTACTACTTGTACTACTCCTACTAGATAGTGAGTGTTTACTACCTTATCTACGTACTAATTGCAACACATGCATGTGTTATTAGTAAAATGACCACGTACGGATTTGATGGTAAGATTTGTGTAAGTTGGATGTCGTATTATTGTTCGAACATGTAGTCAAAGTTAGCCTCCAAAACGCATTTTATACCCTATATGGATTGAGGGAGTACATGCATTGCTGATGTTTCTCTTAATCCTTGCGTGCAACTTTTTTATTGAAGCTTGAAATGTGAACATGTGAATGGGAGGCACTACTACAACCCTTCCAAAATAACTGTAGTACTAATGGTATCGTACTCCCTCCATTCACCATCTCACATGCTCAGTACTTTTGCGAACTATGGAAGTAACAAACTTATTCCACCATTCAGCATCTATTATGGATGCATTGTGGATTTTAAATTGAGTCATATAGACCGAAAAGTAGGCACTTAGGGCATCCACAATGTATGCTTTTTCTTCCTCTAAGCCCTCTTTGCTCTTAAAGGCAGGCCTCTATATATTGCATGAACTGCCTCTAACAAAAAATTGGCTAGCATCGCGTCTAACCTTAGAGGATGCCTCTAACAATGTAACAATCCATCTGGTCCCAATTGTCAATCTTAGGAAGCATAAGAAAGTAGGAGTACAAGAGAAATAATACTGATTGGACAAATGTGTTGCTAATCAATACTTTTTAAATTTCTGCTAGGGCCCACCTTAGAGGCTGGTTAGAATCTCTATACATTGTGGTTTTTTCATTTGATAAGAGGCAAACCATGTGGGGCCTACCTTAGAGGCAAGGCTCTATACACTGGAGATGCCCTGTACGTATTACTTTTGATGTGTCCCGTCAACTTGCAGAATGAGGAGAAGCTTGCTTAGTACGCCGTCTCCCCCGCCCACGGG
This sequence comes from Thinopyrum elongatum, assembly GCA_011799875.1. Taxonomy (NCBI): domain Eukaryota; kingdom Viridiplantae; phylum Streptophyta; class Magnoliopsida; order Poales; family Poaceae; genus Thinopyrum; species Thinopyrum elongatum. The sequence continues at coordinate 426,261,231 of CM022303.1, read as the reverse complement.
CGCAGTGGCTCGCAGAGTCGCAGGACGAGGAGAAGCTTGCTTACGACGCCTACGCCCGCTCCCTCGCCGACGCGCGCGGTGGCTCACAGGACAAGGAGAAAATTTTACTACTCCCTCCGTTACTAATCATCCCTACCTTGGTTAGAGAGATTATCATATTGTTTGAAATATATGTCTTTTAGTAGTAGGAGTAGTAGTACTACAGCAATTTCCTTGGAGTCCGTGGTGCAGCAAGCTACCCTAGGCTATGTTACTACTCCCTCCTTTCCGGTTTATGGCTCAATTTCAAAATCTCTCCAACCAAGGTAGACGGTGAATGGTGGAACTAATTTCGTAGATTGCACAAGTAATTAGTACCCTCGTTTTTCTCAAGTTATGTTTATCGATGCATTAATTACAACGAATGCATGCATGACCACTAAATTTTCATGAACTTCTACATGCATTGGTGAGTTTTCTCTTGATACTGCTTGCATTGGGTGATTTAATGCACCTCGAAATCCAAACGAATTTTTTTAGATGAGCCCTATAAACCGGAAAGGAGGGAGTAGTATGTAGTACTACCTCCATAGTGGGTACGTACTCCGTAAAATCAGATTTTCCCAATACTAAGTCGCTCAACCTTTATTTGCTTGTTTCCCTTCCTGCCTCGTTGCCTCGAACAGACTATGCCAAACTCCCCTGCCTGCCACTCGAGAGAAGACCCGCCCTCGCCTTTTTTAGTCCGGGTTTGTATCGATGGATCGTGTGAAGCAGCAAAAACCAAGCCGTGTCTTGTACTCCTGCGTCGTACTAAAAGAGTAGAGACGCTCGCTTTCATGAATTCTATACTTCCTCTTGCCGACATGTGGGACATATAGCAACCGGGTCGTCGTGTCATGCACCCAATAACAGTGCAGAACAGCAGGGGGATGGACCCCAGTCATAGCAGCCCAGTAGTAGTAATGAGCAATGAGACATCAAATCACAATGCCGCACCTTCCCAGACGGATGAAGCAACCATTGTTTAACACTTCGCTAAATCCACTTCACCATCATCTCCTTCCTTCAAGAAAACCACGTATTGCTTCTACCATTGTTATGTCTCAAGAGGGACGCGCATCGCCTTAGTACATCATGACACGTGGGACCGCATGATAGGCCATGCTCCCCCGCCCACCGCTCGGTAAAATCACCTCATTTTTACTACTTCCTCCGTCTCGGTTTACAGGGCATGCACGTCGTTCTAGGTTGAGAATTTAACTAGCTATATAGTACTATGTGATGAACAATATATGTTTAGAAACTACATCCGCTTAAGAATCCAATGATATACTTTTTGTGACATAGTAACTCATATTTACTTAGTCAAATGGATGACCTAGACCTACATGCACGCCCTATAAACCGAGACGGAGGGAGTAGTATCTTTTTAGATCAATATAGTCGGGATTCACCAAGGAGCAAAACCAAGTCGTAGGCTGCTCCTGTCGTGTTGGCATAGCAACTCAAGCAGGGTCAGTCCGCACACGAAATGGTGACACACTTAATAGGACCCCTTTGGCCGACATGTGGCTCATCCACCATCTTGTTCCACGTGCGATGCACCAAATTACAGTTTGGAGCAGCGGTTGGACTTGGAGGCACCCCGCTCATAGTGCCGCAGTAGTAGTAAATGAGCGATGAGGGGTCAAATCACAAAGCCCCACCTTTACCGCATTAAGCTGGACGGACGAAGCAACCATCATTTCACTCTAGGGCGCAAGAGCATAAAGAAAAGAGAAAACCAATGATGCGTGCGGCGGCTACCTAGGGCACCCTAGGGTAGGAGCCTCCACTACAAATCTGCTTCTCCATCATCCTCTTGAAGAAAACCGATGATGCGTGCGGCGGGTAGGATTTGTAGGAGTACTACGGAGTGCGAGGCCACGGCGTAGTAAACGGGAGAGGGATTGAGTTCGAGTCGACGCCTTAACACGGGTGGGCCGCTTGGTTTTACGGGAACGAGGCAGCATTTTGGGTTCGGGGACCAGTGGAGATATACGTAGTACAAAAAATTGTGGACGTAGGTTCGATCAAAAGGCAATGATGCATGGGCCCCGCATTTTGATATACCCGCGGCCGCGTGAAATTTGCTACTCAAAATAATGCATAAAAGTTCCTCCAAAAACAACTATAACTAATGGGAAGTGAATGTATGCTTAAAATGAATATGTAATACAAAGAGAAAAAATGAATTGCAGTTAAAAGAATGACATTTCTAGCAAAAATGTGAATGTGAACTACATATGTGTGCATGTGACCAACACACACATTGTCAATACAAAATCTAATGCAAGAAATAACTTATGAGTAACATGCATGAATTGATGATGTGGTGCTTGCATGCATAGAGTACAAAAACAATGTGATTTATGACTTGCATCCATGTCCATGAAAAAAGCTACTAGTGGGTTGTACTAGCTATTTAGGAATAGAGAAGATGTATACATGGAAGTTGTAGGGAAAGAGATGGCATGTCTCTCAATTCCCATGAGTAGGGATTGGAAAAGATATGTCATTTGGTTCACATCATAGGAACTTTTCTAATGAATCTAGAGATGACATGTATCTCAATTCCTATGAGGAGGGATTAGAAAAGAGATGTCATTTGGTTCACATCATAGGAACTTTTGTATTGAATATACTCTAATGTTTATTTTCCTTTGAAATTGTGGGAGTATAGGAATCCATTCATATCAACCAAGTGGCTCTAAAGCTATAAAAATGATATCATGTTTATTTTCCTTTGAAATGTGGAGTATATGAATCTATTCCTATGAACCAATTGGCTCTAAAGGAAAAAACCCTATAAAAATCAAATCATATAGAGTTCCTATGATATTCCTCCACACCAAAGGATTGTTGAAATTGCTGCAGGTCATACGACGGTCTTTCTTTGTACGCTCCGCCCCCCACATCTTTAGAGTTACCTCTCGAAGATGAATGAAATGATATATACTGGGTATTCTATATGTGCATTTTGGAATACGAAAACTCGGTAAAAGTTTGCGAGGTTCGAATTTTCAATAAAGCTATATGCACTACATTTTGGAACGGAGGGAGGAGCATATGACAGCTGCTAACACTCACGTGGAATATTTGTGTGTCGGAGGTGTGGCTGTTCTGTTAAATGACATGGCAAAACTGACACTCTCGGATGCCGATCTAACGGTTCTTACCGCGTTCGTTAGGAAACGGCTTTTGGCGAACGTTTGTCAGATATGATTTACGGACACATGCATTGCATTGATACGTGCCCCCTCTCTCTCACGCACACACGCATCCTCACGAGTCACGACTCTCCCAAGTCCTCTCGCAGACGTCACACACATATGTGCTATTCACACCCTACCCTCAGAAGTTCTAAAAAATAAAAGACGTCGCGCACCTTGTGCTATTTTAACTCACACGTCACACACTTATACTATTACTCTTGTGGTGAATGTTCTTTGGGCGTAGTATATTGTACTCTCACGAAGAGAAGCGGTGCACGCACGCACTAGTTCTCTCACACCCACTCGCAGGTACACGTAGGAGCGCTTTTTTTTTGAAGCTAGGAGCGCATTTGTTTACAAAGAGGCATCCGAATTGACATTTTCACTAGTCTAGTTTTCAACTTGATGGAGGGTCGGGGACCGCACATGAATGATACAGTATTGTGCGTCCTGGACGCGGTGGCACGTTATTGATCGAGTTTTATTTTTACTTGAACTTTAAATGAAACTAGTGGTTCGCGCGCATTCAATTTAATAACGGCTGGTACAACAAAATCACTCCACTATATATATATGGAGGAGCCTCGGCGCTTGCTTTACGAGGGTTCCTCTCTTTCACTCTCTCATGCTCTCCAGATCTAAGCAAGACATAGGTGGCCACACTCTCTCTGCTCACGGCTGGTCACAAATCCGGCCGGACCACCTCGAGTGGGGCAGGGGTGTAGGTGCATCGTTCACGCGGTCGTCGGCGGTGAGGGAGGAGACCAACAATTGCCGCGCGCGTCCCGATCGGCGGCCGTGCCGTTCTCTCCGATACAGCACCGGCTCGGGAGGGCCTCCGACCCCTTCTTCCTCCCTGCGGTATTGTGGCCAAGATGCGGCCTCCGGCGCTGTCTTTACCACATGCCGACGACCCTCAGGTATATATTCCTTCGAAACCTGCCTTGCTCTACTGCCCCAGCTCCCCACGTGGCTGCGTGTGCATCTTTTTCTAATTCCGTCGGCTGTTCCAAAGCCACTAGACTTTTACTATTATTAGAGGTAAAGCTAGTTCATACAGTCAAATCTAAGAGTTGGTTCAAACAGGGAAGAAAGTGGGAAAGCTGTAGCATGAATCTAGGACTTGGTTCTAAGAGGAACAGTGGAAAGTAATAGATACTGGCTACCCAACCGGTCTCTTGGCTGAAAAGGCGAAGAAAGAGTGGTGGATGGCGAAGGGTGGGGAGAAGTGGACCTGTCTCTTGGTCGAAAATGGAAAGAAAGTGAGGGGTGTTGGGGGACAACGCAAATGAGAACGAGAAATTCTATATTTCCCGTGCTCAAATAGGAAAATGTCACCGAGGAGATAACAAATGGGACAAATGCAGACATGCTGACTGAGTGTTTGCCGCTCTCGGCAACCACATCTGCCTCACCACTTTATGCCCCTGCTGTCCCTACGCCCATATCGCTACCGTTAATGTAAAATCACATGAAGCATTAAGCAATGCCACCTAATGTCACTATTAAGTAATGGTCTAGTGCCGTCGATAAATTGAAGCAATGCCATCACCATCCGTCTTGCTTTATTTCCCATGAATTGTGTTTTTGCAGTTACACTTGAATCTCACACCGCTAACATTGCTTCATCCCAGTGGAACTGTACAAATTTGATTGCACATTTACTGACCATGTGCTACTCTCATGACAGTAATACTAATGCTATTGTTCTGCATGTTAATCTAGTGGCAGTATTGATGTGATGTGATGCTACTTAAGGGCACTTTCATACTGTCAATGTAGTGCCAATTATAACGCAATATATGCTGCTGTTTATCATATGCCACTGCAAATAACTTTCACAGTTTAAATAACCGTATTTCATATTTGCGCAAACAGGGATGTCTGTCTCCGTATATCGTTTCTATCTGCGCAATCAAAAGTACACACCTTAGTTTTAGTAGAACTGCGCAAAATGAGATGGCTATCCCTCGCTGTCGTCGTCTAACCACCCGTCTTCCAGGTATTCCTACATTGGTAGTAACTAGGTAGAATGACCAACGCAATCTAAAAGAAGCTGATTCGTACGTTTTACTTCCTGATTGCAGTGTAGGGACGAGCGAAAACAACTGCATCCTAGTAGGGAATGTACTTTCTCCCAGTTCATCCATGGACGAGGACTAGCTGGCACGGCTGCACGGAGGTTTTTGGGACAGGTGCGCGGACAAGAGGCATTGTGGTTTGCTTATTTCTGCAAATAGCGTTCCTTAAATTTAGTGGAACTGCACAAGAAGTTCAGATGGTCAGTACACTACATGGTTCAGTTCAGCCTTCCAACTGAGAACACAATTATAATTGGTTATTCTGGAATGAGAGAACCTAACCCTGGATGGTGGCAACAAGAAAAACCAGAGTGAACTCCACGAAATGAAAGCCTGCCTAGGGAGGCCCTTTGCTCAGAGAAGCCTTGCTTGATTTTTCCTGATTTGTAAACCTTCTCACAACTTTGTCTTTTGCTGTGAACTAGTATATGTTTGTTATGTTCTATGAATCATTGAGATGTATAAAATTGCTTAACTTATGCTTTTCAAGTATTTTATGAAGCCAAGTTTAATGTGAATGTTCCACATGAACGCGGGACTATCGTGTGAACGCTTGGAATTTACATTGTGGCCTCAGTTAACTGCATGAACCACTGTAAGAAGATACGTAGTTGCTTATATGTCAGGGAGCAGATTATTGATTGTTAGCTGGTCGATACCCGATTTTTCTAGTGTTGAAGCGAGCTGAGCCAATGTGCTGTGTTTTGCACAATTGCTTACAAGTGGGGTAGCACCAACAGTGTTTACAAGTACTTAACCAGCCTTGCGTACCATATGTATACGTCAGCGCACAGTTCTCGAATGAGTACTCTATTTCATCAAGCACACACTGCTCGTATGATAAACCATGACAACTTATGTCTTACGATGCAATATTCATGAAAAAACTAGTGAGGACTGATACGTCTCCGTCATATCTACTTTTCCTAACGCTTTTCCTCTTGTTTTGGACTCTAATTTGCATGATTTGAATGAAACTAACCCCGGACTGACGCTATTTTTAGCAGAACTACCATGGTGTTGTTTTTGTGCAGAAATAAAAGTTTTCGGAATGGACCAAAACTTTGCGAGGATTTTTTATATCAATAAAGAGAATTTCTGGAGCCAAGAGTCACCGGAGGGAGGCACCTGGGTGGCACAACCCACCAGGGCACGCCATCCCCTCCAGGTGCGCCCTAGTGGGTGGTCCCCACCTGGTGGCCCCGATGACCCTGAAACCGACGCTATAAAATCACATTATTCCAGAAAAAATTAAGGAGAAAGAATTATCGCGTTTCACGAGATGAAGCCGCCGCAGTCTCCTGTTCTTCATCGGGAGGCCAGATCTGGAGTCCGTTTGGGGCTTCGGAAAGGGGGATCTTCGATCTTCATCATCACCAACCCTTCTCCATCGCCAATTCCATGATGCTCCCCACCGGGAGTGAGTAATTCCTTCGTAGGCTCGCTGGTCGGTTAGGAGTTGGATGAGATTCATCATGTAATTGAGTTAGTTTTGTTAGGGCCTGATCCCTAGTATCCACTATGTTCTGAGATTGATGTTGCTACGACTTTGCCATGCTTAATGCTTGTCAATTTGGGCCCGGGTGCCATGATTTCTGATCTGAACCGTTTATGTTATCACCATTATATCCATGTTCTAGATCCGGTCTTGCAAATTATAGTCACCTACGACGTGTTATGATCCGGCAACCCCGAAGTGACAACAATCGGGACCACTCCCAGTGATGACCGTAGTTTGAGGAGTACATGTATTCACCGTGTGTTAATGCTTTGTTCCGGTTCTCTATTAAAAGGAGGCCTTAATATCCCTTAGTTTCTAATAGGACCCCGCTGCCACGGGAGGGTAGGACAAAAGATGTCATGCAAGTTCTTTCCATAAGCACGTATGACTATTTACGGAATACATGCCTACATTATATTTATGAACTGGAGCTAGTGTTGTATCGCCCTAGGTTATAACTGTCTCATGATGAATATCATCCAACGAGTGACCAATCCAATACCTACGAATTCATATTATATTGTTCTTGCTAAGTTACTACTGTTGCTACTGCTATTGTTACTGCTACAAAACTATTGCTATCACTGTTACCGTTACTATTGCTACTGCTACTATTATCAAAACTATCATATTACTGTGCTACTAATCACTTTGCTGCAGATAATTAATCTCCAGGTGTGGTTGAACTGACAACTCAGCTGCTAATACCTTCAGATATTCTTTGGCTCCCCTTGTGTCGAATCTATAAATTTGGGTTGAATACTCTACCATCAAAAACTGTTGCGATCCCCTATACTTGTGGGTTATCAAGACCTTTTTCTGGCGCCGTTGCTGGGGAGCATAGCAATATTTGTTGAGTCACTTGGGATTATTATCATATTATCACTATGAAGAATCTGAAGGATGCTAAGACTAAGATTTTTCCCTCAAAGACGAGGGGAGGTAAGGAACTGCCATCCAGCTCCGCTTTAGATTCACCTTCTATTATAAGTAAACTTGCAACACCACAACATGCTACTAATTCTGATATGTCGCAAGTTATTGATGACACTACTTCTGCTATGAATGCTACTCATGATGATGCTAGTACCTTGCTTGATGATGATGCGCCACTAGGTGAATTTCTTGATGAACAAATTGCTAGAGTAAGACAACATGATATTGTTGAATCTGATGATGAGCTTGAAACTGAAACTCTTGAAACACCTAGAACTAGTCCTCCTAGATATGAATTGCCAAAGATACCGGAAGGTTATACTATGAGTGAGGAGGCAACTAGAGATATTCTTGCTTGTAAGGATAGAGATGATCTAGATAAATTATTATGCAAGTATAAGGAAAGATATCTGAATGCTAAAATGAAATGTGATCCTGAGTTTGCTACTTTACCTATTGCTATTGATGATAAGGATTATGAATTCTCTGTCGACCCAGAGTTAATTACTTTGGTTGAATCTGATCCTTTCCATGGTTACGAAACTGAAACTGTTGTGGCACATCTTACTAAGTTGAATGACATAGCCACCCTTTTTGCTCAAGATGAGAAGATTCGCTATTATTATATTCTCTAATTATTTCCATTCTCATTAAAGGGTGATGCTAAAGCTTGGTACAATACTCTTGCTCCTGGTTGTGTGCGTAGTCCCCAGGATATGATTTATTACTTCTCTAAAAAATATTTCCCTGCTCATAAGAAAACAAGCTGCCTTGCAGGAAATATTTAATTTTGTGCAAATTGAAGAAGAGAGTCTCCCACAAGCTTGGGGGAGGCTTCTCCAATTGCTTAATGCTTTGCCTGATCATCCTCTTAAGAAAAATGAAATACTTGATATCTTCTATAATGGACTAACCGATGCTTCTAGGGATTTCCTAGATAGTTGTGCTGGTTGTGTTTTCAGGGAACGGACTATTGGGCAAGCTGAAGAGTTATTGAATAACATATTGAAAAATTATGATGATTGGACTCCTCCTGAAACACCTATTAAACCCACTCCGAAGAAGAGGAGTATCTTATATCTCAGTCCTGAAGATATGCAAGAGGCAAAGAAATCTATGAAATAAAAAGGTATTAAAGCCGAGGATGTTAAAAATTTGCCACCTGTTGAAGAAATACATGGGCTTGAAGCACCACCACCACCTAAGGTGGTAGAGGTAAAATCATTAATGAAATTCAATGATAGTGATGATCCTCGCAATAAACATCCTAGCCAATGCCTTTATGAGGTTGATAATTATATTAGAAAGCAAAATCACTTCAATGCAAATGTTATGAAACAATTGAAATACAACTCTGATATGATTGCTCGCTTAAGTGACTTGTTATTTAGAATCTCAAATGATGTTAGAGGTGTAGGAAAGCATGCCTCTATGGTTCAAACTCAATTAGAACAAGTTGCTAAATCTCAAAGAGAGTTGCGTGATGAAATGAACAATAATATAAGTGACTTTGCTGTTAGAGTAGCAACTAGAGGAGGTAAAATGACTCAGGAACCACTTTATCCAGAGGGACACCCAAAGAGAATTGAACAAGACTCTCAAAGAATTAACACTGATGCACCTAGTCCTTCTAAAAAGAAAAAAGAAGAAGAAAAATAATAGGACTTTGCATGCCTCTAGTGAACCCGGAATAGAAAAACCTCCTGATAATGATAATGAAGTTTCTATCTCTGATGCTGAAACTCAATCTGGTAGTGAACACTCACCCACTGACAATGAAAAAGATAATGATGAGGTTCATGAAGACACTCAACCTAATAATAAAGAACCGGATAATGATGTTGATATAGAACCAGTTGTTGATCTTGATAACCCACAACCCAAGAATAAAAGATATGATAAAAGAGACTTTGTTGCTAGAAAACATGGTAAGGAAAGAAAACCATGGGTTCAAAAACCTATGCCCTTTCCTCCTAAGTCAACTAAAAAGAAAGATGATGAATAATTTGAACGCTTTGCTGAAATGATTAGGCCAGTCTTTTTGCATACTCGCTTGACTGATATCTTAAAGATGCCTCCTTATGCAAGGTATATGAAAGACATCATCAGCAATAAGAGAAAAATACCAGAAGCTGAAATCTCCACTATGCTTGCTAATTATACTTTTAAAAATGGAGTACCTAAAAAACTTGGAGATCCGGGAATACCAACTATACCTTCCTCTATCAAAAGAAACTATGTTAAAACTGCTTTATGTGATTTGGGAACTGGTGTTAGTGTTATGCCTTTCTCTTTATCTAAAAGACTTGATTTGAATAAACTCACACCTACTGAAATATCTTTGCAAATGGCTGACAAATCAACCGCCATACCTATCGGTATTTGTGAGGATGTGCCCGTTGTTGTTGCTAATATTACTACTTTGACTGACTTTGTTATACTTGAGATGCCCGAGGACGACAACATGTCGATTATCCTTGGTAGACCCTTCTTGAATACTGCAGGAGCTGTTATTGATTGGAATAAAAGCAAGGTCACTTTTCATATCAATGGTAATGAGCATACGGTGCACTTTCCGAAGAAACAATTCCAAGTGAATGGTATTAATGTTATTGAAAAATCTCCGACACTCACTATTGGAAGTTTTCAACTACCTCTACCTACTATTAAAAAGAAATATGAAATGCTTATTGTTGGGGACATTCATATCCCCATTGAGGTAACTTAGTGATTCATGAAATTTCTTCGGTTTCATGCTAATCGAAAATGGTTGTTAATAAGACTTGATCAACCTTATTAATGGATCATTTTTGAGAGGTATGAAGTTGATGAATTTAGTAAGCACTACCTTCTGTCCCCACCTTTTGTTTTCTGTTTTTACTAGTTAAATAAAATAAAATGCCGTGCCTTGTCTGTTTTCTGAGTTTTCCGTGCAATAAAAAATTACCCAAAAATAAAAGTTCTCAGAATGCCCTGATATTTTAACACGATATTTTTCTGAATATTTCTGAATTTCTAGTGCAAATAATATCAGAGGGAGGTGCACCAGGTGGGCACAACCCACCTGGGCGCGCCAGGACCCCCAGGCGCGCCCTGGTGGGTTGTGGTCCCCACGTGGGCCCCCTCACTTACTTCTTCTTCCCACATCACTCCATTCACCCAGAAAAAAAATCACTATCACTCTCTCTCTCGTGTTCTTGCTCCCGAAACCACGGATTTTGATCTCTTTGCTCGAAGCTCCATTTTTGAAACTGTTTCAGGGATTTGTTGCTTGGTATGTGACTCTTCCATGTGTCCAATTAGTTTTTGTTTTAGTGGTTTATACTTTGAATAATTAGCTACTCTTGGTGCTGCTGTAGATGTTCTTGCATTTTGAATTCTTAGAGTTCTAAGTAGTTTGAATGCTTGCTATGGCTTCTATACATCTCTATGAGTAGTTGCTATCATTTTTGTAAAGTTTTGTTGAGAAAATTTTTGTGGACTAAATTTTTTAGAATTTTGTTCATAGGAAAAAGGTGAGTTTCTTTAGGAAGTTTGCTTCCAAGAAGAACTCCAAGGGGGTTATTGGAGAGTCATCTGACAATGATCTCCATACCCGGAGGTTGGCGGAACTACGACCATGCAAATGGCTGCATAATCCGTTCATGGAAGAGGCTGGAATCCTCCAAGAGTTCACACAATATGCTGCTAATGCCGGCCTCACCGACTTCATCGCAGCTGAATGCGAACAGTATCATCTCCTCACAATCTCCTTTGTGCAAAATTCCATTTTCATTCTAGGAATAATCCCCTTGAGGTCCAGTTTAATTTATATGCTGAAACTCGCCAGATCCCACTTACTGAATTTTGTGACATATGCATGCTTCCTTCTGATGGGGATTTGGTAGAGCCTAAGCCCTCAGAGTTTGAAGGTTTTTACCATACTCTGACAGTGGGGGATGAGAGAGGAGTATCGGGCACCACCGTTGTTAGCTTGCAGTTCCCGGTCGTGCATTATTTTGCCATATTTATTGCAAAATGCTTGCTAGCTAGAGAGAAAGTGGGTTCACTTAGCGCCCCAGACTTTGTTGTTTTGTGTCGCGCACTTTATGGCGACAACACTTATAGCTTGGGAGCTATTGTGGCACGTCACCTTCACCTTAGCAGATCCAAGGGTAAAATACATGGGGGCATTTACGCTACTCGCTTGGCGGCTCACTTTAATGTGCAGATACGCCAGCATGATCATCCTTTGCCCAGAGCTTACTTAGATAGAGTAGCTATGGAGGACCACCAGTTTATTTCTACTGATTACCCTGATATTGATATGCCTTACAACTTAGTTTTCAGTGTGGAAACTCATGATATTATTTCCTTGCCTGCACCTGCCTTGTTTGATCATGTTGCCAGGGGCGGATACAGGATTTTGCCTGAGGACATTGTCGCTTACCGGAACAACCTGGCTGTGGCACAGGAGGAGCCTCAGCAGTGGGACCCTATGGTGCCTGCTCCCCAGCACTTCAACATTAGACCTCACGGCTTGTACGACTGGTGATTACCAAGTTAGGCCAAAAGCCTAAGCTTGGGGGAGTACGTATTCCCACCGACATTACATTCATGTTCACACATTTCATTCCAGTTGTCGGTGTTCACACTTTTTCATTGTATTATCCATGTTAGATTTATTTTCTTGCTTTCTTTTTGTGTGTTTGAAAAACTTTGAGAAAATCCAAAAATATGTTTCTTGCTTCTTTTTGATTTTTTTTCCTAGTTTAAATTGTTGTAGCACTAAAAAGAAAACCCAAAAAGATTTCCTTGTTCTTCTTTGACTTGTTGGGAGCTTTCCCGTGTAAATAGTTTTTCTCATTTTTGCTTTTTCCTTTTTTATTTGCTTGTTTACAAAAAACCAAAAACTCAAAAAATATTTCAGTGTGTTTCTCTGAATTTCTTTTCTTTTTATTGAGTCATACCGAGGAGAAGACCACGATGAAAATGTTGAGTGGCTCTCATTTGCACTATTGATCTAACAAAGAGCCCATATTACCTTGTCTTCTCCTTTTGAATAAAATGTTTGCAGATTCCAGCTTAGCCCACGACACTCTTGCACTATTATTATTTTCAAATCATTCGGTCGTGCAAGTGAAAGGCAATAATGACGATATTAGATGAACTGGCCATGGCAGAGAGAAACGGGTATGAACTTGACTTGTTCTGTTTTTGTAAATATGTTTAACCTAGTATCCATGATTCAGCCTATTATGATCAAACATGTTTGCAATTACAATTAGAGATTATAGTTTCTCATGCCATGCATAAGTAGCTAGGAGTGGATAATAATTTATCTTGGATATTAACATTGCGTTTAAATGATTGTGATGTAGTATGATGATATGGTATCCTCCTACGAATGTTCGAGTCGCTTGACTTGGCACATGTTCATGCATGTAGTTGAATCAAAACCAACATAGCCTCTATGATATTTATGTTCATGTTGTTCATATCCTACTCATGCTAGTATTCAATGTTACTTATGCATAATGCATGTTCATGACCGTTGTTGCTCTCTAGCTGGCCACTTCTCAACCTATTTGCTAGCCTTCGCCTGTACTAAGTGGGAACTCTACTTGTACATCAAAAACCTGAAACCCAAGTTATTCCAGACGAGTCCACCATACCTACCTATATGCGGTATTACCCTGCCGCCCTAAGTAAATTTGCATGTGCCATCTCTAAAAACTTCAAATAAATATCCTTTTTGTGTGCCTGGATCATTCATGGAACGACAGGAGGTAGTCGGTATCGTCCATGCTAAGCGGGTTATTCTCAGGTCGAGTGTTTATTCACTTGCCATCGCACGAGAAAAGGGCGGTAATAGGGATGCCCAGTCCCAAACTGCAAAAAGAAAAAGAGCTTACAAATAATCAAACAAAAACTCCCAATGCAGTCATAACCTTTACATTTCCGCTTGGGAACCGCCACTAGCGTGTTTAGCATGGAAGATATTGATAACTGATGGTCGTGAAGTAAACAAGAAGGGTGCATGTCTCAAAATTTCATTTAACTCTGTTTTAAAAGCTTGAGCTCTGGCACCTCTGCAAATCACTGCTTCCCTCTGCGAAGGGACTATCTATTTACTTTTATGTTGTGTCATAACCTTCTCAAATAAGCGCCAGAACCTAAGAGCACTACTGTCATGCTGATGCATTGTGTATAGCTAATGTTGGGTGCATCATGACTGGATCTTTTCTACCATGAATTACAATGTTTAGTCGCTGCTTGAACTTTGGGGGTGCTCTGCATTTATGTTTTGCGGTCTCAGAAAGGGCTAGCGAGATACCACTATTGTCATATTATATCATGGTTGTTTTAATAAAGTGTTGCTGTTTGAGATGTCTTATTATTGCTCTCTAGTTGATTATGTCATTGATATGACTTAATATAATTTTTAAGAGTTATTGTTGACATGGTTAGTTATAATCTTTGCTGAAAACTTGGGTGCTGTTTAAGCTTATTTATGAAACAAGAGCAAAAGAGTTCGTAAAAGTTTTTTTCTTTTTCACTTTCAGTTTATCAACTGAATTGCTTGAGGACAAGCAAAGGTTTAAGCTTGGGGGAGTTGATACGTCTCCGTTGTATCTACTTTTCCTAATGCTTTTCCTCTTGTTTTGGACTCTAATTTGCATGATTTGAATGAAACTAACCCTGGACTGACGCTGTTTTCAGCAGAACTACCATGTTGTTGTTTTTGTGCAGAAATAAAAGTTTTTGGAATGGAACGAAACTTTGTGAGGATTTTTTACATCAATAAAGAGAATTTCTGGAGCCAAGAGTCACCGGAGGGGGGCACCTGGGTGGGCACAACCCACCAGGGCATGCCACCCCCTCCAGGCGCGCCCTAGTGGGTTGTCCCCACCTGGTGGCCCCGATGACCCTGAAACCGACGCTATAAAATCACATTATTCCAAAAAAAATCAGGGAGAAAGAATTATCACGTTTCACGAGATGGAGATGCCGCCGTCTCCTGTTCTTCATCGGGAGGCCAGATCTGGAGTCCGTTTGGGGCTCCGGAGAGGGGGATCTTCGATCTTCATCATCACCAACCCTTCTCCATCACCAATTCCATGATGCTCCCCACCAGGAGTGAGTAATTCCTTCGTAGGCTCGCTGGTCGGTGAGGAGTTGGATGAGATTCATCATGCAATCGAATTAGTTTTGTTAGGGCCTGATCCCTAGTATCCACTATGTTCTGAGATTGATGTTGCTATGACTTTGCCATGCTTAATGCTTGTCACTTTGGGCCCGGGTGCCATGATTTCAGATCCGAACCATTTATGTTATTACCATTATATCCATGTTCTAGATCCGATCTTGCAAGTTATAGTCACCTACTACGTGTTATGACCCGGCAACCCCGGAGTGACAACAATCGGGACCACTCCCGGTGATGACCGTAGTTTGAGGAGTACATGTATTCACCGTGTGTTAATGCTTTGTTCTGGTTCTCTATTAAAAAGAGGCCTTAATATCCGTTAGTTTCCAATAGGACCCCGCTGCCACGGGAGGGTAGGACAAAAGATGTCATGCAAGTTCTTTCCATAAGCACGTATGGCTATTTACGGAATACATGCCTACATTATATTTATGAACTGGAGCTAGTGCCGTATCGCCCTAGGTTATAACTGTCTCATGATGAATATCATCCAACGAGTCACCGATCCAATGCCTACGAATTTATATTATATTGTTCTTGCTAAGTTACTACTGTTGCTACTGCTATTGTTACTGCTAGAAAACTATTGCTATCACTGTTACCGTTTCTATTGCTACTGCTACTATTATCAAAACTATCATATTACTGTGCTACTAATCACTTTGCTGTAGATAATTAATATCCAGGTGTGGTTGAATTGACAACTCAGCTGCTAATACCTTCAGATATTCTTTCGCTCCCCTTGTGTCAAATCTATAAATTTGGGTTGAATACTCTACCCTCGAAAACTGTTGCGATCCCCTATACTTGTGGTTTATCAAGGACGCATCTGTTTTGGCAACAATTAGGATGGTTCTCACATGAGTCACGGGCACACAAAAGTAGCAGCAGTTCCCATAGACGGATTCGAATAGAGTACTAGCCCCAGAGGGCTCGATAATAGGCAAGGTTCGTATAATTAGACACAATCCAAACTACTATTAAACACTAGCTGGGGTAACTATTTCGTGCCTCGATCTAATTTGGGATGGACACAAGACGGACCTTGCCATGAACATCATCGAGGACGTCCGGCAGCAGCTCAATCCTGTGCACCTTCCTGAAGATAACCTTGTGGCCTTGCCACTCATAAACTTGTTTGTGGAGGCATGCCACGCCATCTTCCTGCGTAAGCTTGACAAGAACAGTGTGCCTCACAAACGAAGGAGTAGCTTGGAACTTCTTGTGCTTCAGTACACCCTGGACAACACGCCTGACAACAGTGAGGCTAGAATACATCTCGACATTTGTATAAGTGCAAATGGCTTCCAGGATCCGACAGCCTAAGAACTCTGTTTTCCCGGTGTGTATATTCAGGTCATCCGCCTCATAGCGAGTGACATGTACAACCACACAATCCTTGTCTGCATCAAGGCTATAATTGAAATAGAAACAAATTCTGAATTACTTTCCAATATAAGAAACACAGTTATTTAAACCACTATGTAGAGTCAAAAGTATGCATGACAGGGAAGGTAGCATGGCATCGAAGCTAATAAAATTTTGCATTATTTATCACCACATACTTAGATGAAAAACCACAATCGAGATCGGCAAAGAAGAAAATCACCTTGGGCAGCTCAGCGGGGGGGGTGGGGGACACATCCTGGAAGGGGGGGAAACTGCTCCTGCAGGGCCACGGGGGCTGTAACCTCAAACGGGGCGTTGACCATCTCAGTAGTGGCCGTGAGCGTATCTGGGGTCGGCTCGGTGGCTGCCTCCATCTTCTTGGAGCTCTCTGTCTCGTGGGGATCAGCCTCCTGCGTCTGGTCCAACATCGGCAGATCTTTTCCTGGTTCTCCTTGGTCCATCATGAAGCTGACGAATACTAGGAGACCACTGAAAAGAAAACACAATCGCAATGACAATGAAACAAAAAAGAGAGTGAGGATCGGTTACTGCTTTGCAAATGTTCTTTTTTTTTCTGAACGAAAATATACCAACATCATGGATCCGCTTACCTTCCCTTTGTTGGGAGAGAAGAACAGTGGCAGATGCGAGTGTTGGCTTTCTTGAAGATGGTGAGGGAGAAGGGGATTCATCAAAGAGTGAAATGATGGTTGCTTCGTCCGTCAAAATTAGACTGTGGGGAGGTGGGGTTTTGTGATACGACGGCTCGTTACTGCCGCACTACGACTGGGGTGACTCTCCGCCTGCATACTGTCTTCTAATTTGGTGGATGGCATTTGGGCCCGCGTGCTGCATGGCCCGCATGTCGGTGAACAAAAGTAAAACAGCATTCCGTAGAAGGAGACGTTTCGATGACCTCAGAGGAGCCAGAAGCGGTAGTGTATCCACTTTACTAGTAGTAATTGTTTTTCTGGGTAGCTGTAGAGTGTCTCCACTGTATTAGTTGTAATTGTTTCTCTGGGCCCAAGACAAAACAGCCCATCCACCCTAGTAAATAATAAAATCAATTCAAAAGCCCATATATTTACTTAATGAGAGGTGCTACCCAGCACACCGCCCCCCAAAAAAACTGGGTGCTCTTCTTCCTCCTCACTCCCACCCACCTCACGTCAAGCTTGCTCCACTCATACCCCCAAATTCCTCACCTCACTCCTATAGAAAACCCCTGCTCCCCTTCTTCCTCACTACTACAGAAAAACCCCAGCTCCCCTTCTTCTTCACTCGCACAACAACTAGGCTCGTCATTCGTTACTCTGCTCAAATCCATGAGCTCGACGCGACGCCCTCGAGGAAAATGGAGTCGGCTGACCCCAGCGCCAAGAAGATGATGCTCCCGCCAGCGGCGACGCCTGTTGTAGATCCCGCACCCGGCAGCGCGGGGAGAAGCGGCGAGCCCGCCCCCACTGGATCCGAGGAACCCGTAGAATCTCAGGTGGACCGCATCAGCGATCTCCCGGACGCCATCCTTGGGGAGATCATCTCGCTTCTCCCCACCAAGGATTGCTGCCGCACCCAAGTCCTCTCAATTCGGTGGCGCCCTCTATGGCGTGCCGCGCCCCTTAATCTCGACTGTCGTGAGCTATCTGTCTTTAATGATTTTGAACTCCCCAGAGCCATCATCTCCTCCCACCAGGGCTCCGTTCAAAGCCTCTGCATCCCATCATGCTACCTGAGCAAGCATACCATGCCCTGCATGGTGGACGCCTGGCTGAAATCCCCTGAATTCACAGAACTATAGCTGCTTGAGTTCTACTATTCCCCAGGAAATCACCTACCAGATACCGAACGCCATGTACTTGTGCCCTCAGCACCGATGTCCATCTCGCGGTTTTCCTCCTCTCTCCACACCGCCACCTTTGCGCTGTGCTATCTACCAGACTATCTGGTACTAAACCTTCGACTCCCATTTCTCAAAAAACTTTCACTTGTGCGGGTTCGTATATCAGAGGCCTCATTGCACAGCATCATCCACTCCAGTTGCCCTAGCCTGGAGTGCTTGGTGCTTGTTTTCACAGTTACAATCGGTTGTCTCCAAATAAAGTCGCCTAACCTTGTAAGAATTGGAATTTCTTTTGACGGAAGGCAGCTCATCATCCAAGATGCCCCTTCACTTCAAAGGTTGATCCTTGATTCTAGTTATTCACCGTCGCAAATAACCGTCATCTTTGCGCCTAAACTGGAGACCTTGGGTGTAATACATGATCTTTGTGCTCATTTCAAGATGGTGTTTGGCTCCACAGTTATTCAGGTACTGTATATTATCATCTACACTTGTAACCATAAGCTGCATTTTAAATTTCTGGGCACAAGTTTTATATCATCTTGGAGTACACATTTTGTACTAATATTATGTTCTATGCTCAATGAAGAGTTTCTCCATGGATAACCTATCAATGGTGCTGGATTCTGTCAAGATCTTATATATCCAAATGAATAGTTTTGATCTGAACAAGATTATTGGCTTGCTGCAATGCTTTCCATGTCTGGAGAAGTTGTATATAAAGGTGATAATTTCACGCACATTGGAAGCCCGCATATAGTGTACTAGAATTAACCGTTCAGCTGTTGCTCTTTCGACACTCTTTTTTTAGACCTTAACTGTTTATAATCTTCATGTCTATTTAGGCAACAAAACGGGGTAAGAAAGTTATAACCAATCGGTGGATTCGTAAGCACAGGGATTTTCTTACTTCTCATGACATTCGATTGAAGACAATAACGCTGGAACGATATGTAGCCAACCATGCAAACACTAGATTTGTCACATTCTTCCTGCTGAATGTGAGGTTACTATTGTCCATCAGGCTTAAGTTCATCAGCAGCATGGTTTTGACGGATGGGTATGTCAAAGAGCAAAAAAAGGAGTTTCAGGTGGACAAAAGAGCTTCTGAATGTGCCAGGCTTCTATTTACAACATCTTGTGGTCATAATCCAGTAAATTTTATGACCCAGGATGTTCATTCTATGGACCTGACGGATCCATTTGACTGCGACTGCCGAAAACAGTGCTGGAGTTAGATGTTGTTACCCTTTTCAATCTGGGTTTTGTCTAAACCTGATGAACAATTAACCTCGTGCTTTTGTACAGTTTGTAAGCTGGAGTTAGATGTTGTTGCCCTTTTCAACTCGGCTACGACTGTCATATTTTCTTTGAAACAAGGCAAATGGCTTGCCATTCGTTTAATTAAGAGTGAAATATTGTAACAAATCCCAACCAAGGGAAATAACATCACTCTCGCCGGCTTCTTGAGCTCACTGTGCATTACAGAACCCAAGTGATTAGCCCCTACCAGCACCCACAAACTTATTTTGAACTAGCACACCAAATGGGTTGTAAATTTTCATAAGAAAGGCTGCATGACTGTGACAAATTTGGATTCTGACATTTGAGACCCACGAGGAAAAAGCCTATCTAAGGTGGTGTCGACTTACTAGCTAGTCAACAAACGATTCTGCCTACTAGCCGTTGGATTGACATCCAACATCTGTCGTGTATCTTCTATCTCTTGTCTTCTTCCTCTAGCCGCCCAAACCAAACCACCTCGTCAGTTCCGCCTGCTCCCGCCTCCCACGGCTGGCTGCGCCTCCGCCGCCCTACCGTGCCCTCCAATGTTGGCCAGTCCCTCCCTCTATTCCCCCACACGTCCTGTTATTCTCCGGCGACGTCAGCCCCAACACGCACCCGCACCCGAACCAGTCGACCCTCGTACTCCCCTCCGCCTGCGACTGGACCGGCGCATCTTCCACGGCTCCTATTCGTTCCGTCCGAGGCCTCGCCGTCGTCCTTCGCCTTGGTTAGCTCGCCATGCGCGGTGCGCCGCCCTCTTGCGTTGTCAATGTCGTCAACAATCGAGAGGAACAAGGAGATGACTGTACATGGAGAGGATGACAGTAGGGACCCACCAGTGTCATGGCAGTACGCAAGCAAGTGCCTCGTTATTACAAGCCCAAAAAAATGGTTCCTCCTAATGGTTGGGCATCTGGGGCCCACGCCATTATCAACGTAGTCAATAAACAAGAGAATTACACAACGAGCGGCTGACACCAGGGACCCAGCAGGTCGTGCAATTGTTATTTACTTTTTTTTAGGAACAAGCAATTGTTATTTTTATACTAGTTTTAGAGACGGATCAGGGTAACAACGGGGCTGTGCAGGGGCTGTGGCCTATCTAGCCATGGTTTTATTTATGTTTACCACACCATGAGCCCAGTTGTGTTTTTTTCTTGCTGAAAATGTTTAGCCCCGTTCTACTTTTTTAAATAAATACCCAACCGAGGCCTCCTTGCTTTGTCAGCCCTGCTGGGCTGCAAATCTTACAAGACGAGGAGAGTTTCATTCGGCTCGCCCAGAAAATGGGCTATCAGTAATGAGAAATGGGTTGTACATTTTTAAAACACATCAAACCGGGAATTTTTTTCATTTTTTTTCATTTCAAGATTTTAAATTCCATTGATTTTTATGTGTGGACAATTATTTGGATTTTATATTTATATAAATTTATTTTTCAAATTAGTTTGAATGTGATTCGAAATTTCGGGATTAAAAACAGTTGACCGCACCAAAATATGCAAAATATCGTATAATTTTTAACCATGGCCACAGTATGGGCTGTAATGCTAACAAAAAGAAGATGGGCACCAAAAAAATCCTTAAGAATTAGCAAATGGGCTGTAAATTATTAGAAATAATGGCAGATGGGCTGTATGCTGTTTTCCACACATTTGAGGCTGACTTGTGCGCCTACTATAGGTTGACGCGTACGCTTTCCTAAAAAAAAGGTTGACGCACATGCAACGCCGTGTCAACTTAGTCAACACACAAGAGCAGTGACTGTTGGATGTCCATCCAATGGCCATCGTGCTTCTTCAATCTCTGCTATTCCTGCTCCAGCCGCTTAAACAAGCGCCAGCGAGACTGCCTGCTCCCTCCTCCCGCGGCCGACTATGCTGTCGCGTAGGCCTCACCGACCCACCGTACTCCCATCGCTGGCCTAGCCATCCCACTACTCACCCACACCTGCTGTTATTCTCCGGCGACGGCAGACGAACCAGTAAACCCTCGTACTCCCCTCCGCGTGGGAAACAACTGCCGAGTCTTCCCTGGCTCCGTGTCGTTCCCTTTCTAGGCCTCGCCGTCGTCCACCGCCCTGGTGCTCTCGTCGCGGCGTGGTCAACGAACGACATCCATCGGAAGTAGACTGTACGTGGAGAGGCTGACAGCTGGGTCCATGGCCGCACGCAAGGAAATGCCTCCTTATTACGTGCAAAATAATGATTCCTCTACCTGACAGCTGGGACCCACCGGAAGGGCCTCTGTATTTCACGAAAAAAATGTTCCCCTCGCTGACAGCTCGGACCCACCAGCTGTATCTTCGCACGCAAGGAAGTGCCTCCGTATTACGCACAAAAAAAATGAATACTCCCCCTGCTAGCTGGGACCCACCATAGTGGGAGGCTGACTTGTGGGCCTACTAAGTTGACGCGGACGGAGGACTTTGTCAACTTAGTCAATATGAACGATTCTAGCTCCAGTGACCGTACGATGTCCATCCAACGGCCGTAGTGCTTCTTCAACCTCTCGTCTTCTTGCTCCAGCCCCCCAAACGAGCACCGGTCGTGCCGCCTGCTCCTGCCTCCGGTGGCCAGCTCTGCTGCCGCGCAGGCCTCACCGCCCCACCCTACTCCAACCTCTGGCCAGGCCATCCCTCTACTCACCCACAACCCCTGTTATTCTGCGACGATGGCAGCCTCACACTGCAGTCGAACCAGTCAACCCTCATACTCCTCTCCGCGTGGGCATCCACTGCCGCGCCTTCCCCGACTCCAAGTCGTCCCCTTCCTAGGCCTCACCGTCGTCCACCGCCTTGGTGCTCTCGGCACGGCGTGGTCAATGTGATCAAGGAATGACTTCCATCGGAAGAGTACTGTACGTGGAGAGGCTGACAGCTGGGTCCACGGCCGCAGCAAGGAAGTGCAACCTTATTACGCGTAAAAAAATTATTCCTCCACCTGACAGCAGGGACCCACCGGAAGGGCCTCTGTATTTCGCGAAAAAATGTTCCCCCGCTGACAGCTCGGACCGACCAGCTGTATCTTCGCACGCAAGGAAGTGCCTCCTTATTACGCACACAAAAAAATGAAGACTCCCCCTGCTAGCTGGGACCCGCCATAGTGGGAGGCTGACTTGTGGGCCTACTAAGTTGACGCGGACGGAGGGCTTTGTCAACTTAGTTAATATGAACGATTCTAGCTCCAGTGACCGTACGATGTCCATCCAACGGCTTTAGTGCTTCTTCAACCTCTGGTCTTCTTGCTCCAGCCGCCCAAACGAGCGCCGGTCGTGCCGCCTGCTCTACCTCCGGTGGCCGGCTCTGCTGCCACGCAGGCCTGACCGCCCCACCCTACTCCAACCTTTGGCCAGGCCATCCCTCTACTCACCCACAACCCCTATTATTCTGCGGCGACAGTAGCCTCACACCGCAGCCGAACCCGTCAACCCTTGTACTCCTCTCCGCGTGGGCATCCACTGCCGCGTCTTCCCCGGCTCCGCGTCATCTCCTTCCTAGGCCTCGCCGTCGTCCACCGCCTTGGTGCTCTCGGCGCGGCGTGGTCAATGTGGTCAAGGAACAACTTCCATCGGAAGAGTACTGTACGTGGAGAGGCTGACAGCTGGGTCCATGGCCGCAGCAAGGAAGTACAACCTTATTACGCGTACAATAATTATTCCTCCACCTGATAGCGGGGACCCACCGGACGGGTCACCGTATTTCGTGAAAAAAACATTTCACCCCTGACTGCTGGGACCCACCAGCTACATCTTCGCACGCAAGGAAGTGCCTGACAATTGGGACCCACCTGGTCGAAGCATACATAGCTTTGTCATTCTGGTCGCGAACGTGTACGTACATACTAGTCGATCGGTCTGTCTGCAGGCTGCAGCGATGAACCGTGGCCGAGTAAGGAAGGGCACGTGTCGTAGTAGAGGCATGCACGTGTCGTAGTAGAGGCGCGCACGTAGCATGTACATGTACGTACAACCAGGGTGCAATAAAGTAAATACGGCCACGTACGTACATACGGGCGGGCTCTCGAATGCCTACTCCCGCATATGTACGGCCAGGGCTCGTGTCAATGGACAGGCAGCGATGGCGTCTTGTTCATCGGCAGCCAACTGGCTTGGTCGGAATGGAGAAACTGCGTCGTCGTGTTCATCGGGAGGCAACCGGCTTGGATGGAACAGCTAATCGAAACGAGGCCTGGCGTACTGCAGAACGGAGGAAACGGCCTTGTGTTCGACCGCCTACAGTCGAAACGGGATCTTGTTCATCGAGAGGGGTCTGGCGTATCGCAAAACGGAGGAAACGGACTTGTGTTCGAGTGCCTACGGTCGAAACTGGGTCCTGTTGATCAGGAGGGGTGTGGCGTACCACAAAACAGAGGAAATGGACTTGTGTTGGAGCGCTACGGTCGAAACGGGGCTCCAGTTCATCGGGAGGGGTGTGGCGTACCGCAAAATGGGACTCCATGGGCTACTGTTCATCTCCACCGTCGACCTCCTCCAGCCTCCACGGGTTACTGTCCATCCACCGTCGACCTCCTCCAGCCTCCACCTGCGACTGTTCATCCATGGGCTCCTGTTCATCCAGCCTCCACCGGCTACTGTTCAACCAGCCCTCTCCACGGGGTCCTGTTCAACCACCCCTCCACGGGCTACTGTTCATCCAGCCCTCTGCTGGCTACTGTTGTACCAGCCCTCCACGGGGTCATCCTATTCATCCAGCCCTCCACGAGGTCCTGTTCATCCACCCCCAACCGGCTCGATCGATCGGGGTCCTGTTCATCCAGCGGCAACGGCTTCCACTACCACAGGTCCTGTTCATCCAACCCCCACTGGGAACTGTTCATAATTCCAACCCGCCCCCCCCCCCACCCCACCACACGACCCAATGTTTCACTTTCACAAGAGGTAGCAGGTTCGATCGGCTTCAGTTAGCAGCAGTAGCGAAGGAATCGCTTGATCGGGTTCAGTTAACAGCCAGGGATCGATCGACCGCTCGGGTTCAGTAACACATAGCCTGCAGTGCAATCGCTCGGGTTCAGTAGGCGAACGCCTCGCTCGGGTTCAGTTAGAGCCCAACGCCTCGCACCCACATGCGTACGTGTACGAGAGAAACACGCATCGCTCGGCCCCCGACCACCCACCGTAACCGGGAACTCCCCGATATTTTCCTCGCCCTCGCTTCTACCGCGGTTTTTTCCGTCATGGACGGCCCAAAGAATGTCATGCAGCTGCGTCTCCGGCCCACCTAGGACGAAAAGCCCATTTTCTGTCATGATTTTTTGTCATAGAAGTAGGAGCCCACCACATCTATGATGATACCGGGTATTGTCATAATTATCGTCATAGAAGTGTCATAAGTATGACGGAAAAAAATTCGTTCGGCCCAAAATGTCACGGATGTGTCTTTTTTTTGTAGTGGAGCTCTCTCCCGCCGCTGAGTTAGGGCGTGGGAGATCGGAACGGACGAACTTCTCCAACTCCACTCCCAGTTCGTTGTGTTCTTCGTCCAGGGTAAATAAAATCTGATTTTACTACCCTACTTTGATTCTTATGATTTCCACAAAATCTTCAAAAGGTGTTTATTCTTCAACTTCCCATTCCTTAAACACCTAGTTGCATCAGTACCTTGATTTGTTTCTCCAAGCTATGTTTTTCTTCGAGATTCCTCAATTGTGTGGATTTTCTAATCTATACAACTCTGGAACCTAAGTCAAGAACGCTTAGTGAAATTCCTCAAGACACCCATGGTCAAATTCCTCAAACTTGATTCTTTTGAAAAAATTCTGAGAACGCATATGAACTCTCCAAATTCTTTGCACCTATACTCTGTTCACAGGTACCAAATGTCTGCTGCTGAATCACTAGGTTCTCATCAACTTAACTCATTTGCAGCGTTCCTCGAAGATAAGTTGCACACTTCCTCAGAAACATCAATTGTTCAAAATCCTCATATGAAGAAAATGGCTGATGGGAAAAGACCTCAGAAGGGAGGAAAGAGGCTAGAGACAAACACTGCTTATGAGATACCTGAAGACATTTATGCGGGGTACTGTACTCCTGATGAAGCTACTCATGGCAAAGAGACTAAGAATGAGCGCAAAGTGCGCATACAGAGAATTGAGAGACGATGGGCTAAGGAATGGAGGGAATACCGCTATGACACTCCAAAGTACATGAAGAAATTCGCCGTTAACCCTCCATGTCCAAGACCTCTGAGGCTGATCCCTCAAGCATCAGGCGCGGTGAGGAATTTCCCAAAGAATGGGCCAAGCATCAAGCCAAATTGGCTAAAGTGGCAAAAGAAGCAGTGAAGCAATTCAATGAAGATTCTGCTGCTGCTGCTGAGGCTTCTGCAAGTAAGCCTAAGAAGGCTATGCCGAAGAAATCAGCTGTGAAGCCGAGTTCCTCAACAGCAATGCCCTCACGGCCAAGTACTTCAACGTCAAAGCCCTCAAGGCAAAATCCTCAGGCAACGTCTTCAAGGCCAATGCCAATTCCCTCTGTTGCCTCCAAGTCCTCAACTGCTGCTGCAAAGTCCTCAACACCTGTGCATCTTGCAACGTGCCAATGGACTGCAGGATTTTTCATTACTTTAGGAGCATCTGCAAGTTACTCTGCTCCACCACTGTCCTCAATAGGTCCAACCTTGCTGAAGGTCAGAACCACTACTGGTCATGGATCGATGCCAAGTCCTCATAAGAAACAAGTTGCTTTCCAAATTTTGTCTGATGATGATGATGCTGATGATGAACTCACTGAAATCATCAGGGACAGGCAAGAAAGGGCTGCTAGAGCCAAAGGTAGTTCTGTGCCTCTCAGGCTGGATCCAAGGAAGATCCTAGATTTCATTGATCTATGGCACAAAGATCCCAACAATCCACTGCCTGACTTGAATCTGACACCTGGTCAAAGTCATATGTTGACGGCCTTCATCATTGAAGAAAAATGGAAATTTGAGAAGGCCAGACAAGTCAAGAAGGCCCAGTATAAAAAGGAATATTTCTGAAGAAAAATGTTCTGAATATGACTCCTGAAGAACTTGTAAACATGCAAAAGGAAATCAAAAACCTCAGTGATGAATTTAACACCTACCATGTAGACTGGCTCGGTGCCAAGGTCAGATTCGTCAAACTCTCCAAGACCCTCAAGTTGAATGTTGCAGCACCATCGCAACAACAAATTCCTTAGGCTGATGCTTCTGTTCTGTCTGTTGAAGAAACTGCTAGCGCAGCTGATGAAAATCAGGCTGCTGATGAAACTGACAATACCAGGGCTGCTGAAGAAATTCCAGCTCCTGAAGAAATTGACAGGGCAACCTCCAATGTTGCGCTTGTAGGACAACCAAGGCCAGCTGAAGAATCTGTTGTGCCTGAAGAAACTGAGAATGCCAGGGTGACTGCATCAGTCGTGCCTGAAGAAATTGAACCAACTCCTTCTGTCTCTCCTGCAAAGTCTTCAAAGATGAAGAATATCCCTCTTCCTTCGGCATCAGAAGTGAAGAAAACTAAGGCCGCGGAGAAGGCAGCTATAAAGAAGAGGGAAGCATCAACCTCTGTAGAGTCCTCAGCTCCCAAGAAAGTGAGGACTTTAACGAGCTCTTTCAACAACCCAATTGATGTTGTTCCAATTTCGATAGTGCCATCAAAGGAAATTATCCCATTTGGTGAAGACTATGTCATTCCAGATGACATTGATGAGGAAAATCCTTCTGCTACTTCTTCAGAGCAGTTGGATGAAGAAATTGAAGTGGAAGATGTCATCTCCACACCATTGGTATCATCGCCTATGCCTTAGTTCACACCTAAAGAGGCGGGCGTTGAGGAAATGGAAGAAGATGTGGACATTGGTTCTACAACACCTGTTCTGAATGATGATTATTGGCAAAGACTTCATCCCAATTCACCATTGACCACTCCTCTGCATCAAATTCCTCAGTCCCCCGTGCAATCTGATGAAATTCAAATGGGATCTGAAGGACGTCAAACATTTCTCCTTTCCATTCCTGAGGAAATTCCTGCTACTACAGCTGAAGAAATGGAGACACACAAGGTTGCTGAAGAACCTGAACCCTCAATTCCTCAGTCAGCAGGTCCAGAGATTCTGACCCAAGAGGCTGTGAAGCCATCAACTGTTAATCTTCAGCCCAAGCAGCAAAACCCTCATGCTAAAAGGCCAAAATTCAAGGCTGACGATTTCTTCGCTGAGCATCATTTCTTCACTGACTTCAATCCATATGATTCAGCAAGACTTCGACGCAAGCGGTTCTGGACTGCAAGTCAAATGAACTTCTATTCATCACTCCTGTTTGACAAGGATAAGGTATTTGAGCACCGTCAAATTCCTCATGTTGACATGGTGTCCATTCCTTGCTTCCAGCTGGTCTTAAATGTTCTTCATGAAGCTGGGCTCCTGCATTTCTGCACTGACATCTGCGATTGGAATGAAGAGCTAATTCTTCAATTCTATGCCACTCTGCACCACACTGGAAATGTGGCTGATGTGAATTCATGGGTGCTTGACTAGATGACTGAGAACACTCACTACAAAGCCCTGGCCTCTGAATTACTTCTTGCCATACCAGTCAGTCCACCTATTTAAGGCGTAAGGCTCATGTATGAGGAACCTGAGCTTCAAAATCATCTGATGCAAGTACTGATGAAGCCTTTGAAGGCTGGACAAGCACCAAGAACCACCTTCCTAGTGAAGGATTTGGTTTATGTGCCAAGGACAATCTACCGCATTCTGACCAAAACCCTCAGTCCAATCAAAGGCCACAACTCTAAAGAAGAGGAAGTTGTTGGCATCGTGAAGAATCTGCTGTTGAACATCATACATGGCATTCACATTAACTACCACGATTTCTTCATGAGGACTTTGGCGAATGTTGCACTGTCACCGTTTGAGTTGAAACCTTATGCTCCATGGATTATGAAATTCATCAGAACCAGGTCTTTAATTCACTACAAGGCAAATTGTCAGAATCACCTCAGCTATTTGCCTCCTATTGAAGTCCTCAAGCGGACCATTTCTTCTGTTGATGAAAAAGGCAAAGCTGCTGTCATTGATGAAGGCACTCGTCCATTGGATGGTCTGTTTTGCAAAGCTGCATCTTACTCCACCAATGGTGACTCTGCAACTCAAGACTCTGCTACAAAAGTTTCAAAGCCAACTCCTCAAGCTACTGATCCATGAGTGATGACTGATCGTGAGCTTCTTCTAAGTCTTCATTAGAAGGTCAATCGCAATACAAGTGGGTCAAGCGTCAATTTGGCTCAATTCTTCAGAACATGACTGTCATGTAGAACACTGTGAAGAAGAATCACTAGTATGCGCATGAAATCTTCGATCGCACTTGGGCCATATTGTCTCACCTCTATGGTGATGAAGACCTCAAGTAGATGGGATTTCAACAGGACTTTGACTGGTCTCAGCCTCCTTCAAAGAAATTCAAGAAGGTCAAAGTCCCTCAGCTGGTTACGAGTTCATATTCTTCATCGCGCGAGACGGATGAAGCTTAAGATTTGAATGACACTGCGGCAGGCCCTACCTCAACGGACGATCCCAACAACGCTGGCGCTCCTCCATCGACATCTTGATGATATTCTTCAGGGGTGTTAGTCCTGATTTTTCCATCCCTTTTGGTCATTCGATGACAAAGGGAGAGAAATTTGAGTTAGTCTTCAAGCGGGTCTTATATATGGGCTGTTTTTTTCGTTAAGTTACAACTCTTGCTCTTCTGAGGTGTTTGCTCTGATGAGTTGTAAACTTAAGTCCTATGGTGCTCTGATACTTTTAAACTACTTTCTGCATGCTTATTTCCTCAAGTACCTTAATGCACGCATGCTGAATTTTGTCAGACACCATATTTCATCATGAATTTCAAAGTCTTCATATTATATGCCAATTGCATGTATGAATTACAAGATATAGGGGGAGATCTCCATGATTTTACTCTACAATGTGCATTTGTTATCCAAAGCAAATTCCTCAAATATGCACATCTTCAGGGGGAGTTCTTCTATATCTTGCAATCAAATTCCTCAATATCAGTATTTACAGTTCATATGTTTATCCTCGTTGAAAAATTAACCTATTTGTCATGAATCACCAAAAAGGGGGAGATTGTAAGTGCATCTAGTGCCCCTTAGTGATTTTGGTGTATTGAAGACTTATAGGTTAAGGGACTAATGTACTTGTGAGTGTACACATGGTCTATAAGTCTATGAGGAGTTTGATATTTACGAAGAAAGTCGACCCCTAAAAATGAATGTCTTCAGTTGAAGACTTTGGTTTTCTTGAAGACTTTGAAAGTGAGGAAATTGGTGTGACCTTGAAGACTTCGATATTGATGCGAGGATTATGAAGCCTGAAGACTTTTGTTTTCGTAGTTTCATTTTCTCTTTCTTGAGTCATAGGAAACACCGTACTGTTAAAGGGGGTCGGGGTAAAACTAAGGAAACACTTTCCAAGTGATGCTCATCTCAAAGCCTAAACCTACTCAATCCTTTCGAGCGAAGCCATTGGAAATCTCATACAGTTCAGTCAATTTCTTCAGCGACAGAGATGAAGATCTTCTGTTCTCTGAAGAATTTGTTTTGACTGAGGAGTTAGGAATTCGCCAGTGCGAATTACCTACAAGTGAGGAACATGATAGCCCTGAGGAATTTGAGAGCTCAAATTTCCGACCATTGCTGTGCTATGCGCTAGTTGTCCCAAAAATATCCTATCCACCTAACGGTCATATCATTGAAGGGCATTTATGTCTTATCATGTCGGGCTGCTCCCCGGCTATAAATAGCCGCCCCCTACAACCACTAGCTGGTTGGCTGCTCCGAGAGAAACTGACACTTGTCATTGAGAGCATCCCATCCTCCGAGGACTTTTGAGCGAAAATCATCAAGTGACGAAAACCCAAACCCAAACACCTAAAAACCGAAAGTGATTGAGCATCACAGAAGAGATTGTTCTTGAGTTGAACCGACGCTTGTTACCTTTGAGGACCGTGCATCCTCCAGACGGTTAGGCGTCATGGTCTAGAGCATCCAAGAGGAATTGTGGATAGTCAAGTGACCAAGTCTGTGAAGGTTTGGAAGTCACCTGAAGACTTACCATGAATGATTGGGCGAGGTTTGTGTGACTTTAGCTCAAGGAGAATATGGTGAGGACTGTGTGTCCGGGACTGTGTGTCCTCGGGGTTAAATACCTAGCTGCTCCAGCCAGACGTACAACTGTTACAACAGTTGGAACTGGTCTACCAAATCACTGCCTTCACCGAGCTACTGGTTCTATTTCCTCAACCCTTTCATTTCCTCGCATACTTTTTGTGTACTTGATCGTTACTATGTGAATACTGTGACTGAAGACTCTCTCAATTTCCTCAATCCTATTTCTTCAGTCACTCTGTCTTCAGCCTGCTTATCCTATTTACACGCTACCTATGCTCTGTGTATGTTTCATTTCATCATGATGACTATGCTACTGCTTTGTTATGCATGTACCTGAGTACTTATTCCGCTGCTTGTAGTTCGTCGCTTAGGAAATTCCTCAAGTAGTATTTCCTTAGTGACGAATTCATAAAAATTGCCTATTCACCCCCCCTCTAGTCGATATAACGCACTTTCAACAAGACAATGGGAATCCTCCTCGCCAAGAGCAAGTTGAGGGCGACAATCCTCCACGTCCAGGACGTCATCACCCTCGACCCCAACACAATGAAGAGCAACGCTACGGCAAGCTCAAGTTCACCATGCCCAAGTTTTCCAGATGCAATGATCCCGAAGAGTACCTTTCATGGGCATTGAAGTTGACAAGATCTTTCATTTGCACAACTATGAGTAAGAGAAGAAGATCGCTATGGCATCTCTTGAGTTCCAAGACTATGTCCTCATTTGGTGGGAGCAAGTCATTGAGCGTCGAGAAGCAAGAGGTGAACCACCAATCACAACATGGGATCAAATGAAGGATGTCATGAGAGCGCGCTTTGTGCCAACATACTATAACCGCGACCTCTTCAAGTGACTACAACTCCTCAAGCAAGGAACAAAGACCGTTGAAGATATTTGCAAGTATTAGCAGCTGAGTTGTCAATTCAACCACACCTGGAGATTAATTATCTACAGCAATATGATCAGTAGCAAAGTAATATGATAGTTTTGATAGTAGTAGCATGATACGTCTCCGTCGTATCTACTTTTCCTAACGCTTTTACTCTTGTTTTGGACTCTAATTTGCATGATTTGAATGAAACTAACCCGGACTGACGCTATCTTCAGCAGAACTACCATGGTGTTGTTTTTGTACAGAAATAAAAGTTCTCGGATTGGAACGAAACTTTGTGAGGAATTTTTATACAAATAAAGATAATTTTTGGAGCCAAGAACCACCGGAGGGGGGCACCTGGGTGGGCACAACCCACCAGGGTGCCTCCCTCCAGGCGCGCCCAAGTGGGTTGTCCCCACCTGGTGGCCCCGCAGACCCTGAAACCGATGCTATAAAATCACATATTTTTAGAAAAAAATCAGGGGAGAAAGATTTATCGCGTTTCACGAGCCGGAGTTGCCGCCACCTCCTGTTCTTCATCGGGAGGCCAGATCTGGAGTCCGTTTGGGGCTCCGGAGAGGGGGATCTTCGATCTTTGTCATCACCAACCCTTCTCCATCGCCAATTCCATGATGCTCCCCACCGGGAGTGAGTAATTCCTTCGTAGGCTCGCTGGTCGGTGAGGCGTTGGATGAGATTCATCATGTAATCGAGTTAGTTTTGTTAGGGCTTGATCCCTAGTATCCATTATGTTCTGAGATTGATGTTGCTATGACTTTGCCATGCTTAATGCTTGTCACTTTGGGCCCGAGTGCCATGATTTTAGATCTGAACCATTTATGTTATCATCATTACATCTATGTTCTAGATCCGATCTTGCAAGTTATAGTCACCTACTACGTGTTATGATCCGGCAACCCCGGAGTGACAATAGTCGGGACACTTCCCAGTGATGACCGTAGTTTGAGGAGTTCATGTATTCATCGTGTGTTAATGCTTTGTTCCGGTTCTCTATTAAAAGGAGGACTTAATATCCCTTAGTTTCCAATAGGACCCCGTTGCCACGTGAGGGTAGGACAAAAGATGCCATGCAAGTTCTTTCCATAAGCACGTATGACTATTTACGGAATACATGCCTACATTATATTTATGAACTGGAGCTAGTGCCGCATCGCCCTAGGTTATGACTGTTATATGATGAATATCATCCAACAAATCGCCTATCCAATGCCAACGATTTTCCTACATATCGATCTTGCTAAGTTACTACTGCTGCTGTTACTATCATCACTGCTACAAAACTATTGCTATCACTGTTACCGTTACCATCGCTGTTGCTACTACTATCAAAACTATCATACTACTTTGCTACTAATCACTTTGCTGCAGATAATTAATCTCCAGGTGTGGTTGAATTGACAACTCAGCTATTAATACTTGCAAATATTCTTTGGCTCCCCTTGTGTCGAATCAATAAATTTGGGTTGGATACTCTACCCTCGAAAACTATTGCGATCCCCTATACTTGTGGGTTATCAAGACCTTTTTCTGGCGCTGTTGCCGGTGAGCATAGCTATATTTGTTGAGTCACTTGGGATTATTATCAAATTATCACTATGAAGAATCTGAAGGACGCTAAGACTAAGATTTTTCCCTCTAAGACGAGGGGAGGTAAGGAACTGCCATCCAGCTCCGCTTTAGATTCACCTTCTATTATAAGTAGACTTGCAACACCACCACATGCTATTAATTCTGATATGTCGCAAGTTATTGATGATGCTACTTCTGCTATGAATGCTACTCTTGATGATGATAGTACCTTGCTTGATGATAGTGTGCCACTAGGTGAATTTCTTGATGAACAAATTGCTAGAGTAAGACAGCATGAGATTGTTGAAACTGATGAAGAGCTTGGAACTGAAAATCTTGAAATGCCTATTAGAACTAGCCCTCCTAGATATGAATTGCCAAAGGTACCGGAAGGTTATGTTATGAATGAGGAGGCAACTAGGGATATTCTTGCTTGTAAGGATAGAGATGATCTAGAAAAATTATTATGCAAGTATAAAGAAAAAACTTTGAATGCAAGAATGAAAAGTGATCCTCAGTTTGCTACTTCACATATCTTTGTTGATGATAAGGATTATGAATTCTCTGTCGACCCAGAGTTGATTACTTTGGTTGAATCTGATCCTTTCCATGGTTATGAAACTGAAACTGTTGTGGCACATCTTACTAAGTTGAATGACATAGCCACCCTTTTTGCTCATGATGAGAAAATTTGCTATTATTGTATTCTCAAACTATTTCCGTTCTCATTAAAGGGTGATGCTAAAGCTTGGTACAATACTCTTTGCTTCTGTTTGTGTGCGTAGTCCCTAGGACATGATTTATTACTTCTCTGAAAAATATTTTCCTGCTCATCAGAAACAAGCTGCCTTGCAGGAAATATTTAACTTTGTGCAAATTGAAGAAGAGAGTCTCCCACAAGCTTGGGGGAGGCTTCTCCAATTGCTTAATGCTTTGCCTGATCATCCTATTAAGAAAAATGAAATACTTGATATCTTCTACAATGGACTAACCGATGCTTCTAGGGATTTCCTAGATAGTTGTGCTGGTTGTGTTTTCAGGGAACGAACTATTGGGCAAGCCAAAGAATTATTGAATAATATATTGAAAAAATTATGATGATTGGACTCTTCCTGAACCACTGCCTAAACCCACTCCGAAGAAGCGGGGTATCTTATATCTCAGTCCTAAAGATATGCAAGAGGCAAAGAAATCTATGAGAGAAAAAGGTATTAGAGCTGAGGATGTCAAATATTTACCTCCTATTGAAGAAATACATGGGCTTGATACACCACCACCACCTAAGGTGGTAGAGGTAAATTCTTTAATGAAATTCAATGATAGTGATAATCATCATAATAAACATCCTAGTCAATGTCTTTATGAGTTTGATAATTACATTAGAAAGCAAGATCACTTCAATGCAAATGTTATGAAGCAATTGAAATACAACTTTGATATGATTGCTCGCTTAAGTGACTTGTTATTTAGAATCTTAAATGATGTTAGAGGTGTAGGAAAGCATGCCTCTATGGTTCAAACTCAATTAGAACAAGTTGCTAAATCTCAAAGAGAGTTGCTTGATGAAATGAACAATAATATAAGTGACTTTGCTGTTAGAGTAGCAACTAGAGGAGGTAAAATTACTCAGGAACCACTTTATCCTGAGGGACACCCAAAGAGAATTGAACAAGATTCTCAAAGAATTAACACTAACGCACCTAGTCCTTCTAAAAACAAAAAGAAGAAGATAAATGATAGGACTTTGCATGCCTCTAGTGAGCCTGAAATAGAAAAAAAAACCTGATAATTATAATGAAGTTTCTATCTCTGATGCTGAAACTCAATCTCGTAGTGAACACTCACCTTCTGATAATGAAAAAGATGATGATGAGGTTCATGAAGACACTCAACCAAATAATAAAGAACTAGACAATGATGTTGAGATAGAACCAACTGTTGATCTTGATAACCCACAACCAAAGAATAAAAGATATGATAAAAGAGACTTTGTTGCTAGTACACACGGTAAGGAAAGAGAACCATGGGTTCAAAAACCTATGCCCTTTCCACCTAAGTCAACTAAAAAGAAAGATGATAAAGAATTTGAATGCTCTGCTGAAATGCTGAGGCCAGTCTTTTTACGTACTCGCTTGACTGATATCTTAAAAATACCTCCTTATGCAAAGTACATGAAAGACACCATCACCAATAAGAGAAAAATACCGGAAGCTGAAATCTCCACCATGCTTGCTAATTATACTTTTAAAGATGGAGTACCTAAAAAACTTGGAGATCCGGGAATACCAACTATACCTTGCTCCATCAAAAGAAATTATGTGAAAACTGCTTTATGTGATTTGGGAGCCGGTGTTAGTGTTATGCCTTTCTCTTTATATAAAAGACTCGATTTGAATAAACTCACACCTACTAAAATATTTTTGCAAATGGCTGACAAATCAACTGCCATACCTATCGGTATTTGTGAGGATGTGCCCGTTGTTGTTGCTAATGTTACTATTTTGACTTACTTTGTTACACTTGAGATGCCCGAGGACAACAATATGTCGATCATCCTTGGTAGACCCTTCTTAAATACTGCAGGGGCTGTTTTTGATTGCAATAAAAGCAAGGTCACTTTTCATATCAATGGTAATGAGCATACGGTGCACTTTCCGAAGAAACAATTCCAAGTGAATGGTACCAATGTTATTGAAAAATCTCCGACAATCACTATTGGAAGTTTTCAGCTACCTCTACCTACTGTTAAAAAGAAATATGAAATACTTATTGTTTGGGACATTCATATCCCTATTGAGGTAACTTAGTGATTTACGGAAGTTCTTCAGTTTCATGCTAATCAAAAGTGGTTGTTAATAAGACTTGATCAACCTTATTAATGAATCATTTTTGTGAGGTATGAAGTTGATGAATTTAGTGAGCACTACCTTTTGTCCCAACCTTTTGTTTTCTGTTTTTATTAGTTAAATAAAATAAAATGCCATGCTTTGTATGTTTTCTGAGTTTTCCGTACAATAAAAAAAATGACCCAAAAATAAAAGTTCTCAGAATGCTCTTAAATTTTAATACGATTTTTTCTGAGTATTTAAGAATTTTTGGTGCAAATAATACCATAGGGAGGTCCACCAGGTGGGCACAACCCACCTGGGCGCGCCAGGACCCCCAGCCGTGCCCTGGTGGGTTGTGGTCCCCACGTGGGCCCCCTCACTTATCTCTTCATCCCACATCACCACCTACCTCCAGAAAAAAATCACCATTGCTCTCTCTCTCGTGTTCTTGCTCCCAAAACCGCGGATTTTGATCTCTTTCCTCAAAGCTCCGTTTTGGAAACTGTTTCGGGGGATTGTTGCTTGGTATGTGACTCCTCCATTGGTCCAATTAGTTTTTGCTTTAGTGGTTTATATTTTGAATAATTAGTTACTCTTGGTGCTACTGTAGATGAGCTTGCATGTTGGATTCTTAGAGTTCTAAGTAGTTTGAGTAGTTGCTATCATTCTTATAAGGTTTTGTTGACAAAAATTTGTGACCCAAATTTTTTCAGAAAATTGTACACGATTATGATGAACCTCTTTGGAAGGAGTTCTTCGAGGCGAAGGTCCTCGTAGGCATCTTCTAGTAGCAGCTAAATTCGTCGATCTTATGTTGAACCAAGTGAAAATTCCATTCGAGATGCCGCCACCAAATCATGTCTATGGCCATGCAACGATTACATGGTGCGTGTGGGCATTAAATAAGAATTTGAGCAATATGTTCACAATGCCGAGCTCGGTCCCTACATTGCAGATAAGTGCAACCAACACCTCAGCCTCACTGAATCATTTACCAAAGAATTTAAATTCCATCCTCGTGAATCCAGAGTATCATTTAAGCTATATGGCAATTCATCTAATATATCTCTGGAGACATTTTCTAATCACTGCAAAATTCCATTTTGGGGTTCATTAGATGAACCACCAAGGTTGGAGTTTGAGATATTCTTAACTAGCCTTTGCTATGGTGAGACTAGAGGAGTGACTCAAGGTAGAATAAAGAGTATTCATTTTTCCCTCAATCCAATACTTTGCACTATTTAATGGAAAATGCATTGTAGAAAAACAAGATTGTAGTACACTTTGTGCTCCAGACTTGAGTCTTATCCGCACCGCTCTCACCGGTGACAAAAGTTATAACCTTGGAGCAATAGTGGCACGTAGATTGCAACACAACGCTGGCAGTGGATATTTTTATGGTGGAATTTACGCCACATGCTTAGAAAGGGAGCTGGGTGTTTCACCTTGGCCTGATAACCCCATCCTACCCACGCAGTACCTTGACTTCAATGCTATGAAACGTCATAAGATCCTTAGTGGTGAACCCCATAATTTTAGTTATAACTTGCTGTTTAATAAAAGGTCCATTGTGGACACCTTTTTGCCTGCACTTGCTCTCTTTGATGTTCGCAGCAAGGGAAGATATTATGTTCTTGAGAGCGAGGCCCGAGCACATAACGCGGTAGTTGTGGCTGCACGGCGGGCTGAGGCATCCGCACCGAGAGCCTTCGTGAGCTATCACTCCGACCATTATGCAGGTCACTGACGGATTACCAAGTTAGGCCAAAAGCCTAAGCTTGGGGGAGTACGTATTTCTCACCGACATTACATTCATGTTCACACACTCATTCTAGTTGTCGGTGTTCATAACTTTTTCATTGTATTATCCATGCTAGATTTATTTTCTTGCCTTCTTCTTGTGTGTTTGAAGAACTTCGAGAAAATACAAAAATATTTCCTGCTTCTTTTTGATTTTTCTTTCTAGTGTAGTTAGTTTTAGTATTTAAAAAGAAAACTCAAAAAAGATTTCCTTGTTCTTCTTTTGCTTGTTGGGAGTTTTCTCGTGTAAATAGTTTTTCTCGTTCTTGTTTTTCCCTTTTATTTGCTCGTTCAAGAAAAACCAAAAACTCCAAAAATATTTCAGTGTGTTTCTCTGAATTTCTTTTCCTTTTTATTGAGTTCTACCGAGGAGAAGAACACGATGAAAATGTTCAGTGGCTCTCATACGCATTATTGTTGATCTAATAAAGAGCCAATATTACCTTGTCTTCTCCTTTTGAATAAAGGGTTTGCAGATTCCAGCTTAGTCCACGGCACTCTTGCACTATTATTATTTTCACATCGTTCGGTCATGCAAGTGAAAGGCAATAATGACGATATTTGATGAACTGGTTGTGGCAGAGAGAAACGGGTATGAACTCGACTTATTTTGTTTTTGTAAATATGTTTAACCTAGTATCCATGATTCAGCCTATTATGATCAAACATGTTTGCAATGACAATTAGAGATTATAGTTTCTCATGCCATGCATAAGTAGCTAGGAGTGGATAATGATTTATCTTGGATGCCAACATTGCGTTAAAATGATTGTGATGTAGTATGATGATATGGTATCCTCCTCTGAATGTTCGAGTGGCTTGACTTGGCACATGTTCTTGCATGTAGTTGAATCAAAACCAACATAGCCTCTATGATATTTATGTTCATGGTGTTCATATCCTACTCATGCTAGTCTCCAATGTTACTTATGCATAATGCATGTTCATGACCGTTTTTGCTCTCTAGCTGGCCGCTTCCCAACCTAATTGCTAGCCATTGCCTGTAATAAACGGGAATTCTGCTTGTGCATCAAAACCATGAAACCCAAGTTATTCCCGATGAGTCCACCATACCTACCTATATGCGGTATTACCCTGCCGTCCTAAGTAAATTTGCATGTGCCACCTCTAAAAACTTCAAATAAATATCATTTTTGTGTGCCTGGATTGTTCATAGAGCAACGGGAGGTAGTCAGTATCTTCCATGCTAAGCGGATTATTCTCATGATGAGTGTTTATTCACTCATCTTTGCACGAGAGGGGCGGTAATAGGGATTCCCAGTCCCGAATTCAAATTGCAAATAATTAGGCAAAACCCCCCCCCCGGACTGTTGTTGGTACGAACGGCACCCGTTGTTTTGGACAAGCCGTGGAATGTGATTGTTGGTGGAGGGGGAGTAAACCTTTACTTTTATCGCTTGGGAAACGCCACCCATGTGTTTAGCAAGGAAGATACCAATAACTAATGTTCGCGAAGTAAACAAGAAGGGTGCATTTCTCAAAATTTCATTTACCTCTGTTTTAAAAACTTGAGCTCTGGCACCGCTGCAAATCACTGCTTCCCTCTGCGAAGGGACTATCTATTTACTTTTATGTTGTGTCATCACCTTCTCAAATAAGCGCCAGAACCTGAGAGCACTATTGTCATCCTCATGCATTGTGTGTAGCTAATGTTGGGTGCATCATGACTGGATCTTTTCTACCATGAATTACATTGTTCATTCGCTGCTTGAACTTTGGAGGTGCTCTGCATTTATGTTTTGTGGTCTCACAAAGGGCTAGCGAGATACCACTATTGTCATATTATATCATGGTTGTTTTGACAACATGTTGTTGTTTGAGATATCATATTATTGCTCGCTAGCTGACTATGTCATTGATATGAGTTAATATAATTTTTAAGAGTTATTGTCGACATGGTTAGTTATAATCTTGGCTGAAAACCTGGGTGCTACTTAAGGTTATTTATGTAAACAAGAGCAAAAGAGTTCGTAAAAGTTTTTTTTTTCACTTTCAGTTAATCAACTGAATTGCTTGAGGACAAGCAAAGGTTTAAGCTTGTGGGAGTTGATACGTCTCCGTCGTATCTACTTTTCCTAACGCTTTTCCTCTTGTTTTGGACTCTAATTTGCATGATTTCAATGAAACTAACCCGGACTGACGTTGTTTTCAGCAGAACTACCATGGTATTGTTTTTGTGCAGAAATAAAAGTTCTCGGATTGGAACGAAACATTGCGAGGAATTTTTATACAAATAAAGATAATTTCCGGAGCCAAGAACCACCGGAGGGGGGCACCTGGGTGGGCACAACCCACCAGGGTGCCCCCCTCCAGGCGCGCCTAGGTGGGTTGTCCCCACTTGGTGGCCCCGCAGACCCTGAAACCGACGCTATAAAATCACATTTTTCCAGAAAAAATCAGGGGAGAAAGAATTATCGCGTTTCACGAGACGGAGCCGCCGCCACCTCCTGTTCTTCATCGGGAGGCCAGATCTGGAGTCCGTTTGGGACTTCGGAGAGCGGGATCTTCGATCTTCATCATCACCAACCCTTCTCCATCGCCAATTCCATGATGCTCCCCACCGGGAGTGAGTAATTCCTTCATAGGCTCGCTGGTCGGTGAGGCGTTGGATGAGATTCATCATGTAATCGAGTTAGTTTTGTTAGGGCTTGATCCCTAGTATCCATTATGTTCTGAGATTGATGTTGCTATGACTTTGCAATGCTTAATGCTTGTCACTTTGGGCCCGGTGCCATGATTTCAGATCTGAACCGTTTATGTTATCATCATTATATCTATGTTCTAGATCCGATCTTGCAAGTTATAGTCACCTACTACGTGTTATGGTCCGGCAACCCCGGAGTGACAATAGTAGGGACACTTCCCGGTGATGATCATAGTTTGAGGAGTTCATGTATTCACCGTGTGTTAATGCTTTGTTCCGGTTCTCTATTAAAAGGAGGCCTTAATATCCCTTTGTTTCCAAAAGGACCCCGCTGCCACAGGAGGGTAGGACAAAAGATGTCAGGCAAGTTCTTTCCATAAGCACGTATGACTATTTACGGAATACATGCCTACATTATATTTATGAACTGGAGCTAGTGCCGCATCACCCTAGGTTATGACTGTTATATGATGAATATCATCCAACAAATCGCCGATCCAATGCCTACGATTTTCCTACATATTGATCTTGCTAAGTTACTACTGCTGCTGTTACTATCATCACTGCTACAAAAGTATTGCTATCACTGTTACTGTTACCATCGCTGTTGCTACTACTATCAAAACTATCATACTACTTTCCTACTGATCACTTTGCTGCAGATAATTAATCTCGAGGTGTGGTTGAATTGACAACTCAGCTGTTAATACTTGCAAATATTCTTTGGCTCCCATTGTGTCGAATCTATAAATTTGGGTTGAATAGTCTACCCTCGAAAACTATTGTGATCCCCTATACTTGTGGGCTATCATAGCAACAGCAATAGTAATGGTAACAACGATAGCAATGATTTTGTAGCAAGTGCAATAGTAACAGTAGCAGTAGTAACTTAGCAAGAGCAATATAAGAGAAATTCGTAGGCATTGGATTGGTGGATTCGTTGGACGATATTCATCATATAACAGTCATAACCTAGGGCGACGCGGCACTAGCTCCAGTTCATAAATATAATGTAGGCATGTATTCCGTAAATAGTCATACGTGCTTATGGAAAGAACTTGCATGACATCTTTTGTCCTACCCTCAAGCACAATATCATCGGCACCAAATGGATCTACCGCAACAAGCAAGATGAAAATGGCCTTGTGGTGAGGAATAAGGCACGACTTGTAGCTCAAGGCTACACACAGGATGAAGGAATTGATTTCGATGAAAATTTTGCACCTGTTGCTAGACTTGATGCTATTCGCATATTACTTGCTTATGCTAACCATCATAATATCATCTTATATCAAATGGATGCACTACTGGAATCAGCTGCTTTGCCGTCTGCCAAAGCAGACGGCAAAGGCACTGTTGGCGGACGGCAAAGGCTTTGCCGTCCGCCAGCAGACGGCAAACACTCCGGCAAAGCCGATGCCGGTAAAGGCCGCTTTGCCGTCTGCTGGCGGACGGCAAAGAAGGAAAGTTCTTTGCCGTCTGCTAGCAGACGGCAAAGCTTGTGGACGGCACAAAAAAGGTGACAGCCCCATTAGGGGGCTAACGGCGCTCTTTGCCGTCTGCTAGCAGACGGCAAAGAGCTTTCCTTCTTTGCCGTCTGTTGGCAGACGGCAAAGAGCCTGCTCCTTTGCCGTCTGCCGGCAGATGGCAAAGACCCTGCTCCTTTGCCGTCTGCTGGCAGACGGCAAAGACCCTGCCCTCTTTGCCGTCTACTGGCAGACGGCAAAGAGGCCAAATAGGCCAGACCAGGTGAACAGCGTGCTGCCACGTGGCCAATTTGCCGTCTGCTAGCAGATGGCAAATTGGCTATATAGCCCCTGTTTTTTCTTAAATTCAATCAATTTCATAGATATATATATATATATATATATATATTCATTTCAAAATATTTCAACAAGTACATATAGCCAACATATCCCTGCCATATGGATCATCCAACATATCCAACACATATATCATCATCCAACACATATATACACCAAATGAAAAGTCCAACATATCCAACAATTAAGCAAAAGGTCCATATACAATATAGCCACCATCCATCCATACATATATACGTAGCAAGTTTCAAATTGTTCATCCTACAAAATAAAAACAAAAAGGAAGGACAACGAGAAGAGTAGACTCCAACGCAAGCTTCCGTGATCTGAAGCAAATCTGCAAAATGGGAAAGAAGAAAGTTAGAAGAACAAGAAGAAGAAGACTAGAAGAAGGAAAAGAAGCATAATTTTTCTTCTCTTTCCTTTTCTTCTTCTTATTTCTTACTTGTGTCATTTTAGATCTAACCTAGTTAAATAGGCCATTTTTGACCTGAATAGGCTAAGTATGTCATAAATGAACTAAATAAGCTAAGTATAGGTCATTTTGGAGAATATTAAGTCATTTTTGAGCTAAATAAGTCATTTTGGAGCTAAATAGGTCATTTTGGAGCTAAATATGCTCCATATTAAGTCATTTTGGAGCTAAATAGGTCATTTTGGAGCATATTAAGTCATTTTGGAGCTAGATAGGTCATTTTGGAGCATATTAAGTCATTTTGGAGCTAAATAGGTCATTTTGGAGCATATTAAGTCATTTTGGAGCATATTAAGTCATTTTGGAGCTAAATAGGTCACTTAGGAGCATATTAAGTCATTTTGGAGCTAGATAGGTCATTTTGGAGCTAAATAGGTCATTTTGGAGCTAAATATGCTCCAAAATGACTTAATATGCTCCGGACATGACTTAATATGCTCCAAAATGACTTAACATGCTAAATAGGTCATTTAGGAGCATATTAAGTCATTTTCGAGCTAAATAGGTCAATTTGGAGCTTAATAGGTCATTTAGGAGCATATTAAGTCATTTTCGGGCTAAATAGGTCATTTTCGAGCTAAATAGGTCATTTTGGAGCATATTAAGTCATTTTGGAGCTAAATAGGTCATTTTGGAGCTAAATAGGCCAATTAGTAGCATATTAAGTCATTTTCGAGCTAAATAGGTCATTTTGGAGCTAAATAGGTCATTTAGGAGAATATTAAGTCATTTTCGAGCTAAATAGGTCATTTTGGAGCATATTAAGCTTAATTAGCTCCAAAATGATCTATTTTAGCTCGAAAATGACTTAATATGTCCTAAATGACCTATAAGCTCCAAAATGACTTAATAAGCTCCAAAATGACTTAATATGCTCCAAAATGACTTAATAAGCTCCAAAATGACTTAATATGCTCCTAAATGACTTATATGCTCTAAATGACTTAATATGCTCCTAAATGACTTAATATGCTAAATAGGTCATTTTGGAGCATATTAAGTCATTTTGGAGCTAATAGGTCTTTTGGAGCTTAATAGGTATTTAGGAGCATATTAAGTCATTTTGGAGCTAATAGATCATTTTGGAGCTTAATAGTCATTTAGGAGCATATTAAGTCATTTTGGAGCTAAATAGGTCATTTGGAGCTAAATAGGTCATTAGGAGCATATTAAGTCATTTGGAGCTAAAGGTCATTTTGGAGCCAAATAGGTCATTTTGGAGACTATTAAGTCATTTTGGAGCATATTAATTCATTTAAGCATATTAAGTCATTTTGGAGGAATAAATGCTAAGTTTAAGTCATTTCAGAGCTATCCTAGGTTAAATAGGTCTTTTTGAGCTAATTAAGCCTATTATGTCATTTTTGAGCTAGCTAAGCATATTGAGTCATTTTGGAGGAAAAAATGCTAAGTATATGATTATGTCGCTAGTATCCATATGGCAGAGAACCCGGGCCGACATGACTAGTCATAGAACCAAGGTGGCACAAACGTACAGGGACAGGCATACATGACCCAGCAATGCACGTGTCGGTCATCAGCGAGTGCAACCAAGTCGTAGCAAGCTACAAGGACTTCGGTGATACACCGCGTGACATTTCCCCGTAGGGACAGACACAGGAGCAAAGAAGGACACATGCCGGTCAATCCATGTGTTCCGGAGCAGTAGCGAACTACCATGGCTCAGTGGAAGCACTAGGAGGCATTTCCCTGTATGGAAGGCTACCAAAGGCACACGACTTGGTCATTTCTTAAGCTAAGTATGCATTTGTTAAGCTAAACACTTGGGAAAACTTACCGTCATCAAGGAGGTGTAGTTGTAGGACCGGTCGCGCCAGTGGCAGACGGAGAAGCATCGGTCGATGCTTGTCAGGAGTTATGCTGCACCAAAGATCATTTCCAATGTATCGTTAGCATGATGCAACTCAAATGTGAAGACTAGTAACTAATGACCATTCAAATGAAACTCACCGTGCCCGCCGGAACAATGTCTGGCATCGCTGGAGGAGTCGTGCCGGTCTTCTCGCACATGGCCTGCACATTTGGTTTTGACGAGTCAGTCATATTAGATACTAATGTAAGGAACATTACGTGCATGATTTGGCTAACATGCAAAAGAAAATTACCGCGAACATCTCGTATAGGGCCTGGGTAGCCATCATGTTCCGG
Source organism: Thinopyrum elongatum (assembly GCA_011799875.1). Classification (NCBI taxonomy): domain Eukaryota; kingdom Viridiplantae; phylum Streptophyta; class Magnoliopsida; order Poales; family Poaceae; genus Thinopyrum; species Thinopyrum elongatum. Next base: position 426,216,389 of record CM022303.1, on the reverse strand, counting down.
TTCCTCTCCTCCTCCAACAGCTTAGCCGTCTGCCGGTCCCTCTCCGCTAGAAGCGCCTGCGTGTTCGCTCTCTCTGCCTCAATAGCAGCTTGCAACACCACTCGTTAGCATTGTAATAATCGACGGCCGCACACACAATGTAATGGAGGAAAGGTATCTGATTCCGTATAACTAACCTTGAATTGGATCTCCACTGGCCGTGCACGACGCAATATCTCAGGATTGGAGCTGGTCTGGCGCTTCTTGATCTGCGGGAGAGTGCTACTACAACGTATCAGTCCATTCCCAATGGCTAACGAACCATGGGACCTTCCGCCACCAGATATCATCACCAGCTCTGGATCAAGAGGTTGGCTCGGGTTAAAGTCCGGCCCTTTCCTCTTCTTCCCCTGGTCTCTGTACGTCACAAGCTTGTGGTGGGAGGTGAGGTTGGTGAATTTCTCTAGATCATCGAGGTCAGACTCAGAGAATGCCTTAGCCTTCTTGTACGAGGCAGTATTGGACATGGCATAGAGGTCGAACAGCTCTGGCACTGGAGCCTTGTTGTATCGCCCCTAAAAGAGAGGAACAGAGTATTAGTTAAGGGCTCAAGCTAGCATGAAGAATGAATTTGCATGAATCATGAAGCAAACCACATACCCAGTTTTCCCCGAACTGACGTAGGTTGACGCTGCCTAGATGGTGTGGGACACCTTTCATTTGGGCACGCTTCTCCTTTGCAATGTCATGGATGGAGCACCATTGGGGAGTGCACCACTCATCCACCAACGCCTCCCAACAGTCCATCCTATCCGCACACCATCTCGGGGGCACCTAAGTTAAGCAAGAGAAATTTGAGCGCTACGCCTACGAATCAAATCAAGGAAACTAAGTACAAGGCCTTAAGAATAGGTAATTACCTTCATGTACTTCTCCTTACTCAGAAAATTGACGCGCAACTTCTCTTTTTTCCTCCTAATACCAACCGAGGTGAAGTAGTCTCGAATAGCCTGCGTCCGAGCCTCGTGCCGAAAGTTTTGAAGTAGGCGCCTGCACTCGGTGTCGATAACCCGAGCCGCGGCCTCCTCCTGTTCCTCAGCACACCTGTAGAAGGTCTGCAATCAAACAAGAAAACACGGATTAGTACAATCATTAGGGTTGCCAATCAAAGAAGAAAACACAACGTAGACGGCAAAGGAGAAATTACCCAAAACGTCTGGATCACAATGTCGGCGACCGTGTGGCACTCGACATCGCCGATCCTATGCCCCGGCGGGGCCGAGGTAGCCAAGTAGTGCTCCCAGGTCATTACTAGCTCTCGAACCCGGCCCTCACCGGGTAACGTGACCCACCCCGGGAAGCTCTGGCGACAAATCACACCAAGGACACTGTTGGGCTTGCGGATATTCGGCTCATGTGTCCAAGACCTGCAGTATGACAAGGCCAATGCATTAGATATTCGAAGAAACATGAAGACAAAAGGTTAAAAAAGAGTAAATGCACTTACTTCTCCCCGCTAGGCGCAATCAACCACCTCTGGTCGGGGGTCGTCGGGGTGTCAGGGAGCTTTGTACCACCACGCTGGTAGACTTTGCGCCCCTCAACCCACTCACTCTCACTATAGCTATCAGAGCTATAGCCACCCTCAGCACGGCCACTCGACTCCGGCGAGTCCTCCAAAGGGTTCTGCTGCGACTCAGTGTGATCCCAGCTGAGGTCCGGAGTCTCGTGGGATGGAGTCTCGCGGGACGAAGGCTCGGCGGCCCGATGCTCGTCGGCCCGAGGCTCGTCGGCCGTAGGCGCGTCTGCCATAGGCTCGTGGACCGGAGTCCGAGACGGCTCCACCTCAGGCGGCCCCATCTCAGACGGAGCACTCCTGTGGTCGGGTGAATCAGCTGGGGGTGGCGGCGAGGAAGGTGTAGCAGCCGCCTTCCTACCTCGCCCGCCGCCACGTCCACCTCTAGCAACCTTCTTCCCCCCCCCCCCCGACCTCTCCCGGTCGAAGAAGAAGCGACCGCCGGTGGTGTCTGCATACTGAGATCCAGCACTCTCCGGAGGCTCTGGGGTGGAATGGAACTACCCCTCCCACCACGCGCCGAGGAAGGAGCCTCGGAGCGCTCTCGACCCGCGCCCACCATCTGTCAACACCTGCAATGACAAAGAGTAAACGAAATTAGTACAACATAAAAAGAATGAATACCTGACATGAATAATATGTATATAATTTTAGTGTATCATCATCATGAACATAATAAAAAATTGAATACCTAACATGAACTAATTAATAATATATATGTACATAATAATAATTGAATACCTGACATGAACTGAAATATTAATCTTCATCGTCATCATTAATAAATGCATCATCATCATCGTCTATATATGCTTCGGGGTCAATAAATGCATCATCATCATCACTATCAGTAATGACGTGCTCATCATCATCAATAAATGCATCAACATGTGGAAGGCCTCCTGTACGTAATCGGTCAAGCATTGACAGGTCATCCGCAACAGTAACCTCTTCTTGTTCCGGCTCAGGCTCGGATTCACTGCCGAGCTCACCCTTAGGTCGTAGAGGCGGTAGTCGAACGACGATGACAACGGCAACGGGACCGACAGTGCTCCTGGAGGTGAAGAGAAGATCCCTGCACATGAAAAACAATCCAACATAAGCACCGCAGAACAATATAATCAACAACATCTAACCTAACGGAATAAAAAGACACTATTTTTTTAAATGAAAATCCATACATAAATCCACCCATACATCTATATAGCATTCATCCATCTTTCCATCCATACATCTACACAGCATACATCCATCTAGCAATCCATATAACAACTACAAATTGTTCAAAATCACATATACATACATCCATCCACAGATTGCTGGCACCGCCCCTGTATACATACATCCATCTATCCATCCATCCTTACATCAATCTATCCATCCATCCACCCAGATTCCCAACTCCTAAATCCATACATGCAAAAAATAAGAACAAAGAGGGGACCGGTGCTCACCGTGGGCTGGGCGAGGGGGCAGAGGGCAAGGAGGAGCTGTTGCGGCGGTGGTGGTAGGAGGGGGCGGCGGTGGTGGAGGAGGGGAGGAGGAGGAGGGGGCAGCGGCAGTGGAGGAGGGGATGGGGCGCGTTGGTGGAGAGGGGAGGGGGCCACGGTGGTGGAGGGGGAGGGGGCGAGCGGTGGAGGGAGGAGGAGGTGGCGGGTGAGGGAGGGAGGGGGGCGGCGGTTGGGGAGGGAGGGGGGCGGCGGTGGAGGAGGGAGGGAGGGGGGCGAGCGGTGGAGGGGGAGGGGGGACGGCGGCGGGGGTGGGGGGAGGGGGGCGGCGGTGGGGGTGAGGAGGGGGGGCGCGGCGGCGGTGGAAGGAGGGGCGGCGGCGGCCTGCGCGGAGGGGGCGGCGGCGGGCGGCCCTGCGCTGGAGGCAGAGGTTGGGGAGGCGGGGAGAAAGAGATGTGGAGGAGGGCGCGCGCGCGGGGGGCCAAATTAACCCCCCGCATTGCCGTCTGTTTTTTTTTCTCTTTGCCGTCTGCTGGCGGACGGCAAAGAATTCTTTGCCGTCTGCTGGCAGACGGCAAAGAGGATGACCGTTAGACCGCCACCGCCGTGAAACTGTGGGCCCCTCTTACCTCTTTGCCGTCTGCTGGCAGACGGCAAAGAAATCTTTGCCGTCTGCCAGCAGACGGCAAAGAAGTGGCCCGTGTGACCTACCCAGTGCAGTACCCCCGTGGGGTCCACTTCGGACTTTGCCGTCTGCTGGCAGATGGCAAAGAACTCTTTGCCGTCTGCTGGCAGACGGCAAAGAGCTGGCAGATGGCAAAGACCCTGTTTGCCATCAGCTGGTTCTTTGCCGTCTGCTTTGAGAAGACAGACGACAAAGAGCCTCTTTGCCATCAGCTGGCAGACGGCAAAGAGCTGGCAGATGGCAAAGACCCAGATTCCAGTAGTGATGTGAAAGTGCATTCCTCAATGGTAAGCTTGAGGAAGAAGTATATGTTGCTCAACCCCCAGGTTTGGAAGATCCAAAGCATCCTGACAAAGTCTTCAGACTAAACAAGGCCCTCTATGGCCTCAAGCAGGCCCCTCGGGCGTGGTATGATACTTTGAAGGAATTCCTCATGAAGAAAGGCTTCAAACCCGGTTCACTTGACCCAACTCTTTTCACCAAAACTTATGATGATGAATTATTCGTGTGCCAAATATATGTTGATGATATCATCTTTGGCTGTACTGACCAACGTTACAGTGATGAATTTGCCTATATGATGAGTGAAGAATATCAAATGTCTATGATGGGAGAATTGAAATTCTTCTTAGGTCTTTAGATACGTCAACAACGCAACGGCATCTTCATATCTTAGGAGAAATACCTCAAGGATGTGTTGAGGAAATTCGGCATGCAAGATTGCAAAGGAGTCAAAATCCCTATGCCCACAAATGGCCATCTATGCACTGATGAAAATGGTATAGACTTTGATCAAAAGGTATACCGCTCCATGATTGGCTCTTTATTGTATCTATGTGCATCTAGGCTAGATATTATGCTGTGTGTTTGCATGTGTGCCCGTTTTCAAGCTACACCAAAGGAATCACACCATAACGCTGTGAAGCATATTCTTCGATATCTAGCTCACACTCCAACACTTGGATTATGGTATCCCAAGGGCTCGGCTTTTGATCTCATTGGATATTCTGACTCTGACTATGCTGGTGATCGTGTGGACCGCAAGTCAACATCAGGCACATGCCATTTCCTCGGACGTTCCTTGGTATGTTGGTCCTCGAAGAAACAGAACTGCGTATCACTGTCTACTGCTGAAGCTGAATACATTGTTGATGGTTCGTGCTGTGCTCAATTTCTATGGATGAAGCAAACCCTCAAGGACTATGGCATCAATGTGAAGAATGTGCCTCTCTACTGTGACAATGAGAGTGCCATCAAAATTGCTCATAACCCAGTTCAGCACTTGAAGACAAAGCACATTCAGATTCGTCATCATTTTCTTCATGATCATGTGTTGAAGGGCGACATCTCTATCGAGCACGTGAAGACTGAAGAACAGCTAGCCGATATCTTCACAAAGCCCTTGGATGAGAAGAGATTTAGCAAGTTGCGGTGTGAGCTAAATATCTTAGAATCTTCGAATGTTCTTTGAAAAGGACACACATCCTAACACCTATGCAAAATTGATGACTTAGATGTGCAACACACGAAGTAATGTTTTTCTTCAATCAATGAAGACTAACCCTCTAAGTGTGAAGAAACTAACGTAGAATTTGATTCTCAGAGCCCTACGACAATTGTACGCGGCATCTGAAATCATCATTCTTATACGGTGGGTCACGCCACCAACAAAAGTTGAAAATCTTCAATTTGAGTTTTTCTTCAGTTTGAAATTCTTCAGTTGTTCAAATTCTTCAACTTTGCAAAGTCTTCACTCTTTCTGACTGTGTTCTTCATTGACTATATATATTTGAGTTTTTCAGTCCTCTACAGCATTCACTTATTTCTATTTCTTCAAGTTTTTTTCTAAGTGAATGTGATCGGACCCGTCCCCCACTATGCTAAACTCAACCCAGTCTGTTCACAAATTCTTCATGTGTGTTCTATTTTGAAACCCGTTCAAAATCTTCAGCGTGTCCTTGTCAGCTGAAGAATTTGCGAATGAAACATTAAAATTTTCTTATCTGAATTTTCGGCTTTTGCCGCTCAAACCGTTCCACATACCTCGATAAGATTTATCTATTCACCCACGATCTAACACGATCTCCACTTGACAGTACGTGGGTGACACATGTCGCTAGGATAAGAAGGGTCAGGGGCACGTTTGTCCATTTTCTTCGGACGAGCGGGTTTTCACCTCGGATATAAATGCCTCTCGCCCTCCTCAAGATCTCATTTACTCCACTCGATCTCACTTCCCTCGCTCGAGCTCTCAGACCTAGCACCGCCGCTACTTCCATCGTCGCCGGTGAGGAAGAGCTTCGCTGCCTCGACCTCGTCGCCATCGTACTCGCGCCGACCGCGGATTTCTTCACTCCGCCACCACCGTAGCTGTCTTCCTCTGCCAAGTTAGGGCGTGGAAGATCTGAACTAACGAACTTCCAATCTACTACTCCCAGTTCGTCGTGTTCTTCGTCAAGGGTAATTAAAAGTTACTTTTACTACCCTTGTTGATTCTGATGATTTCTACAAAATCTTCAAAAGGTGTTTATTCTTCAACTTCCACACTTTAAACACCTCACACGAGCATCTGTTCTTGATCTGTTTCTCTAAGCTACATTTTTCTTCAAGATTCCTCAATTGTGTGGATTTTCAATATATACAACTCTGGAACCTAATTCAAAAATGCTTAGGGAAATTCCTCAAGACACCTCTGGTCAAATTCCTCAAACTTGTTCATTTTGCAAAAACTTCTGAGAACACATATGACCTCTCCAAATTCTTCGCACCTATACTCTGTTCGCAGGTACACATGTCCGCTGCTGAATCACTAGGTTCTCATCAACTTAACTCATTTGCAGCGTTCCTCGAAGACAAATTGCATACCTCTTCAGAGAACTCGATTGTTCAAAATCCTCAGCTGAAGAAAATGGCTGATGGTAAAAGACCTCAGTAGGGAGGAAAGAGGCCAGAGACAAATACTGCTTTTGAGATCCCTGATGACATATATGCAGGGTACTGCAGTCCTGATGAAGCAACTCATCCCAAAGAAACCAAGACTCAGCGCAAAGTGCGCATTCAGAGAATTGAGAGGAGATGGGCGAAGGAATGGAGGGAGTACAGATATGTTACTCCGAAATACATGAAGAAATTCGCCGTACACCCTCCATGCCCAAGACCTCCATTGGGTCCAGGCCAAGAAGCTGATCCCACAAGCATCAGGCATGGTGAGGAATTTCCTCAAGAATGGGCCAAGCGTCAAGCCAAATTGGCTAAGGTGGCAAAAGAAGCAGTGAAGAAATTCAATAAAGATTCTGCTGCTGCCGCTGCTGAGGCCTCTGCTAGCAAGCCTAAGAAGGCTATGCTGAAGAAATCAGCTGTGAAGCCAAGTTCCTCAGTTGCTATGCCCTCACGGCCAAGCTCTTCAAAGCCCTCACGGCCTGATCCTCAAGCAACTTCTTCAAAAGCAGCTCCAACTCCCTTAGTTGCAAAATCCTCAGTTGCTCCTACAAAGTCCTCAGCACCTGTGCATCTTGCCACATGCCAAAGGACTACTGGAATCTCAATTGCTTCAGGAGCCTCTGCAAGTTCCTCAGCTCCACCTCAGTCTTCAATAGCTCCGACTTTGCTGAAGAAAAAGGCCACTGCTGGACGAGGCACAAGGCCAAGTCCTCACAAGAAGCAGGTCGCCTTTCAGGTTCCGTCAAGTGAAGACGAAGCTGATGATGAAGAATTAGCTGAGATCATCAGAGATCAACAACAAAGGGCCGCTAGTGCCAAAGGCAGTGTTGTGCCCCTCATGCTGGATCTAAGGAAGATCCTCGACTTCATTGATCGATGGCATAAGGATCCCAACACTCCTTTGCCTGAATTGAACCTCACTCCTGGTCAAAGTCACATGTTGACAGCCTTTATTACTGAAGAAAAATGGAAATTTGAAAAGGCCAGACAAGTGAAGAAAGCTCAATACAAGAAGGAGCGTTTTCTGAAGAAAAATGTTGTAAACATGTCTCCTGACGAACTTGTAAATCTGCAAAAAGGAGATCAAAGCACTCAGTGATGAATTTGACGCATACCATGCAGATTGGCTAGGTGCCAAAGTCAGATTCGTCAGAATGGCAAAGGGATTCACTCGAAATGTTGCAGCTTCATCGCAACAAGAAATTCCTCAGGCTGAGACATCTGCTCAGCCTACTGAAGAACATGCTAGCACAGCTGATGAAAATCAGACTGTTGAAGAAAATGAAAGCACCAGGGCTGATGAAGAAATTCCAGCCTCTGAAGAAAATGTCAGGGCAACCTCCAATGTTGTGCCAGAAGAGCAAACCAGGCCAGTCGAAGCAACTACTACTGCGCCTGAGGAATCTAAGCATGTCAGGGCAACTGCATATGTTGTGCCTGAAGAAACTGAACCAATTTCATCAGCTCCTCCTGCAAAGTCATCACAGATGAAAAGTATCAACCTTCCTTCTGCATCAGAAGCGAAAAAGACCAAAGCTGCAGAGAGGGCAGCAGTGAAGAAAAGGAAAGCATCAGCATCTTCAGAGTCTTCAGCTCCCAAGAAATTGAAGACTTTGACGAGCTCAATTGAAAACCCAATTGATGTTGTTCCCATATCAAGCATACCATCAAAGGAGATTATTCCCTTTGGTGAGGAATATGTAATTCCAAGTGAATCTGATGAAGAAGATCCTTCTACTGCTTCGACAGAGCAGTTAGATGAAGAAATTGAAGTGGACAATATCACTTCAACTCCGCTGGTATCATCGCCCATGCCTCAGTTCAAGCCGAACAATCCCTTCACAAAGAAGCAGAAGTTCAAAGCTGATGACTTCTTTCATGAACATCTATTCTTCACTGAATACAACCCATATGACTCTGCTCGTCTTCGACGACAGCGCTTCTGGACAGCAAGTCAGATGAACGTCTATTCTTCACTGTTTTCAATAAAGACAAGATCTTTGACCATGAGCATATTCCTCATGTTGATATGGAGTCGCTGCCTTGCTTCACCCCAGTCCTCAGTGTTCTTCATGACGCTGGACTGCTTAACTTCTGCACCGACATTGTTAATTGGAATGAAGAACTAATTCCTCAGTTCTACGCTACGTTGCACATCACTGACAACGCTGAAGATGTGAATTCATGGGTGTTGGACTGGATGACCGAGAACACTCACCTCAAAGCACTGGCCTCTGAATTGCTTCATGCCGTTCCTCTCAGTCCTCCCATTGAAGGTGCAAGGCTGATGTATAAAGAACCTGAGCTATCTGATCACTTCATGCAAGTATTGATGAAGCCTCTGAAGCCTGGCCAAGCCCCAAGAACGAAATTCCTTGTGAAGGAATTGCTCTATGTGCCAAGGACGGTCTACAAAATATTGACCAAGACCCTCTGTCCAATCAAGGGCCACGACTCAAATGAAGAAGAGGTCGTTGGCATGATGAAGAATCTACTATTCAACATCATCCATGGAGTGCCTATCAGCTTCCATGATTTCTTCATAAGGATTATGGCAAATGTTGTGCTTTCACCATTCGAATTGAAGCCTTATGCTCCCTGGATCATGCAATTCATCTGATCAAGGTCTTCAATCAACTACAAGTCTGATATGCTAAATCATCACAGCTACTTGCCCCCAATTGAAGTCTTCAAACGGCCTATTTCCTCATCTGATGAAAAGGGGAAGGCTGCCGTTATTGATGGAGGCATTCGTCCATTGGATGGACAGTTTCGCAAAGCTGCATCCTACTCCACCAATGATGACTTTGCACTCATGATACTACCGCAAATGCTTCAAAGCCAATTCCTCAAGGCACTGCTCCAAGGGTGCTGACTGATCGTGAGCTTCTCCTCAGTCTTCACCAAAAGGTCGATCGCAACCACAAATGGGTCAAAAGACAGTTTGGTGCTATTCTTCAGAACCTGACAGTTACTCAAAATACTATGAAGAAGAACCATTACTATCTGCATGAAGTATTTGATCGCACCTGGGCTATTCTGTCTAACCTCTACAGTGCTGAAGATCTCAAGGAGATGGAATTTCAACAGGACTTTGACTGGGCTCAGCCACCTCTGAAGAAATTCAAGAAGGTAAAAGTTCCTCACTTGGTGGCTAGCTCTTATTCTTCATCACACGAGACTGATGAAAATGAAGACTTGGATGACACTGCGGTAGGCCCTACTTCAACAACCGACCCCAACAACGCTGGCGCTCCTCCATCGACTTCATGATGTTATTCTTCAGGGGCGTTAGTCCTCATCTTTCGACCCTTTTGGTCATTCGATGACAAAGGGGGAGAAATTTGAGTTAGTCTTCAAGCGGGTCTATCTATATATGGGCGTTTTTTTTCTAAGTTACAACTCTCGTTCTTTTGAAGTCTTTATTGGATCGAGTTGTAAACTTAAACCTGATGGTGATCTGATACTTTTGCTATGTTCTTCTGCATGCTATTTCCTCATATATGTTAATGCACGCATGCTGAATTACATCAGTAAGCATATTTCATCATGCATTTCAAATTCTTCATAACATATGTTAAATGCGTGTATGAATTACAAGATATAGGGGGAGATCTCCATGATTCTACTCTTCAATGTGCATTGCTTCTCAAAAGCAAATTCCTCACATATGCACATCTTCAGGGGGAGTTCTTCTATATCTTGCAATCAAATTCCTAAATTTCAGTATTTACACTTCACATGTTTATCCCCGTTGAAAACTTAACCTATATTGTCATCAATCACCAAAAAGGGGGAGATTGTAAGTGCATCTAGTGTCCCTTAGTGATTTTGGTGTATTGAAGACTTATAGGTTAAGGGACTAATGTGTTTGTGAGTGTACACAGGTCTATAAGTCTATGAGGAGTTTGATATTTACAGAGAAAGTCGACCCCTAAAAATGAATGTCTTCAACTGAAGACTTTGGCTTTCTGAAGACTTTGAAAGTGAAGAAATTGGTGTGACCTTGAAGACTTGATATTCATGCGAGGAATATGAAGCGTGAAGACTTTTGTTTTCGTAGTTTCATTTTCTCTTTCTTGAGTCATAGGAAACACCGTACCGTTAAAGGGGGTCGAGGTAAAACTAAGGAAAAGTTTCCAAGTGATGCTCAACTCAAAATCCTACACCTACCAATCCCTTCTAGTGAAGCCATTGGAAATCTCATACAGTTCAGTCAATTTCTTCAGTGACAGAGATGAAGTTCTTCTGGTCTCTGAGGAATTTGTTTTGACTCAGGAGTTAGGAATTCGCCAGTGCGGATTGCCTACAAGTGAGGAACATGATAGCCCTGAGGAATTTGATAGTCAAATTTTCGACCGTTGCTGTGCTATGCGCCAACTGTCCCAAAATATCTACCCACCTAATGGTCATATCACTGAAGGGCATTTATGTCTGATCATGTCGGGCTGCTCCCTAGGCTATAAATAGCCGCCCCCTACAACCACTAGCTGGTTGGCTGCTCCGAGAGAAACTGACACTTGTCATTGAGAGCATCCAATCATCAAGTGAGGAAAAACCCAAAATCCCAAACACCTACAAACCCAAAGTGATTGAGCATCACTGAAGAGATTGTTCCTGTGTGGAACCGACGCCTGCTATCTTTGAGGACTGTGCATCCTCCAGACGGTTAGGTGTCATGGTCTACAACACCCAAGAGGAAATTGTGGATCGCCGAGTGACCGAGTTTGTGAAGGTTTGGAAGTCACCTGAAGACTTACCACGAGTGATTGGGCGAGGTCTGTGTGACCTTAGCTCAAGGAGAATACGGTGAGGACTATGTGTCCGAGACTGTGTGTCCTCAGGTGTAAATACCTAGCCGCTCCAACAAGACATACAACTGTCATAGCAGTTGGAACTGGTCTACCAAATCACTGTCTTCACCGAGCTAACTAGTTCTATTTCCTCAACCCTTGTATTTCCTCATTACTATGATGTGTACTTGATTGCCACTGTATGAAGACTTTGACTGAAGACTTTCTCAATTTCCTCAATTCAATTTCTTCAGTCAGTTTGTCTTCAGCCTACTTATCCTGTGTTTACGCTACTCGTACTCTGTGCTTGGTTTCATTTCATCATGATGTCTGTGCTACTGTTCTGTTATGCTTGCATCTGAGTACTTATTCCGCTGCTAAATTGTTCGTGACTTAGGAGTTTCCTCACTATGAAATTCCTCAGTGACGAATTTGTAAAAATCACCTATTCACCCCCCCTATAGTCGACTTAACGCACTTTCAGTATGGAAACTAAGGGATATTAAGGCCTCCTTTTAATAGAGAACCGGAACAAAGCATTAACACATAGTGAATACATGAACTCCTCAAACTACGGTCATCACCGGAAAGTATCCCGACTACTGTCACTCCGGGGTTTACGGATCATAACACGTAATAGGTGAATATAACTTGCAACATCGGATCTAGAACATAGATATAATGGTGATAACATAAATGGTTCAGATCTGAAATCATGGCACCCGGGCCCAAAGTGACAAGCATTAAACATGGCTAAGTCATGGCAACATCAATCTCAGAACATAATGGATACTAGGGATCAATCCCTAACAAAACTAACTCGATTACATGATGAATCTCATACAACTCCTCACTGACCAGCAAGCCTATTAAGGAATTACTCACTCTCGGTGGGGATCATCCTAGAATTGGCGATGGAGAAGGGTTGGTGATGACGAAGATCGAAGATCCCCCTCTCCGGAGCCCCAAACGGACTCCAGATCTGGCCTCCCGATGAAGAACAGGAGGTGGCGGTGGCTCCATCTTGGGAAATGCGATAATTCTTTCTCCCCGATTTTTTTCTGGAAAATAGGATTTTATAGCGTTGGAATCAGGGTCTGCGGGGCCACCAGGTGGGCACAACCCACCTGGGCGTGCCAGGAGGGGGGCGCGCCCTGGTGGGTTGTGCTCACCCAGGGCCCCCCTCCAGTGGTTCTTGGCTCCAGTATTTTTCTTTTATTCCATAAAAAAATCTCCAAAAAGTTCCGTGCCATTCCGAGAACTTTTATTTCTACACAAAAACAACACCATGGTAGTTCTGCTGAAAACAACGTCAGTCCGGGTTAGTTTCATTCAAATCATGCAAATTAGAGTCCAAAACAAGAGGAAAAGCGTTAGGAAAAGTAGATACGACGGAGAAGTATCAACTCCCCAAAGCTTAAACCTTTGCTTGTCCTCAAGCAATTCAGTTGATAAACTGAAAGTGAAAAAGAAAAACTTTTATGAACTCTTTTGCTCTTGTTTACATAAATAAGCTTAAGTAGCACCCAGGTTTTCAGCCAAGATCATGACTAACCATGTCGACAATAACTCTTAAAAATTATATTAACTCATGTCAATGGCATAACCAACTAGTGAGCAATAATAAGATATCTCAAATGGCAACTCTTTGTCAAAACAACCATGATATAATATGACAATAGAGGTATCTCGCTAGCCCTTTCTGAGACCGCAAAACATAAATGCAGAGCACCTCCAAAGTTCAAGCAGCGACTAAACATTGTAAGTCATGGTAGAAAAGATCCAGTCATGATGCACCCAACATTAGCTATACACAATGCGTGAGGATGACAATAGTGCTCTCAGATCTGGCGCTTATTTGAGAAGATGGTGACACAACATAAAAGTAAATAGATAGTCCCTTCACAGAGGGATGCAGTGATTTGCAGTGGTGCCAGAGCTCAATTTTTAAAACAGAGGTAAATGAAATTTTGAGAAATGCACCCTTCTTGTTTACTCGCGACCATTAGTTATCGGTATCTTCCATGCTAAACACATTAGTGGCGATTCCCAAGCGATAAAAAGTAAAAGTTTACTCTCCCTCCACCAACAAGCACACTCCACGCCTGATCCGAATCCACGGGTACCGTCAATACCAACAACAATCCTGGGGGAGTTTTGTTTAATTATTTGCAATTTTGAATTCAGGATTGGGAATCCCTATTACCGCCTCTCTCATGCAAGGACAAGTGAATAAACACTCATCATGAGAATAACCCGCTTAGCATGGAAGATACTGACTACCTCCTGTCACTCTATGAACAATCCAGGCACACAAAAAAGGATATTTATTTGAAGTTTTTAGAGGTGGCACATGCAAATTTACTTAGAACAGCAGGGTAATACCGCATATAGGTAGGTATGGTTGACTCATCTGGAATAACTTGGGTTTCAGGATTTTGATGCACAAGCGGTATTCCCGCTTAGTACAGGCGAAGGCTAGCAAATAGGTTGAGAAGCGGCCAGCTAGAGAGCGAAAACGGTCATGAACATGCATTATGCATAAGTAACATTGGATACTAGCATGAGTAGGATATGAACACCATGAACATAAATATCATAGAGGCTATGTTGGTTTTGATTCAACTACATGCATGAACATGTTCCAAGTCAAGCCACTCAAACATTCAGAGGAGGATACCATGTCATCATACTACATCACAATCATTTTAACGCAATGTTGACATCCAAGATAAATCATTATCCACTCCTAGCTACTTAAGCATGGCATGAGAAACTATAATCTCTAATTGTCATTGCAAACATGTTTGATCATAATAGGCTGAATCATGGATACAAGGTTAAACATATTTACAAAAACAAAACAAGTTGAGTTCATACCCGTTTCACTCTACCACCGCAGTTCATCAAATATCGTCATTATTGCCTTTCACTTGCATGACCGAATGATATGAAAATAATAATAGTGCAAGAGTGTCGTGGACTAGGCTGGAATCTGCAAACATTTTATTCAAAGAAGAAGACAAGGTAATTTGGGCTCTTTGTTAGATCAACAATAATGCATATGAGAGCCACTCGACGTTTTCATCGTGGTCTTCTCCTTGGTATGACTAATAAAACGAACAAGAAATTCAGAGAAACACACTGAAATATTTTTGGAGTTTTTTAGTTTTTCTTGAAGGAAGCAAATTTATGAAAGAAAAACAAAAACGAGAAAAACTGTTTACACGGGAGAGCTCCCAACAAGCAAAAGAAGAATCGAGAAATCTTTTTGGTTTTCTTTTTAATACTACAACTAATTAAACTATAAAGAAAAACCAAAAAGAAGCAGGAAATATTTTTGGATTTTCTCAAAGTTTTTCAAACACACAAGAAGAAAGCGAGAAAAATAAATCTAGCATGGATGATACAATGAAAAAGTGTGGACACCGACAACTGGAATGAAGTGTGTGAACAATGAATATAATGTTGGTGGAAATACGTTCTCCCCCAAGCTTAGGCTTTTGGCCTAACTTGGTAATCACCACTCAAAGTAGCCCTCAGGTCCTATGTTGAAGTGCTGTGGAGCGGGCACCTGAGCGTACCATTCCTGAGGTTCCTCCTTGGCCGCTGCCTGGTTGTTCCGGTAAGCGACAATATCCTCAGGCATGATCCTTTATCCGCCCTGTTCACACTCAGCCCCGCCATTCTCCGGGTGCGGAGATCATTGTCAGATAACTCCCCAATAACTCCCTTGGAGCTCTTCTTGGAAGCAAACTTCCTAAAGAAACTCATCTTTTTCCTATGAATAAAATTCTGCAATTTTTAGTCCACAATTTTTTTCTCAACAGAACTTCACAAGATTGATAGCAACTACTCGTAGGGATGCATAGAGACCATATAAAGCATTCAAACTACTTAGAACTCTAAGAATTCAACATGCAAGCTCATCTACAATAGCACCAAGAGTAGCTAATTATTCGAAATATAAACCACTAAAGCAAAAACTAATTGGATCAATGGAGGAGTCACATACCAAGTAGCAATACCCCAAAACAATTTCGGAAATGGAGCTTCGAGCAAAGAGATCGAAATCCGCGGGTTTGAGAGCAAGAACACGAGAGAGAGAGAAAGAGAAAGAGAGAGAGAGAGAGAGCAATGGTGATTTTTTTTCTGGAGGTAGGTGATGACATGGGCTAAAGAGATAAGTGAGGGGGCCCATGTGGGGACCACAACCCACCAGGGCACGCCTGGGGCTGCTGGCGCGCCGAGGTGGGTTGTGCCCACCTGGTGCACCCCCCTCTAATGTTATTTGCCTCAAAAATTCAGAAATATTCAGAAAATAATTGTATTAAGTTTTCAGGGCATTCTGAGAACTTTTATTTTTGGGTCATTTTTTATTGCACGGGAAATTTAGAAAACAGATAAAACATGGCATTTTATTTTATTTAACTAAGAAAAATAGAAAATAAAAAGTTAGGTCAAAAGGTTGTGCCTACTAGATTCATCAACTTCATACCTCTCAAAAGTGATCCATTAATAAGGTTGATCAAGTCTTATTAACAACCACCTTTGATTAGCATGAAACCGAAGAACTTACGTAAAACACTAAGTTACCTCAACGGGGATATGCATATCCCCAACAATAAGTATATCATATTTCTTTTTGGCATTAGGTAGAGGTAGTTGGAAACTTCCAATAGTGAGTGTCGGAGATTTTTCAATAACATTAATACCATTCACTTGGAATTGTTTCTTTGGAAAGTGCACCGTATGCTCATTACCATTGATATGAATAGTGACCTTGCTTTTATTACAATCAATAACAGCCCCTGCAGTATTAAAAAAGGGTCTACCAAGAATAATCGACATATTGTCATCCTCGGGCATCTCAAGTATAACAAAGTCAGTTAAGATAGTAACATTTGCAACAACAACAAGCACATCCTCACAAATACCAATAGGTATGGCAGTTGATTTGTCAGCCATTTGTAGAGATATTTCAGTAGGTGTGAGTTTATTCAAATCAAGTCTTTCGTGTAAAGAGAAAGACATAACAATAACACCAGCTCCTAAATCACACAAAGCAGTTTTAACATAATTTCTTTTAATGGAGCAAGGTATAGTTGGTATTCCAGGATCTCCAAGTTTCTTAGGTACTCCATCCTTAAAAGAATAATTAGCAAGCATGGTGGAGATTTCAGCTTCAGGTATCTTTCTTTTATTAGAGATGATGTCTTTCATGTACTTTGCATAGGGTGCCATCTTTAAGATATTAGTCAAACGAGTGCACAAAAAGACCGGCCTAAGCATTTCAGCAAAGCGTTCAAATTCTTCATCATCTTTCTTGTTAGTTGATTTAGGTGGAAATGGCATAGGTTTTTAAACCCATGGTTCTCTTTCCTTACCATGTTTTCTAGCAAGAAAGTCTCTTTTATCATATCTTTTATTCTTAGGTTGTGGGTTATCAAGATCAACGGCCGGTTCTATTTCAACATCATTATCCGGTTCTTTATCATTGTTGGGTTGAGTGTCTTCATGAACCTCATCATTATATTTTTCATTATCAGAAGGTGAGTGTTCATTACCAGATTGAGTTTCAGCATCAGAGATAGAAACATCATTACCATTATCAGGAGGCTTTTCTATTTCAGGTTCACTAGAGGCATGCAAAGTCCTATCATTTTTCTTTTTCTTTTTAGAAGGACTAGCTGCATCAGTGTTAATTATTTGAGAAAGTTGTTCAATTATTTTTGGGTGTCCCTCAGGATAAAGTGGTTCCTGAGTCATTTTACCTCCTCTAGTCATTAATCTAACGTCATGATCATTGATATTATTATTCAGTTCATCTAGCAGCTCTCTTTGAGATTTAGCAACTTGTTCCAGTTGAGTTTGAACCATAGAGGCATGTTTTCCTACACCTCTAACATCATTTGAGATTCTAAATAACAAGTCACTCAAGTGAGCAATCATATCAGAATTGTATTTCAATTGTTTCATAACATTTGCATTGAAGTGATCATGTTTTCTAATGTAGTTATCAAACTCATAAAGGCATTGGCTAGGATGCATATTATAAGGATTGTCATTATCATTGAATTTCATTAAAGAGTTACCTCTACCACCTTAGGTGGTGGTGTTTCAAGCCCATGTATTTCTTCAATAGGAGGTAAATTTTTGACATCCTCACTTTAGTACCTTTTTCCTTCAAACATTTCTTTGCCTCTTGCATATCTTCAGGACTGTGATATAAGATACCCCTCTTCTTCGGAGTAGGTTTAGGTGGTGGTTCGAGAAGAGTCCAATCATCATAATTTTTCAATATGTTATTCAATAGTTCCTCAGCTTGTTCAACAGTTCGTTCCCTGAAAACACAACCAGCACAACTATCTAGGAAGTCCCTAGAAGCATCGGTTAGTCCATTATAGAAGATATCAAGTATTTCATTTTTCTTAAGAGGATGATCAGGCAAAGCATTGAGCAATTGGAGAAGCCTCCCCCAATATTGTGGGAGACTCTCTTCTTTAATTTGCACAAAGTTAAATATTTCCTGTAAGGCAGCTTGTTTCTTATGAGCAGGAAAATATTTTTCAGAGAAGTAATAAATCATATCCTGGGGACTACGCACACAACCAGGGGCAAGAGTATTGTACCAAGTCTTAGCATCACCCTTTAATGAGAACAGAAATAATTTGAGAATATAACAATAGCAAATTTTCTCATCATGAGCAAAAAGGGTGGCTATGTCATTCAACTTACTGAGGTGTGCCACAACAGTTTCAGTTTCATAACCATGGAAAGGATCAGATTTAACCAAAGTAATTAACTCTGGGTCGACAGAGAATTCATAATCCTTATCATCAACAAAGATAGGTGAAGTAGCAAACTTAGGATCACATTTCATTCTAGCATTCAAAGATTTTTCTTTAAGTTTGCATAATAATTTCTAAAGATCATCTCTATCATTGCAAGCAAGAAAGTCTCTAGTCGTCTCCTCATCCATAACATAACCTTCCGGTACCTTAGGAATTTCATATCTAAGAGGGCTAGGTCTAATAGGTGTTTCAAGATTTTCAGATTCAGGTATTTCCTCAGTTTCAATAATTTCATTTTCTTTAGCTCTAGCAATTTAATTGTTCATCAAGAAAATCACCTAGTGGCACACCATCATCAAGCAAGTTACTGGCATCATCATAAGCATTATCCAAAGCAAAAGCAGCATCATCAATAACTTGCGACATATCAGAATTAATAGCATGTGGTGGTGTTGCAAGTTTACTCAAAATAGAAGGTGGATCAAGTGCAGAGCTAGATAGCAGTTCCTTACCTCCCCTCGTCTTAGAGGGAAATATCTTAGTCTTGGTATCCTTCAGATTCTTCATAGTGATAAATTGATAATAATCCCAAGTGACTCAACAAATATATCTATGCTCCCCGGCAACGGTGCCAGAAAAAGGTCTTGATAACCCACAAGTATAGGGGATCGCAAAAGTTTTCGAGGGTACAGTATTCAACCCAAATTTATTGATTCGACACAAGGGGAGCCAAAGAATATTTGCAAGTATTAGCAGCTGATTTGTCAATTCAACCACACTTGGAGATTAATTATCTGCAGCAATATGATCAGTAGCAAAGTAATATGATAGTTTTGATAGTAGTAGCAACAGCAATAGTAACAGTAACAGTGATAGCAATGATTTTGTAGCAAGTGTAATAGTAACAGTAGCAGTAGTAACTTAGCAAGAGCAATATAAGAGAAATTCGTAGGCATTGGATCGGTGGATTTGTTGGATGATATTCATCATATAACAGTCATAACCTAGGGCGATGCGGCACTAGCTCCAGTTCATAAATATAATGTAGGCATGTATTCTATAAATAGTCATACGTGCTTATGCAAAGAACTTGCATGACATCTTTTGTTCTACCCTCCCGTGGCAGCTGGGTCCATATGGAAACTAAGGATATTAAGGCCTCCTTTTAATAGAGAACCGAAACAAAGCATTAACACATAGTGAATACATGAACTCCTCAAACTACGGTCATCACCGGAAAGTATCCCGACTACTGTCACTCCGGGGTTTACAGATCATAACACGTAATAGGTGAATATTACTTGCAAGATCGGATCTAGAACATAGATATAATGGTGATAGCATAAACGGTTCAGATATGAAATCATGGCACCCGGGCCCAAAGTGACAAGCATTAAGCATGGCAAAGTCATGGCAACATCAATCTCAGAACATAATGGATACTAGGGATCAAGCCCTAACAAAACTAACTCGATTAGATGATGAATCTCATCCAACTCCTCATTGACCAGCGAGCCTACGATGGAATTACACACTCTCGGTGGGGAGCATCATGGAATTGGCGATGGAGAAGGGTTGGTGATGACGAAGATCGAATATCCTCCTCTCCGGAGCCCCAAACGGACTCCAGATCTGGCTTCCCGATGAAGAACAGGAGGTGGCAGCGGCTTCATCTCGTGAAACATGATAATTCTTTCTCCCTGATTTTTTTCTGGAAAAATAGGATTTTATAGCGTTGGAATCAGGGTCTGCGGGGCCACTAGGTGGACACAACCCACCTAGGCGCGCCAGGAGGGGGGCACGCCCTGGTGGGTTGTGCTCACCCCGGGGCCCCCCTCCGGTGGTTCTTGGCTCCAGTATTTTTCTTTTATTCCATAAAAAAATCTCCAAAAAGTTTCGTGCCATTCCGAGAACTTTTATTTCTGCACAAAAACAACACCATGGTAGTTCTGTTGAAAACAGCGTTAGTCCAGGTTATCTTTATTCAAATCATGCAAATTAGAGTCCGAAACAAGAGGAAAAGCATTAGGAAAAGTAGATACGATGGAGACGTGTCACCTCCTCACGGAGAAGAACTACCGGCTTTTGTATCGTCCTTTGTTGCGTTTGGATCTTTTATCACTCTTTATGTTCATGGATCTAGCACATGTGTGATTGTTCTCGTTGATTTGCGTGTCTTTCTCTCGTGTTTTCTCCTTGTGTTCATCGTGTTCTTCGTAGGATCCTCTCCAAATTGTGAAAGATCGGCCATAGGATTTCCAGCCTAAATCATCTTGGTATCATGAGCCTAGGTTGATCACGAATTTGGAGACCTCACCTTTGTTTTCTAGCCTAGTTTTGTTGATTTTGTCCCGATTTTGAAAATTCCCCACCAAAAATAGCCCCAATTTTTTTTGTGATTTGTTGGTGTGATGAAGTTTTGTTGGATTTGATCTGTGGATTTCGTGTGTAGTAGGTAGATCTAGCTTTTCCCCATCTTTTCCCCAATTTTCACCCACGAAATCTCTCGAATTTTGCCCCGAAAACCCCTTTTTTCCCCACGAGTTCATCGAGTTCACCTCGGATTTGGAGGCTCGGACATCCGGCTTGTGCCCCCGGACATCCGGCCTGCCGCAGCACCACTTCCTCCACCACTTCACTCCCGCCTTACTTTTGCCAAATTTTGCCTGGGTTCCCACTTACACTTCTGCATACCACCACCGCTTTCCACAAACACCATTGCTCACCTGCTACCAACTCCGAAAATTTTGACACGTTTTGTTCTTTGAGAATTTGAGTTACGGTTTTTGTTTCCTAACGCGCTTCAGCAACTTAGGGACGGTTCGACATCGACATCGCCGCCGCTCATCTTCGCCACGGACTCGTCATCGACAATGACCACTTCACCATTTTGACACCCTCAACCTAAGCAAGGGCGGTAACTTCGACAACACATTTGTGTACTCCTTGCCATTGCATTGATAACCCCATAGCCCATTTTGCGTACCTTTCCTATCGAGACTAGCCATTGAGTATTGCCGGCAACGTTACTTGTGCACATTAGTGATCATAGTACCCATTGCATACATACCATATCATATTGATATACATATCTTGGTACCATCTCTTGTGTCACAAGGTTGTCATCGCATATACACAATTGCTATCTCGGTTCGTGAAGTTTGCATATGTGGCCAAAGAAAGAGCTCAAAAGAGAAGGAGCCAAACAAACTTTTAAGCAAAACAAAAAGATAAGCAAAGAGCTTTTAAGCAAGAACCATAGCATCAAAGTACATTAAGATTGTCATACTCAATCATCTTGGATCATATCATCGGAACACCATACATATAGCATACTTGGGATAGAAGTCGTTACATTTTGCTTAGTAGGTTGTGCACAAGTCTCGTATCCACCTATTGTGCAATCGAGCTAGCATCTCTCTAGCGTTGTGCAACAAGAGCATTTTCGTGGATTCCACATTTTGGCTCATTCCTTGGTTGCACGACCCCATCTATCTATCCATGTGTGTGTTTCCGTGTACCATATCTTGCTATTGGTCTACTTGTTACATTTACGAATTTGTGAATCTTTTCCAACATTATTGAATCTTGCTAACATTCGCATCAAATTTTATCCACCATACTAACCAAGCTGCACCAAAGGCTTTATTTGTGTAGGTGTGAGAGAATGACAAGATACGGTACCAATTGTGCTATTTCCTTGTTACATCATTGAGTGATCTTTGATCCATTCTCCACATCGGTCAAGGTATATTTGGTATTGTTCTTCCTTTCTTCCACTCACACATTTACTTGAAATGATGCATAGGCCAACTACTTCTACCAACCCACTCTTCATCGAGCAAGACGAGGACCCGAGCACCTACGTCACCAAGAACCACCTCTTCGGTGCACAAAGAGCATTGCATCAAGAACAACAAGCATTGAGCGACCGCATCGACAATCTCGCCACCGACTTGCGACATTCGGAGCAATGAACAAGAGACTACTTCGACAACATGCTCGACGAACAAAAACGAGAGAACAATGCAAGAATGGATGAGATTCATGCCTTGTTGGTCAACCGCTCTTCTACCACTTCGTCATATTCAAGACGGAGCCGCTCGAGTCGACATTCTGACGACACCATCTCCGGCTCAAGTATACCGACATCGAACACTCTAGGTCGAGCCCCGCGCCAAGACCATCAAGCAAACTGCAATCCTCTTCACGGCACTGACCCTCAAGAGCAACTTTAAGCACAAGAACATCGTCATCGCCAAAATCAAGCTACCTTTGCACAAGCACAAGAACGACAATGCCTACGCCAACAAGAGGAAGAGCGAGCACGCCAACACCAAGACGAGCAATACACTGAAGCTCTCCGTCAACAACAACAACAGCGAGAAGCTCAAGCACTTGAGGCGCAACGTGCACTCTGAGACATAAGTCGTGCCGTCGCCGCACGCAACCGACATACGCATGAGCAAGAAGAAGCACTTCAAGATGAAGTTCAAGAGAGGAACTATCAAGCACGAGTGCACCGACAAGTTCCACAAGCTCCTCCACAAGCTAGACAAGAACCACAAGTTCGCCAAGAGCAACAAGTGTAAGTGTATCTAGTGCCCCTTAGTGATTTTGGCGTATTGAAGACTTACATGTTAAGGGACTAATGTGTTTGTGAGTGTACACAGGGTCTATAAGTCTATGAGGAGTTTGATATTTATGAAGAAAGTCGACCCCTAAAAATGAATGTCTTCAGTTGAAGACTTTGGTTTTCTTGAAGACTTTTAAAGTGAGGAAATTGGTGTGACCTTGAAGACTTCGATATTGCTCCGAGGATTATGAAGCGCGAAGACTTTTGTTTTCGTAGTTTCATTTTCTCTTTCTTGAGTCATAGGAAACACCGTACTATTAAAGGGGGTCGAGGTAAAACTAAGGAAACACTTTCCAAGTGATGCTCATCTCAAAGCCTAAACCTACCCAATCCTTAAGAGTGAAGCCATTGGAAATCTCATACAGTTCAGTCAATTTCTTCAGTGACAGAGACGAAGATCTTCTGTTCTCTGAAGAATTTGTTCTGACTGGGGAGTTAGGAATTCGCCAGTGCGGATTGCCTACAAGTGAGGAACATGATAGCCCTGAGTAATTTGAGAGCTCAAATTTCCGACCGTTGCTGTGCTACGCGCTAGCTGTCCCAAAAATATCCTATCCACCTAATGGTCATATCATTGAAGGGCATTTATGTCTTATCATGTCGGGCTGCTCCTCGGCTATAAATAGCCACCCCCTACAACCACTAGCTGGTTGGCTGCTCCGAGAGAAACTGACACTTGTCATTGAGAGCATCCCATCCTCCGAGGACTTTTGTGCAAAAATCATCGAGTGAGGAAAACCCAAACCCAAACACCTAAAAACCCAAAGTGATTGAGCATCACTGAAGAGATTGTTCCTGTGTGGAAACGATGCTTGTTACCTTTGAGGACTGTGCATCCTCCAGACGGTTAGGCGTCATGGTCTAGAGCATCCAAGAGGAATTGTGGATCACCGAGTGACCAAGTCTGTGAAGGTTTGGAAGTCACCTGAAGACTTACCATGAGTGATAGGGCGAGGTCTGTGTGACTTTAGCTCAAGGAGAATACGGTGAGGACTGTGTGTCCTCAGGTTTAAATACCTAGCCGCTCCAACCAGACGTACAACTATCACAGCAGTTGGAACTGGTCTACCAAATCACTATCTTCACCGAGCTACTAGTTCTATTTCCTCAACCCTTTCATTTCCTCGCATACTTGCTGTGCACTTGATCGTTACTATGTGAAGACTTTGACTGAAGACTTTCTCAATTTCCTCAATCCTATTTCTTCAGTCACTCTGTGTTCAGCCTGCTTATCCTGTTTACACGCTACTTGTGCTCTGTGTATGTTTCATTTCATCATGATGACTATGCTACTGCTTTGTTATGCATGTACCTGAGTACTTATTCCGCTGCTTGTAGTTCATCGCTTTGGAAATTCCTCAAGTAGTATTTCCTCAGTGACGAATTCATAAAAATCGCCTATTCACCCCCCTCTAGTCGATATAACGCACTTTCAATTGGTATCAGAGCAAGGTACTCCCTTGTTCTGTGTGATTTTGGTTTAACCACCTGGAGTTTTAGTTATGTCGACTGCAGGCATGATCAAGGTCTCGGCTGGGTGTCCTACCTTCGATGGGACGGACTACCCCTACTGGAAGAATAAGATGTGCATGCATCTTGAGGCAATTGACAACGATCTCTGGTACGTTGTGGAAAATGGCGTTCCCTCCATCACTCCTTTCGTGAACGCCGCTGATGTGAAGAGACTCAGGCAACTCGACTCTCAAGCGAAGAATATCATATGTGGCCATCTGAGCAAAGGACAGTACGGCAGAGTGAGTGCTTTGGAGACAGCAAAGCTTATCTGGGATAGGTTGTCCAAGGTCAACGAAGGAGTCTCAACTCAACGTGACTCTCGAGTTGACGTTCTTCACAATCTCTTCAACCGCTTCAAAAGACTTGACAACGAAAATGTTCAGCAAACCTTCGATCGCCTCACTTACATCTCAAATGAGCTTCAAGCACTTGGTGCCGCTGACATCACCGATCATGAGGTGGTGAAGAAACTGCTGAGATCACTTGATTCCTCATTCGACACTCTGGCACTGATGATTCAAGAACGTGGAGACTACAAGTCACTTGATCCTGCTGATATCCTTGAGAGACTGAACACTCATGAATTCCAACTAGCTGAGAAGAGAGACCTCTACGGGCCAAGCTATGGAAGATCACGCGCACTAAAGGCCAAGGCAGTTTCCTCATCTGAAGGGGAATATTCTGATAGCAGCCTTGGTGATCCTGAAGAACTAATCCAGGAGCTAGCAATGCTCGTAAGGAAATTTCAGAAGTTCTCAAGACGTGGTTGCTTTGGAAAATCCTCAAGAGGTGATGACATGAGATCAGATTCCTCATCCCGCGATTACAAGAAGAGGACTTGCCACAAATGCAAGAAACCTAGTCACTACATAACTGATTGTCCTCAGTGGGGAAAGGAATCAAAGAAGAAGAAGTACAAGGATGATAATTCAGACGACTCGAAGAAGAAGAAGAAATCTTCAAAGTCCTCATCGTCAAACTCTTCAAAGTCTTGATCTCACAAGAAGAGCAGTTCCAAAAAGGCTCGGGCATTCATTGGCAAGGAAATGGATTCTGAAGCTGAATCTGAGGAAAATGAGGAAGAAGAAGCATCTGAGGAGTCAGACTCTGGTGTGGCGAGCCTAGCTCTCGCTACTGCTTTCGTCAGCAAGTCCATCTTCAACTGTGAAGAAAATGTCGACTCCAACACTGCTGACTATGGCAACGATGACTTCGCTCCCACCTATTGCTTCATGGCAAAAGGTGCCAAGGTACTCAAATATCCCTCCTATGAATCAAGTGAGGATGAATCTGATGAAAATCTCAAACCTAGCTATTCCAAACTTGCTAAGATTGCCGTCAAACAACAAAAGGCTTTCGAAAAGGTTCAAAATTTGATAGACTAAAGCGATGACCTGTTAGGTGAGGAAATGGATCGAACTCAAACTGATAATCTTCAGGGACTATAGTCAAAGTTTGATAACCTTCAAGGTCATCATGAAACTCTCTTAGCCGATCATGAGAAGCTCTCTTATGAATTTCTTCAAAGAAAGCAATATCTTGAGAAGCTAAGGGTGAGTCATGAAGATCTTCAGAAGGAAAACGATTCATTGCTTGCTCAACAGATCAGTTCCGCTCAGGAAGAATTCATTCCACCATGTTTGAAATGCATTGACCATGAATCTACTAATTCTTCACCTGAAAGTTCAAATGCTTCTATTGCTGCAAATTCTTCAACTATCTCTATGGTCACAAATTCCTCATCTGAGGATACCACAAGTATCACTGACGATAATGCAGGGTTGAAGGAATTGTATGTGACAGGCATGTAAAAAAGCCTCAAAGGGCATCAGGCTCTTTCTGATGTGCTTAAGAAGCAGATCCTCAACAGGAACCCTAGGAAAGAGGGTATTGCCTTTGAGAGGAAACTCAACGCTGATGGGACCTACTGGAAACCTGAGCAGTATCCCAAAACCTCATGGGTTGCTACGAAAGGACCTCCCATAGATCCATCCACTTTATCTGGCTTTACATATGAATCTTCATATTCATCTGATGAGTCATTTGACTCCAACTATAAGCTATTCAAAAATCAGAATGGTGAAGTATTTGCTAGATATGTTGGAACTAACTATAGGAATGGTCCCCCTATGAAGAAAATCTGGGTTCCCAAAAGGTGCCTTGAAAGTCTTCAGGTGAATGTCCTCATGACACCACCTGTGAAGAATAGGAACCCCAGATCAAATTCTTCATATGGACCAAAGGCTTCATATGGATCCAAGTCCTCATATGGAACAAATTCCTCATATGGATCAAATTCCTCACGTGGATCCAAATCCTCATATGAACATCATCGTGCTAACGCCTCTGTTTTGCAGGGAAAATCTAAGAGCTATGAATATGTGCATTATTCTTCAAATCATTATGTTCATAAGTCCTCAAAGAATTTCTCTGCTTATTCATATGCATAATCTAACCCCTCTTCTATGAAATGAAGTGCACTGGCTTCAATGCCACCATTCTCTTATGGAGCTCGCAGAATGATGAACTCTTTGCCACCCCTCCAGATGTGGGTGATGAATAAAAAGAACTAATCTCTTATACAGGGTCAGATGTCCAGACGAACTTGAACGTCTGAAGAATTTGCTGGAGACCTGAATATGCTTGAAAGGACGCAAGCTAATCATGAAGAAACGAATATTCATTTCTCACGTCCTTATACTGCCATATCTGTTGTACTGCTTGATGAAATTCAATCTGATGAATTTGATGTCATATTCTTCACTGATGAAGTATATGAGTCCGTAAGATGCACTAATTCATCTGCAGGATGATCAACCCAAAGCTACTGAGTGGGTCCTCGACAGTGGATGTACAAATCACATGACCGGTGACAAGAACTTATTGATGGACACTACTTTAGCTCCATCGCATCTGAAGCATATCACCTACGCTGACAAAGGCAAAAGCAAGGTATTAGGTCTAGGTAGGGTTGCAATCTCAAAGGATCGACACATGGATAAAGTCATGCTTATCGAGTCCCTCGGATTCAACCTCATGTCTGTCTCAATGCTTTGTGATCTTGATATGGTTGTCGTCTTTGGCAAATATCATTGCATTGTGCTCATGGAATCTGACAATTCCAAAGTCTTCGAAGGCTTTAGGAGAGGTGACTTGTATATTGTTGATTTCTCCATATATAGGACCACAGCCTACCACATGTCTACTTGCAAAAGCTTTAGAAGGCTGGCTATGGCATCGACAACTAGGTCATGCTAGCATGAGGAACTTACATACACTCGTGAATAAGAAGCACGTCATTAGCATCGAGGGTGTCAAATTCCTCAAATACCATATTTGCGGGGCTTGTGAGGCTGGAAAGATGACCAAATCCAAGCAACCCTCGAAGACTATAATGACTACCACTCATCCTTTTGAATTGCTTCACATGGACATCTTTGCCCTACTCATTATGCCACACTAATAAATGCAACATCTTTATATGGCTTTGTTATTGTTGATGACTATTCTCGTTATACCTGGGTGCATATCATCACTTACAAAATTCAAGTGCAGGAAGTCTTCAAAGGATTTTCCTTAAGGGCCTCGACGAATTTCGGTGTGAAGATCAAGCATATCCAGAGTGACAATGGGGCCGAGTTCAAGAATACTGGTCTTGATTACTATCTTGATGAACTTGGTATTACTCACGAGTTATCTGCCCCATACACTCCTCAGCAGAATGGCATCGTGGAGTGCAAGAACAGGACTCTTATTGAGATGGCTCGCACTATGCTTGATGAATACAAGACGCCTCATCACTTCTGGCCTGAGGCTATTGATACTCCGTGCCACATCATCAACAGGGTATATCTTCACAAATTCTGCAAGAAGACCTCATATGAACTCCTCACTGACAAGAAACCCAATGTGAGTTATTTCAAAGTCTTCGGTGCTAAATGTTGGATTAGAGATTGATGTCTGCTAGAACTACGTCGGTATTTCCCGAAAGAGGAAGGGATGATGCAGTATAGTGATGATAGGTATTTCCCTCAGTGATGAGACCAAGGTTATCAAACCAGTAGGAGAACCTCCTCACACCAGGTAAATAGCACCTGCACACAAATAACAAATACTCGCAACCCGACGTGTTAAAGGGGTTGTCAATCCCTTTCGGGTACGGCGCCTCAAGATAGGCAAATAACATGAGATAAAAGTTGTAGATTGGATAAATAGATCGCGGAAAAAATAAATTGCAGCAAGGTATTTTTGTATTTTTGGTTTAATAGATCTGAAAATAAATGCAAAGGAAAATCGATCGCAAAGGCAAATATGATGAAAAGAGACCCGAGGGCCGTAGGTTTCACTAGTGGCTTCTCTCGAGAAAAATAGCAAACGGTGGGAAAACAATTACTGTTGGGCAATTGATAGAACTTCAAATAATCATGATGATATCCAGGCAATGATCATTATATAGGCATCACGTCCAAGATTAGTAGACCGACTCCTGTCTGCATCTACTACTATTACTCCACACATCGACCGCTATCCAGCATGCATCTAGTGTATTAAGTTCATGGAAAAACGGAGTAATGCAATAAGAACAATGACATGATGTAGACAAGATCTATTTATGTAGAAATAGACCCCATCGTTTTATCCTTAGTAGCAACGATACATACGTGTCGTTTCCCTTTCTGTCACTGGGATCAAACACCGTAAGATCGAACCCACTAGAAAGCACCTCTTCCCGTTGCAAGATAAATAGATCAAGTTAGCCAAACAAAACCCAAATATCGGAGAAGAAATATGAGGCTATAAGCAATCATGCAAATAAGAGATCAAAGAAGACTCAAATAACTTTCATCGATAAAAACTCAAATCTGATCATAAACTCAAAGTTCATCGGATCCCAACAAACACACCGCAAAAGACTTACATCATATGGATCTCCAAGAGACCATTGTATTGATAATCAAGAGAGAGAGAGAGAGAGGAAGCCATCTAGCTACTAACTACGGACCCATAGGTCTACAAAGAACTACTCACGCATCATCAGAGAGGCACCAATGGACATGATGAACCCCTCCGTGATGGTGTCTAGATTGGATCTGATGGTTCTGGACTCTGTAGTGGCTGGAATTGATTTTCGACACCTCTCCTAGGGTTTTCGGAATATTGGGGTATTTATAGAGCAAAGAGGTGGTGCAGGGGGTACCCGAGGTGGGCACGATACACTTGGGCGCGCCTGGGGGCCCAAGCGCGCCCTGGTGTATCGTGCTCCCCTTGGAGCTCCACTCAGGTGCTTCCTTGGCCCATACGGTGTCTTCTGGCCCAGAAAAAATCCACAAAAAGTTTCGCTGCGTTTGGACTCCGTTTGGTATTGATTTCCTGCAATGTAAAAAACAAGCAGAAAACAACAACTGGCACTGGGCACTATGTCAATAGGTTAGTACCAAAAAATGATATAAAATGACTATAAAATGATTGTAAAACATCCAAGAATGATAATATAACAGCATGGAACAATAAAAAAATTATAGATACATTGGAGACGTATCAGCATCCCCATGCTTAATTCTTGCTCGTCCTCGAGTAGGTAAATGATAAAAACAAAATTTTTGAGGTGGAATGCTGCCTAACATGTTCATCACATTCTTTTTTTCTTTATAGCATGGACATTTGCACTTTTATATGGTTCAAAGCAATAGTCTAGTTTTGACATGAAAACTTTAATACTCAAGCATACCAACAAGCCACCATGTCTTTCAAAATATCAACACTAAAGCAAGTTATCCCTAGCCCATTTATGCTCAACCATTGATCCATTCATGAAACACACTCGAATATTAGCTACACCCAATGCTCAAATACGATCATAGTGCCCCCTAGTTGGTGCTTTATAAGAGAAGATGGAGACTCAAATTCAAAATAAAAATTGCATAAGTAACAGAAAGACCCTTCGCGGAGGGAAGTAGGGATTTGTACAGGTGCTAGAGCTCAAAGCTTAAATTGAGAGATAAAAATATTTTGGGAGGTATACTTTTCCCACCCACGAAAACGACTTAGAGCTTTCAACACTTTCCATGCTAGATACATCATAGGCGGTTCCCAAACAGAAACTAAAGTTTATTCCTTTTTCCACCATTACTTTCACTTTCCATGGCTAACCGTATCCACGGGTGCCCTCCATACCAACACTTTCCAAGGAATTTATTATTTGACAACATAAAGTAAATTCATTTATTCATTTCGGGATAGGGCATCCCTAATACCTTTGCTGTACTCTCGTGCAAGTGAATAAACACTCATCGTGAGAATAACACATCTAGCATGGAAAATATTGGCCACCCATCACCGCCTCGCGAGCGGTAGAGCACCCAAAAGAGAAATTTATTTTGAAATTTAGAGATGGCATGTACAAATTTGCTTAGAACGGCATGGAAATACCGCATATAGGTAGATATAGTGGACTCATATGGCAAAACTGGTTTAAAGGGTTTTGGATGCACAAGTAGTGATCATACTTGGTGCAAAATGAAGGCTAGCAAAAAGATTGAGAAGCGACCAACCAAGAAGCAAAAAATCTTGTACCCAAGCATTAAGCATAAGTAACACCGAATAATGCACCACAAGTAGGATATAAATTTCATTGCATAACTATTGATTTTCATGCTTGCATAGGGAATCACAAACCTTAACATCAATATTCTTACTAAAGCACAATTACTCATCAACATGACTCACATATTACATCTTCATATCTCAAAACCATTACTAAGAATCAAGTTTATTTTGTCCAATGATCTTCATGAAAGTTTTTATTATATCCTCCTTGGATATCTATCACTTTGGCACTGTTTTCATGTGTTGCTTTTGATAAGCTCAAACAAATTTAAGTGAAGAACATGAGCATCATATTTCTTTCTCTCAAAATAATCTAAGTGAAGCAAGAGAGAATTTCTGAAAATTTTATTAACTCCCAAATAAATCTAAGTGAAGCATGAGAGCATTTCTTCAAAAATAACAAAGCACACTGTGCTAAAAAAGATATAAGTGAAGTGTTAGAGCAAATCCATGGCTCTAAAAATTTAAGTGAAGCATAAGAGCAAGTATAGCATAATTTTTGGCTCTCTTAAAAAGGTGTGTCCAGCAAGGATTCAAGACTTAAAACATAAAGGAAAACAAGCAAAGACTCATATCATACAAGACGCTCCAAGCAAAACTCATAATATGTGACGAATAAAAATATAGTTTCAAGTAAGATATCGATGGTTGTTAGAAGAAAGCGGGGATGCCACTCGGGGCATCCCCAAGCTTAGTTGCTTGCTACTTCTTGAATATTATCTTGGGGTGCCTCGGGCATCCCCAAGCTTAGCCTTTTGCTAATCCTTATTCCTTCATCCATCGTAAGATCACCCAAAACTTGAAAACTTTAATCACACAAAACTCAACAAAACCTTCGTGAGATCCGTTAGTATAAGAAAGCAAACCACTACTATAAGTACTGTTGCAAACCCATTCATATTTTATTTTGCATTCTATCTACTGTATTCCAACTTTTCTATGGTAAAAACTCATCAAAGAAAACCATAGAATCATCAAAACAAGCACACAACACAAAGAAAACAGAATCTGTCAAAAACAGAACAGTCTGTAGCAATCTGAATATTTAGAATACTTCTGAAACTCCAAAAATTCTGAAAAATTTAGGAAAACGTGCATAATTTGTCTATTAATCTTCTGCAAAAAGAATCAACTCAAAATCGCTTTTCTGATAAAAATGAAAAATAATTTCGTGAGTGCAAAAGTTTCTATTTTTCAGCAAGATCAAATCAACTTTCAACACAAATCTTCCCAAAGGCCTTGCTTGGCACAAACACTAATTTAAACCACAAAAACACATCTAACCAGAGGTATAATTGGGTATTTTATTGAAAACAGCAAGAAAACCAAAAAGCAAAAAGATACAAGTTGGGTTGCCTCCCAACGAGCGCTATCGTTTTACGCCCCTAGCTAGGCATAACATGTAGGATCTAAGTTTTGTCATCTTTGTTCTCCAATTCTTTAAGCACACAACCAGATTTCCTTGGAGAATTAGCAAGTAAAATAGCAAAACTTCTAGGAATAAAATTAAGGAATTCATTCCTATCGATAGGATCTCTTATAGCTTCAGCAAATTCGGATGAATACTAATCATTTTGAGATCTCCTTTATCATCACTAGAAGTTGCACCTTTGTTTCTAATAGCTTGAGTAGTTTTACTAATTTTTATGGGAGTTTTGGCAGCACCAAAAGCCGTACTTAGATTAGAAAAAAATTCTTCCAGTTTATCAATCCTAGATGGGCTCTCTTCAATTCTTTCATGAATAATAGTTCCCTTTTCATTTAACAACTTAAAAACGTCTCCCGCTTTTGACCCAATTTTAGTAGCATAACTTTTCATCTTTCTATCCAAGTTTTCAAGATGCTCTGCGGTAAGCATTTTCTTTTCAATAGCATCTAGTCTTTCCATAACATGCTCGATAGTCAATATTGTTTCATTGATCACGAGTGGTGGTGAACCCACTAAATTTCCCAAAGCGTTAAAAGCATCAAGAGAAGGACACATCAAGAAATTCCCACCAGTAATCGTATCAAGGACGAATCTATACCAAGTGGTGATGCCCACATAAAAACAACGAAGAAGAACAACGGTAGATTGCTTACAGATAGATCTATTATGAGCATTGCAAATCCTATACCAAGCATCTTTTAAATTCTCCCCTCCCCTTTGTTTAAAGTTGAGAACCACGTTCTCGGGGGTGCACGCAATAGAGGAAGAAATATCCATCACGACAAAAAGTAGTCAACAAGATTGCACATGGGAAACAGATCTGACGAGAAAACGGTGAACGAAAAAGAGAGGGCGAATAAAATGGCAAATTTTTGTGAAGTGGGGGAGAGGAAAACGAGAGGCAAATGGCAAATAATGTAAATTGCGAGGAGATGAGATTTCTGATTAGGAACCTAGTTGATGTTGAAGATAATCCCCGACAACGGCGCCAGAAATTCCTTTTGATGTCTGCTAGAACTACGTCGGTATTTCCCCAAAGAGGAAGGGATGATGCAGTATAGCAATGGTAGGTATTTCCCTCAGTGATGAGACCAAGGTTATCGAACCAGTAGGAGAACCTCCTCACACCACGTAAACAGCACCTGCACACAAATAACAAATACTCGCAACCCGACGTGTTAAAGGGGTTGTCAATCCCTTTCGGGTACGGCGCCTCAAGATAGGCAAATAACGTGAGATAAAAGTTGTAGATTGGATAAATAGATCGCAGAACAAATAAATTGCAGCAAGGTATTTTTGTAATTTTGGTTTAATAGATCTGAAAATAAATGCAAAGGAAAATAGATCGCAAAGGCAAATATGATGAAAAGAGACCCGAGGGCCGTAGGTTTCACTAGTGGCTTCTCTCGAGAAAAATAGCAAACGGTGGGAAAACAATTACTATTGGGCAATTGATAGAACTTCAAATAATCATGACGATATCTAGGCAATGATCATTATATAGGTATCACGTCCAAGATTAGTAGACCGACTCCTGCCTGCATCTACTACTATTACTCCACACATCGACCGCTATCCAGCATGCATCTAGTGTATTAAGTTCATGGAAAAGCGGAGTAATGCAATAAGAACGATGACATGATGTAGACAAGATCTATTTATGTAGAAATAGACCCCATCGTTTTATCCTTAGTAGCAACAATACATACATGTCGTTTCCCTTTCTGTCACTGGGATCAAGCACCGTAAGATCGAACCCAGTACAAAGCACCTCTTCCCGTTGCAAGATAAATAGATCAAGTTGGCCAAACAAAACCCAAATATCGGAGAAGAAATACAAGGCTATAAGCAATCATGCATATAAGAGATCAAAGAAGACTCAAATAACTTTCATGGATAAAAACTCAAATCTGATCATAAACTCAAAGTTCATCGGATCCCAACAAACACACCACAAAAGACTTACATCATATGGATCTCCAAGAGACCATTGTATTGATAATCAAGAGAGAGAGGAAGCCATCTAGCTACTAACTACGGACCCATAGGTCTACAAAGAACTACTCATGCACCATCGGAGAGGCACCAATGGACATGATGAACCCCTCCGTGATGGTGTCTAGATTGGATCTGGTGGTTCTGGACTCTGCGGCGGCTGGAATTGATTTTCGACGCCTCTCCTAAGGTTTCTGGAATATTGGGGTATTTATAGAGTGAAGAAGCGGTGCAGGGGGTACCCGAGGTGGGCATGATACACCGGGGCGCCTGGGGGCCCAGGCGCGCCCTGGTGTATCGTGCTCCCCTCGGTGCTCCACTCAGGTGCTTCCTTGGCCCATACGGTGTCTTCTGGCCCAGAAAAAATCCACAAAATGTTTCGATGCGTTTGGAATCCTTTTGGTATTGATTTCCTGTGATGTAAAAAACAAGCAGAAAACAGCAACTGGCACTGGGCACTATGTCAATAGGTTAGTACCAAAAAATGATATAAAATGACTATAAAATGATTGTAAAACATCCAAGAATGATAATATAACAGCATGGAACAATCAAAAATTATAAATACGTTGGAGACGTATCAGAGATCCTCATCACAATTCTAAATTTGCACCGAAAGCACATGAATGTTTTATGCTTGATTATGGAAAGGACTCGCACACCTACATAGTCTTCAACACCTATCACCACAAGGTTGTTGAAACTGTAGATGTGCGGTTCGATGAAACTAACAGGTCGCAAAGAGAGCACCTACCTCCTATGCTAGATGAAATGTCACCTGAGGAATCCATCAAGTTCAATGCCACTGAGGATGTCATACCCACTGAAGAATCTGCTGAAGAAGTCATTCCAGACCGTGAAGAAAATCATGTTGGTGCTTCTAAGGAAAATGGCTTTGAAGAAAATGTCGAGCCCAATCAAAGTCGTCAACCTGCTCATCCTCGCATTGCAAATGAAGTGCAGATTGAGAGAATAATCGATGACATCAACGCACCAGGTCCTCTCACACGCTCAAAAGCTTCACATTTGTCTAACTTTTGTGGGAACTTTTCTTTCATCTCTATCACAGAGACCACCAAAGTTGATGAGGCATTTCTGGAGCCTGAGTGGATTCAAGCTATGCAAGAGGAATTACATCAATTCGAGCTCAACAATGTCTGGGAACTTGTCAAGCGACCAGACCCACGCAAGCACAATATCATCGGTACCAAATTGATCTACCACAACAAGCAAGACGAAAATGGCCTAGTGGTGAGGAAAAAGGCTCGTCTTGTAGCTCAGGGCTACACACAGGTTGAAGGAATCGATTTCGATGAAACTTTTGCACCTATTGCTAGACTTGAGGCTATTCGCATAGTGCTTGCTTATGCTAACCATCATAATATCATCTTATATCAAATCGATGTGAAAAGTGCATTCCTCAATGGTAAGCTTGAGGAAGAAGTATATGTTGCTGAACCACCAGGTTTTGAAGATCCTAAGCATCCTGACAAAGTCTTCAGACTCAATAAGGCCCTCTATGGCCTCAAGCAGGCCCCTCGGGCAAGGTATGATACACTGAAGGAATTCCTCATGAAGAAAGGCTTCAAACCCGGTTCACTTGACCCAACTCTTTCACCAAAACCTATGATGATGAATTATTCATGTGCCAAATATATGTTGATGATATTATCTTTGGCTGTACTAACCAACGTTACAGAGACAAATTTGCCTATATGATGAGTGAGGAATATCAAATGTCTATGATGGGAGAATTGAAATTCTTCTTAGGTCTTCAAATTCGTCAACAACGCAATGGAGTATTCATATCTCAAGAGAAATACCTCAAGGATGTGCTGAGGAAATTCGGCATGCAAGATTGCAAAGGCGTCAAAATCTCAATGCCCACAAATGGCCATATATGGACCGATGAAAATGGTAAAGACTTCGATCAAAAGGTATACCGCTCCATGATTGGCTCGTTATTGTATCTATGTGCATCTAGGCCAGATATTATGCTTAGTGTTTGCATGTGTGCCCGTTTTCAAGCTACACCGAAGGATTCACACCATAAGGCTGTGAAACATATTCTTCGATATCTAGCTCACTCTCCAACACTTGGATTATGGTATCCCAAGGGCTCGGCTTTTGATCTCATTGGATATTCTGACTCTGACTATGCTGGTGATCGAGTGGATCGCAAGTCAACATCAGGCACATGCCATTTCCTCGGACGATCCTTAGTATGTTGGTCCTCGAAGAAGCAGAACTGCGTATCACTCTCTACTACTGAAGCTGAGTACATTGTTGCTGGTTCTTGCTGTGCTCAATTGCTATGGATGAAGCAAACCCTCAAGGACTATGGCATCAATATGAAGAATGTGCCACTCTACTGCGACAACGAGAGTGCCATCAAGATTGCTCATAACCCAGTCCAGCACTCGAAGACTAAGCACATCCAGATTCATCATCATTTTCTTCGTGATCATGTGTTGAAGGGCGACATCTCCATCGACCACGTGAAGACTGAAGAACAGCTAGCGGATATCTTCACAAAGCCCTTGGATGAGAAGAGATTTAGCAAGTTACCGTGTGAGCTAAATATCTTAGAATCTTCGAATGCTCTTTGAAAGGACACACATCCTAACACTTATGCAAAATTGTTGACTTAGATGTGCAACACACGAAGTAACGTTTTTCTTCAATCAATGAAGACTAACCCTCTAAGTGTGAAGAAATTAAAGAAGAATTTGATTCTCAGAGCCCTACGACAATTGTACGTTGTGTCTGAAATCATCATTCTTATACGGTGGGTCACGCCACCAACAAAAGTTGAAAATCTTCAATTTGAGTTTTTCTTCATTTTTGAAAATTCTTCAATTTTCATATATATATATATATATATATATTTGAGTTTTCATGTCCTCAACAGCATTCACTTATAGCTAATTCTTCAAGTTGATTTTCATCTAAGTGAATGTGATCGGACCCGTTCCCCCTCTATGCTAAACTCAACCAAGTCTGTTCACTAATTCTTCATGTGCGTTCTATTTGAAACCCGTTCAAAATCTTCACTGTGTCCTTGACAGCTGAAGAATTTGCGAACGAAACTTTAAAATATTCCTTTCAAATTTTTTGTTGTTGCCGCTCAAACTGTTCCGCATCCCATGATGGATTAAACAACTCACCCACGATCTCCACCTCTCTGTACGTGGGTGACACATGTCGTTAGAAGAGTAAGGGTCAGGGGCATGTTTGTCCAAATTCTTCGGACGGGCAGTTTTCACCATGGCTATAAATACCGCTCCCCTTCCTCAGACCTCATTTACTCCGCTCGACTGCTACTCTCCTCGCTCGATCTCTCAAACCTAGCGATGCCGCTACACTCCATCGTCGCCGGTGAGGAAGAGCTTCACTGCCTCGACCTCGTCGCCGTCGTGCTCGCGCCGGCAGCGGAAATCTTCACTCCACCGCCGCCGTAGCTGTCTCCCGCCGTCGAGTTAGGGCGTGGGAGGTCTAAACGGATGAACTTCTCCAACTCCACTCCCAGTTCGTCGTGTTCTTCGTCCAGGGTAAATAAAATCTGATTTTACTACCCTACTTTGATTCTTATGATTTCCACAAAATCTTCAAAAGGTGTTTATTCTTCAACTTCCAATTCCTTAAACACCTAGTTGCATCAGTACCTTGATTTGTTTCTCTAAGCTGTGTTTTTCTTCAAGATTCCTCAATTGTGTGGATTTTCTAATCTATACAACTCTGGAACCTAAGTCAAGAACGCTTAGTGAAATTCCTCATGACACCCATGGTCAAATTTCTCAAACTTGATTCTTTTGAAAAAAATCTGAGAACGCATATGAACTCTCCCAATTCTTCGCACCTATACTCTGTTCACAGGTACAAAATGTCTACTGTTGAATCACTAGGTTCTCATCAACTTAACTCATTTGCAGTGTTCCTCGAAGATAAGTTGCACACTTCCTCAGAAACATCAATTGTTCAAAATCCTCAAGTGAAGAAAATGGCTGACAGGAAAAGACCTCGGAAGGGAGGAAAGAGGCCAGAGACGAACACTGCTTTTGAGATCCCTGAAGACATTTATGCGGGGTACTGTACTCCTGATGAAGCTACTCATGCCAAAGAGACTAAGAATGAGCGCAAAGTGCGCATACAGAGAATTGAGAGACGATGGGCTAAGGAATGGGGGGAATACCGCTATGACACTCCAAAGTACATGAAGAAATTTGCCGTTAACCCTCCATGTCCAAGACCTCCGCTGGCCGCTGGTCAAGAGGCTGATCCCTCAAGCATCAGGCACGGTGAGGAATTTCTCAAAGAATGGGCCAAGCGTCAAGCCAAATTGGCTAAAGTGGCAAAAGAAGCAGTGAAGAAATTCAATGAAGATTCTGCTCCTGCTGCTGCTGCTTCTGAGGCTTCTGCAAGTAAGCCTAAGAAGGCTATGCCGAAGAAATCAGCTGTGAAGCCGAGTTCCTCAACAGCAATGCCCTCATGGCCAAGTACTTCAACATCAAAGCCCTCAAGGCAAAATCCTCAGGCAACGTCTTCAAGGGCAATGCCAATTCCCACTGTTGCCTCCAAGTCCTCAACTGTTGCTGCCAAGTCCTCAACACCTGTGCATCTTACAACGTGCCAACGGACTGCTGGATTTTCCATTGCTTCAGGAGCATCTGCAAGTTCCTCAGCTCCACCACTGTCCTCAACAGGTCCAACCTTGCTGACGGTCAAAACCACTGCTGGTCGTGGAGCGAGGCCAAGTCCTCATAAAAAACAAGTTGCTTTCCAAATTCCGTCTGATGAAGATGATGCTGATGATGAAGAACTCGCTGAAATCATCAGGGACAGGCAAGAAAGGGCCGCTAGAGCCAAAGGAAGTTCTGTGCCTTTCATGCTGGATCCATGGAAGATCCTAGATTTCATTGATCTATGGCACAAAGATCCCAACACTCCACTGCCTGACTTGAATCTGACACCTGGTCAAAGTCATATGTTGACGGCCTTCATCTGTGAAGAAAAATGGAAATTTGAGAAGGCCAGACAAGTCAAGAAGGCCCAGTATAAAAAGGAAAGATTTCTGAAGAAAAATGTTCTAAATATGACTAATGAAGAACTTGTAAACATGCAAAAGGAAATCAAAAACCTCAGTGATGAATTTGACACCTACCATGCAGATTGGCTTGGTGCCAAGGTCAGATTCGTCAAACTCTTCAAGACCCTCAAGTTGAATGTTGCAGCACCATCGCAACAACAAATTCCTCAGGCTGATGCTTCTGTTATGTCTGTTGAAGAAACTGCTAGTGCAGCTGATGAAAATTAGGCTGCTGATGAAACTGAGAATACCAGGGCTAATGAAGAAATTCCAGCTCCTGAAGAAATTGACAGGGCAACCTCCAATGTTGCGCCTGAAGAACAACCAAGGCCAGCTGAACAATCTGCTGTGCCTGAAGAAACTAAGAATGCCAGGGCGACTGCTGTTGGTAAACGTAGCATGCAATTTCAAAAAAAAATCCTACGCTCACGCAAGATCTATCTAGGAGATGCATAGCAACGAGAGGGCGAGAGTGTGTCTACGTACCCTCATAGACTGAAAGCGGAAGCGTTTGACAACGCGGTTGAGGTAGCCATACTTCTTCTCGTTCTGACCGATCAAGCACCGAACGTACAGCACCTCCGAGTTCTGCACACATTCAGCTCGATGACGTCCCTCGAACTCTTGATCAAGAAGAGTGTCGAGGAAGTAGATGAGTTCCGTCAGCATGATGGCATGGTGATGGTGATGGTGAAGCGATCCGCGCAGGGCTTCGCCTAAGCACTACGAGAATATGACCGGAGGCGTAAACTGTGGAGGGGGGTGCCGCACACGGCTAACAATAGTTGATGTGTGTTCTAGGTGCCCCCTCCCCACGTATATATAGGTGGGAGGGGGAGGGGAACAGCCTTGGGGCGCCCCAAGTAGGAGGAATCCTACTTGGGGGCCTAGTCCAATTCGGCCCCCCTTACCATATTTTCCGGAGGGGGAAGGAGAGAGGAGGGAAGGAAGGGGGAGGCCGAATCCCTCCCCTTCCTTCTCTCTTCTCCTCTTTCCTTCCTCCTCAGGTTCGGCCCATATGGGGGGCGCAGCAGTCCCTGCTGGCTGCTGCGTTTCCCCTCTTGGGCCATTAGGCCCATATCTTTGCCGGGGGGTGCCCGGAACCCCTTCCAGTGACCTGATATGTACCCGGTACCCTCCGGAACACTTCCGGTGTCCGAATACTATCATCCTATATATCAATCTTTACCTCTCGACCATTTCGAGACTCCTCGTCATGTCCGTGATCTCATCTGGGACTCCGAACAACATTCGGTCACCAAATCACATAACTCATATAATACAAAATCGTCATCGAACGTTAAGCGTGCAGACCCTACGGGTTTGAGAACTATGTAGACATGACCGAGACACCTCCCCGGTTAATAACCAATAGTGGAACCTAGATGCTCATATTGGCAACCACATATTCTACGAAGATCTTTATCGGTCGAACTGTTATGACAACATACATTATTCCCTTTGTCATCGGTATGTTACTTGCCCGAGATTCGATCATCGGTATCTTCATACCTAGTTCAATCTTGTTACTGGAAAGTCTCTTTAATCATTCCGTAATACATCATCCTACAACTAACTCATTAGTCACTTTCCTTGCAAGGCTTCTTATGATGTGTATTACCGAGAGGGCCCAGAGATACCTCTCCGGTACTCGGAGTGACAAATCCTAATCTCGATCTATGCCAACCCAACAAACACCTTCGGAGATACCTGTAGAGCATCTTTATAATCACCCAGTTATGTTGTGACGTTTGATAGCACACAAGGCATTCCTCCGGTATCCGGGAGTTGCATAATCTCATAGTCGAAGGAATATGTATTTGACATGAAGAAAGCAATAGCAATAAAACGGAATGATCATAATGCTAAGCTAACGAATGGGTCTTGTCCATCACATCATTCTCCTAATGATGTGATCCCGTTTATCAAATGACAACACATGTCTATGGTTAGGAAACTTAACCATCTTTGATC
The DNA here is from genome assembly GCA_011799875.1 of Thinopyrum elongatum. NCBI lineage: Eukaryota > Viridiplantae > Streptophyta > Magnoliopsida > Poales > Poaceae > Thinopyrum > Thinopyrum elongatum. The sequence continues at coordinate 426,174,933 of CM022303.1, read as the reverse complement.
AACGAGCTAGTCTAGTAGAGGCTTACTAGGGACACGGTATTTTGTCTATGTATCCACACATGTATCAAGTTTCCGGTTAATACAATTATAGCATGAATAATAGACATTCATGAAATAAGGAAATATAAAATAACAACTTTATTATTGACTCTAGGGCATATTTCCTTCAGTCTCCCACTTGCACTAGAGTCAATAATCTAGTTCACATTGCCATGTGATTTAACACCAATAGTTCACATCTTTATGTGATTAATACCGATAGTTCACATCGCCATGTGACCAACACCCAAAGAGTTTACTAGAGTCAATAATCTAGTTCACATCGCTATGTGATTAACACCCAAAGAGTACTAAGGTGTGATCATGTTTTGCTTGTGAGAGAAGTTTAGTCAACAGGTCTACCACATTCAGATCCATATGTATTTTGCAAATTTCTATGTCTACAATGCTCTGCATGGAGCTACTCTAGCTAATTGCTCCCACATTCAATACGTATCTAGATTGAGACTTAGAGTCATCTAGATCAGTGCCAAAGCTTGCATCGACATAACTCTTTATAACGAACTCTTTATCACCTCCATAACCGAGAAACATTTCCTTAGTCCTTTTTAAGGTAACTAAGGATAATTTTGACCGCTGTCCAGTGATCTACTCCTGGATCACTATTGTACCCCCTTGCCAAACTCATGGCAAGGCACACAACAGGTTTGGTACACAGCATGGCATACTTTATAGAACCTATGGCTGAGGCATAGGGAATGACTTTCATTCTCTCTTTATCTTCTGCCATGGTTGGGTTTTGAGTCTTTTACTCAACTTCACACCTTACAATACAGGCAAGAAATCCTTCTTTGACTGATCCATTTTGAACTCCTTCAAAATCTTGTCAAGGTATGTACTCATTGAAAGTCTTATCAAGCGTCTTGATCTATCTCTATAGATCTTGATGCCCAATATGTAAGCAGCTTCATCGTGGTCTTTCATTGAAAAATTCTTATTCAAGTATCCTTTTATGCTATCCAAAAATTCTATATCATTTCCAATCAATAATATGTCATTCACATATAATATCAGAAATGCTACAGAGCTCCCACTCACTTTCTTGTAAATACAGGCTTCACCGTAAGTTTGTATAAAACCATATGCTTTGATCACCTCATCAAAGCGTATATTCCAACTCTGAGATGCTTGCACCAGTCCATAGATGGATCACTGGAGCTTGCACATCTTGTTAGCACCTTTAGGATTGACAAAACCTTCTGGTTGCATCATATACAACTCTTCTTAGAGATATCCATTTAAGGAATGCAGTTTTGACATCCATTTACCAGATTTCATAAAATGTAGCAATTGCTAACATGATTTGGACGGACTTTAAGCATTGCTACGGCTGAGAAAGTCTCATCGTAGTCAACTCCTTGAACTTGTCGAAAACCTTTTGCGACAAGTCGAGCTTTATAGACAGTAACATTACCATCAGTGTCAGTCTTCTTCTTGAAGATCCATTTATTCTCTATGGGTCGCCGATCATCGGGCAAATCCACCAAAGTCCACACTTTGTTCTCACACATGGATCCTATCACAGATTTCATGGCCTCAAGCCATTTATCGGAATCTGGGCTCATCATAGCTTCTTCATAGTTCGTAGGTTCGTCATGGTCTAGTAACATGACTTCCAGAACAGGATTACCGTACCACTCTGGTGTCGATCATGTTCTGGTTGACCTATGAGGTTCGGTAGTAACTTGATCTGAAGTTTCATGATCATCATCATTAGCTTCCTCTCTAGTTGGTGTAGGCATCACGGGAACAGATTTCTCTGATGAGCTACTTTCCAAATTGAGAGAAGGTACAATTACCTCATCAAGTTCTACTTTCCTCCCACTCACTTCTTTCGAGAGAAACTCCTTCTCTAGAAAGGTTCCATTTTTGGGAACAAAGATCTTACCTTCGGATATGTGGTAGAAGGTGTACCAAATTGTTTCCTTACTGTATCCTATGAAGACGCACTTCTCCGATTTGGCTTTGAGCTTATCAGGCTGAAGCCTTTTGACATAAGTGTCGCAACCCCAAACTTTAAGAAATGACAGCTTAGGTTTCCTGCCAAACCACAGTTCATATGGTGTCGTCTCAACGAATTTAGACGGTGCCCTATTTAACGTGAATGCGGCTGTCTCTAATGCATAACCCCAAAACGATAGTGGTAAATCGGTAAGAGACATCATATATCACACCATATCTAATAAAGTAGGTTACGACGTTCGGACACACCATTACGCTGTGGTGTTCCAGGTGGCGTGAGTTGTGAAACAATTCCACATTGTTTAAATGAAGGCCAAACTCGTAGTTCAAATATCTGCTTCTTCGATCAGATCGTAGAAACTTTATTTTCTTCTTACGATGATTCTCCACTTCACTCTGAAATTCTTTGAACTTTTCAAATGTTTCAGACTTGTGTTTCATTAAGTAGATATACCCATATCTGCTTAAATCATTTCTGAAGGTCAGAAAATAATGATACCCGCCGCGTGCCTCAACACTCATCGGACCGCATACATCGGTATGTATTATTTCCAATAAGTCATTGGCTCGCTCCATTGTTCCGGAGAACGGAGTTTTAGTCATCTTGCCTATGAGGCATGGTTCGCAAGTATCAAATGATTCATAATCAAGTGATTCCAAAAGCCCATCAGCATGGAGTTTTTTCATGCGCTTTACACCAATATGACCTAAACGATAGTGCTACAAGTATGTTGCACTATCATTATCAACTTTGCATCTTTTGGCATCAATATTATGAATATGTGTATCACTATGGTCGAGATTCAATAAACCATTAACATTGGGTGTATGACCATAGAAGGTTTTATTCATGTAAACAGAATAACAATTATTCTCTGTCTTAAATGAATAACTGTATTGCAAAAAACACGATCCTATCTTGTTCAAGCTCAACGCAAACACCAAATAACATTTATTTATGTTCAACACTAATCCCGAAAGTATAGGGAGTGTGCGATGATGATCATATCAATCTTGGAACCACTTCCAACACACATCGTCACTTCACCCTCAACTAGTCTCCATTTATTCTGCAACTTCTGTTTTGAGTTACTAATCTTAGCAACCGAACATGCATCAAATACCCAGGGGCTACTAGGAGCACTCATAAGGTACACATCAATAACATGTATATCAAATATACCTTTGTTCACTTTGCCATCCTTCTTATCCGCCAAATATTTGGGGTAGTTCCGCTTCTAGTGACCATTTCCTTTGCAGTAGAAGCACTTGGTTTCAGGCTTAGGTCCAGCTTTGGGCTTCTTCATGGGAGTGACAACTTGCTTGCCATTCTTCTTGAAGTTCCATTTCTTTCCCTTGCCCTTTTTCTTGAAACTAGTGGTCTTGTTAACCATCAACACTTCATGCTCTTTCTTGATTTCTAACTTCGCCAATTTCAGCATCGCGAAAATCTCAGGAATTGTTTTCGTCATCCCTTGCATATTATAGTTCATCATGAAGTTCTAGTAGCTTGGTGATAGTGACTAGAGAACTCTGTCAATCACTATCTTATCTGGAAGATTAACTCCCACTTGATTCAAGCGATTATAGTGCCCAGACATTCTGAGCACATGCTCACTAGCTGATCTATTCTCCTCCATCTTGTAGGCAAAGTACTTGCCAGAGGTCTCATACCTCTCGACACGGGCATGAATCTGAAATACCAATTTCAGCTCTTGGAACATCTCATATGCTCTGTGGCATTCAAAACATCTTTGAAGCCCCGATTCTAAGCCGTAAAGCATGGCGCACTAAATTATCACGTAGTCATCATATCGAGCTTGCCAAACGTTCATAACGTCTGCATCTGCTCCTGCAATAGGTCTGTCACCTAGCGGTGCATCAAGGACATAATTCTTCTGTGTAGCAATGAGGATAATCCTTAGATCACAGACCCAGTCCGCATCATTGCTACTATCATCTTTCAAACATATCAAAAAACATAGGGGAGCTACAACGCGAGCTATTGATCTACAACATAATTTGCAAATACTATCAGGACTAAGTTCATGATAAATTAAGTTCAATTAATCAAATTACTTAAGAACTCCCACTTAGATAGACATCCCTCAAGTCATCTAAATGATACGTGATCCAAATCAACTAAACCATGTCCGATCATCATGTGAGATGGAGTAGTCATCAATGGTGAACATCTCTATGTTGATCATATCTACTATATAATTCACGTTCGACCTTTCGGTCTCCAGTGTTCCGAGGCCATGTCTATACATGCTAGGCTCGTCAAGTTTAACCCGAGTATTCCGCATGTGCAAAACTGTCTTGCACCCGTTGTATGTGAACGTAGAGCCTATCACACCCGATCATCACGTGGTGTCTCAGCACAAAGAACTGTCGCAACGGTGCTTACTCGGGGAGAACACTTATACCTTGAAATTTAATTAAGGGACCATCTTATAATGCTACCGCCGTACTAAGCAAAATAAGATGCATAAAGATAAACATCACATGCAATCAAAATATGTGACATGATATGGCCATCATCATCTTGTGCTTTTGATCTCCATCTCCAAAGCATCGTCATGATCTCCATTGTTACCGGCTTGACACCTTGATCTCCATCATAGCGTCGTGGTCATCTCACCAACTATTGCTTCTACAACTATCGCTAACGCATAGTGATGAAGTAAAGCAATTACATGGCGTTTGCATTTCATACAATAAAGCGACAACCATAAGGCTCCTGCCAGTTGCCGATAACTTTTACAAAACATGATCATCTCATACAATAACGTATATCACATCATGCCATGACCATACCACATCACAAGCATGCCCTGCAAAAACAAGTTAGACGTCCTCTACTTTGTTGTTGCAAGTTTAACGTGGCTGCTATGGGCTTCTAGCAAGAACCGATCTTACCTACGGCACAAAAACCACAATGTTGATTTATCAAGTTTGCTGTTTTAACCTTCAACAAGGACCGGCCGCAGTCAAATTCGATTCAACTAAACTAGGAGAAACAGACACCCGCCAGCCACCTTTATGCAAAACTAGTTGCATGTCTGTCGGTGGAACCGGTCTCATGAACGTGGTCATGTAAGGTTGGTCCGGGCCGCTTCATCCAACAATACTGCTGAATCAAAATAAGACATTGTTGGTAAGCAGTATGATGATCATCATCCACAACTCTTTGTGTTCTACTCGTGCATATCATCTACGCACAGACCTGGCTCGGATGCCACTCTTGGGAAATGTAGCATGCAATTTAAAAAAAAATCCTACGCTCACGCAAGATCTATCTAGGAGATACATAGCAACGAGAGGGGGAGAGTGTGTCTACGTACCCTCGTACCCCGAAAGCGAAAGCGTTTGACAACGCGGTTGATGTAGTCGACCTTCTTCTCGTTCCGACCGATCAAGCACTGAACGTACGGCACCTCCGAGTTCTGCACACGTTTAGCTCGATGATGTCCCTCGAACTCTTGATCCAGTAGAGTGTCTACAAAGTAGATGAGTTCCGTCAGCATGACGGCATGGTGACGGTGATGGTGAAGTGATCCGCGTAGGGCTTCGCCTAAGCACTACGAGAATACGACCGGAGGCGTAAACTGTGGAGGGGGGCGCCGCACACGGCTAAAAATAGTTGATGTGTGTTCTAGGCGCCCCCTTCCCACGTATATATAGGTGGGAGGGGGAGGGGAACAGCCTTGGGGTGCCCCAAGTAGGAGGAATCCTACTTGGGGGCCTAGTCCAATTCGCCCACCCTTACCATATTTTCCGGAGGGGGGAGGAAGGAGGAGAGAGGAGGGAAGGAAGGGGAGGCCGAATCCCTCCCCTTCCTTCTCTCTTCCCCTCTTTCCTTCCTCCTCTGGTTCAGCCCATATGGGGGGCGCAGCAGCCCTGCTGGCTGCTGTGTTTCCCCTCTTGGCCCATTAGGGCCATATCTTTGCCGGGGTGTGCCCGGAACCCCTTCCTGTGACCCGATATGTACCCGGTACCCTCCGGAACACTTCCGGTGTCCGAATACTATCGTCCTATATATCAATCTTTACCTCTCGACCATTTCGAGACTCCTCATCATGTCTGTGATGTCATCCGGGACTCCGAACAACATTCGGTCACCAAATCACATAACTCATATAATACAAAATCGTCATCGAACATTAAGCGTGCGGACCCTACGGGTTCGAGAACTATGTAGACATGATCGAGACACCTCCCCGGTCAATAACCAATAGCGGAACCTGGATGCTCATATTGGCTCCCACATATTCTACGAAGATCTTTATCGGTCGAACTGTTATGACAACATACGTTATTCCCTTTGTCATCGGTATGTTACTTGCCCGAGATTCGATCGTCGGTATCTTCATACCTAGTTCAATCTCGTTACCGGCAAGTCTCTTTACTCATTCCGTAAAACATCATCCTACAACTAACTCATTAGTCACTTTGCTTGGAAGGCTTCTTATGATGTGTATTACCGAGAGGGCCCAGAGATACCTCTCCGATACTCGGAGTGACAAATCCTAATCTTGATCTATGCCAACCCAACAAACACCTTCGGAGATACCTGTAGAGCATCTTTATAATCACCCAGTTACGTTGTGATGTTTGATAGCACATAAGGCATTCCTCCGGTATCCGGGAGTTACATAATCTCATAGTCGAAGGAATATGTATTTGACATGAAGAAAGCAATAGCAATAAAACTGAACGATCATAGTGCTAAGCTAACGAATGGGGCTTGTCCATCACATCATTCTCGTAATGATGTGATCTCGTTTATCAAATGACAACACATGTCTATGGTTAGGAAACTTAACCATCTTTGATCAACGAGCTAGTCTAGTAGAGGCTTACTAGGGACATGGTATTTTGTCTATGTATCCACACATGTATCAAGTTTCCGGTTAATACAATTATAGCATGAATAATAAACATTTATCATGAAATAAGGAAATATAAACTAACAACTTTATTATTGCCTCTAGGGCATATTTCCTTCACCTGCATCAGTCGTGCCTGAAGAAATTGAACCAACTCCTTCTGCCTCTCCTGCAAATTCTTCAAAGATGAAAAATATCCCTCTTCCTTCTGCATCAGATGTCAAAAAAACGAAGGCCGCGGAGAAGGCAGCTATAAAGAAGAGGAAAGCATCAACCTTTGCAGAGTCCTTAGCTCCCAAGAAAGCAAGGACTTTAACGAGCTCTTTCAACAACCCAATTGATGCTGTTCCAATTTCGATAGTGCCATCAAAGGAAATTGTCCCATTTGGTGAAGACTATGTCATTCCAGATGACATTAACGAGGAAAATCCTTCTGCTGCTTCGTCAGAGCAGTTGGATGAAGAAATTGAAGTGGAAGATGTCATCTCCACACCACTGGTATCATCGCCTATGCCTCAGTTCACAGCTGAAGAGGCGGGTGTAGAGGAAATGGAAGAAGATGTGGACATTGGTTCTACAACACCTGTTCTGAATGATGATTATTGGCAAAGACTTTATCCCAATTCACCATTGACCACTCCTCTGCATCAAATTCCTCAGTCCCCCGTGCAAACTGAAGAAATTCAAACAGGATCTGAAGGACGTCAAACATCTCTCCTTCCATTCCTGAGGAAATTCCAGCTACTACAGCTGAAGAAATGGAGACACACACGGCTGCTGAAGAACCTGAACCATCAATTCCTCAGTCAGCAGCTCCAGAGATTCTGACCCAAGAGGCTATGAAGCCATCAACTGTTAATCTTCAGCCCAAGCAGCAAAACCCTCATGCTAAAAGGCCGAAATTCATGGCCAACGATTTCTTCGCTGAGCATCATTTCTTCACTGACTTCAATCCATATGATTCAGCAAGACTTCGACGCAAGCGGTTCTGGACTGCAAGTCAAATGAACTTCTATTCATCACTCCTGTTTGACAAGGATAAGGTATTTGAGCATCGTCAAATTCCTCATGTTGACATGGAGTCCATTCCTTGCTTCCAGCCGGTCTTAAATGTTCTTCATGAAGCTGGGCTCCTGAATTTCTGCACTGACATCTGCGATTGGAATGAAGAGCTAATTCTTCAATTCTATGCCACTCTGCACCTCACTGGAAATGTGGCTGATGTGAATTCATGGGTGCTTGACTGGATGACTGAGAACACTCACTACAAAGCCCCGGCCTCTGAATTATTTCATGCCATACCAATCAGTCCACCTGTTGAAGTCGCAAGGCTCATGTATGAGGAACCTGAGCTTCAAAATCATCTGATGTAAAGTACTGGTGAAGCCTTTGAAGGCTGGCCAAGCACCAAGAACCACCATCCTAGTGAAGGATTTTCTTTATGTGCCAAGGACAATTAACCGCATTCTGACCAAAACCCTCAGTCCATTCAAAGGCCACAACTCTGAAGAAGAGGAAGTTGTTGGCATCATGAAGAATCTCCTGTTCAACATCATACATGGCATTCCCATTAACTACCACGATTTCTTCATGAGGACTTTGGCGAATTTTGCACTGTCACCGTTTGAGTTGAAACCTTATGCTCCATGGATTATGAAATTCATCAGAACCAGGTCTTCAGTTCACTACAAGGCAGATTGTCAGAATCACCTCAGCTATTTGCCTCCTATTGAAGTCCTCAAGCGGACCATTTCTTCTGTTGATGAAAAAGGCAAAGTTGTTGTCATTGATGAAGGCACTCGTCCATTGGATGGTCAATTTTGCATAGCTGCAACTTACTCCACCAATGATGACTCTGCAACTCAAGACTCTGCTACAAAAGCTTCAAAGCCAACTCCTCAAGCTACTGCTCCACGAGTGATAACTGATTGTGAGCTTCTTCTAAGTCTTCGTCAGAAGGTCGAGCGCAATCACAAGTGGGTCAAGCACCAATTTGGCTCAATTCTTCAGAACATGACTGTCACGCAAAACACTGTGAAGAAGAATCACTACTATGCGCATGAAATCTTCGATCGCACTTGGGCCATATTGTCTCACCTCTATGGTGATGAAGACCTCAAGCAGATGGGATTTCAACAGGACTTTGACTGGCCTCAGACTCCTTCGAAGAAATTCAAGAAGGTCAAAGTTCCTCAGCTGGTTACGAGTTCATATTCTTCATCGCGCGAGACGGATGAAGCTGAAGATTTGAATGATACTGCGGCAGGCCCTACCTCAACGGACGACCCCAACAACGCTGGCGCTCCTCCATCAACATCTTGATGATATTCTTCAGGGGCGTTAGTCCTCATTTTTCCATCCCTTTTGGCCATTCGATGACAAAGAGGGAGAAATTTGAGGTAGTCTTCAAGCGGGTCTTATATATGGGCTGTTTTTTTGTTAAGTTACAACTCTTGCTCTTCTGAGGTGTTTGCTCTGATGAGTTGTAAACTTAAGTCCTATGGTGCTCTGATACTTTTAAACTGCTTTCTGCATGCTTATTTCCTCAAGTACCTTAATGCACGCATGCTGAATTTTGTCAGACACCATATTTCATTCAAATTCTTCATATTATATGTCAATTGCATGTATGAATTACAAGATATAGGGGGAGATCTCCATGATTTTACTCTACAATGTGCATTTGCTATCCAAAGCAAATTCCTCAAATATGCACATCTTCAGGGGGAGTTCTTCTATATCTTGCAATCAAATTCCTCAATGTCAGTATTTACACTTCATATGTTTATCCCCATTGAAAACTTAACCTATTTATCATCAAGCACCAAAAAGGGGGAGATTGTAAGTGCATCTAGTGCCCCTTAGTGATTTTGGTGTATTGAGGACCTATAGGTTAAGGAACTAATGTGTTTGTGAGTGTACACAGGGTCTATAAGTCTATGAGGAGTTTGATATTTACGAAGAAAGTCGACCCCTAAAAATGAATGTCTTCAGTGTGACACCCTCGGCTCAATCGTGCACTAATCATACACGCAAATGCACACGATCAAGCCTAAGGACTCACGGGAAGATATCACAACACAACTCTAAAACATAAATAAAGTCATACAAGCTTTATATTACAAGCCTAGGGCCTCGAGGGCTCGAATACATAAGCTTGCGTACAAGCGTCAGCGGAAGCATCAGATATCTGAGTACAGATATGAAACAGAAATAGAGATAAGCCTTTAAGAAGGCGGGGCAAACATAAAACACTACGATCGAAAGGCACAAGCCTCCTGCCTGGGACCCTCCGATCCTACTCCTGGTCGTCAGTCAACTCGTAGAAGCATCCATCTTCAGGGTGGTAGTAGTAGTCAATCGACGGGGCATCTGTCTCAGGGGGCTCCGTCCTCTGGTCACGACAAACTGATATTGGGAGAAAAGGAAAACAAAGCAACCGTGAGTACTCAGAAGTACTCAGCAAGCAAGGATCTACACTACATATGCACCATTTTCAAGGGGAGGCTGTATATGTGGACTGGGCTGCAGAAATGCCAGAATAGAGAGAAGGCCTAGTCCTATCAAAGACTAGCATCTTCAGTGGTCTTGTAGCAATAGAAGAGAGTAGATCATCACAGTAAAAGTAGTAGTATCGATAAGTCTCATCCTCACCCAGAGATCCTTTCTTGACTCCCTGCGAGAAAGCAATCCCAGAGCCATACAGTCATCATCCTCGTCCTGAGATCCCTTCTCGACTCCCTGCGAGAAGCAATCCTAGAGCCATATATCCAGGTCTCATCTCAAATTCTAGCTGTATCGATCGGGATACAACTCCGAGTGTCCTTTACCATAGGACCAGCTATCGATAGAAGTTTTCTTCCCTGCAGGGGTGCACCAACTTACCCACCATGCTCGCTTAACTCCGGCTGGACACACTTTTCCGGGTCATGCCCGACCTCAGCCAAACGACACACCGCAGCCCTACCTAGAGCTCAGCAGAGAGGTCCCCGCCGGTCTACATCCTAAGCAATCAGGGGTCTTGGGCCATCGCCCTGTGCACTCCGGGTCGTTGCGAGCAGGGTGGATACCAGCGCCAACGGCACGATCCGACCCGGCCACAATGCTGAACTGGACGTCTGACAAAGCTTTCGGCTGATACCACGATGCAGAGTACCCATATTTATTCCCGCGTGATGGTTAGTGCTATCGGGCCAGAGGCCTGCTCGGATCAAATATCCAAATCGTTGTCGGACTAGGGGCTTGCGGTAACGAGCAGAGACTCACGAAAGATGTGACCCCATCGCCCCGTCTCGAGGACTTGTGGCAAGGGCCATGAATGCCCGGCCACGCCTCGTATTCACACTCGGGCACCATCCAGGCAACCCGTCTTCACAACACACGCCACTCAGGCGCACGCGGGTACCCCTCAGGGTCGACCCGCCTTTCCAAGTAACAGTGTAAAGTCCAAGTATCCGTGTGTCCATAACATCAAGGGAATCCGAGGTATCACCCTCGTTGGATTCCTACTCGATGTAACCGTCAAGGTGAACTCGGAGGAATCACCCTCGCTGGGTTCACACTTGGTGTGTTGCATGACAGGGTCGTATCGGAAGTGGAGAAGGAGGAATCACCCTCGATGACCACGACCGCATAGCTACTCTACAGAGTTAACATCAGAAGTGCTACAAGAGGTTTCACCCTCGGCACTCGATAGTAACGCTGCAGTGTCTTTACAACTAAGGGGGGTGATGTGCGGTGCTGGGGCTTGGTCTTCAATCCCGTTGATCGGGTCTTCTGATAATACAGCGGGGCAGTGCGGAACAAGTGGGGTCACTGATAGGTCTCTACCCAGCCTATACTAAACAGCTTAGGATATGCAGGTAATTATCAACAGCAGGTTACAATAAGCAGGCTATGCATCAGAATAGGTAAAGCAGTAGCAGCAGCAATTCTAATGCAAGCATGAGAAAATAGAATGGGCAATATCGAGATGATCAAAGGGGGGGGCTTGCCTGGTTGCTCTGCGGCAAAGGCAAGGTCGTCAATGGTGTCTTCAGTCTCCGGAGCTGCGGCAGTACCGGGAACTGCGTCGGAGTCTAACGAGAGAGAAGAGGGGGAGGAAACAGTATAAATATGCAGCAAACATGAGCAACACGATGTACGACATGGCAATACGCAGTGCTAGATGTAGTCTAATGTAGTACTGCACGTATCAGACGGAGCGGGAGAATATCTGACGATATTTCCCGGGTCTTTAGATTTATCGGACAGACGATCCAGAGAGGAAAGTTCCATGTTCGGATAGTTAGGGACGCGTGACGGACGAACAGACAACGTATCCGGATTCGTCACGTCGTTCTGAGCAACTTTCATGTACAAAGTTTTTCGATCCGAGCTACGGATTATTTAATATGAATTTATAAAGATTTATTGATTTTCTGGAATTTATTTAATTATTTAAATTAGAATTATCTGAAATAGTGCTTTGATGACGTCATCATGACGTCAGCGTGACGTCAGGACCAGTGGGTCCCACCTGTCATAATCTGTTAGGTTTAATTAGGGTTTAGCTAATAAATTACTGTTTAATTAAACTAACTAATTAATTAGACTAATTCAGCAGGATTAATTAAATTAATTAATTCACTAATTAATTAATTAACTGATTATTTATTTTAATAATTCATTTTTTTATCTTTTTTTTATTCGTCCTGGGCTGTGGGCCCCTCTGGTCAGCGGCACAGGGGCTCGGGCCCCACTGGGCAGTGGCCCAGGAGGCCACAGCGGCACGAGCGCGCGGCGCGGCGCTGGCCAGGGGCGAGCGGGCGCCGGGCATGGCCAGGCGCGTGCCCAGGCGCGGGCCGGCGGTGAGGGGCGAGGCGGCGAGGCGAGGCCAGGCAGCGGAGGCCGGCGGGGGCGGGCTGCGTGCGCGCGCGATGCGGACGGGCAGCGGCAGCGGGCGCGGGGCGTGCGAGCGCGCGCACGCTTCGATGCGGGCAGGGCGCAGCGGCTGCGGTGAGTGGCGCGTGCGTAGCGCGCGGCCACGGGCGTGGACACGACGAGCGCAGGGCCCGGGCGCGGCCACGGCGATGGAGGACGGCAGGGGGAAAAGGGGGAAAAGGGGGGGGCGCTCACGGAGGGGGAACGGGGAGAGGGGACCGACGAGGCATAAGCGTGGTGGCGGGGCGGAGGCAGTCACCAGGGCGGCACCGGTGGTGGCTGCCGGCGAGGCGGGGCCGGAGCGCGCCGGCCAGGGGAGCGCCGGGGCGGGCACCTCCCTCCCGATCCGATTTGGATCGGGCTGGGGGGTGAGGTGGATCGGGGGGGACTGGGGATCGGGTGGGCTAGGGTTTCAGGGGGAGGGGATAAGGCGGAAGCGGGGTGGGCCGGCCTGGCGGCCTGGACGGCCTGCTGGGCCGAGGCTCGGGGGGGGGGGGGGGGGGGGGGTTGCTTTTCTTTTTATATTTTTCTGTTTCTGTTTTTCTGTTTTCTGTTTTGTTAAATGTTTGAGCACTAAAAGGTTTTTGTAAATTATGAGACCTAGCCCATAAATCACAGTGCATTGTATCCCACAGCAATAACATGGTTTTGAGTACAAAGGTTTTCATTTGGGATTTTATTTAATTAAAAAGGTATTAACCAACCCTATTTTTATACTATTAGTGTCACTTAGTTAATTTATTAATTGGTGATTACATCTTTAGAATGGTCTCTGGAATATTTGCTATTTATTGAACATTTTAGTTTCTGATTTGAGCAACTTTTATTTTCCACTTAAATTTTAATTTCCATTTGAGTTTGAATTTGAAATGAGATACGTTCCAAATGATGTTTAAGCACTGATGATCATGATGACATGGCGTAATCAAAAGGGGGATTACTGTAGTTAACCACTGGGGGTGTTACAAATCTCCTCCACTAATAAGAATTCTCGTCCCGAGAATTAAGAGATAGAAAGAAAAAGTTCGAGGTATTCCACACGAAGATTATCCTCGCGTTTCCAAGTGGCTTCATCTTCAGTATGATTTGACCACTGCACTTTGAGGAACTTGGTAACCTTCTGGCAGGTTCGACGTTCAGCTCCATCGAGAATACGAATCGGATGCTCCTTATATGAAAGATCATCATGCAATTCGAGCATCTCATGATCCACAGCTCGGTGCGGAGATTCCTTGAAGCAACGACGAAGCTGCGACACATGGAAGACGTCGTGGATATGAGAGAATTGCGGCGGCAACTCCAATTTATATGCCACCTGACCACGTCTTGCAACAATGCGGAAGGGACCAATGTAGCGTGGAGCTAACTTGCCCTTGATTCTGAAATGGTGAGTGCCCTTCATAGGGGTGACACGAAGATAAGCTTGATCACCAGGTTGATAAGTCAAACCCCATCGTTTGCGATCATAGTTGCTCTTCTGACGGTCCTGAGCCGCCTTGAGATTTTCTCGAACAATACGAACTTGTTCTTCGGCGTGTTGAATAATATCCGGACCCACAAGCGGTTGTTCCCCAGATTCTGACCAATTCAGAGGGGTTCGACACTTACGTCCATAAAGTACCTCGAAGGGAGCCATTTTCAAGCTGGCTTGATAGCTGTTGTTATAAGAGAACTCGGCATACGGAAGAGATTCTTCCCACTTTTTGCCGAAAGAAATAACACAAGCCCGAAGCATGTCTTCAAGCACTTGATTTACTAATTCGACTTGGCCTTGGGACTGGGGGTGATAAGCCGAACTCCAGGTAATATGAGTTCCCATAGCTTCTTGGAAACTTTCCCAGAATTTGGAGGTGAAAAGACTGCCACGGTCCGAACTGATCTCCTTCGGAATACCGTGGAGTGATACAATTCTGGAGATATACAACTCTGCTAACTGACTAGCAGTGATAGTCTCCTTGACAGACAGAAAGTGTGCAACCTTGGAGAGTTGGTCGACGACAACAAGAATAGCATTGTGACCCTTCTGTGACCTGGGAAGTCCTGTAATGAAATCCATCTGAACCTTATCCCATTTCCATAGAGGAATAGGAAGTGGTTGCAGAATTCCAGCAGGCTTCTGATGTTCTGCTTTAATGCGACGACACACATCACATTCAGCAACATATCGGGCAATATCCTGCTTCATTCTAGACCACCAGTACCTTTGTCGGAGATCACGATACATCTTGGTGCTATCCGGATGAATAGACAGCGGAGTATCCTGTGCCTCCTTCATGACCTTGTCAGTCATAAGCTCGAAGCGAGGTACGACAATGCAGTTTCTGAAATACAAGGTTCCATCTTCAGACAGCGAGAAATCCCTGTACTTTACAAGGTGAAGATTTTTCTTCATCTGATCAATTTCAACATCTTTAGCTTGCGCATTCTTAACAGCTTTCTCGAGATCTGGTTGTATCACAAGGTTATTAAGGGAACCCTGCGGAACAATATGCAAATTCAGCTTGCGCAGTTCTTCAAAAAGACGAGGTTGAGCTCGCTTAACCATGAGGTTGTCGCAATAGGACTTGCGGCATAAGGCATCAGCCATCACGTTAGCCTTGCCAGGGGTATAAGAAATACCCAAATCATAGTCCGCAATGGCCTCCATGCATCTTTGCTGACGGAGGTTCAGAGATGGCTGAGTGAACAAGTACTTCAGACTTTTATGATCCGTGTATATCTCGCAACGATTACCGAGAAGGTAATGTCGCCACAACTGCAGTGCATAGATCACAGCAGCTAGTTCTAGATCATGTACCGGATAATTCTCTTCATGTGGGCGCAACTGACGAGAGCCATAGGCAATCACTTTACGCTCTTGCATTAGGACACAGCCTAATCCTTCACGGGATGCGTCACAATAAATCACGAAGTCTTTGTGAGAATCTGGTGGAGCAAGTACTGGGGCAGATGTTAGCTTGTCCTTGAGTGTTTGAAAACTTTCCTGACATTTTTCTGTCCATTCAAACTTAATGCCTTTGTGAAGCAGATCAGTCAAAGGCTTAGCAATCTTAGAAAAGTTCTCGACAAATCGACGGCAATAGCTTGCAAGGCCGAGAAAACTTCTCACTTGCTTGACGTTCTTCGGTGGAGTCCAGTCAAGAATAGCCTGAACTCGTTCTGGGTTAACAGCAATTCCATCCTTGGAAATCACATGACCAAGGTAGGTTACTTCAGAAAGCCAGAATTCACATTTGGAGTACTTGGCATACAACTGGTGTTCTCGGAGCCTTTCCAGTACAAGACGGAGGTGTTCAGCATGTTCTTCTTTATTCTTCGAATAAACCAGAATATCATCCAAGTAAACCACGACGAACTTGTCGAGGAAATCCATGAAGATATAATTCATCAGACGGGAGAATGTGGCTGCAGCATTTGTTAAGCCAAATGACATTACAGTGTACTCATAAGATCCATAGCGAGTAACAAATGCAGTCTTCGGAATATCCTCTTCACGAACACGGATCTGGTGATAACCCAACCTCAAATCGAGTTTAGAAAACACCGATGACCCAGCAAGCTGATCATACAAATCATTGATCCGAGGAGGCGGATATTTGTTCTGGATTGTGGCTTGGTTAATGGGCTGATAATTCTGAACCAATCGGTTAGTTCCATCCTTTTTCTTAATGAAGAGTGAAGGTGCTCCCCAAGCAGAGGAACTGGGGCGGATGAAACCTTTCTTAAGTGATGTGTCGACTTCTTCCTTAAGCTCGAGAAGATGATGCGGAGGCATCTTATAAGGACGCTTTGCAATAGGGGTTGTGCCAGGCTTCAAGTCGATGACAAACTCGACAGCTCTAGCAGGGGGTATTCCTGGAAGTTCTTCTGGAAATACATCTTGAAAATCACAAACAACTGGAATGCTCTCGATGTCTTCGAGAGGTGAAGCATTCAATGCATTCAGAACATATATTTGAGTCTCGGCATTCTGAACTGTTCGGGCTGAGTATCTGACTGTCTGGCCAGAAGGATGGGTAAGTTGGACTTTCTTAGCGGCACAGTCAATCAAAGCATTGTGGGCGGTCAACCAGTCCATACCGAGAATGATGTCTATGTCGGAAGGTCCAAGAGCAATAAGGGAAGCAGAGAACATCAACCCTTCAATTCTGATCTGATTGTTGTGACTTACCATTTTGGTTTGCCACCTGGAACGGGGAGTGATGATTTCTAAAGGGGTGGGTAATGAGCTCATCGCTAATCCATGCAATTGTGCAAACTGCTGGGACACGAAGGAATGTGATGCACCTGAATCAAACAGAACAGAAGCTGGCACTGAATTCACAGTGAGTGTTCCCATCACGATAGTCGGTTCCTTCTGAGCCCTTTCAGCATTGATGTGATTGGCATATCCAAGTACAACAGTAGATGGTATGACATTACGGTTTCTGAATCGGTGGTTTCGACAATTCTTCTTACGACCAATAGGAGGACATGGTGCAACCTGAGGAAAAGCAATAGCATTAGGCTGTCCATCCTGAACCGTTAGCTGTCTCGGCGGTGAAGGCAGACGAGGTGCAACATATGACGGTCTCGGTGCAGGGGCAGGTCGGTGATGAACATTATGTGGGATCCAGACTCGACATTTTTGAGCAGGTCGACCCGAAGACGAACCAACATCATGAGTGCGCTTGCACGACTCCTGGTACTTAGTCAGAGCTGTTTCAACTTGGAAAGATTTGCTGACCAGCGTTGCGAAGTCTGTGCAATCATGGACAGCAAGTGCAAGGTTTATATCAGTACGCAGTCCTTCACGGAATTTCTCCTGCTTGCGTGCGTCGGTGCAGACGTCATCTTCAGCATAGCGGGATAATTCGAGAAATTTCCTCTGATATTCATCCACAGTCATTATGCCCTGGGTGAGTTTGCGGAACTCCTACTTCTTCTGGTCGATCAGACCTTGAGGAATGTACCGTGCACGAAAAGCTGACTGAAATTCCTGCCAAGTGGTTACTGTTTCAGCAGGCAACATACCCTTGTGACTTTCCCACCATTGAGCAGCCGAACCCCTCAGGTGATACATCGCAAAGGTGACGTAATTGTCAGGGATAACATTAGCCGACTTCATCTGAAAGGCAATGTCGCGGAGCCAATCATCAGCATCCATTGGATCAGTCGAGCTGCGAAAAGTGGACGGATCGAGGCGCACGAATTCCGGCAGAGTTATTGGAGTAGGCTATTGATGAGCATTCTGGTTTGGGAATTGAGCCAATAGTCCGGTCATAAACTGCTGCATCATGGCGGCGATATAGGGTGGAGGTGGAGGATCGTCAGCCATCCTGCCAAATCAACAGGGGCCGTTTAGCAAGAAAAACTACAAGTGAATTGAGTTATTCATGATGTAACACAAGAAATGAACAAGAAGGCATCGGATGCAAATCAGTAGTCCTTAAGGACATACAGAACAATGCACGGAGTTAAACTCAAAAGGCGGTAGGAGTTCGGAAATGCACGCGGCTAGACAAGCTAGGCGGCGCGCAGGCATGCGGTAAGGAAATACACAACGAGACATAGCAAAGGCTACATCCACATCGGAGAAAACTGCTGGAGCGAGGATCCTGCAAGTGACAACATAGGGTGCCCTCGATAAAAGGATCCTGTAAGTAGAACCTGGCCCACAATCTTGAAGTAAGGGGGGATATTTCAGAACACCGGCTGGATGTGATCACGAGAACCTAATGTTGGAGTTTAGTAAAATTCATTTAACCCGAATAGAAGAGAGATTAGAGACCCAGAGTAAAGATGAGGAATAAAAGATCCTAATACCACCCAATTGGCGACGTGGGCCCGTAAGCCACACAACCAAGTTAGTAAAACAGTTTTGGACCACTAGACTCAACTTCGGCCAAGGAGTTGGAAAGGGGGGGGGTTCCTACAGTCAGTCGGCTCTGATACGAACTTGTGACGCCCCCGGCTCAATCGTGCACTAATCATACACGCAAATGCACACGATCAAGCCTAAGGACTCACGGGAAGATATCACAACACAACTCTAAAACATAAATAAAGTCATGCAAGCTTTATATTACAAGCCAGGGGCCTCGAGGGCTCGAATACATAAGCTTGTGTACAAGCGTCAGCGGAAGCATTAGATATCTGAGTACAGATATGAAACAGAAACAGAGATAAGCCTTTAAGAAGGCGGGGCAAACATAGAACACTACGATCGAAAGGCGCAAGCCTCCTGCCTGGGACCCTCCGATCCTACTCCTGGTCGTCAGTCAACTCGTAGAAGCATCCATCTTCGGGGTGGTAGTAGTAGTTGATCGACGGGGCATCTGTCTCAGGGGGCTCCGTCCTCTGGTCACGACAAACTGATATTGGGAGAAAAGGAAAACAAAGCAACCGTGAGTACTCAGAAGTACTCAGCAAGCAAGGATCTACACTACATATGCAACATTTTCAAGGGGAGGCTGTATATGTGGACTGGGCTGCAGAAATGCCAGAATAGAGAGAAGGCCTAGTCCTATCGAAGACTAGCATCTTCAGTGGTCTTGCAGCAATAGAAGAGAGTAGATCATCACAGTATAAGTAGTAGTATCGATAAGTCTCATCCTCACCCAGAGATCCTTTCTCGACTCCCTGCGAGAAAGCAATCCCAGAGCCATACAGTCATCATCCTCGTCCTGAGATCCCTTCTCGACTCCCTGCGAGAAGCAATCCCAGAGCCATATATCCAGGTCTCATCTCAAATTCTAGCTGTATCGATCGGGATACAACTCCGAGTGTCCTTTACCGTAGGACCGGCTATCGATAGAAGTTTTCTTCCCTGCAGGGGTGCACCAACTTACCCACCACGCTCGCTTAACTCCGGCCGGACACACTTTTCCGGGTCATGCCCGACCTCGGCCAAACGACACACCGCAACACTACCTAGAGCTCAGCAGAGAGGTCCCTGCCGGCCTACATCTTAAGCACTCAGGGGTCTTGGGCCATCGCCCTGTGCACTCCGGGTCGTTGCGAGTAGGGTGGATACCAGCGCCAACGGCACGATCCGACCCGGCCACAATGCTGAACTAGACATCTGACAAAGCTTTCGGCTGATACCACGATGCAAAGTACCCATATTTATTCCCGCGTGATGGTTAGTGCTATCGGGCCAGAGGCCTGCTCGGATCAAATATCCAAATCGTTGTCGGACTAGGGGCTTGCGGTAATGAGCAGAGACTCACGAAAGATGTGACCCCATTGCCCCGTCTCGAGGACTTGCAGCAAGGGCCATGAATGCCTGGCCACGCCTCGTATTCACACTCGGGCACCATCCAGGCAACCCGTCTTCACAACACATGCCACTCAGGCGCACGCGGGTACCCCTCAGGGTCGACCCGCCTTTCCAAGTAACAGTGTAAAGTCCAAGTATCCGTGTGTCCATGACATCAAGGGAATCCGAGGTACCAGCCTCGTTGGATTCCTACTTGATGTAACCGTCAAGGTGACCTTGGAGGAATCACCCTCGCTGGGTTCACACTTGGTGTGTTGCACGACAGGGTCGTATCGGAAGTGGAGAAGGAGGAATCACCATCGATGACCACGACCTCATAGCTACTCTACAGAGTTAACATCAGAAGTGCTACAAGAGGTTTCACCCTCAGCACTCGATAGTAACGCTGCAGTGTCGTTACAACTAAGGGGGGTGATGTGCGGTGCTGGGGCTTGGTCTTCAATCCCGTTGATCGGGTCTTCTGATAATACAGCGGGGCAGTGCGGAACAAGTGGGGTCACTGATAGGTCTCTACCCAGCCTATACTAAACAGTTTAGGATATGCAGGTAATTATCAACAACATGTTACAATAAGCAGGCTATGCATCAGAATAGGTAAAGCAGTAGCAGCAGCAATTCTAATGCAAGCATGAGAAAATAGAATGGGTGATATCGAGATGATCAAAGGGGGGGGGGCTTGCCTGGTTGCTCTGCGGCAAAGGCAAGGTCGTCAATGGTGTCTTCGGTCTCCGGAGCTGCGGCAGTACCGGGAACTGCGTCGGAGTCTAACGAGAGAGAAGAGGGGGAGGAAATAGTACAAATATGCAGCAAACATGAGCAACACGATGTACGACATGGCAATACGCAGTGCTAGAGGTAGTCTAACGTAGTACTACACATATCAGACGGAGCGGGAGAATATCTGACGATATTTCCCGGGTCTTTGGATTTATCGGACAGACGATTCGGAGAGGAAAGTTCCATGTTCGGATAGTTAGGGACACGTGACGGACGAACGGATCGCGTATCCGGATTCGTCTCGTCGTTCTAAGCAACTTTCATGTACAAAGTTTTTCGATCCGAGCTACGGATTATTTAATATGAATTTATAAAGATTTATTGATTTTCTGGAATTTATTTAATTATTTAAATTAGAATTATCCGAAACAGTGTTTTGATGAGGTCAGCGTGACGTCAGGACCAGTGGGTCCCACCTGTCATACTCTGTTAGGTTTAATTAGGGTTTAGCTAATTAATTACTATTTAATTAAACTAACTAATTAATTAGACTAATTAAGCAGGATTAATTAAATTAATTAATTCACTAATTAATTAATTAACTGATTATTTATTTTATTAATTCATTTTTTTAATCTTTTTTTTATTTGTCCTGGGCCGTGGGCCCCTCTGGTCAGCGGCACAGGGGCTCGGGCCCCACTGGGCAGTGGCCCAGGAGGCCACAGCGGCACGAGCGCGCGGCGCGGCGCTGGCCAGGGGCGACCGGGCGCCGAGCGCGGCCAGGCGCGTGCCCAGGCGTGGGCCGGCGGTGAGGGGCGAGGCGGCGAGGTGAGGCCAGGCAGCGGAGGCCGGCGGGGGCGGGCTGCGTGCGCGCGCGATGCGGACGGGCAGCGGCAGCGGGCGCGGGGCGTGCGAGCGCGCGCACGCTTCGGCGCGGGCAGGGCGCAGCGGCTGCGGCGAGTGGCGCGTGCGTAGCGCGTGGCCACGGGCATGGACGCGACGAGCGCAGGGCCCGGGCGCGGCCACGGCGATGGAGGACGGCAGGGGAAAAGGGGGAAAAAGGGGGGGGCGCTCACGGAGGGGGAACGGGGAGAGGGGACCGGCGAGGCAGAGGCGTGGTGGCGGGGCGGAGGCAGTCGCCGGGGCGGCACCGGTGGTGGCCGCCGGCGAGGAGGGGCCGGAGCGCGCCGGCCAGGGGAGCGCCGGGGCGGGCACCTCCCTCCGATCGATCTGGATCGGGCTGGGGGTGGAGGTGGATCGGGGGGGATGGGGATCAGGTGGGTAGGGTTTCGGGGGGAGGGGATAAGGGGGAAGCGGGGTCGGCCGGCCTGGCGGCCTGGACGGGGTGCTGGGCCGAGGCCCGGGGGGTTTGCTTTTCTTTTTATATTTTTTTGTTTCTTTTTTGTTTTCTGTTTTGTTAAATGTTTGAGCACTAAAACGTTTTTGAAATTAGAGACCTAGCCCATAAATCACAGTGCATTGGTATGCCACTGCATAAAATGGTTTTGAGTACAAAGGTTTTCATTTGGGATTTATGTAATTAAAAAGGTATTAACCAACCCTGTTTTTATACTGTTAGTGTCACTTAGTTAATTTATTAATTGTTGATTACATCTTTAGATGGTCTCGGAATATTTGCTATTTATTGAACATTTTAGTTTCGATTTTAGCAACTTTTATTTTCCACTTATAATTTTAATTTCCATTTGAGTTTGAATTTGAAATGAGATACGTTCCAAATGATGTTTAGCACTGATGATATGATGACATGGCATAATCAAAAGGGGGATATTGTAGTTAACCACTGGGGGGTGTTACATTCAGTTGAAGACTTTGGCATTCTTGAAGACTTTGAAAGTGAGGAAATTGGTGTGACCTTAAAGACTTCGATATTGATGCGACGATATGAAGCGGAGAATTTTGTTTTCATAGTTTCATTTTCTCTTTCTTGAGTCATTGGAAAAAACCGTACTGTTAAAGGGGTTGAGGTAAACTAAGGAACACTTTCCAAGTGATGCTCATCTCAAAGCCTAAACCTACCCAATCCTTTCGAGTGAAGCCATTGGAAATCTCATATAGTTTAGTCATTTCTTGAGTGACAGAGACGAAGATCTTCTATTCTCTAAAGAATTGTGTTCTGACTGAGGAGTTAGGAATTCGCCAGTGCGGATTGCCTACAAGTGAGGAACATGATTGCCCTGAGGAATTTGAGAGCTCAAATTTCCGACCGTCGCTATGCTACAGCGCCAGTGTTCCAAAAATATCCTCCACCTAACGGTCATATCATTGAAGGGCTTATCTTATCATGTCGGGCCGCTCCTCGGCTATAAATAGCCGCCCCTACAACCACTAGCTGGTTGGCTGCTCCGAGAGAAACTGACACTTGTCATTGAGAGCATCCACCTCCGAGGACTTTTGAGCGAAAACTCGTAAGTGACGAAAACCCAAACCCAAACACTAAAAACCCAAAATGATTGAGCATCACTTAAGATATTGTTCCTGTGTGGAACCGACGCTTGTTACCTTTGAGGACTATGCATCCTCCAGACGGTTAGGCGTCATGGTCTAGAGCATCCAAGAGAAATTGTGGATCACCGAGTGACCAAGTATGTGAAGGTTTGGAAGTCACCTGAAGACGTAGCACGAGTGATTGGGCAAGGTCTGTGTGACTTTAGCTCAAGGAGAATACAGTGAGGACTGTGTGTCCTGGGTTTAAATACCTAGCCGCTCCAACCAGACGTACAACTGTCAAAGCAGTTGGAAATGGTCTACCAAATCACTGTTTTCACCGAGCTACTGGTTCTATTTCCTCAACCCTTCATTTCCTCGCATACTGTTGTGTACTTGATCGTTACTGTGTGAAGACTTTGACTGAAGACTTTCTCAATTTCTTCAATCCTATTTCTTCAGTCACTCGTCTTCAGCTGCTTATCCTATTTACACACTACCTGTGCTCTGTGGTATGTTTCATTTCATCATGATGACTATGCTGCTTGTTATGCATGTACTGAGTACTTATTCCACTGCTTGTGTTCGTCGCTTAGGAAATTCCTCAAGTAGTATTTCCTCAGTGATGAATTCATAAAAATCACCTATTCACCCCCCCCCCCCCTAGTCGATATAACGCAATTTCAACAAGATAATGGGAAGCCTCCTCGCCAAGAGCAAGTTGAGGGCGACAATCCTCCACGTCCAGGACGTCAACACCCTTGACCCCAACACAATGAAGAGCAATGCTACGGCAAGCTCAAGTTCACCATGCCCAAGTTTTCCGGAAGCAATGATCCCGAAGAGTACCTTTCATGGGCATTGAAGGTTGACAAGATCTTTCGTTTGCACAACTATGAGTAAGAGAAGAAGATCGCCATGGCATCTCTTAAGTTCCAAGACTATGTCCTCATTTGGTGGGAGCAAGTCATTGAGCGTCAAGAAGCAAGAGGTGAACCACCAATCACAATATGGGATCAAATGAAGGATGTCATGAGAGCGCGCTTTGTGCCAACATACTATAACCGCGACCTCTTCAAGCGACTACAACTCCTCAAGCAAGGAACAAAGACCGTTGAAGAATACTACAATGAAATGGAAATTGCCATGATACGAGCTAATGTCACGGAAGATGATGAGCAAACTATGGCACGTTTCTTGAATGGACTCAATCACCCTATCAAGAAAATCGCCGACTTCCAACCTTACTCAAACCTCATCGAGCTAGTGCATCAAGCTAAAAAGCGGAGCGACAAGTGCAAGATGACTTCAAATATGCCAAGTACTCTTCCAAGACATATGGCTCATACAATCAAGCTTCAACGACTACAACACCTTCTACCTCAACCAAACCTTCTACAACCAGTAGCGACATGTCAAGTTACAAGAAAAATTCGACAACCTCAAGTCATCCTCCTACTACAATCAACTTCAAGCCAAGAGCTTCATCATCTACAACTCCATCGGATGAGACCATCAAGACAAGTGCCATCAAATGCTTCACATGCAGCAGCCGAGGCCACAAGTCCTTTGAGTGTACCAATAAGCGCACCATGATCCTCAACGACGATGGTACATACGTCTCCATGAGTGAAAGAGAAATGGAAGCTCTTGAGCACGTGGCTATGCACCGGCAAGCGAATGAAGATGAAGATGACCCAGTCTTTTGTGACGAAGATTCGAGCCCCTCTCTAGTTGTCTCCAAGGTCTTGACTCTTCAACATCAACAAGACGAAGAACAAAGATGCCATATCTTCCACACCAAGGCGGGCATTAATGGAAGGTCCGTGAAGGTCATCATCGACGGAGGAAGTTACCATAACTTGGCAAGTGAAGAACTATGCTCCAAGCTCCAATTGGTCAAATGGCTTAGCGACTCCGGCACAATTCAAGTGGAACACATGGTCCAAGTCTCCTTCAAGATCGGAGCATACGAAGACACCTTGGAGTGTGATGTTGTTCCTATGTCTGTTTGCCACCTCCTTCTTGGACGACCTTGGCAATTTGACCACGGCATCATTCACAATGAGCGAACCAATCACTATAGCTTCAAGATGAAATGGAAGGAGTACGTGCTACGACCTATGTATCCAAGCCAAGTGATCGCCGACAAGCAAGCTACCAACCATCGTGGAGAGAATAGTGAGAGAGCGAACCACCCAAAAGAGAGTGAGCGCCACAAGCACAAATTGAGTGCCTCCATGATGAGTGACAAGAAAAACCTAGTGCTATTCGCTACCAAAAGTGAGATGAGAGAATTGTGTGAGAACCCATCAAGTGTTATGCACTATGTCCTATTGTGCAAGGATGAGGCACCTAAAACTAACACCTCTCACCATCTACCTTTAGTGTTGTCTTCTCTATTGCAGGAATTCCAAGATGTATTTCCCGATGAGCTACCTCCGGGACTCCCTCCACTACGAGGCATTGAACACCGAATCGACCTCATCCCTGGAGCACCTCTTCCTAACAAGGCTCCCTACTATGTCAACCCCAAGGAAACCAAGGAGATCCAATGGCAAGTACAACAACTCATCGACAATGGCCATGTACGAGAAAGCTTTAGCCCTTGTGCCATACCGGTAATCCTTGTTCCCAAGAAAGAAGGTATATACATATCGCATTTGTTCCGATTGTCGTCCTATCAATGCTATCACAGTTAGATATCGCTACCCCATTCCACGCTTAGATGACATGCTAGATGAGCTTAGCGGAGACACAATTTTCTCTAAAATTGATCTTAAAAGTGGCTACTATCAAATACGCATCCAAGAAGGTGATGAATGGAAAACCGCTTTTAAAACCAAGTTTGGCTTGTATGAATGGTTGGTCATGCCAATGGGTTTATCCGAAGCACCCGACACCTTTATGCGTGTGATGCATTTTGTTCTTCGCCCATACATTGGCGTATTTGTTGTGGCCTATTTTGACGATATTCTTGTTTTTAACAAATCTCTCCAAGATCATGTCACCCATCTTAGAACCGTTTTGCAAACTCTTAGAAAAGAGCGCCTTTATGCTAATATGGACAAATGCCTTTTCGGTGTTGATAAGCTTGTTTTCTTGGATTTTGTTGTGTCTTCTAAGGGTGTTCATGTTGATGAATGTAAGATAAATGCTATTAAAACTTGGCCACAACCAACCAACTTGAAACAAGTGCAAAGTTTCCTTGGCCTAGCCGGTTTCTATCTTAGATTCGTTAAGGACTTTAGCACCATTGCTTTACCTTAACATGCCTTGAGTAAGAAAAATGCACCATTTGTTTGGGGACCATCCCAAGATACCGCATTTAATGAGCTTAAGAATTTGCTTACACATGCTCCTTTGCTTGCATTACCCAACTTTGATAAACCATTTGAGATACATTGCGATGCTAGCAGTTATGGCATAGGAGGTGTGTTAATGCAAGAGAAGCGCCCCATAGCTTACTTTAGTGAAAAACTTTCCGGAGCGCAACTCAATTACCCCATATATGACAAAGAACTATGTGCTTTAGTGAGAGTCTTGCATGTTTTGGAGCATTCTCTCCGCCCTCCCGAGTTCATTCTTCACACGGATCATGAAACACTTAAGTATCTTAAGGGTCAAACTAAATTAAACAAGCGTCATGCTAAGTGCAATAAATTCATTGAGTCATTTCCTTATGTCATCAAGTACATCAAAGGTAAGGAAAACGTTTTGGCAGATGCGCTTTCCCGTAGATGCATGCTTGTTACCCAACTTGAATTGAATGTATGCGCATAAAAGACTTGTATGCGCATGATCCTACTTTTGCTATTCCATATGCCAAATGTTTGACGCATACATCTTGGGAACGTTATTACATCAAAGATGATTATCTTCTGAGAGCTAACAAACTATGTATCCCCGAGTCTTCTCTTCGTTTGTTACTTTTGCAAGAATCTCATGGAGGAGGACTTATGGGACACTTCGGACGTGACAAGACCTTTGCCACGCACTCCAAGAACTACTTTTGGCCCAAGATGTTCCACGACGTCTCACGCTTTACCAACTGATGCTCTACATGTCGCAAAGCTAAGTCTAAAGCTCAATCCCATGGTCTGTATATGCCACTTCCTATTCCATATCACCCATGGGAAGATATTAGTATGGACTTTGTGCTTGGTTTGCCTAGAACTAGAAATGGCAAAGATTCCGTGTTTGTTGTTGTCGACCGATTCTCTAATATGGCTCATTTCATCCCATGCAACAAGATAGACGATGCTTCACATGTTGAAAATCTTTTTTGTAGGAAATCTTGCGCCTACATGGAGTGCCAAAGACGATTGTCTCGGACCGCGACGTCAAGTTCCTAAGCTACTTTTGGAAGACTCTGTGCGCCAAGCTTGGAATCAAGCTTTTGTTCTCTTCAGCATACCATCCTCAAACCGACGGCCAAACGGAGGTCATGAACCGGACGCTCTCCACTCTACTACGCATGTTGATCAAGAAGAACATCAAAGAGTGGGAGGAGTGTCTACCCATCGCCGAGTACGCCTATAATCAAGCACAACACTCTACCAGCGGCAAGTCCCCCTTCGAGGTCGTCTACGGCTTCAACCCATTATCCCCATTGGACATTCTACCTCTTCCACTACAAGAGCGCATCAACATGGACGCAAATGCACGAGTGAGCTACCTCAAGAAGATGCATGAAGATACAAGGCACACCATCGAGCGCCAAGTACAACGACTTGCGACCAAGCTCAACACCACCAAGCAACCCATGATATTCAACATTGGAGATCTTGTATGGTTACACCTTCGCAAGGAACGCTTCCCCAACGAACTCAAGTCCAAGCTACGACCACGAGCCGACGGACCCTTCAAGGTGCTTGAGCGCTACAACAACATTGCGTACAAGATCGACTTACCATGCGACAAGTACTCCGTGAGCGATATCTTCAACGTCAAAGATCTCTCTCCCTACCATGGTGATGAGGATTTTGATCCGAGGTCGGATCTTTCCCAAGGGGGGGGAGATGATGCGGAGCATCCTATGGTCATCCCCATGGACCAATGACACGAGGACGAGCTAGAGCCCTCGAGACCGAGGTGACATCTTTCCTTAGTGATATTCCATATGATCCACTCGAGACATGGTTACTACCTAAGTCTGGAATGTTGTGCATGATTAGGTACCAAGAAGGCCCCCTCGAAGATGCACATGAAGACGGACAAGCCCCCAAGTACAAGGATGAAGAGGAACGACGGAAGGAACCGAAGAAGTCCCCAGGACCCGGACATCCGGCCACAAACCCCGGACATTCGGCCCCTGGAGCATCATCCACAACCGCCGCCCTCCAGCCAAGGCTACATGGCCCAGACATCCGGCCCAATCCCGAACATTCGGCCCAGCCCGGACATCCGGTCCGACGCTCGGAAATCCTGATACTCCTATCTAGAGAGCAACCAGGATCGGCCAAGACAGCCCGGACATCCGGCCCCAGGCCCGGATATCCGGCCCTTCGTGAGCCGCTGGACATCCGGCCCAGGCCCAGAAATCTGGCACGCCATCACAGAACCTCACCGAAGCCCGCATCACAGGCCCCAGACATCCAGCCCCATGGCACGGACATCCGGCACCCCCTCGAAGGCCCGGACATCCGACCCGACGGCCCGGACATCCAGCCTCCCCTTTCTGCGCACAGTAAAGGGCCGAGGCCCATGTATCCCTTCACCCCTTAGACTATATATACCCCTTCTCCTCCCTCTTTCTAGGGTTAGCAAAGGATTAGCTCATTTGAGAGATAGAACTTTGCTCATCCTCTTGATACCTTCTCCATCAGAGTTCACGACCTCTACGGAGAAGATCCCCCAAGTGGATTCAAGACCCCTCACGGAAGACCCCTCAAGACCTCCTCACGGAGAAGAACTACCACCTTTTGTATCGTCTTTTGTTGCGTTTGGATCTTGTATCACTCTTTATGTTCATGGATCTAGCACATGTGTGATTGTTCTCGTTGATTTGCGTGTCTTTCTCTCGTGTTTTCCCCTCGTGTTCTTCGTAGGATCCTCTCCAAATCGTGGAAGATCGGCCATAGGGTTTCCACCCAACATCAATAACCAATATCGGGTCCTGGATGCCCATATTGGTTCCTACATATTCTACGAAAATCTTTATCGGTCGAACCTTTATGACAACATACGTAATTCCCTTTGTCTGTCGGTATGTTACTTGCCCGAGATTCGATCGTCGGTATCTCCATACCTAGTTCAATCTCGTTACCGACAAGTCTCTTTACTCATTCTGTAATACATCATCTCGTAACTAACTCCTTAGTCACTTTGCTTGCAAGCTTCTTGTGATGATGTATTACCGAGAGGGCCCAGAGATACCTCTCCGATACACGGAGTAACAATCCTAATCTCGATCCATGCCAACTCAACAGACACCTTCGGAGATACCTGTCGAACATCTTTATGATCACCCAGTTATGTTGTGACGTTTGATAGCACACAAGGCATTCCTCCGGTATCCGAGAGTTGCATGATCTCATGGTCGAAGGAATATGTATTTGACATTAAGAAAGCAGTAGCAATAAACTGAACGATCATATGCTAAGCTAACGGATGGGTCTTGTCCATCACATCATTCTCCTAATGATGTTGAAAGATTGAGGATGTCGCCTAGGGGGGGGGGGGTGAATAGGCGCTTTAAAATAATTACAGTTTAGGCTTGAACAAATGCGGAATAAACCTAGCGGTTAATTTGTCAAGCACGCACAAAACCTACAACAACTAGGCTCACCTATGTGCACCAACAACTTATGCTAAGCAAGATAAACAACTAAGTGATAGCAAGATATATGACAAGAAACAATATGGCTATCA
This sequence comes from Thinopyrum elongatum, assembly GCA_011799875.1. Classification (NCBI taxonomy): domain Eukaryota; kingdom Viridiplantae; phylum Streptophyta; class Magnoliopsida; order Poales; family Poaceae; genus Thinopyrum; species Thinopyrum elongatum. Next base: position 426,144,798 of record CM022303.1, on the reverse strand, counting down.
CAAAGTAAAGTGCATAAGTAAAGGGCTCGGGTAAGAGATAACCGAGGCACGCGGAGACGACGATGTATCCCAAAGTTCACACCCTTGCGGATGCTAATCTCCGTTTGGAGCGGTGTGGAGGCACAATGCTCCCCAAGAAGCCACTAGGGCCACCGTAATCTCCTCACGCCCTCGCACAATGCAAGATGCCGTGATTCCACTAAGGGACCCTTGAGGGCGGTCACCGAACCCGTACAAATGGAAACCCTTGGGGGCGGTCACCGAACCCGTACACTTTGGCAACCCTTGGGGGCGGTCACCGAAACCCGTCAAATTGCTCGAGGCGATCTCCACAACCTAATTGGAGACACCGACGCTTGCCCGGAGCTTTACACCACAGTGATTGAGCTCCGAACACCACCAACAGTCTAGGGCGCCCAAGCACCCAAGAGGAACAAGCTCAAGGGTACCAAGAACCCAAGAGTAATAAGCTACTCAACTTGTAACTTCCACGTATCACCGTGGAGAACTCAAACCGATGCACCAAATGCAATGGCAAGGGCACACGGAGTGCCCAAGTCCTTCTCTCTCAAATCCCACCGAAGCAACTAATGCTAGGGAGGAAAATGAGAGGAAGAACGAAGAAGAGAACACGAAGAACTCCAAGATCTAGATCCAAAGGGTTCCCCTCACATAGAGGAGAAAGTGATTGGTGGAAACGTAGATCTAGATCTCCTCTCTCTTTTCCCCCAAAAACTAGCAAGAATCCATGGAGGGATTGAGAGATAAGCAAGCTCAAGAGAGTCAACAATGGAGGAGAGAGAAGTGCTCAAGAACTTGCAAAAGGATAAGACTCAAGGGGGAAGAAGACCCCCTTTTATATGAGGGGGAAAATCCAACCGTTACCCACTTATTCAGTCCGCGATATGCGGTACTACCGCACAGGCCGCGGTACTACCGCAAGGCCTTGCGGTACTACCGCTCCCGCGGCAGAGACTAGACGAGGCCTTGTTGTGTTAAAACAACGAGCGGTAGAACCGCCGGAGCAGTACTACCGCGCGCTCTTGCGGTACTACCGCAAGGCAGGGTTCGACTAGGCTGGGAAGGCATGGACTAATAAAATTACATCCGTGGCTACTTCCGCTGATTCTCGGTCTGTGCAAAAATCCGGCACGGTACTACCGCACGCTGAGAGTGGTACTACCGCGTAGGGCGCGGATGTAAAAAATTACTTCCGCTCCTACTTCCGCGCATGCCAGTGTTCTGGGCTAGAGGCCACGGTACTACCGCACCTGAGGAGCGGTACTACCGCATAGCGCGGTACTACCGCTTCCCTGGCCGGTACTACCGTGGGCCACTGCGGTACTACTGCTCCGTTGAGCAGTACTACCGCACACCACAGAACTATAGCACTTGGAGGCCTTCATTTTGCAGCTAAAGACAACAGGAGGATACAATAAAACCAGAACTGCCATAACTTCTGCAAATGAGCTCCGAATTGAGCAAACTAAAGCTTGTTGGATAGAGGATGACGAGAGCTATCCAAACAGAGAAGAGGCAGGGGAGGTATGCCTAGCTTATAGAGGAGTGAAACCTCCAACAGAGAAGAACCGGCATAACATCCAACATCGAAAACATCATAGAAGATGCATGTGAACTCCGTTTTCGATGATCACGAGCTTGTCATGAAAATGACCAAAAGCTCCAAATCTCACAAGGAGGAGAACCAAACAAGAACCAATAAAGATGATGCAAGGATGCAATGGTTTGAGCTCTCTACGAACGATACGATCAAGCTACTCATCGAGAGCCCCCTTGATAGTACGACAATCGATCCTATAACCCGGTCTCCCAACTACCACCATGAGACCGGTAAAATAGAAAACCTATCAAGGGCAAATCTTTGCCTTGCACAAAGTCCACTTGAGCTAGGGGATGACGATCTTGACTTCCTCAAGTTGGACCACCTTTCTTGATTCCGTTGGCTCGGTGAAGACTAGTTGATTGCTCCCCCATACTCCACTATGGGTGAGCCACTCTTTGGCTCATCTTCACAAGTCCATTGCCACCACAATGGACGGCAAGCTTCAAGCATGTGATCTCTTCGTGATGATCCACTTGAACTTGTACACCACAACCTAACCCCATAAAGAACTCTCACGAAGACCATGGGTTAGTACACAAAGTGTAATTGACAATGCTTACCATACCATGGGATCGCTTGGTCCCCCTCAGTACATCTTCTACGCTTTGTGTGTTGATCAACTTGATTCACTCTTTGACTTAGTCTTGATCAACCTCTCACATGACCAATCTTTAGGTAATTCCTTGAATATCACCTTGGTCATCACAAACTCTCCTTGAAACCAACAAATGGACTCCAAGAAAAGCCTATGGACAAATCCTTCAAATATAACTCAAGGCAACCATTAGTCCATAGAGATTGTCATCAATTACCAAAACCACACATGGGGGCACTGCATGTCCTTTCAATCTCCCCCATTTTGGTAATTGATGACAATCACTTTCAAGAGAGTTTATATAAGGAATTATGCATCACCATGCAATGCAACAACCAATAATGCATGTGTATGAGATGCAAATGCTTAGGAACAAAACCAAAGCAAGAAGAAATAATATGCATCACCATGCAATGCAAGAAGAAATAATATGCATCACCATGCAATGCAAGAAGAAATAATATGCATCACCATGCAATGCAACAACCAATAATGCATGTGTATGAGATGCAAATGCTTAGGAACAAAACCAAAGCAAGAAGAAATAACTCTCTCAACTATTCCATAAAACTCTCTGAAACTTCTCCCCCATTGGCATCGATTGCAAAAATGGGTGAAAAGCTTAGAAGGCCAATATAAATTGTGTTCCTCCAAAAAGTGTGTATTTCTCAATAAGAGAGTGGAATGCAATACACATATCCAAAGATAATTACTTGGAGGAACACAAACTATATTGAGGCACAAAGATTGCTAAAGAATGATATGCCACAAAGACATAACAAAGAGAGACACAAGCAATCAAGCAATTAAAAGATGCCAATTGAAGCAAGCAAACAAAAGATACCAATAGAACTAACTAGACCAAAGATCCTATGAGCCACAAGAATAAAAGATATTATGATATGAGCATAGGAGTGTTCTAAAGAAACTAGAGAAGCTCCCCATGATTTGTGCACAAATAAGAATATTTGTATTTGAATACAACGGGCACAAAATAGGATCATCACTCCCCCAAAATCAATAGAAGCTCACAACAAGTGCAAGTGAGCATATAGGAAACACGGCCTAGTACTAGCAACAAACACATGGTTGAGCAACATGTAAAACATGCAACTTAAGAGTAGGCTCAACCAAAATGATGTGTGTGAGTCATGGCAAAGCACTTAACAAGACTAATATAAGGATGAGCATTAAGCATCAACATAGTCTTGAATAAATGAGATACAAGGTGCAAGACATGTCCTTCCCACACACACACAACAAGCAAATGGATACACAAGCTTACTAATATGCAAATTAAGAACCAATGCTTGTGACAACCCAGAGAACCAAACAAGAACCAATAAAGATGATGCAAGCATGCAATGGTTTGAGCTCTCTACGAACGATACGATCAAGCTACTCATCGAGAGCCCCCCTTGATAGTACGGCAATCGATCCTATAACACGGTCTCCCAACTACCACCATGAGACAGGTAAAATAGAAAACCTATCAAGGGCAAACCTTTGCCTTGCACAAAGTCTACTTGAGCTAGGTGATGACGATCTTGACTTCCTCAAGTTGGACTACCTTTCTTGATTCCGTTGGCTCAGTGAAGACTAGTTGATTGCTCCCCATACTCCACTATGGGTGAGCCACTCTTTTGCTCATCTTCACAAGTCCATTGCCACCACAATGGACGGCAAGCTTCAAGCATGTGATCTCTTCGTGATGATCCACTTGAACTTGCACACCGCAACCTAACCCCACAAAGAACTCTCACAAAGACCATGGGTTAGTACACAAAGCGTAATTGACAATGCTTACCATACCATGGGATCGCTTGGTCCCCTCGGTACATCTTCTACGCTTTATGTGTTGATCAACTTGATTCACTCTTTGACTCAGTCTTGATCAACCTCTCACATGACCAATCTTTAGGTAATTCCTTGAATAGCACCTTGGTCATCACAAACTCTCCTTGAAACCAACAAATGGACTCCAAGAAAAGCCTATGGACAAATCCTTCAAATATAACTCAAGGCAACCATTAGTCCATAGAGATTGTCATCAATTACCAAAACCACATATGGGGGCACCGCATGTCCTTTCAGATGTGATCCCGTTATCAAGTGACAACACATGTCTATGGTTAGAAAACCTTAACCATCTTTTGATCAACGAGCTAGTCTAGTAGAGTCTCACTAGGGACACGGTATTTGTTTATGTATCCACACATGTATTTAAGTTTCCGGTCAATACAATTCTAGCGTGAATAATAAACCTTTATAATGATTAAGGAAATAATAATAATAATAATAACCACTTTATTATTGCCTCTAGGGCATATTTCCAACACTCCCAACGTCTCACCTCATCACCCACCGATTTTTTCTACCCCCAAGCAACACAATAGAAACCATGCCTATCCACATCGAGCCCGATCAACCAAGGCTTGTTGTTGCTGTCTTTGGATGCCAGGTTGCCTCCTTCCCACAACAGTATTTGGGACTGCCGCTCTCGTCGACCAAGCTCCACATCATGAATTTTTAACCCTGATCGCCTGGATCGACATGTATTTGGCCGACTGACGTGCCATCCTTCTCACCACGGATGGGCTTGGGATCCTCTTTAACACCGTCCTCTCCGCGCTTCCCACCTATGCCATGGTGGCCTTACAATTCTTCGAGGGTATCCACGTCGCCATCGAATGTCGCTGCATGGCCTTCTTTTGGGCCAACAACACCGCTATCTCAGGTCCTTAGTGCAAGACCGCGTTGTCGAAAGTCTGCCTCTCACGTGTGCTCGCAGGGCTCGTGGTCCGTGACCTACGTCTACAAACTCCTACATGTTGATGAAGATCCTCACCAGGATCTACAAGCCCGCCTCCACCATGTGGCAAAGTTGGTTCGCCACCCTCTACGAATGGGGCGACGACGGGGACATAGATCTCGGGATGCTGGGATGCTGGATACGCCCACTTGGAAATGCATGTCGGTCATCCTCCCTGCTTTTAGGTGTTGCGCCGCTATGGTGATCGGAGAAGGGAGGAACACCGCCTTCTGGCTGGATCACTAGATGGGCCAGGGCGGAGCCATGCTTGCGGTCCAATTTCATGCTCTCCTCTCGCACTCCCTCCGCCCCAGTTTGTTGGTCGCGGTGGTCTTCTCCAAGCTCCCTGCCCACGTCCAACCTCGACTCTCCTCCATCGTGGTCAAGGAGCTCTGTCATCTGACCATCGAGCTGCAGCAGATGATGCTGTGCCCCCTCGCTGCAAAAAAACGCGGGCACCCTGGCTCCCATGCCGTGTTCGCCACCAGTGGGGTGTATCACCTCCAACTTCTTTCCCTCCCTATCGACGATATCACGCGGGCTCTTCTTGTGGCTCTGCCTTTGACTCGTCTGCCCTTGTGTCGCTCCTACATCACTGCCACATTATCAACTCGCCCGTCCGCGCCTTCTAGATGTCAACAAAACTACCTGGCACATTCTTCGGGTGCGTGCACGCACAAGACATCTGGGATGTGGTGCTCCCCGGTGGCGTACTCCCCGTCTCTTCACATGCGGTCCATAGTGGCGACTACCACCTGATGAGGGATTTGGGAGAGCAAGAACTCCATGGTCTTCTGCCTCCTGGTGGTTGCTCGCAACGTCACCGCTGATGCCTTGGTCCATCGGAGCATGTTGAAGGTTTGGGTCCAAAATTTCTTCGTTGTAGCATGAGCTTGTGTTTTATGTATGCCGACCTCTGGCCACCCCTGTGTGCTGTACTTACCCTTGTTGTGTTAACCATGACTTAATGAAAATGTTCAGGTTGTCGATCACCCTCGTAGGCTTTTCAAAAGAAATTATCTTTAGTACATGTGCAAAAAAAGTATCAAAATCGGTTGATTCAATCTAAGAAAGTTAAGAGTGGTGCAATCCCCGCCTTCGTAAGGAATAAAATAACGAAAAAACTAACGCCCACACGTGTGGCATCTTGCACATCGCTAACACGCCTCGATCATCACTCATTTTGCCACATATGAACAGATAACATCAGCAGGAATCTTTTTGGTTTTCGGCTTAAAAATGTTTTATCTCCTAATTAAAAAATCAAATTAGAAATCGGTTTTCACCATTAAATCTGTCTCGACGAGATCTTCAAAACTAGAACCCATGTTGATATGTTTCGACGAAAAAACAATTTGCCCAAAAGTTGCCATGATGTTTACACTGTAATTGCCATAGTGCTTAAATTAAAGTTGCCATGTGGCAATTTTAGTTTGTAGAGCATGGCAATTTTAGTTTTTTGATGATGTCAATTCCAGTACTTTGACCATGAAAATTATTTTTTGTATGAACCGTGGCAATTTTAAGTGCATGTATCATGGCAATTTTAGTTTATGGTTCATGGCAAGTCTAGTTTCTTAATTCCCTGTTTTTATAATATGTCAAAATTTACTTTTAAATGTAGAAGAAAATAGCTGAAACATATCATGGCAACTTCACTGTAAACATCATGGCAATTCATGTGCAATAGACATGGCAACTTTTAACCCAAAAAAAATTCGTCGAAATATATTGATATGAGTTCTAGTTTCGAAGATCGCGTCGCGAGAGATTTAATGGTAAAAACGGATCTTCAATTGGATTTTTCATTTCAGAGATAAAATATTTTAAAACTGAAAATCCAAAAAGATTCCCACATGCATGCATGCGGTGACGTGGCGCAGTGTGTGTTATAGGGTGTGTGGGCGGGTTTGGCTCCCATCACACGTATGGGCGTTAGGGTTGTCCTAAAATAAATCAGATTTGCTATTTCACATCTAGATGTGAAATAGTTATCTCACATCTAACTTTTTAACCACACAATTGAAACATCAAGATTTGTATTTTTTTTGTCCTTTTTTCTTTTGGTTTTTTTAGCAAACTTTTTTTCTTTCGTTGTTGTTTCTACACGCGTTGCTCGCGTGAGGAGCCCCTGTAGTGGCGTAGGCCGTTCTTCCTTTTTTCACAGCCTCGTGGGTTGCCTCAGTGTAGGCTACAGCCACGAGTAACTTTTTATTTTCTTTTTTGTTTCTTTTTCCCTTTTTCATTTTTCTTTTTTTTCATTTATTTTGTTTCAAGTTTGTAAACTTTTATATTCTGAATTTTTTTTTATTTTCTCTTTTCATTTCAAATTTTTTCTTTTCTATTTTTTTAAATTCATGATTTTTTTTCATTGCTGTTTGTTGACTGTCCACCCCCAAACAGAGGTGTTGTCCTTTTTCTTGTCCAGTTGCAAGACAATCCTCGACTAGCTATTGTGGCCTGAGCTTTGTTTGTCCCAATTGCAATCCCACCCTTGACTCACAATTGGGCCTCGACATTTTTTGTCTTGGTTGCAAGTTCACCCTCGACTCGCAACTGGAAGCCGATCTATTTTAGTCTCAATTGCAAGTCAACCCTCGATTTGCAACTGGGTGCATGATCTTTTTTGTCCCAGTTGCTACTCCACCATCGACCCACAACTAGGGCTCGGCCTTTTTTTTCAATTGATAGTCCAACCTCGACTCACTGGGGTCAACCTTTTTGTCCCAGTTGCAAGTCTATCATCGACCCGCAACTGGGCCCAACCTTTTTTGTCTCAGTTGCAAGTCCACCCTTGACTCGCAACTGGGCCCGACCTTTTCTGTGTCAGTTGCAACCCTCTAACTCGCAACGGGGTCCAACACTTGTTTTGTCCTAGTTGCAAGTCCACCCTCGACTCGCAACTAGGGCACCACATTTTTTTGTCCTAGTTGCAAGTTCACCCTTGACTCGCAAACTGGGCTCCGACCTTTTTTTTGTCCCAGTTCCAAGTCCATCCTCAACTCGCAAGTGGGCCCATAGTTTGTTGTTGTCCCAATTGCAAATCCACCCTCGTCTCGCCATTGAGAAGTCTTTTGTTTTTCATCTCAGTTGTAAGTTCACCCTCAACTTGCAATTCGTATCATTGTTTATATACTTCTCCTAGTTGCAAGTCCACCCTCGACTCGCAACTAGGGCGCGCCATTTTTTTGTCCCAATTGCAAGTTCACCCTTGACTCGCAACTGGGCTCCGACCTTTTTTTGTCCCACTTGCAAGTCCACCTTCAACTCGTAACTGGGCCCATAGTTTGTTGTTGTCCCAGTTACAAGTCCACCCTCGACTCGTAATTAGACACGTAGTATCCCAGTTGCAAGCACACCCTTGTCTCGCAACTAGGCATGTGTTTTTGTCTTTCATCCTAGTTGCAAGTCCATCTTTGATTCGCAACTGGAACAGTAATTTATTTTATCCCAGTTGCAAGTCGACCCTTCGCTTGCAACTGTTCTTATAGTTTATAGTTGTTCGAGTTGTAAGTCCATCCTCAACTCGAAACTCAGGTCGTATTTCTCCCAGTTGCAAGCCCACCCTTTCACTCGCAACTAGGCTTTGTGATTTGTTTTGCAACACACAACTTGCCCCGCCCCGCCCCTATCTAGTTCCATGTCCAACCCCAACATGTAAACCCACCCGACCCAGTTGCATGTCCAAATCAAACATGCAACTCATGCCCAACACAGTTGCATGTTCACTCTCAACACGCAACTCGTTCCAAACCCAGTACCCCTATATAGTTATATTTTTTTTGTGCAAATACATGTCCATGTTTTTAATACACAATGTATATTTTCCTGTATACACGGGAACATTTTTCACACACACTGAACATTTTTTTTAAATACATGATGAATATTTTTTCAAATACAGGCCCGAGCATTTTTTAGAATTCATGGCAAACATTTTTTCTAATTCCTACTGATCACTTTTTCTAAATGGTATAAAACTTTAAAAAAATATGCAAATATTATTCCATTGCATTAAAAAAATTCTAGAATATGCCATAATTTTTTTGAAATGCGTGAAGTTTTTTTAAAAAATTGTTCATGTTTTCAAAAAAAAATTTGAAGAAATTGTTTAGAATCCAAGTTTTGTTCTTATTTAAAAAAAATGTCCGGAATTACAAAGTTTACTCACATTTGAAAAATACTTTTCAAAATTTCAAAATTGTTTGTGTTCAAAAAATATTCGAAAATTCAAAATTGTTCATAATTTGTGAAAAAGGTTTCAATTAATTTCGAAAATGTCTTCTAATCTCCACGCTGTACTGTGTTCTTAAACATTCCCCGTTTCATTAAAATCGGCAGCATCTAATGGTTGGAGTGGTAGAAGCCGTTGTTCCCAAGATTGACGTCTCCAGTTCGTTTCCTGTGTTGCGTCAATTGCAGTTTTTTGGTAGCGCTCCAATCGGCCGGATTCCTGCATTAGGTAGTGCGTCACTTGTGAAAAAAAATTAGCGCTCCAAACGGCCAGCCCAATGAAAGAAAGAAAAAACAAATAAGAGAACCAAGCGGTCGGCTGGACCAGAATTTAGATGTGAGATAATATCTCACATCTAGATGTGATATAGACAGACCTAAAATAAATATCGTGTTTGCTACTTCCTCCGTTGAACTACAAAAACGTCTTATATTTTATACAGAGATAGTATTTGACAGGCGCCTGTAGTTTTTCAGGCGCCAATTGCCTTGTCCAAAGCGCAGCGGCGGAGCTCTTCAGGCCGAGCAGGAGGCGAGCTCAAGCCAGAGATCGCTGCGAAGACGGAGTCGAGTTGGCGGCTTGACAAGTGCAGATATGGGGCCTTTTAGTATATTTGATTCAAGCTCGGATTAGATGGAGCCATGAGACTTGACAAGTGCAGATGTGGGGACCTTTTAGTATTTGATTCAAGCTCGGGTTAGATGGAGCCATGAGACAGTGACGCGGCCGAGAGGCCCCGGCATGAACTCGCTGGAGATGAGGCAGGGGGTGGCACGGAGGAGGAAGATGAATGGCATCCGTTGGATTTGAATCCGACCGCAAATTTGACTGAACGGCAAAAAATATCAGGCATGATGACGAACAGTCGCTCCCGATAAACACCATCATATGGTGACAACTTCTTTCCAGATCGACACATTGCTCTCTTTCTGGTTATAATAAGAGAATCTAGACATAAGCCCACATAATTCCATCATATAGTACACGTCGACAACCCACGGGTAAATTTGCAGACAAAATCATGCGGAGCGGAGATGAGAACTTGGAGTACAGACAGATGCATGGGACGGCAATCTGAATTCTTAACAGGGCATTTGAACCGGTCACTCTTGGCGTCTTCAGGACGTCACTCGGATATTCTCCGCTTATCCCATCAGTGAAAATGTCATGGACGATGACGTGTTTAGAAAGGTCTAATCCGCCTGCACCCCCCTGGGAAAGAAACAAATAACTGCCGAAACAACACATGTTTGCCCAAAACTTGTTTCCTCTGTAGCTTGCAGTCGGCCTTCTGGGCTGCATCTCGAAAAACTAGCTGCAGAATAAATCCGAGCACAAACCGCCCAGCTGCCGTGCCGAAAACCCGCACAATGCGGTACGGCGCAGCTGTTAGCTTTGGCCAAAATTTGATGAGAAATGAGCACATGAGTTCTGATAACACATAGAATGTCATGCTCGCTTTGCATTCTATCTCTTTGGACGCTCCTTCTTGGACACAAGTGCATCAGCAAACTGGTGCAGGTGCAAATAAACGCCCCGAGCTGGTTGCGGACAGTCTAGACATCGACAACCTCGAGTTTTATCTGCAGTCTGAAAAAGCGTATGCTCGAATTATGCCCCAGTTATTCCAAGACACCCGCATTGGTTATGTAAGCGCTCATTAACATATTATTATGCACATCAAAAATTTCTTGATCTTAACTACATATTCAACTATTTTGAGGAATCATATCACCTCCAGGATGCCAAAAATATTAGTTAACTGGCAGCTTTGGGGATCTCTCAAGTGAGATCCTGGACATTATTAACCTGGTTGCCAGATACATCTAAGCCAAGGTGAAGGAAATAATTGAGTTGTTTCCATGGTTTTAAATAGCGCGCTATAGCTCCGCTATAGCACGCTATAGCATTTAGAAAAGGTCCTGCGCTAAGGGTCTTTTCTCCAAACACATGAGCAAACATTTTAAATAGCACGCTATAGTATCGCTATAGCATGCTATAGCATTTAGAAGAGGTCCGCCGGTAAAAGGCTTAGCGCGCTATTTAAAACTTTGGTCGTTTCACACAAAAAACTATGCAAAAGATCATTAATGTATCACATGCTCTCTCTATTCCAACAGAACCAACAGCCATATTATTTCGAGCCGTTCATTCTCCAATGAAAAATGAACTTGGCAGCACACTTAACCCTGCCAAAACTAAAGCAAACACTGCTACATAAAATCGATGCAATATGCTAATGTATACCTTGACCAACTCGGCATATTTTGTTTTCAACCTTGAGAGTACCTACGGTTATTGTTTCACACCATTTTTCGGAACATATTCGTCAGCACCTACATGTAAACATGCATAGGTATGCAACACCTACGCCTATAATACCATGCCATCTATGCACCTGCTCTTCCATGGTTCCCTGCTGTAAAAGCGCAACCAAGACCACCGGAAACAATGGCCACAGCCTATGATGAAGACCACTCCATTTCATCTTCTCAGCATGATGACACGGATGATAGGAGGAGCACCATCCCAGCAGCTAGTGCTGATGAGAAGCCATTCCCGTTCTTCGGGCTGCTTTTCTACGCTGATAAGGTGGACTGGCTACTCATGGCCCTGGGAACCGTCGGGTCTGCCATCCATGGCATGGCATTCCTGATCGGATATCTCCTTCTCGGGAAAGCACTTGATGCCTTCGGAACCAGCATAAATAATCAGGAGGCCATGGTCCATGCATTGTACAAGGTAAACATGCATGCACATATTACCCTCCTGAACTTGGGTTGTATTGGTCTACAATTGCTTTTAACACCATTGTTTTTTCCTCCTTGTATGATGTGGGAATTAGACGTTGTATTCCTCAGGTGCAAACGCACGTATATATGATGTACAAGAGGTGGACCACGACCTCAACTATACAAGGAACTAGGAGGTGGGCCCAATACACAGATATGCACAACACATATACTCAACACCCCGCCGCAGTCGAAGCGGCACCGCTGCTGACGCAGAGACTGGACCGGAACTCCTCAAATGACGCCGTAGGCAAGCCCTTGGTCATGATATCTGCAAATTGTTAGGAGGTAGGGACGTGTAAAACACGAATATGACCAAGGGCCACCTGTTCCCGAATAAAATGAATATCCAACTCAATATGCTTGGTCCGTCGATGATGCACCGGATTAGCGGAGAGGTAGACCGCCGAGACGTTGTCGCAATAGACCACCGTGGCACGGTCAACAGGGCAGGAGAGGTCCTGAAGCAGCTGGCGAAGCCATGAACACTCGGCGACGGCGTTGGCCACCGCGCGATACTCAGCCTCAGCACTGGAACGAGAGACCGTAGGCTGCCGCTTGGACGACCACGAGATGAGTGAGGGTCCAAGGTAAACACAATAGCCCGAGGTGGAGCGACGAGTGTCAGGGCAGCCCGCCCAGTCTGCATCGGAGTAGGCGGTGAGGGCGGTGTCGGCGGAGGCGTGAAGCGTGACGCCAAGATCCAAAGTGCCACAGACATAGCGGAGAATCCGCTTGACAGCGGCCCAGTGAACATCCCGAGGAGCATGCATATGGAGGCACACCTACTGCACGGCATACTGGATCTCTGATCGAGTCAGAGTGAGGTACTGGAGAGCACCAACGATAGACCGGTAGAAAGCAGCATCCGAAGCAGGAGAACCATCCGTGGCAGAAAGCTTGGCCTTCGTATCAACAGGCGTGGCGGCGGGCTTACAGTTAAGCATGCCAACGCGCTCCAGGAGCTCATGAGCGTACTTCCGCTGATGAAGAAAGAAGCCATCCGGACGGCGCACCACCTCAACACCGAGGAAATAGTGCAAAGGACCTAAGTCCTTGATGGCGAACTCAGTGCGAAGACGAGCCGTGAGCTGACTGAGAAGACCAGCCGTACATGCCGTCAGGATGATGTCATCGACATAGAGCAGCAAGTAGGCCGTGTCAGAGCCCTGGTGATAGACGAAGAGCGATGCGTCCGAGCGGGTAGAGCGGAATCCAAGCTGGTGTAGAAACACCGCGATGCGCTGGTACCAAGCGCGCGGAGCCTGCTTGAGTCCGTACAAGGACCGCGAAAGCAGGCACACGTGGTCGGCAAACGCCGGATCGACAAACCCGGTGGGCTGCTGGCAAAAGACCTGCTCCTCGAGGTGACCATGGAGGAAGGCGTTGGAGACGTCCATCTGGTGCACCGGCCAAGCACGGGAGACCGCAAGGTGGAGAACCGTGCGTATCGTGCCGGGCTTGACGACCGGAGCGAAGGTGTCGGTGAAGTCGATGCCAGCACGCTGTCGGAAGCCACGAACAACCCAGCGAGCTTTATAGTGATCAAGGGTACCATCGGGACGGAGCTTGTGTTTGAAGACCCACTTCCCGGTAATCACGTTGGCGTGCAGGGGACGGGGAACAAGCTACCACGTCCGGTTGCGCAACAGGGCGTCAAACTCCTCTTGCATCGCAGCCATCCAGAGCGGGTCACGAAGAGCGGCTCAAACGGAGGACGGCAACGGTGACGGCTCAGAGGTGGACGCCGCATGGACATAGTCATCCGAGGCGTAGCGCGAGCTCGGGCGAAAAACACCCGTACGGGCGCGGGTGACCGGACCAGCCACAGGCGCCGGGGGGGGGGCGGGGGCGCCGAGGGCGCCTAGGGGGCCGGGGGCGCCGAGGGGGCGGGCGCAGGCACCGGGGGCGCCGGGGGACCGCGGGGGTCGCGGGCGCCGAGGAGGCCGCGGGCGCCAACGTCGGGGGCGCCAGGGGCGCCAGCGCTGCGGCTGTAGGAGGCGCCGCATGCGGGGGGCGCGCCTCAAAGCCATGGGCTGGCCAAGAGAGGCGCGCGAGCGCCCTGGGAGAGGCGTCGAGGAGCCCGCGTCACCGGTGGTGGGAGGAACAGCCGGGGGTACCTGCTGAAACGGAAACACATGCTCATCAAAGTAAACGTGCCCGGAAGTGAACACACGATGGGAGACGGGATCGTAGCACCGATATCCCTTGGAGTTAGAGGGGTAGCCGATGAAGATGCAAGCGACAGAACGAGGTGCGAGTTTGTGAGGTGCGGAGTCGGCAGTGCTAGGATAGCAAAGGCACCCGAAAATACGCAAGCCATCATAAGATGGGGGCGTACCGAAGAGAAGATGGTGAGGTGCATAGTTCCACCGTGGGCGGCAGGGGCGAAGGTTAAGGAGAAGTGAAGCAGTAGCGGGTGCGTCAGGCCAGAAACGAGTCGGCACATTAGCATGGAACAGGAGCGTGCGAACACAGTCGTTCAGAGTGCGAAGGATGCGTTCGGCTCGACCGTTCTGCTGTGAAGTATACGGGCATGTGAGACGAAAAACTATGCCGTGGTGCGACAGAAAAGTGTGGAAAGCAAGGTTGTCGAACTCTTTTCCATTGTCAGTCTGAAGGGCAAGGATGGGACGCCCAAACTGCGTGCTGACATTGTTGGGGAACGTAGCATGCAATTTCGAAAAAATTCTATGCTCACGCAAGATCTATCTGGGAGATGTATAGCAACGAGAGGGGAGAGTGTGTCCACGTACCCTCGTAGACCGAAAGCGAAAGCGTTAGGTTAACGCGGTTGCTGTAGTCGAACGTCTTCACGATCCAACTGATCCAAGTACCGAACGTACGACACCTCCGTGTTCAGCACACGCTCAGCACGATGACGTCCCTCGAGCTCTTGATCCAGTTGAGGACGAGGGAGAGTTCCGTCAACACGACGGCGTGGTGACGGTGATGATGAAGTTACCGGCGCAGGGCTTCGCCTAAGCACTACGACGATATGACCGAGGTGTAAAACTATGGAGGAGGGCACCGCACATGGCTAAGACAATTGATCTTATGTGTCTTTGGGGTGCCCCCCTCCCACGTATATAAAGGAGGGAGGGAGAGAGGCTGGCCCCCTAGGGGCGCGCCAAGAGTATGGAGTCCTACTAGGACTTCCAAGTCCTAGTAGGAATCCCTTTCCTTTTCGGAGTAGGAGAGAAGGAAAGAGGGAAAAGAGGGAGGGAGTAGGAAAAGGCAAGGGGGGCGCCGCCCCCTTCCCCTAGTCCAATTCGAACCCATGGGGGGGCGCGCGCCACCTCCTCTTGGCCTGCCTCCTCTTTTCCCGTATGGCCCAATAAGGCCCATTACTTCTCCCGGTGAATTCCCGTAACTCCCCGGTACTCCGAAAAACACCCGAATCACTCGGAACCTTTCCGATGTCCGAATATAGCCTTCCAATATATGAATCTTTACCTCTCGACCATTTCGAGACTCCTCGTCATGTCCATGATCTCATCCGGGACTCCGAACAAACATCGGTCATCAAATCACATAACTCATAATACAAATCGTCATCGAACGTTAAGCGTGCGGACCCTACGGGTTCGAGAACTATGTAGACATGACCGAGACACATCTCCGGCCAATAACCAATAGCGAAACCTGGATACTCATATTGGCTCCTACATATTCTGCGAAAATCTTTATCGGTCAAACCGCATAACAACATACGTTATTCCCTTTGTCATCGGTATGTTACTTGCCCGAGATTCGATCGTCGGTATCATCATACCTAGTTCAGTCTCCTTACCGGCAAGTCTCTTTACTCGTTCCGTAATGCATCATCCCACAACTAACTCATTAGTCACATTGCTTGCAAGGCTTCATATGATGTGCATTACCGAGAGGGCCCAGAGATACCTCTCCGATACTCGGAGTGACAAATCCTAATCTCGATCTATGCCCCAACAAACACCTTCAGAGACACCTGTAGAGCATCTTTATAATCACCCAGTTACGTTGTGATGTTTGATAGCACACAAGGTGTCCTCCGGTATTTGGGAGTTGCATAATCTCATAGTCAGAGGAATATGTATAAGTCATGAAGAAAGCAATAACAATAAAACTTAACGATCATTATGCTAAGCTAACAGATGGGTCTTGTCCATCAGATCATTCTCCTAATGATGTGATCCTGTTTATCAAATGACAACACATGTCTATGGTCAGGAAACATAACCATCTTTGATAAACAAGCTAGTCAAGTAGAGGCATACTAGGGACACTCTGTTTGTCTATGTATTCACACATGTATCAAGTTTCCGGCTAATACAATTCTAGCATGAATAATAAACATTTATCATGATATAAGGAAATATAAATAACAACTTTATTATTGCCTCTAGTGCATATTTCTTTTAGTCTCCCACTTGCACTAGAGTCAATAATCTAGATTACATTGTAATGATTCTGACACCCATGGAGTCTTGGTGCTGATCATGTTTTGCTCGTGGAAGAGGCTTAGTCAACGGGTCTGCAACATTCAGATCCGTATATATTTTGCAAATCTCTATGTCTCCTTCCTTGACTTGATCGCGGATGGAGTTGAAGCGTCTCTTGATGTGTTTGGTTCTTTTATGAAATCTGGATTCCTTCGCTAAGGCAATTGCTCCAGTATTGTCATAAAAGATTTTCAATGGACCCGATGCACTAGGTATTACACCTAGATCGGATATGAACTCCTTCATCCAGACTCCTTCATTTGCTGCTTCCGAAGCAGCAATGTACTCCGCTTCACACGTAGATCCCGCCACGACGCTTTGCTTGGAACTGCACCAACTGACAGCTCCACCATTCAATATAAATACGTATCCGGTTTGTGAATTAGAGTCATCCGGATCAGTGTCAAAGCTAGCATCGACGTAACCATTTACGATGAGCTCTTTGTCACCTCCATAAACGAGAAACATATCCTTAGTCCTTTTCAGGTATTTCAGGATGTTCTTGACCGCTGTCCAGTGATCCACTCCTGGATTACTTTGGTACCTCCCTGCTAAACTTATAGCAAGGCACACATCAGGTCTGGTACACAGCATTGCATACATGATAGAACCTATAGCTGAGGCATAGGGAATGACTTTCATTTTCTCTCTATCTTTTACAGTGGTCGGGCATTGAGTCTTACTCAACTTCACACCTTGTAACACAGGCAAGAACCCTTTCTTTGACTGGTCCATTTTGAACTTCTTCAAAACTTTATCAAGGTATGTGCTTTGTGAAAGTCCAATTAAGCGTCTTGATCTATCTCTATAGATCTTGATGCCCAATATATAAGCAGCTTCACCGAGGTCTTTCATTGAAAAATTCTTATTCAAGTATCCTTTTATGCTATCCAGAAATTCTATATCATTTCCAACCAATAATATGTCATCCACATATAATATTAGAAATGCTACAGAGCTCCCACTCACTTTCTTGTAAATACATGCTTCTCCAAAAGTCTGTATAAAACCATATGCTTTGATCACACTATCAAAGCGTATATTCCAACTCCGAGATGCTTGCACCAGTCCATAAATGGATCGCTGGAGCTTGCACACTTTGTTAGCACCTTTAGGATCGACAAAACCTTCTGGTTGCATCATATACAACTCTTCTTTGAGAAATCCATTAAGGAATGCAGTTTTGACATCCATTTGCCAGATTTCATAATCATAAAACGCGGCAATTGCTTACATGATTCGGACAGACTTAAGCATCGGTACGAGTGAGAAGGTCTCATCGTAGTCAACTCCTTGAACTTGTCGAAAACCTTTCGCAACAAGTCGAGCTTTGTAGACAGTAACATTACCGTCAGCGTCAGTCTTCTTCTTGAAGATCCATTTATTCTCTATGGCTTGCCGATCATCGGGCAAGTCAACCAAAGTCCATACTTTGTTCTCATACATGGATCCCATCTCAGATTTCATGGCCTCAAGCCATTTCGCGGAATCTGGGCTCATCATCGCTTCCTCATAGTTCGTAGGTTCGTCATGGTCTAGTAACATGACTTCCAGAACAGGATTACCATACCACTCTGGTGCGGAACGTACTCTGGTTGACCTACGAGGTTCTGTAGTAACTTGATCTGAAGTTTCATGATCATCATCATTAGCTTCCTCACTAATTGGTGTAGGCATCACTAGAACTGATTTCTGTGATGAACTACTTTCCAATTCAAGAGAAGGTACCACTACCTCATCAAGTTCTACTTTCCTCCCACTCACTTCTTTTGTGAGAAACTCCTTCTCTAGAAAGGATCCATTCTTAGCAACTAATATCTTGCCTTCGGATCTGTGATAGAAGGTGTACCCAACAATTTCTTTTGGGTATCCTATGAAGACGCACTTCTCCGATTTGGGTTCGAGCTTATCAGGCTGAAGCTTTTTCACATAAGCATCGCAACCCCAAACTTTAAGAAACGACAGCTTAGGTTTCTTGCCAAACCACAATTCATATGGTGTCGTCTCAACGGATTTAGATGGTGCCCTATTTAACGTGAATGCAGCCGTCTCTAATGCATAACCCCAAAACGATAGTGGTAAATCGGTAAGAGACATCACAGATCGCACCATATCCAATAAAGTACGGTTACGACGTTCGAACACACCATTAGGCTGTGGTGTTCCAGGTGGCGTGTGTTGTGAAACTATTCCGCATTGTTTTAAATGAAGACCAAACTCATAACTCAAATATTCGCCTCCACGATCAGATCATAGAAACTTTATTTTCTTGTTACGATGATTTTCCACTTCACTCTGAAATTCTTTGAACTTTTCAAATGTTTCGGACTTATTTTTCATTAAGTAGATATACCCATATCTGCTCAAATCATCTGTGAAGGTTAGAAAATAACGATACCCGCCGCGAGCCTCAACACTCATCGGACCGCATACATCGGTATGTATTATTTCCAATAAGTCTGTAGCTCGCTCCATTGTTTCGGAGAAAGGAGTCTTAGTCATCTTGCCCACGAGGCATGGTTCGCAAGCATCAAATGATTCATAATCAAGTGATTCCAAAAGTCCATCAGCATGGAGTTTCTTCATGCGCTTTACACCAATATGACCTAAACGGCAGTGCCACAAATATGTTGCACTATTATTATCAACTTTACATCTTTTGGCATCAATATTATGAATATGTGTATCACCACGATCGAGATTCAACAAAAATAGACCACTCTTCAAGGGTGCATGACCATAAAAGATATTACTGATATAAATAGAACAACCATTATTCTCTGATTTAAATGAATAACCGTCTCGCATCAAACAAGATCCAGATATAATGTTCATGCTCAACGCTGGCACCAAATAACAATTATTTAGGTCTAAAACTAATCCCGAAGGTAGATGTAGAGGTAGCGTGCCGACGGCGATCACATCGACCTTGGAACCATTCCCGACGCGCATCGTCACCTCGTCCTTAGCTAATCTTCGTTTAATCCGTCGCCCCTGTTTCGAGTTGCAAATATGAGCAACAGAACCAGTATCAAATACCCAGGCGCTACTACAAGCATTAGTAAGGTACACATCAATAACATGTATATCAAATATATCTTTGTTCACTTTGCCATCCTTCTTATCCGCCAAATACTTGCGGCAGTTCCGCTTCCAGTGACCAGTCCCTTTCCAGTAGAAGCACTCAATTTCAGGCTTGGCTCCAGACTTGGGCTTCTTCCCGGGAGTGGCAACTTGCTTGCCATTCTTCTTGGAGTTCCCTTTCTTTCCCTTGCCCTTTTTCTTGAAACTAGTGGTCTTGTTAACCATCAACACTTGATGCTCCTTCTTGATTTCTACCTCCGCAGCTTTGAGCATAGCGAAGAGCTCGGGAATCGTCTTATCCATCCCTTGCATATTATAGTTCATCACGAAGCCTTTATAGCTTGGTGGCAGTGATTGAAGAACTCTGTCAATAACACTATCATCCGGGAGATTAACTCCCAGCTGAGTCAAGTGGTTATGGTACCCAGACATTCTGAGTATGTGTTCAGTGAAAGAATTGTTCTCCTCCATCGTGCAGCTATAGAACTTGTTGGAGACTTCATATCTCTCAACTCGGGCATTTCCTTGAAATATTAACTTCAACTCCTGGAACATCTCATATGCTCCATGATGTTCAAAACGTCTTTGAAGTCCCGATTCTAAGCCGTAAAGCATGGCACACTGAACTATAGAGTAGTCATCAGATCGAGCTTGCCAGACGTTCATAACGTCAGCATCTGCTCCTGCAGCAGGCCTTTCACCCAGCGGTGCATCAAGGACATAATTCTTTTGTGTAGCAATGAGGATAATCCTCAAGTTACGGACCCAGTCCGTGTAGTTGCTACCATCATCTTTCAACTTAGCTTTCTCTAGGAACGCATTAAAATTCAAGGGAACGGTAGCACGGGCCATTGATCTACAACAACATAGATATGCAAAAACTATCAAGACTAAGTTCATGATAAATTAAAGTTCAATTAATCATATTACTTCAGAACTCCCACTTAGATAGACATCCCTCTAGTCATCTAAATGATCACGTGATCCATATCAACTAAACCATGTCCGATCATCACGTGAGATGGAGTAGTTTTCAATGGTGAACATCTCTATGTTGATCATATCTACTATATGATTCACGTTCGACCTTTCAGTCTCCAGTGTTCCGAGGCCATATCTGCATATGCTAGGTTCGTCAAGTTTAACCCGAGTATTCCGCACGTGCAAAACTGTCTTGCACCCGTTGTATGTGAACATAGAGCTTATCACACCCGATCTTCACGTGGTGTCTCGGCACGACAAACTGTCGCAACGGTGCATACTCAGGGAGAACACTTATATCTTGAAATTTAGTGAGGGATCATCTTATAATGCTACCGCCGTAGTAAGAAAAATAAGATGCATAATAGATAAACATCACATGCAATCAAAATATGTGACATGATATGGCCATCATCATCTTGTGCCTTTGATCTCCATCTCCAAAGCACCGTCATGATTTCCATTGTCACCGGCTTGACACCTTGATCTCCATCGTAGCGTCGTTGTCGTCTCGCCAACTATTGCTTCTACAACTATCGCTAACGCATAGTGATAAAGTAAAGCAATTACATGGCGATTGCATTTCATACAATAAAGCGACAACCACAAGGCTCCTGCCAGTTGCCGATAACTTTTACAAAACATGATCATCTCATACAATAACGTGTATCACATCATGTCTTGACCATATCACATCACAACATGCCCTGTAAAAACAAGTTAGACGTCCTCTACTTTGTTGTTGCAAGTTTTACGTGGCTGCTACGGGCTTCTAGTAAGAACCGTTCTTACCTACGCATCAAAACCACAACGATTTTTCGTCAAGTGTGCTGTTTTAACCTTCAACAAGGACCGGCCGTAGTCAAACTTGATTCAACTAAAGTTGGAGAAACAGACACCCGCCAGCCACCTGTGTGCAAAGCACATCGGTAGAACCAGTCTCATGAACGCGGTCATGTAATGTCGGTCCGGGCCGCTTCATCCAACAATACCGCTGAATCAAAGTAAGACGTTGGTGGTAAGCAGTATGACTATTATCGCCCACAACTCTTTGTGTTCTACTCATGCATATTATCTACGCATAGACCTGGCTCGGATGCCACTGTTGGGGAACGTAGCATGCAATTTCAAAAAAATTCTACGCTCACGCAAGATCTATCTAGGAGATGTATAGCAATGAGAGGGGAGAGTGTGTCCACATACCCTCGTAGACCGAAAGTGGAAGCATTAGGTTAACGGGGTTGATGTAGTCGAACGTCTTCACGATCCAACCGATCCATGTACCGAACGTACGGCACCTCCGTGTTCAGCACACGTTCAGCACGATGACGTCCCTCTAGCTCTTGATCTAGTTGAGGACGAGGGAGAGTTTCGTCAGCACGACGGCGTGGCGACGGTGATGATGAAGTTACTGGCGCAGGGCTTCGCCTAAGCACTACGACGATATGACCGAGGTGTAAAACTATGGAGGGGGACACCGCACACGGCTAAGACAATTGATCTTATATGTCTTTGGGTTGCCCCCCTCCCACGTATATAAAGGAGGGAGGGAGAGAGGCCGGCCCCCTAGGGGCGCGCCAAGAGTATGGAGTCCTACTAGGACTTCCAAGTCCTAGTAGGAATCCCTTTACTTTTCGGAGTAGGAGAGAAGGAAAGAGGGAAAAGAGGGAGGGAGTAGAAAAAGGCAAGGGGGGTGCCGCCCCCTTCCCCTAGTCCAATTCGGACCCATGGGGGGGCGCGCGCCACCTCCTCTTGGCCTGCCTATTCTTTTCCCGTATGGCCCAATAAGGCCCATTACTTCTCCCGGTGAATTCCCGTAACTCCCCGGTACTCCGAAAAACACCCGAATCACTCGAAACCTTTCCGATGTCCGAATATAGCCTTCCAATATATGAATCTTTACCTCTCGACCATTTCGAGACTCCTCGTCATGTCCATGATCTCATCCGGTACTCCGAACAAACTTCGGTCATCAAATCACATAACTCATAATACAAATCGTCATCGAATGTTAAGCGTGCGGACCCTACGGGTTCGAGAACTATGTAGACATGACCGAGACACATCTCCGGCCAATAACCAATAGCGGAACCTAGATGCTCATATTGGCTCCTACATATTCTACAAAGATCTTTATCGGTTAAACCGCATAACAACATACATTATTCCCTTTGTCATTGGTATGTTACTTGCCCGAGATTCGATCGTCGGTATCATCATACCTAGTTCAATCTCGTTACCGGCAAGTCTCTTTACTCATTCCGTAATGCATCATCCCGCAACTAACTCATTAGTCACATTGCTTGCAAGGCTTCATATGATGTGCATTACCGAGAGGGCCCAGAGATACCTCTCCGATACTCGGAGTGACAAATCCTAATCTCGATCTATGCCAACCCAACAAACACCTTGAGAGACACCTGTAGAGCATCTTTATAATCACCCAGTTACGTTGTGACGTTTGATAGCACACAAGGTGTTCCTCCGGTATTCGGGAGTTGCATAATCTCATAGTCAGAGGAATATGTATAAGTCATGAAGAAAGCAATAGCAATAAAACTTAACGATCATTATGCTAAGCTAATGGATGGAGTTATTAAAAGAAGCTATGGTGGTGGAGTTATTAAACGGGAGGCGAACATGTTTGCCGACATGACAGGCATGATAGGTGTGATCCTCTATCTTATTACAACTGAAACTGAAACTCCTAAGAATATGACGAAGTGTGACGGGGTTGGGATGACCCAAACGAGCGTGCCAGAGATCGAGGCCGGCGTAGAGAGCAACCGGTGCGGTGGTGGAGGTGGACGGTGGATGCACCGGATAGAGCTCGTCGAGGCCGTCACATCGGTGAAGTACCGTCTTGGTTCGAGCGTCCTTGACACAAAAACCAAGCTCGTCAAACTCAACAGTAACAGGATTTTCACGAGTTAAACAACAAACGGAAACAAGATTCTTAATAAGATGAGGTGACACAAGTATGTTAGACAATGTAATAGGCATGGAATTAGAAGGAAAAGAAGTGTGACCGACATGTGTGATAGGGAGTGTGGAACCGTCACTGACAATGATGCGTCGGTCGATGGTGACAGGAGTGAAGGAGGCAAGATTACCAGGATGAGCAAACATGTGAGCCATAGCCCTGGTGTCCATGTACCAATCACTGCCTCCAGTGTAGTTGTTTGGCATAGGCGCGGTGTGCAGCGCGGCGAGGAGCGCCGGATCGCAAGGCGCCGGTGGCAAGGCCGGCGAGGGCGGCGGGGCCTTAGGGAGACCGTAGGCGCCACTCAGCTGCGGCAGTGGGTATCCTCCGTACGGCTGCGGAGCCGCGTAGTACGCCTGGTGCGCCGGCGGGCGCGGCACGGGAAGGGTCGGTGCAGGAGCCCGTGGAACCGTCATGGTGTAGGCATGAACAACGCCGGTCCACGGGTTGTAGCCGGAGGCCCACGGAGGGGGCACCTGGAGCTGCTGCTGCTGTTGACGGGGCTGGCCGGCGCCCTGCGGCTACTGCTGCTGACCACCGCGGCGGCCGCCACCGCGCCGGCCCCCGCGGCGCCGTTCGGCGGGAGAGGCGGGCGGCCCATAGGGCAGCGGGAGCAGCACCGGCTGCTGGGTGGCCGGGTATGGCGGTGGCGTCGGATGGCGCTGCGGCCGGGGCAGCTAGAGGCGCCGAGGAGCCACCGCGGGTGGTGCCAGCAGCGAGGGCGGTGTGGATGGCCCGCGCCTTCACCTGCTTCATCTGCCGCTCCTCCAAGCGGAGGTACGCAACGAACTTGGCGAAGGACGGGTTGGGGATGAGGCTGAGGTTCGCCGCGGCGTTGCCGAAGTCCTCGTTCAGCCCGGCGGTGAGCGTGCTGAGGAGGAGGTCATCATCGATCTTCACGCCAATATCGCGGAGCTCGTCAGCGAGAGTCTTCAGGCGGCGACAATAGTCGTCGGCGAAGGTGTTGTCCTGGTGACACCCAAAAAACTCTTGCTGCAAAAAGACGCGACGCTGGAGCCGGTTGTCGGTGAAGAGCCCGTTCAGCTTGGTCCACACGGCGCAGGCATCGTCACCGTCCTGCATGTCCGTCTGGAAGAGGTCCGGCGAGATGGTGAGAAAGAACCAGCGGATGATCGCGGTGTCGATGGTGGACCAGTCATGGAACTCGGGGATGAGGCTGGAGTCGACGGTGCCATCCACGTAGTCGATGAGGTGATACTCCCGGAACACGAAGGAAAAATACATCTTCAATGTGTAGTAGGAGGAGTCCGCCTGCGAGAGACGAACCGGCACCCGCTCGAAGATGTTGAGGTTGCGGATGTCATTGACATCGGGAGGGTTGGCGTCGGCGAACGGGTTGGAGTTGGTGGACGTGGAGGAGGTGACGGACGACATGATGAGGGTGAGGCGGCTCGGCGGCTGGTGGCTTTGGTCGGATTGGTAGAAACGCGAAGCGAGCGATGCGGGATGGCAGCGAGCGGCAGAAGGCGATCGAGCGAAGCGGCAGCTGGCGATCGGGCAAAGCGGCGATGCGGACGAAGTGGCTTGGGCGAGGCGGGTAGCAGCGAGCGGGCGGCGCATGCAGCTAGCGGGCGGTGATGCAGGAGGGAGCTAGCGACGCAGGTTGCGATGCGGGCTGGAGGCAGGTGACCGATTCGGGCGGGAGGTGGTAGCGAGCGGCGGGTAGCGCGGCTGGGAGAGAGAGAGGTGGCGGCCGGCGCAGGAGGTGCGCGGGCGGCGGCTGGGTGGCGGCGGCGGCGGCGGCGGAAGGCTAGGGTTTAGAACCCGAAAACTGATACCATGTATGATGTGGGAATTAGACGTTGTATTCCTCAGGTGCAAACGCACGTATATATGATGTACAAGAGGTGGACCACGACCTCAACTATACAAGGAACTAGGAGGTGGGCCCAATACACAGATATGCACAACACATATACTCAACACTCCTTGATGCTTGAAGGTGGTTCCGTATGTATGGTACATGGCGGCAGCTACTTTTCCTGCTGGAATGGTTGGTAAGTCAAGACTCAAGGGACCTTTAATTTCTTCGATGATGCATGTTGCATTAAGTTTGGTAAAAAGAAATGATAACAAGCCACACACTATTTGCATTCACCTGTAGAGGTTCAAAGAGGAACTAATATGGAGAGACAAGAATGGAAAATATAGGCTCCACAATTTCTTTAAATATTTTCCATTGATTGCTCAAAAGAGAACTTTTTTTTATGGTCGCACGTTTGCCCAACCCCTATTGCTTCAAAATCCATGATTTTTTTAAGGACATAAAAGCACATCCTAAAATCTAATAGAAGTACACTAATGTGCAGGATGAATGATATATTAGAAAAATAATACTCCCTCCGTTCCATAATAAGTGTCGTGGTTTTAGTTCAAATTTGAACCAAAACCACAACACTTATTATGGAATGGAGGGAGTACTTGGTTATGTTCAAAAAAAATGAGAATTATAGGAGATCTAATGGTAGCAATATTGGCTGGCAAAACATTGCTTACATTTCCCATGATAACCTGGCTGCAGAGATCTCCTGCTGGATATACTCGAATGAGAGGCAGTTAGCACGCATGCGGCTGGAATATCTGAGATTAGTTCTCAATCAAGAGGTTGGGGCCTTCGACACAGACTTGACCACTGCAAAAATCATCACCGGGGTAACCAACCACATGAATGTCATACAAGATGCAATTGGTGAGAAGGTAATGCATTTCACAATCATATCGATGATTTCTAAAGTCCTGTGGAGAAGTTGCATCTGAGCTCAATTTTCTGCAGCTCGGTCATTTCGTCGCAAGCTTCTCCACTTTCTTTGCTGGTATAATAATTGCATTTGCCAGCTGCTGGGAAGTCGCGATGCTCTCCTTCCTGGTCATTCCTCTGATCCTCGCTATTGGAGCCACATATACGAAAAAGATGAATGTCATATCATTGTCATGCAATGCTATTGTCTCACAAGCAACATCTGTCGTAGAACAGGTAACCACGTAGATGAGTCAACGCTCCGTACCTGAAGCTAGGTTCTTTGAAGAAACAGAAATATAAAAAATAAAAATGTTATCAGAATTTTTTTTAACTTTGTAATCCTTGTGTGCATTTGTGGGCAGACTTTGTCACATATCAAGACTGTCTTCTCCTTTGTCGGAGAGAACTGGGCCATGAAATCCTTTGTGCAACGCACAGACAATCAATACAAACTAAGCAAGAAGGAGGCAATGATAAAGGGAATAGGGCTGGGCTTGTTCCAAACAGTGACCTTTTGTTCATGGGCACTGATGGTTTGGATTGGGGCAGTTGCAGTAAGCAACCGGATAGCAACAGGAGGTGGCACGATAGCTGCCATCATGAGCATTCTCTTTGGCGCAATGTAATAAAACTACACCCTATCTGATTGCTTCAATCGCCTAAACATTCAAAGATCTTTCTTTATACTTGCATAATAATTTTTCTAGATCATCTCTATCCTTACAAGCAAGAATATCTCTAGTTGCCTCCTCACCCATAACATAACCTTCCGGTACCTTTGGCAATTCATATCTAGGAGGGCTAGTTCTAATAGGTGTTTCAAGATTTTTAGTTTCAAGTTCATCATCAGTTTCAACAATATCGTGCTGTCTTACTCTAGCAATTTGTTCATCAAGAAATTCACCTAGTGGCACATTATCATCAAGCAAGGTACTAGCATCATCATGAGTAGCATTCATAGCAGAAGTAGCATCATCAATAACTTGTGACATATCAGAATTAATAGCATGTGGTGGTGTTGCAAGTTCACTTATAACAGAAGGTGAGTCTAAAGCGGAGCTGGAGGGCAGTTCCTTACCTCCCCTCGTCTTAGAGGGAAAAATCTTAGTCTTAGCATCCTTCAGATTATTCAAAGTGATAATATGATAATAATCCCAAGTGACTCAACAAATATAGCTATGCTCCCCGGCAACGGCGCCAGAAAAAGGTCTTGATAACCCACAAGTATATGGGATCGCAACAGTTTTCGAGGGTAGAGTATTCAACCCAAATTTATAGATTTGACACAAGGGGAGCCAAAGAATATTTGCAAGTATTAGCAGCTGAGTTGTCAATTCAACCACACCTGGAGATTAATTATCTGCAGCAAAGTGATCAGTAGCACAGTAATATGATAGTTTTGATAATAGTGGTAGCAGCAATAGTAATGGTAACAGTGATAGCAATGGTTTTGTAGCAAGTGCAATAGTAACAGTGGCAGTAGTAACTTAGCAAGATCAATATGTAGGAAAATCATAGGCATTGGATCGGTAATTCGTTGAATGATATTCATCATGAGACAGTCATAACCTAGGGCGATACGGCACTAGCTCCAGTTCATAAATATAATGTAGGCATGTATTCCGTAAATAGTCATACGTGCTTATCGAAAGAACTTGCACGACATCTTTTGTCCTACCCTCCCATGGCAGCGGGGTCCTATTGGAAACTAAGGGATATTAAGGCCTCCTTTTAATAGAGAACCGGAACAAAGCATTAGCACACGGTGAATACATGAACTCCTCAAACTACGGTCATCACCGGGAGTGGTCCCGACTATTGTCACTCCGGGGTTGCCGGATCATAACACGTAGTAGGTGACTATAACTTGCAAGATCGGATCTAGAACATGGATATAATGGTGATAACATAAACGGTTCAGATCTGAAATCATGGCACCGGGCCCAAAGTGACAAGCATTAAGCATGGCAAAGTCATAGCAACATCAATCTCAGAACATAATGGATACTAGGGATCAGGCCCTAACAAAACTAACTCGATTACATGATGAATCTCATCCAACTCCTCACCAACCAGCGAGCCTACGAAGAAATTACTCACTCCCGGTGGGGAGCGTCATGGAATTGGCGATGGAGAAGTGTTGGTGATGACGAATATCGAAGATCCCCCTCTCCGGAGCCCCAAACAGACTCCAGATTTGGCCTCCCGATGAAGAACAGGAGACGGCGGCGGCTTCGTCTCGTGAAACGTGATAATTCTTTTTCCCTTTTTTCTGGAAAAATAGGATTTTATAGCATCAGTTCCAGGGTCTGCGGGGCCACCAGGTGGGGACAACCCACCTGGGCGCGCCTGGAGGGGGTGGCGCGCCCTGGTGGGTTGTGCCCACCCAGGTGCCCTCCTCCGGTGGTTCTTGGCTCCAAAAATTCTCTTTTATTGTATAAAAAATCCTCGCAAAGTTTCGTTCCATTCCGAGAACTTTTATTTCTGCACAAAAACAACACCATGGTAGTTCTGCTGAAAACAGCGTCAGTCCGGGTTAGTTTCATTCAAATCATGCAAATTAGAGTCCAAAACAAGAGGAAAAGTGTTAGGAAAAGTAGATACGACGGAGACGTATCATGTCTGTTCTTTGCTATCCACCTTCTTTATCGTCTGCCACCGATGGCAAAGGGGTCTTTGCCGTGCACTGTGCGAAAACAGATGGCAAATCAGCTGTTTACCATAACTTAGTGTGCCTGGCATGTTTGCCGTCCGCGGCTGAAGGCAAAGACCTTTGCCGTCAGCTTTCTGGTCCTTTGCCGTCTGCCATGGCAGATGGCAAATCGGCTGATTCCTGTAGTGTTAGATCTTGCAATTGAATCTTTTAGTTTCTTGTTTTATCACTAGTTTGGTTTATAAAAAGAAAACTAAAAAATGGAATTGAGGTGGCATCATATTATTCGTATTTATCATGTCTTCCTTGAAAATGATGGATCAGAAAATTGTGCTCAATTGATAGAAGAAGAATTCAATAATATGTTTGGCGTAAAATATTTGAATGACGAGCATGATTGCAATGTTGTTGGTATGAATTCTTTGAATATCCATGATGCTAATGATATGCAAAGCCATAAGCTTGGGGATGCTATATTGATGAAGATGATATTTTTACTCCCCCAAGTTTTGATGAGAAAATTTATTATGATGAAAGCATGCCTCCTATTTATGATGATTATATTTATGAAAGTGGATTTGGAGTGGTCATGACTTTATTTAGTGATGAATCCACTACTTTGGAAGAGGTTTCAATTCACTATGATAACAAAGTTGCTATCTATGATGATTATGGTGACGACATGTATGATATAAAGAATAATGATAACCATGGAACTTGTCATCATGATTTTAATTTTCAATTTGATTATGTCAATCAAGTATCTCATGATAGTTATTTTGTTGAGTTTTCTCCCACTACTATTCATGAGAATAAATTTGCTTATGTGGAGAGTAATAAAATTTCTATGCTTATGTATCATGAAAAGAATGCTTTATATGATAGTTAAATTGTTGAATTCATTCATGATGCCACTGAAAATTATTATGAGGGAGGAACATATGCTTATAGGAGTTACAATAATATCAAGTTTCCTCTCTATGTGTTGAAAGTTTTGAAGTTATGCTTGTTTTGCCTTCCTATGCTAGTTGATTATTGCTCCCATAATTGGTTTGCTCACAAAATCCCTATGCATAGGAAGTGGGTTAGGCTTAAATATGCTATTCATATGCTTCGTGATGCTCCCTTTGTGTTTCAATTCTTATCTTTTATGTGAGCATCATTGAAATCATCATGCCTAGCTAAAAAGGCATTAAAGAAAAATGCTTGTTGGGAGACAACCCAGCACTTACACCTACTGTTTTTGAGTGTCCACATGATTAAGCTACTGTAGTAATCATGTTTTATAGCTTTTGTTTCAATAAAATGCCAAGTAAAGCCTTTGGGATAGTGTGGATGATTGTTGATTTGATTCTGTGCAAAAACAGAAACTTTTGCGCTCAGTCCAGGAATTTTCAAAATTCACTGGAACGTGATTTTGATCTGAATTTCTTTACATATGATTGATATACAAATTTCGTACGTTTTCCTAATTTTTCAGAATTTTTGGAGTAGCATAAGTAAGGTCCTTGTCCAGATCATTACAAACTGTTCTGTTTTTTTACAGATTTTGTTTTCAATGCATAGTTTGCTTGTTTCCTAGTTTCTATGGCTTATATTGCTCAATATAAATTGTGGAAATGATAAAGTACAGTAGGTATTGTGTGAGAACAATTATGAATCTTGTCTTTGACAGTACCAAAGTGGATGATTTGTCTTTATCATACTAAACTATCTCACGAAGTTCCGTTAAGTTTTGTGTGATTGAAATTTTCAAGTTTTGGGTGAGATATTGATATGAGGAGAATAAGGAGTGACAAGACCCTAAGCTTGGGGATGCCCAAGCACCCCCAAGGTAATATTCAAGGAATATCCAAGCAACTAAGCTTGGGGATGCCCCAGAAGGCATCCCCTCTTTTGTCTCCAACATTACCGGTAACCTCACTTGCAGCTATATTTTCATTCGTCACATCATATATGTTTTGCTTGGAGCGTCATTTTATTTTATTAGTATTTACTTGCCGTTATTTAGAATAATGTTTTTGCATCTTTTATTTCAATAAAAATGTCAAGTATGGCCTTTGCCATGCTTATTATGCAAGTCTATATGTGGCTGTTTGAAAACAAAAGGTTGCACGCTAGTGCGTGAATTCTTGAGAAAAGTCAGAATGTGATAAAATGTTGAAACTTTTTGCACAATAAGATATGATAAATTTTCTATAGTTTGGTAATTTTTAAAAAAATTGGAGTTAAAGAAGTATACATCTTCTTGCATTCTTTACAGACTATCCTGTTTTGGCAGATTGTTGTTATGTTTGCATATGTTTGCTTGTTTAATGATTCTATTTGAGGATAGGAGTATTAAATATGCAGAGGCATTTAGTATGCAATGTTAAATAATAATTTTAATGATTTGCTACAGTAGAGAATGATAAGGTTTTGCATTGATTTATACTAACTTATGTCACGAGTTCTTGTTGAGTTTTATGTGGATGAAGTTTTTAAGATTTAGGGAAACCGTGATATAAAAGGAATTAAGGAAACACAAGAGCTCAAGCTTGGGGATGCCCAAGGCATCCCAAGTTAATATTCCAAGAAGTCTCAAGCATCTAAGCTTGGGGATGCCCCGGTAGGCATCCGACCTTTCTTCATCAACAATTATCGGTTAGCCTCGGTTGAGCCTAAGTTTTTGCTTCTTCGCATGATGTGTGCTATTCTTGGAATGTCATTTTATTTTGTTTTGCTTGCTGTTTTAATAAGATACTTAGATCTGAAAGTTTTTAAATAAAAGAGAGTCCTCAAATAGCTACCCATTTACTTAACCACTCCTTGGATCTTCACTTATATCTTTTTGGAGTAGCTTGTCATTTACTCTTGTGCTTCACTTATATCCTATGAGTAAATTGTTGAATGAATTGAATATCATGAAGTTGAATTTATATGTTCATATTATGCCAAGTAGTAGCTTCACATTGGGTTTAGAAAATGAAATCTTTTGGAGCCTGACAATCACAATATTGGTCATACAAGTAATTCATGAATAGTATAAGGAAGAGAACTTTCACATGCAAATATATTATCTTGGAAATCTTCTATGATTGTGAATACCCATTAATTATTTTCAAACTTGAGTAAATTAGTTGAAGTTGGACAAGGAAGACAACGTAATGAGTTATGGTTCTGTATATTTGCATAGAAGTTATATTATCATGGATCCTCCAACATGTGGTGTTTGCCTAGGATCTTTTGCTAGCAAAAATTCGTACTAAGTAGAGATACTACTTGTGCATCCAAAAACCCTTCAACCCAGTTTATTGCCATGAGTGTCCACCATACCTACCTATGGATTGAATAAGATCCTTCAAGTAAGTTGTCATCGGTGCATAAAGTAATAATAATTGCTCCTAAATATGTTTGATCTTTTATTGTAAGGGAAAATTGAGCGTTGTACGAACTTGTGATGGCAAAGTAATAAAAGCGACGGACTGCATAATAAAGGTTGCTATCACAAGGGGTAATATAACGTGACATTCCTTTGAATTAAGAGTTTGGGCATCCAAAATAAAAAGTGCATGACAACCTCTGCTTCCCTCTGCGAATGGCCTATCTTTTAATTTTCAGTATTTACTTTTATGCAAAGAGTCAATAGTATGAATTCTCATTTCAACCTCAGCTATTCTCTAGTTAGCAAGCATCATGTGGTGGGGAAAGATCTAGGCACATATGACCAGTCAAATATATTTGATCATGAATTATTATTGTTGACAATTTATCTCTATGATAAATGAGTTGGGAGGCAAAATATTAATCCCCTATCTTCCTCTGTGTTCGATGGATGCCATTTGTTCTAAAAAATATGCTTTGAGTACTAGCAATCATAGAAGACTATATGATGATTGAGTATGTGGAGCTCTTACTTAGACTCTGTTGAATAAGTTGAATTGCAATTGTTTGGTGACTAAGAATATAGGTTGTTGAGTTTCAAGAGAATTCATTGTTTGAACCTTAACATGTGAATTGGTTGCTACTTTAACATGAGAAGTTTTAT
Organism: Thinopyrum elongatum; assembly: GCA_011799875.1. Lineage (NCBI taxonomy): Eukaryota > Viridiplantae > Streptophyta > Magnoliopsida > Poales > Poaceae > Thinopyrum > Thinopyrum elongatum. The sequence goes on along the minus strand of CM022303.1, from coordinate 426,111,768 downwards.
GAGAAAGAATTTCTGTTATGATGCTAGGAAAAGTGATTGAAATTATCATTGATCAAACTTATGCACTTTGCTAGCATTCACACTTCATAAATTATTTCTTTTATCATTTACCTACTCGAGGACGAGTAGGAATTAAGCTTGGGGATGCTGATACGTCTCCAATGTATCTATAATTTGTGAAGTATTCATGCCATGTTTACAACAATTTTATATGGTTTTGGTATGATTTGAATGGAACTAACCCGGACTGACGTTGTTTTTAGCAGACCTACCGTGGTGTTGTTTTTTGTGCAGAAATAAAAGTTCTCGAAATGCAACAAAACTTTTTGACTATTTTTTTGGAACAAAAGAGGCACTAGAAGCTTCGTGGGAGGACCAGAAGGTGAAGGAGGTGGGCACAAGACACCTGGGCGCGCCAGGAGGCCCAGGCGCGCCCATGTGGGTTGTGCTCACCTCGAGGCCCATCTTCGCGTGAAACCAACACCAAAAAATCCTATAAATATAGAAACCCCCAGAAATAACACTAGATCAGAAGTTCCGCCTCCGCAAGCCTCTGTAGCCATGAAAAACCAATCTAGAGCCTGTTCCGGCACCCTGCCGGAGGGGAAAATCATCACCGGAGGCCATCTTCATCATCCCTATGGTCTCGATGATGAGGAGGGAGAAGTCCACCCTCGGGGCTGAGGGTTTGTACCAGTAGCTATGTGTTTAATCTCTGTCTCACTCCCGTGTTCTTGAGATGGCACGATCTTGATGTAGCGCGGGCTTTGTTAATATAGTTGGATCATATGGTGTTTCTCCCTCTCTATCTTGTTGTGATGAATTGAGTTTTCCCTTTGAGATTTTGTTTTATCGGATTGAATACTTTTATGGATTTGAGAGCACTTGATATATGTCTTGCATATGAATACCCGTGGTGACAATGGCGTACTATATTGATTCACTTGATATGTGTTTCGGCACTCAACTCGCGGATCCCGAGGTGACATTGGTGTAATCTATGCATAGGGGTTGATGCATGTTCTCGTCTTTTGTTTCTCCGGTAGAAATCTTGGGGCACTCTTTGAGGTTCTTTGTGTTGGATTGAGTATTATGAATCTGAATTTGCTTTGGTGTTATTTTAGTACAAACTCTTGATAGATCGATCGGAAAGAATAACTTGGTGTTATTTTAGTACGAACTCTTGATAGATCGATCAGAAAGAATAACTTGGTGTTATTTTAGTACGAACTTTTGGATAGATCGATCGGAAAGAATAGCTACAAACAATTTCTTCTTATGTTCTCCGCTAGATAAGAACTTTGGAGTGATTCTTCATCGCACATTGAGGGATGGTTATATGATCCAATTAGATTAGCATTGTTGAGAGATTGCACTAGCGAAAATACGGACCCTAGGCCTCATTTTCAAGCATTGCAATACCTTTTGTGCTCCGTTTTATCAATTGCTACCTTGCTGTTTTTTATTGTTCCTATTACAAAAATCAATATCTACTATCCATATTACACTTGTATCACCATCTCTTCGCCGAACTAGTGCACCTATACAATTTGCCATTGTATTGGGTGTGTTGGGGACACAAGAGACTCTTTGTTATTTGGTTGCAGGGTTGTTTGAGAGAGACTATCTTCAACCTACGCCTCCCACGGATTGATAAACCTTAGGTCATCCACTTGAGGGAAAATTGCTACTGTCCTACAAAATTCTGCGCTTGGAGGCCCAACACGAGTCTACAAGAATAAAGTTGCATAGTAGACATCAATGATCATGACTCATATTGTTCCACTTGCCGTGTTTTGATTGCCTTCTTCGGTGTTGTTCTCCGTGATAGGAGTTGTTCCTGAGGGTACACACGAGTATCCACCGAAGGAGCGATACTCCGTTGTCGATCTTCCAGGCAAGCAACCACCCTTGATCATTCTAATACAAACCCATTCTCTCGCTCTTGCCCTCTTTTATTGCATTAGGACAACAACGATTCAACTGTTACATGTTTCGTTAGTTGAACCCATTCCTTTGCATGACCTTTCATTGTCATACTAAATAGCTAAACCATCCTAGCATGATTAGGAGTTGCTTGAGCCATCTTGTGACTTCATCCATGCCATGCTTTCTATGATTAGAGTTGCGTTAGGTCTGATCCATCTGGACGATGAATTGGAATGGTTGTGTTCGTGTCCTAATGATGAGAGTTATGTGTGTGAACCTGATTTGGTAAAGGTAGCGATGAGAGGCCATGTAGGAGTACATGGTGGGTTGTCTCATTGAAACAGCTCATTAGAACTGAGTTATGTGCAAGACTAGCTACTGCAACACATTGGGCTCCGGTAATCCAAGCTCTCTTGACTTATTAATGCACCTCGATCTCTGTCTAGGAGTTGCAGCTAGTTTCTGGTATTTGTAGGATGTGCTATTGGTCCTACCAAGCGGACACTACCCGACAAGGTTGGCTTGGGACGATTAGGCACTGTGGCCAGTGTACTAAGTGGATGCTACCCGGGGGTGGTCTTGCGAACCCTGCACACATCGTTCGGGGCCGTAGTGGAAACTTCAGCTGGACTTCCATTGCGGGTACAGTTCTCAAATAGGCAATAGACCTAGACTAGAGTCTTGTGTGGTTAACAGTTGTAGCCGACACCCTCACCAGGCTTCTGCTTGAAGGTAGCTAAGTACATGACGTGTATATGGTGGTAACTGGTGAATGGTGTGTCAAGAAGTACACCCCTGTAGGGTTATGAATCTATTCGAGTAGCCGAATTCGCAAATATGGACTACTTTGAAACTTATACTATTCATAGACAACTTTAACGGTTACTCTTAAAAGATGCAAGATAAGTGTGACTGCTATGGATGGCCTTCTCATAGGGAGACGGGAGAGGATCCATAGTAGTGTATTGTTGTGGTGACTAGATAGTTGGTCTCGTGTGCGCTCTCTCACCTTATTGAAACTACTGGTAGTTCTAGTTCTCTCTAATCCTCATAATAGAGAAGACTTGTGCGGTTCTCTTCTTCTCCCTCTAATACTCCGGCGACGATTAGCTCTGGATGGTGAAGCGCTGCCATATCGTGAAGCCTGTACGCTTGCAATCTGTGGAGAGGTCATGCTTTCGGTCTTCCGTTCGAGGGACGATTTGTGAAGTAGCTCAAGGGATCGTTCATCTATAGTTCCAGGGACTTCAAGTATGATCTACACCAACATGTTCTTCTTCCGCTAAAACTCGGTTACAGTAGCGATCATTGATCACAACCCATTATGCATCTTCATATTGATCTTGGGTGTGCGTAGGTACGAAATTTTTGTTTTCTACTACATTTCCCAATAGTGGCATCATGAGTGGTTTTATGAGTAGATGCAGGTTGAGATCTACATCACATGTGATTGTGAGGGTTGATGTTCTTGCTATGTGATATGTCTCATGATGAGTGTTTATTCATTTGTCATTGCACGAGAGTGTGGCAGGTAATAGGGATGCCTAGTCCTGAAATGAAAAAAAATAAGATGATGATAATAATAAATTCCTTGGAAGCTGTTGGTATCACTACTGCAGGATGCTGCTAACGCGACACTACGATCAGAGGCCCTTTGACAAACCTTTTGCGATGCATTAATCGCAAACGGTGATGTAAAAGAATGTCAAAAAAGATGCAAAACATTTGCGATGGCGGACACAACAAACATGGTTCTGATTTTAGTTGCGTGTGCGATGGGTGGCATACGGTCGATCCATACGAACTGTTTGCGATGAGACTGAACAACAGAAATGGGCAGCCATATCAAGGTGTGTGCGATATACGGCGTACAGTTCGCTCCGATGAACTGTTTGCTATTAGGGAAGGTGAAGACCCACAAGTATAGGGGATCTATCATAGTCCTTTCGATAAGTAAGAGTGTCGAACCCAATGAGGAGCAGAAGGAAATGACAAGCGGTTTTCAGCAAGGTATTCTCTGCAAGCACTAAAATTATCGGTAACAGATAGTTTTGTGATAAGATAATTTGTAACGTTTAATAAGTAACAAAAGTAAACAAGGTGCAGCAAGGTGGCCCAATCCTTTTTGTAGCAAAGGACAAGCCTGGAAGAACTCTTATATAAAGCAAAGCGCTCCCGATGACACATGGGAATTACTGTCAAGCTAGTTTTCATCATGCTCATATGATTCGCGTTCGTTACTTTGATAATTTGATATGTGGGTGGACCGGTGCTTGGGTGCTGTCCTTCCTTGGACAAGCATCCCACTTATGATTAACCCCTCTCACAAGCATCCGCAACTACGAAAGAAGAATTAAGGTAAACCAAACCATAGCATGAAACATATGGATCCAAATCAACCCCTTACGAAGCAACGCATAAACTAGGGCTTAAGCTTCTGTCACTCTAGCAACCCATCATCTACTTATTACTTCACAATGCCTTCCCCTAGGCCCAAATCATGGTGAAGTGTCATGTAGTCGACGTTCACATAACACCACTAGAGGAGAGACAACATACATCTCATCAAAATATCGAACGAATACCAAATTCACATGATTACTTATAACAAGACTTCTCCCTGTCCTCAGGAACAAACATAACTACTCACAAAGCATATTCATGTTCATATTCAGAGGAGTATTAATTATCATTAAGGATCTGAACATATGATCTTCCACCGGATAAACCAACTAGCATCAACTACAAGGAGTAATCAACACTACTAGCAACCCACAGGTACCAATATGAGGTTTTGAGACAAAGATCGGATACAAGAGATGAACTAGGGTTTGAGAGGAGATGGTGCTGGTGAAGATGTTGATGGAGATTGACCCCCTCTTGATGAGTGGATCGATGGTGATGACGATGGCGATGATTTCCCCCTCCCGGAGGGATGTTTCCCCGGTAGAACAGCTCCGCCGGAGCCCTAGATTGGTCCTGCCCAGGTTCCACCTCGAGACGGCGGCGCTTCATCCCGAAAGCTTCTTCCTTATTTTTTTCAGGGCAAAATACACCATAGAGCAGAAGATGGACGTCGGGGGCCTGCCAGGGGGCCCACAAGACAGGGGGGCGCGCCTAGGGGGTAGGGCGCGCCCTCCACCCTTGTGGCTGGCTGGTGGGCCCCCCTCTGGTGCTTTCTTCGCCCAATATTTTTTATTTATTCTAAAACTGATCTCCGTGAAGTTTCAGGACTTTTGGAGTTGTGTAGAATAGGTCTCTAATATTTGCTCCTTTTCCAGTCCAGAATTCCAGCTGCCGACATTCTCCCTCTTCATGTAAACCTTATAAAATAAGAGAGAAAAGGCATAAGTATTGTGATATAATGCGTAATAACAGCCCATAATGCAATAAATATCAATATAAAATCATGATGCAAAATGGACGTATCAACTCCCCCAAGCTTAGACCTCGCTTGTCCTCAAGCGAAAGCCGAAATCGAAAAATATGTCTACATGTTTAGAGATAGAGGTGTCAATAAAATAAAATACGGACATAAGGGCATCATGATCATCTTTAGAACAGCAACATATATTGTCATATAATTTCTCATGCTAAAGTAACAATTCATTCACAAGGTAAAGTTTGAATCGGAAACTTCATTGAAAACTAACAAACTATGATCTCAGTCATTGAAGCAATTGCAATTTATCATAACATCGGAAATAGTCAATATAAGAGCTTTTCAGCAAGTCCACATACTCAACTATCATTTAGTCTTTCACAATTGCTAACACTCACGCAATACTTATGTGTACAAAGTTTCAATCGGACACAGAGAAAGATAGGGGCTTATAGTTTTGCCTCCCAACCTTTTACCTCAAGTGTATAAATTTAGCAACAATGTAATTAGCATAATCAGCATACCATGGAGCATTACGAGAAGCATTTATGATAGCTAATTGTTCATCAGGAAAGCTATCATCAATAGGCAGTGCGTCATCAAGAACATTTTCTAACCTACACAAGTTGTCTGCAACGGGATTATCAGCTCCCTTTCTATCAATAAGATGCAAATCAAATTCTTGTAGCAAGAGAACCCATCTAATAAGTCTAGGTTTAGCATTTTTATTTTCCATAAGATATTTAATAGCAGCATGAACAGTGTGAACAGTTACTTTGGAATCAACAATATAAGATCTGAACTTATGACAAGCAAATACAACTGCTAAAAATTCTTTTTCAGTAGTAGCATAATTTCTCTGGGCACTGTCTAGAGTTTTACTAGCATAATGAATAACATTCAATTTCTTATCAACTCTTTGTCCTAGAACAGCACCAACAGCGTAATCACTAGCATCACACATAATTTCAAAGGGTAAATTCCAATAAGGTGGCTGAACAATAGGTGCAGAAATCAAGGCTTTCTTAAGTATTTCAAATGCTTTTACACAATCATCATCAAAAACAAAAGGAACATCCTTTTGCAAGAGATTAGTGAGAGGCCTAGAAATTTTAGAGAAGTCTTTAATAAACCTCCTATAGAAACCAGCATGACCAAGGAAACTTCTTATAACTTTGATATCTTTAGGACACGGCATCTTTTCAATAGCATCTACTTTAGCTTTATCAACTTCAATACCTCTTTCAGAAATTTTATGCCCCAAGACAATACCTTCATTAACCATAAAGTGACACTTCTCCCAATTCAAGACAAGATTAGTTTCTTCACATCTCTGCAAAACTCGATCAAGGTTGCTTAAGCAACCATCAAAAGAAGTTCTGTAAATGGAGAAATCATCCATGAAAACCTCGACAATCTTTTCACAAAAGTCAGGGAATACAGCAGTCATACATCTTTGAAAGGTGGCAGGTGCATTGCATAAACCAAAAGGCATACGTCTATAAGCAAAGGTACCGAAAGGACAAGTAAAAGTGGTCTTTTCCTGATCATCCTTTAACACGGGTATTTGAGAGAAACCAGAATAACCATCTAGAAAGCAAAAATGTGTATGTTTGGATAGTCTTTCTAGCATTTGATCAATTAAAGGTAGAGGGTAATGATCTTTTCTAGTAGCTTTATTTAATTTGTAGAAATCAATTACCATTCTATAACCTGTAACAATTCTTTGTGGAATCAATTCATTTTTATCATTAGGAACAACAGTAATAACTCCCTTCTTAGGGACACAATGAACGGAACTTACCCAGTGACTACCAGCAATAGGATAAATTATACCTGCCTCCAGAAGCTTTAGTATTTCATTTCTTACCACTTCTTTCATCTTAGGATTCAACCGTCTTTGGTGATCAACAACTGGTTTACCATCTTTTTCCAATTTCATTTTGTGCTGACATAGAGTGGGACTAATGCCTTTAAGATCATCAAGAGTATACCCAATAGTGGCACGGTGCTTCTTCTGAGTTTTCAATAATTTCTTTTCTTCATGCTCTGAAAGGTTAGCACTAATAATAATAGGATATATCTTCTTTTCATCGAGATAAGCATATTTCAAAGTATCAGGTAATTGTTTAAGCTCAAACACGGGATCTCCCTTGGGTGGAGGAGGATCCCCAAGAACTTCAACAGGCAGATTGTGTTTCAAAATAGGCCCTTGATTAAAGAATACTTCATCTATTTCCCTTCTTTCATTCATAAACATATCATTTTCATGGTCTAGCAAATATTGTTCTAAAGGATCAGTAGGAGGCACGGCAATAGAAGCAAGACCAATAATTTCATCCTTACTAGGCAATTCTTTATCATGGGGTTGTCTACGAATTTAGAAAAATTAAAATCATGAGACATATCCCCTAAACCAACAGTAACAATATCCTTTTCGTAGTCTATCTTAGCATTAACAGTATTTAAGAAGGGTCTACCAAATATAATGGGACAAAAGTTATCTTGTGGGGAACCAAGAACAAGAAAATCAGTAGGGTATTTTATTTTCCCACGCAAGACTTCAACGTCTCTAACAATCCCAACAGGTGAAATAGTGTCTCTATTGGCAAGCTTAATAGTAACATCAATCTTTTCTATCTCAGCAGGTGCAATATCATTCATAATTTCTTTATATCGGGTATAAGGTGTCGCACTCACACTAGCACCCATATCACATAAACCATGATAACAATGATCTCCTATTTTAACAGAAACAACAGGCATGCCAACAACAGGTCTATGTTTATCTTTAGTATCGGGTTTAGCAATCCTAGCAGCTTCATCACAGAAATAAATAACATGCCCATCAATATCATCGACTAAGAGATCTTTAACCATAGCACTACTAGGTTCAACTTTAATTTGCTCAGGGGGTGTAGGTGTTCTAGTATAACTCTCACAAACCACAGTTGAAGCTTTAGCATGATCCTTTATTCTAACAGGAAAAGGGGGTTTCTCAATATAAGCAGTATGAACAATAGGATCAACATTATAAATAATAGTTTCTTCTTCAACTTTAATAGGCTCTACTACTTTTACTTCAATGGGAGGATGATATTTAAACCACTTCTCCTTAGGGAGATCAACATGAGTAGCAAATGATTCACAGAAAGAGGCTACTATCTCAGAGTCAAGCCCATATTTAGTGCTAAATTCACGAAAAGCATTGGTATCCATAAAAGATTTAACACAATCAAACTTAAGGTTTATACCTTACTCATTACCTTCGTCGAGTTCCCAATCTTCAGAGTTGCGTTTAATTCTTTCCAATAAATCCCACTTGAATTCAATAGTCTTCATCATAAAAGAACCAGTACAAGAAGTATCGAGCATGGATCGATCATTATGAGAAAGCCGAGCATAAAATTTTTGGATAATAATTTCTCTTGAGAGCTCATGATTGGGGCAAGAATATAACATTGACTTAAGCCTCCCCCAAGCTTGAGCGATACTTTCTCTTTCACGAGGCCAAAAATTATATATATAATTCCGATCACGATGAACCAGATGCATAGGATAAAACTTCTGATGAAATTCCAATTTCAATCGGTTGTAGTTCCATGATCCAATATCATCACATAGCCTATACCATGTCAATGCCTTTCCCCTCAAAGATAAAGGGAAGACCTTCTTCTTGACAACATCTTCGGGCATACCTGCAAGCTTAAATAATCCACAAACTTCATCCACATAGATTAGGTGCATATCGGGATGTAATGTTCCATCTCCTGTATAAGGATTAGCTAGCAGTTTCTCTATCATACACGAAGGAATTTCAAAGTAAATATTTTCAGTAGGTGCAGTAGGTTGAGGAGCAACTCTTTGCTCTTCCGGTCGAGGTGAAGATACCCCGAACAAGCCCCTCAAAGGACTATTTTCCATAGTAACAAGTGACAGTAAATTTCAGCACACTATATAAATGTTTCCTTACCAAATTCCACTTACCAAAGGCGCTTCACTCCCCGGCAACAGTGCCAGAAAAGATTCTTGATGACCCACAAGTACAGGGGATCTATTGTAGTCCTTTCGATAAGTAAGAGTGTCGAACCCAACGAGGAGCAGAAGGAAATGACAAGCGGTTTTCAGCAAGGTATTCTCTGCAAGCACTGAAATTATCGGTAACAGATAGTTTTGTGATAAGATAATTCGTAACGGTTAACAAGTAACAAAAGTAAACAAGGTGCAGCAAGGTGGCCCAATCCTTTTTGAAGCAAAGGACAAGCCTGGACGAACTCTTATATAAAGCAAAGCGCTCCCGAGGACACATGGGAATTATTGTCAAGCTAGTTTTCATCATGCTCATATGATTCGCGTTCGTTACTTTGATAATTTGATATGTGGGTGGACCGGTGCTTGGGTGCTGTCCTTCCTTGGACAAGCCTCCCACTTATGATTAACCCCTCTTGCAAGCATCCGCAACTACGAAAGAAGAATTAAGGTAAACCTAACCATAGCATGAAATATATGGATCCAAATCAGCCCCTTACGAGGCAATGCATAAACTAGGGTTTAAGCTTCTGTCACTCTAGCAACCCATCATCTACTTATTACTTCCCAATGCCTTCCCCTAGGCCCAAATCATGGTGAAGTGTCATGTAGTCGACGTTCACATAACACCACTAGAGGAGAGACAACATACATCTCATCAAAATATCGAACGAATACCAAATTCACATGATTACTTATAACAAGACTTCTCCCATGTCCTCAGGAACAAACATAACTACTCACAAAGCATATTCATGTTCATAATCAGAGGAGTATTAATTATCATTAAGGATCTGAACATATGATCTTTCACTGAATAAACCAACTAGCATCAACTACAAGGAGTAATCAACACTACTAGCAACCCACAGGTACCAATATGAGGTTTTGAGACAAAGATCGGATACAAGAGATGAACTAGGGTTTGAGAGGAGATGGTGCTGGTGAAGATGTTGATGGAGATTGACCCCCTCTCGATGAGTGGATCGATGGTGATGATGATGGCGATGATTTCCCCCACCCGGAGGGATGTTTCCCCGGCAGAACAGCTCTACCGGAGCCCTAGATTGGTCCTGCCCAGGTTCCACCTCGAGACGGCGGCGCTTCATCCCGAAAGCTTCTTCCTTATTTTTTTCAGGGCAAAATACACCATATAGCAGACGATGGACGTCGGGGGCCTGCCAGGGGGCCCACAAGACAGGGGGGCGCGCCTAGGGGGGTAGGGCCCGCCCTCCACCCTTGTGGCTGGCTGGTGGGCCCCCCTCTGGTGCTTTCTTCGCCCAATATTTTTTATTTATTCCAAAACTGATCTCCGTGAAGTTTCAGGACTTTTGGAGTTGTGTAGAATAGGTCTCTAATATTTGCTCCTTTTCCAGTCCAGAATTCCAGCTGCCGACATTCTCCCTCTTCATGTAAACCTTATAAAATAAGAGAGAAAAGGCATAAGTATTGTGATATAATGCGTAATAACAGCCCATAATGCAATAAATATCAATATAAAAGCATGATGCAAAATGGACGTATCAGAAGGCAATAGAAACGGTTAGGCAGATCAAGGTGTGTGTGATATACGGCATACGGTTCACTCGGACGAACTATTTTCGATTAGGGAACACAACAGAAACGGTTCGGCCAGATCAAGGTGTGTACAATGGAGGGCATACAGTTCATTCTGATAAACTGTTTGTGTTGAGACAAGAGAACAGAAACGTTTCGTGTAAACAAGATGTGTGTGATACGCGGCAAACATCCAATTAAATAGGTGGCTAGTACACACATGACATTTCCACACACCAAAGTAAACTATTACATGCATAATTAACTAGGATAAACGATCATCTGATCATCATCTACTTCTTCTTGTGATGCTTGCCGCCACTGATCTACTAGGATAAATGGAACAGTATTCTTTACTCTGAATAGTGTGCTCTGTTGGGCACACAAGTATATGGATCATAGCCTTGGGAGAGCAATGTGCCCGCATGCGTCATGCTAGCTCAATGTTCCTTCTATGCTAAGTTTCCATTAATTGATGGTGTTTTATGAACACGCCACCGTTTCCTGCCATTTCCTCACCGGTTTCCCGCCGCCACCCAGCGATACTATGCATAAACCTAGGCGGCGCGCGACGCACTGAGGCAACAAGTGCAGCCTATAGCACATAAACCTTTTCCAAGCATGCCAACCCACCAAAGCGTCGCCTCTACCATCAACCTCCTCGACGAGGAAAACAAGAAGGCGCCACGGCCCATCGAGGCTGAGGCACTCCCCGGCAACACGATGGACGGCGCCTTGATGCACGTCATCGCCAGGGTTGAGCAGACCCTTGGCGCACAGTGCTTCAGCGCCGTGGATCAAGATAGTCATGTCAGCGCCGAGAGGCTGCAGCTCACCGCACAACATGATCGATGGTGCACCGCAGAGCAAGCTAGGAGCGTCCGCGCAGATAGGCTGCGGCTCGCCGCACAGCGAGACCATTGGAGCGCCACAGAGCGAGAGGCGCGGCGCGCCGCACAACAAGAGCGGATCCATCGGCGCTTGCCAACTTTCGACAGGGCGGCGCAGCTGGGTACACGTCCCGTTCGCATGGGTAGCACCGTTCGCCTTGTCCACACCCTGCTCGATGCCAACGCGCTGTTCGCTAGGCTCGACCGCCTCCTTGGCCCAGGTGTCCACCTGGGCGCAGTAGAGGAACATGGCCATTGCATTCTCAAGCTGGTGATCTTCGATGAAATTGCCAACTTGGAGCTCGAGATCGCGCTCCAAATGTACCGCGAGCGTGTCGACCACTTGGACGAACACCTGCACGAGTTCAGGCAGAGCCAAGAGCTACCATAGGCAAGGGCTGCTGGTCATGGACGCGTTTATTTTGTTGACTCATTTCGACGTGGAACGCAATGTATTCACAACAATCATAATATTGCTCTGTTTGAATGTGTGTACTCTGTTTTCCGTTCTTATATGTTATGTTTCAATGTGTGTATATATGCTTTCCATTCTGTATATGTGGACGATAATAGCTAGATACAAATTAGTATACGAAAACAGATAGAAAATGAAATTCATAATATATATTTATTGTTCATTAGTTCATCATAGAATATATATAATATCATCACTTATATGTGATGATACTAAACTACCATGTACAATGCATAAAATTGAAAACGAACAATACTAAAACTAATAATCCCTCCTGGGGACAGTATTTCGGCAGCCCCTCGCTATAAGCTCCCTGGTGCGCGGCGTCTTCCTAGCGCGGAGGCAGTACTTGATGTCGCTTGAACTACGTCGGTATTTCCCCAAAGAGGAAGGGATGATGCAGCACAACTTCAGTAGGTATTTCCCTCAGTTATGAAACCAAGGTTATCGAACTAGTAGGAGAACCAAGCAACACTATGTAAATGGTACCTGCACACAAAGAACAAATACTTGCAACCCGACGTGTAAAAGGGGTTGTCAATCCCTTTCGGGTAACGATGCCAGAAATTGTCACGTTGACGGGATAAAAATTGTGGTAGATTGATAGATGCAAATAACGGCAAATAAAACTCAGCGAGGTATTTTTGGGTTTTTGATAATATAGATCTGAAAATAAAAGTGACAAATAATATATCGGAAAGCAAATATGAAGAAGAATAGACCCGGGGGCCGTAGATTTCACTAGTGGCTTCTCTCAAGAAAAATAGCATACGGTGGGTAAACAAATTATTGTTGGGCAATTGATAGAACCTCAAATAATTATGATGATATCTAGGCAATGATCATTATATAGGCATCACGTCCAAGATTAGTAGACCGACTCCTGCCTGCATCTACTACTATTACTCCACACATTGACCGCTATCCAGCATGCATCTGGTGTATTAAGTTCATGGAGAAACAGAGTAATGCAATAAGAACGATGACATGATGTAGACAAGATCTATTCATGTAGGAATAGACCCCATCTTGTTATCCTTAATGGCAACGATCAATACGTGTCTTGCTACCCCTTCTGTCACTGGAAAAGAACACCACACGACCGAACCCATCACAAAGCACCTCTTCCCATGGCAAGAAAAATTGATCTAGTCGGCCTTACTAAACCAAAGATTCGAAGAAGAAATACGAGGCTATAAGTAATCATGCATATAAGAGATCAAAAGACTCAAATAACTTTCATGGATAAAAACATAGATCTGATCATAAACTCAAAGTTCATCGGATCCCAACAAACACACCGCAAAAAGAGTTACATCAAATAGATCTCCAAGAGACCATTGTATTGAGAATCAAAAGAGAGAGAGGAAGCCATCTAGCTACTAACTATGGACCCATAGGTCTACAATGAACTACTCACGCATCATCGGAGAGGCACCAACGAGGATGATGAACCCCTCCGTGATGGTGTCTAGATTGGATCGGGTGGTTCTAGAACTTGCAGTAGCTGGAATTGTGTTTCATCAACTCCCCTAGGGTTTTTGGATTTTCGGGGTATTAATAGAGCAAAGAGGCAGTGAGGGAGGCGGCCGAGGTGGGCACAACCCACCAGGGTGCGCCTGGGCCCCCAGGCGTGCCCAGGTGGGTTGTGCTCCCCTCGGAGCCCCCCTCTGGTACTTCTTTGGCCCAACAAGTGTCTTTTGGTCCAGAAAAAATCTCCAAAAAGTTTCGCTGCGTTTGGACTCCGTTTGGTATTGATTTTCTGTGAAGTAAAAAACAAGCAAAAAACAGCAACTGGCACTAGGCACATGTCAATAGGTTAGTCCCAAAAAATGATATAAAGTTGCTATAAAATGATTGTAAAACATCCAAGAACGATAATATAACAGCATGGAACAAGCAAAAATTATAGATACGTTGGAGACATATCAGCATCCCCAAGCTTAATTCCTACTCGTCCTCGAGTAGGTAAATGATAAAAACAGAATTTCTGATGTGGAATGCTGCCTAACATGTTCATCACATATTCTTTTCTTTTGTAGCATGGACATATGGACTTTTATATGGTTCAAAGAAACAGTCTAGTTTTAACATGAAGATTTCAATACTCAAGCATATCAACAAGCAACCATGTCTTTCAAAATATCAACACTAAAGCAAGTTATCCCTAGCCCATTATGCTCAATCATTGATCCATTCATGAAACATACTCGCATATTAGCTACACCCAATGCTCAAGTATGATCATAGTGCCCCTTAGTTGGTGCTTTGTAAGAGAAGATGGAGACTCAAATACAAATAAAAATTGCATAAAGTAAATAGAATGGCCCCTTCGCAGAGGGAAGTAGGGATTTGTAGAGGTGCCAGAGCTCAAAGTGAAAGAAATAGAGATAAAACATTTTGGGTGGCATGCTTTTCCTGTCAGTGAAAACGATCGAGTAGTTCCCAATACTTTCCATGCTAGATATATCATAGGCGGTTCCCAAACAGAAAATAAAGTTTATTCTTTTTTCCACCATGCTTTCACATTCCACGGCTAGCCGTATCCACGGGTGCCGTCCATACCAACACTTTCCAAGGAATTTATTATTTGACAACATAAAGTAAATTCATTTTTCATTTCGGGACTGGGCATCCCTAATACCTTTGTCGTACTCTCGTGCAATGACAAGTGAATAAACACTCATCTTGAGAATAACACATCTAGCATGGAAAAATATCAGCCTCCCCCTACCATTTCATGAGCGGTACGAGCACACAAAAAGGGAATTTATTTTGAAAATTAGAGATGGCACATACAAATTTGCTTAGAACGGCACGGAAATACCACATATAGGTAGGTATAGTGGACTCACAAGGCGAAATTGGGTTTAAGGATTTTGGATGCACAAGTAGTATTTCTACTTAGTGCGAGTGAAGGCTAGCAAAAAGATTGGGAAGCATCCAATCAAGAAACAAAAAATCTCATAAGCGAGCATTAAGCATAACTAACACCGAATAATGCACCACAAGTAGGATGTAATTTCATTGAATAACTATTGACTTTCGTGCTTGCATAGGGAATCACAAAACTTAACACCAATATTCTTACTAAAGCACAATTACTTATCAACATGACTCACATATCACTATCATCATATCGCAAAACTATTACAACCACGGCCAAGCATCTACAAAGTTGGAGCACTAGAAGACTGGGCCACATATCGCTCCAGTTGTTGGTTGCACGTGAGCTCATCGCGCGCCTGGATGCCACGCAGGACCTCCGAGCTATATCCCCGGCGGAAACCTGGCTTCGCCGGGAGCTCAAGCGAGCTTACTTGGGTCTCGCATCCCTAGGGCGATCAATTCAGCGCCAGCGTACCAGATTCGCTTGGCTTCGAGATGGGGAGACAAACTCTGCCTTCCACAAGATCCATGCCTCGCACAAGCAGCAGAAGAACTTCATCGCTGAGCTGCATGTTGGCAATGAAGCGATCCGCAGCGAGGAGGGCCTTGCCCGTGCGGCCTTCGAGAACTTCTCGGCCATCCTTGGCGCTACCGATGAGCGTCCCTTCACTCTGAACCTCAGCCACATTGATACCCGCAGTTTCAACCTCTCCGAGCTCGAGAGACCTTTCTCCCAGGATGAGCTCTGGAATGCCATTATGTAGCTACCCACGGGCAAATCGCCAGGCCCGGACGGATTCTCCTCGGAGTTCTTACGCTCGTGCTGGCCAATCATCAAAGATGACTTCTGCGAGGCCTTTGACAAGCTGTTCATGGGCAACGGGCGCGGTTTCAAGAAGCTCAATGAAGCCCTCATAGTTCTTCTACCCAAGAAGGCTGACGCTTCCACGCTCTTCGACTACCAGCCAATCAGCCTCATTCACCTCATCGCTAAGCTGTTTGCCAAGGTGCTTTCGCTATGCCTCACTCCTAGGCTTGGCGAGCTTGTCAACACGAACCAGAGTGCATTTGTGGCTGGACGCTCTGTGCATGACAACTTCATGCTAGTGTAACAGACAGCTCGATACCTCCATCAGATTCGTGCCCCGTGAGGTATGCTCAAGCTGGACATCACTAGAGCTTTCGACTCCGTCTCTTGGGCTTTCTTGCTTGAGACCCTACAACACCTCGGCTTTGGGCCACGGTGGTGCGAGTGGATCTCCATTCTTCTCTCCACGGCCAAGACTCGAGTCCTCATCAATGGGAGGCCAGGCCCACCGGTCCTCCATGCGAAGGGGCTCCGCCAGGGCGATCCCGTCTCCCCCATGCTGTTTGTCTTGGTCATCGATGTGCTAAACACTCTCATGCAGCAGGTGGTCAACGTGGGGGTCCTTCGTCGCCTTACCACTAGGCGGATTGCTTCGAGTATTTCCCTATTCACGAACGACGTCGTCATGTTCTGCCACCCGGACGAGGACGAGCTGACCACCGTCAAGACCATCCTCCACACTTTTGGGGCGGCATCCGGTCTCCAAACCAACTATGCCAAATGATCGGTCACCCCCATTCAGTGCTCCGATGAGGCAACAACTGCGATGGGCGCAACTCTAGCCTGCCAAGTGTCCTCCTTCCTGGTCAAATACCTTGGACTGCCGCTTTCGATTCGCAAGATCCATTCTTCGGCCCTCATGCCCTTGCTGGACAACCTAGCAAGGAAGTTAACCTTGAAAGTGCAACTAATCGCCGGGTGGTTTTGGTAATTCATAACAACATATAGCTCATTGAACTAATATCCATTCAAGTTAAATGTTTCAGAAAGTTCAATGTTTGGCATGGCATGGACTATAGATGTGGACCCCTCAAAATGCTAAGGACAAAGATTGGCAAAGTCTCAAGACTCTTCATTTTCATTTTAGTGATCCAAGATCATATTGAGTCCATAGGAAAAGACAATACTATTAAAAGGGGATGAGGTGTTGCTTAATGGTCTACTTGCTCAAAATGCTTAGTGATATGATCCAAAGCCCTCAACCACTTTCTCATTTCCACATTTGTCCAAAACCTAAAGTCAAACTTGGCCCCATCGATTTGATCTATCCGGCGCCACCGAGCTCTCTTGACATAGCCATAGCCAAAAACCCTAATCAGTTCGGTCACACCGATACGGCTCTCGGTCCCACCGAGATGGCTTTGCAAACTCTCTGTTTCCCTTCGTAACATTTCGGTCTCACCGAAATGAGTGATCGGTCCCACCGAGTTCGCATTGCAAACTCGCTGTTTCCTTTTCGTGACATTTTGGTCTCACCGAAATGAGCGATCGGTCCCACCGACTTTGCTTGACCAACTCTCTGTTTGATTAATTGCTGAAATCGGTCTCACCGAGATGAGGTTTTGCCCTAGCCCTAGCACATCGGTCCCACTGAGTTGATCTCATCGGTCCCACCGAAAATCCTAACGTTCACATTTTGAACTAAATCGGTCTCACCGAGTTCACCTATTCGGTCTAACCGAGTTGGGTCAAATGTGTGTAACAGTTAGATTTTGTGTGGAGGCTATATATACCCCTCCACCCCCTTCTCCGTTTGAGAGAGAGCCATCAGAACGTGCCTACACTTCCACTACTCATTTTCTGAGAGAGAACCACCTACTCATGTGTTGAGACCAATACATTCCAATCCAACCACAAAAATCTTGATCTCCAGCCTTCCCAAGTTGCTTTCCACTCAAATCTTCTTTCCACCATAGCGAAATCTGTGTGAGAGAGTTGAGTGTTGGGGAGACTATCATTTGAAGCACAAGAGCAAGGAGTTCATCATCAACACACCATCTATTACCTTTTGGAGAGTGGTGTCTCCTAGATTTGTTAGGTGTCACTTGGGAGCCTCTGTCAAGATTGTGGAGTTGAACCAAGGAGTTTGTAAGGGCAAGGAGATCGCCTACTTCGTGAAGATCTACCCAAGTGAGGCAAGTCCTTCGTGGGCGATGGCCATGGTGGGATAGACAAGGTTGCTTCTTCGTGCACCCTTCGTGGGTGGAGCCCTCCGTGGACTCATGCAACCGTTACCCTTCATGGGTTGAAGTCTCCATCAACGTGGATGTACGATAGCACCACCTATCGGAACAATGCCAAAAATCTCCGTGTCTACATTGCGTTTGCCCTCTCCAAACCCTTCCCTTTTACCATCATATGCAATGTTTTACATTCCGCTGCCACACTCATAGAATTGCATGTGTAGGTTGATTGCTTGACTTGTGCTAAGTTGCTAAAATCTGCCAAGACTTAAAATTGGGAAAAGGCTAGATTTTTATTTGGTCAAGTAGTCTAATCACCCCCCCCCTCTAGACCTACTTTCGATCCTACAAGTGGTATCAGAGCTTTGGTCTCCATTTGCCCTGATTTCCATAGCTTTTGGTGATCATAGCCTTGGTTTCACAACCTAGGAGAGTATGGCGTCTAGCGAGGGAAATTACCACCGTAGAGGTCCTTACTTTGATGGAACTAATTTTGCTAGTTGGAAGCATAAGATGAAAATGCATATTCTTGGACATAACCCCGCCGTTTGGGCTATTGTGTGTATTGGTTTGCAAGGTGAATTCTTTGATGGGAGAGAACCAAATCGTGAAGCAACTGCGAAAGAATTGAAGATGCTACAATACAATGCACATGCTTGCGATATCCTCTTCAATGGATTGTGCCCCAAAGAATTCAACAAAATCAGCCGTCTTGAGAATGCAAAGGAAATTTGGGATACTTTGATTGATATGCACGAAGGTACCAAGTCCGTCAAGGAATCCAAATTGGATGTGCTTCATAGTCAACTTGACAAGTTCAAAATGAAGGATGGTGAAGGAGTCGCTGAAATGTATTCTAGGCTTGCTCTCATCACAAATGAGATTGCCGGCTTAGGAAGTGAAGAGATGACTGACAGATTCATCATCAAGAAGATCCTAAGAGCCTTGGATGGAAAATATGATACCGTGTGCACATTGATCCAAATGATGCCCAATTACAAAGATCTCAAGCCAACGGAAGTCATTGGAAGAATTGTTGCTCATGAGATGTCACTCAAAGATAAGGAAGAGCTTCACAACAAGTCTAGTGGTTCTTATAAAGCTTCATGTGATGCTCCCGCCACATCAAGTGTAAAACAACTCTTCAATGAAGAATTGAGCTTAATGGTGAAGAACTTCAGCAAGTTCTACAAGAGTAGAAGCAAAAAGAGAAGTCACAAGTCAATGTCCTACAATGACAAACGATCTTCTAGTCGTGATCGCAATTGCTACAATTGTGGAATACCCAGACACTACTCCAATGAGTGTACGGCTCCCTACAAAAGAAAAGAAGACTCACCTAAAAGGAGAAGTAGAAGAGATGAATCACCTCCAAGAGAGAGAAGGAGTAGAGATGATCGTTATGAACGAAGACCCTCTCGCAGAAGCAAGGATTCGGAAAGGAAGGACAAGTCATCAAGGAGCTACAAAAAATGAAGGCATCAAGCTCATGTTGGTGAATGGGTATCCGGTACCAACTCCGACAACCACTTCAAGAGAAGTTATCACTCCGACTCCGAATATACTCAAGATGAAGGTGTTGCCGGTCTTGCACTTGTGTCAACCAACTCCTACGACATATTTGACTCACCAAATGAAGGAATTGGAAGATGCTTCATGGCTAAAGGCCCTAAGGTATCACACCCCGAGTATATTGATTTCAATAGTGATGAAGATGATTTGCTAGGTGATGATGATTTGCTTGTTGATAATGCTAGTGATGAAAACTATGATGAAATTGCTATTAATCATACTAATCAAGATGAAACGAATGACAATGATAAGAAGGATATTGAGCATCTAACTAAAGAACTAAACATTCTTAAGTTAGCTCATGAAACTACTTTGGAAGATCATCGAGAACTTTTAAAAACTCATGAGAAGCTACGCTTCGAAAAGCTCAACTTAGAGCAAGAGCATGGGTTCTTAAAAGCAATCAATGATGATCTTCGGAAGAAAAGTTCTTCTTACATTGCCAAGTGTTTACTCTTTTCTACTTACATGCCACAAGTAAAATCTAGCAACAAGAGTAAGAAAGATTGTTCTTCTTCTAGTAGTAACAATAATCATGCTAAATCTAATATTGTTGCTTCTAGTAGTTCTCTTGATTCCACTAAAGATTCTCTTAGCCAAGTTACCCTTGAGCAAGAAAATAGCTTATTGAAGGGAATTATAGAGAAAGGTGTTTACAAGGGCCTTGCCGGAAGTAAGCAATTTGAGGAAATTGTACGCAAGCAAGGAAGGCATCGGAAGAATCAAGGTGTTGGTTTTGAATGAAAGTACAATGCCAATGGAGTTGAGTGGGAAGAAGATCAATACCCCAAGACGAAGTTTGTTCCTCAACAATAGAAGTATGACCCTACTTCCTTCAAGGAAACACAAGCTCAAGATGATCTTCCACCGCAAGACCACAAGCTAAAAGGCAAGGACAAGCTTCAAGAGGAAATTGATGCATTTGAAGAAGCTCCAAAGGCCTTGGTCAAGTGGGTTCCCAAGACTACTTCAAGTTCTACTTCATCAAGTACTACTACAACTCCAAGGATTCCCATCAAGTTGATGTGGATCCCAAAGAAGAAGAACTAGAGAGTCCTTGAGGGTGACTCTGCCAACATACTTCACTCATATTCATATTGGCAAGGACAAGTGCAATCAACTTCCACATCTTGCACTAGTTCAAGGAGTCACAAACCCTCTTGTTAGTAAGTCAAGGGACAAGGTAACCAAATGCTTTCATGGACATCATCATATGTATACTTCACTCTATGTCTATGTATATCCTTGTTTGGTCCTTGTGGGACTAACCCATGTAGGTATTGAAAGTGCAACTCACTCCAATGGATTGCTCCAAATGATCAACATCAACATTGAGCATCCACATCTTCAACATCTACATGAAGTCATCATCGACAAAACCCAAGGTTAGTTCATCCCTCGAAAAGGGGATATCACATCTAGGGGGAGCTTTACTCTAAGAATTGAGCTAAAGCAACTCTAATGTTGTGAACACAACAATGCTTTATGTAAAAGTGGTAACCCCACTTGTGCTTAAACGATGAGTATGACCTATGATCAAATGTTCTCATTTGACTCCTAAGTCAATATACTCATATATAGATGACCTAGTCATTGCAAATTGTTTGATAGATGCTAGAGCGTTTGTGCATGCTTTGCCACATATTTCATTTGCTATCTTATTGTGTGAGCATGTTGGTTGCATTTTTTTTCATTCGAGGACATCCATTTGTTGCTTTGATTGTTTGGCTTTTCTTTTTTTTTGGCAAATGGATGGACAAGAATGCCTAAGTACTCCCTCTAGCTATCTATGCTTTTCTCATCTCAAACTCTATTCTTGCTACATCACAAAGTTTGATCAAGTCATATTCAGACCCTCTGAGTGAGGAGCACTCGGAGCCACCGATTCGTCATAGACTTAACTTCCAAAACCTCTTAGTGCATTTCGGTCTGACCGATTCATCCCATTCGGTCACACCGAGTTCATTAAGTTGATCTAGGTTTTAATCTTGGTGCAACCGATTTGAACCTTTCGGTCACACCGAGTTGCAGCAACCGCTTGCGATTCTGCATCTCGGTGCCACTGAGGCGTTCCACTCGGTTAAACCGACAGAGTCTGGATATATATACCCACGGGCTAAAAAATTGGAAATTCCTCCAAACACTTCGCCCGCGCCTGTCCAGCTCTGCCGACTCGTGGTCTCCGGATCATCTCCTCATCGTCAGTGTCCTTCTGCCGCTGGTCTCCGTCGCCATCAACGAGAATCTTCGCCGCCGTTGTCGCCGTAGCGGGTTCATCGCCAAGTTAGGGTATGAACTCGTCCCTTTGTGCCATCCCCACTCCGATCCCGAGCACAAAGATCAATGCCTATATTCTTGCCACATTTTAGACTACTCTATCTACTGCAAACTTCGTTAGATTAGATGCAAAAATATAGGTTTAGGTTTCCGCCGAACTCATCTTGGACCGACCGATACTAGGATTTCGGTCTCACCAGTTTGGCTCAGGCCATAGCACAAGTATTTTTTGGTCTGACCAAAACATACCAATCGGTGTGACCGAGTTCATCTCTCTATGAAACCCTAACAACTCGGAGTCACCGAACTGCATCTCGGTCTGACCGATCTTGCAAGTTTAGACTCCAGAACTGCTTCGGTGTCACCGAGTTTGTAATATCGGTAGCTCCGAAATGCTTTTTGTAGAAAACTAAAACTAAGTTTTTGACTCACTTGTTTTGCAAAATGGTTGTGCTTTGTGATGCTCATCTACCCTATCTCAACCTATCTAATCACATGGTCAGCTTTCAGTGTCAGAGATGTCAAACAACAGTGATAGCCAGAACAGATCAGAGGAGTAGGCAAATCTGAGTGAGGGCACTAGTCCCTCAAATAGCAGCTATGATGATGGAAGCAGAAGCACTCCAAGCAACCTGCCCAAGGCTGCAACCAGGCAGAGGAAGAAGAAAACCTCAGATACAGAGGATGAGGACTTTGTGGTTGATGAGGAAGTCACCTCAAAGAAGAAAGTGCTGAAGAAGGAGTATGGTACTGCTGCTGCCATCAAGCCTAGCATGAAGAAGAAGGCTCCTGCTCAGAGGAAGCCCATGTCCAAAGCCAGAGCCTCAACTCAGGAAACTATGGAGTTCACCCTGGAACCAAGAGAAGAAGAGGCTGCTGGAGGCAAGAAAAGGAAAGAAAGGGTCAAGAAGACCATGGCCAGAGTGATTGGCAGATCATCAATGATGAAAGATCCAGATGAAGAAGATGAGGAAGAAGCTGAAGAGCCAGCTCAGAAATCTCAGAAATTGATGGGAGATGCTATCAAGTCTGGGGCTGCTCCATCCAAGCCCAAGACAGCTCCCAAGTCATCAGCTCAAGCTTCAAAGCCAACAGCACCCAAGAGATCCACAAGAAATACCTCAGCTGCAGAGAAGAACAAGGCCCTAGTGCCTGAAGTTCAAGAAGATGATGAGCCCAAGTGCTCAGGAAGCTCAAGCCAAAAATTCCAGATCATGATGGCAATCATCCAGTAGCAGAGAACATGAAAGTGAGAAAAGATGCAGGTCTCAGACTATGGAGGCAGACAGACCCCTATGCTACAAGGAGAAGTACTGCTATGGATTACAGGTTTCACACCAAGGAGCAGCAGGACTTTTATGAGACGGTTCTTTTGGACAAGAAGCCCATAGTGAGTGACATGAGATGGGTGGACTGGAAATATATTGATAACAATGCTGATTACTTCCCTGGAGTTCATGAGAGCTTCGGGATGAATGGAGTTGATACTTTTGTTGGTCAGAAACTTACAAAGTGGAATGATGAGATGGTGATGCAATTTTATTCAACTGCACATTTTTACCCAGATGGCAAGATAGTCTGGATGACTGAAGGTACTAGGTACCAATCCTCCATTCCTGATTGGGCCAAGCTGATCAATGCCCCTGAAGAATCTGAAAATGACACAGATGTTTATGCCAAGCCCAGGAAAGACCATAACTCCATGGCACACATGTACAAGGAAATTCCTTATGATGCTTTGGGGACTCACAAGTTTGGATCCATTTACTATCTGTTGTCAGGGCTGCCTACTATCAACACTATATTGAGGCATATGTTGCTGCCCAAATCAGGAGATGACAGGATGATCAGAGGGCACTCAATCAACTTGCTGCATATGTTTGATGTGCCAGAGAAGTTCAAGGTGATGACCTTGATGGTTGAAACAATTAAGAGGACTGCAGCAAATCAGAAGAGGTCATGTGGATATGCCCCACACATTCAGATGCTCATCAACTCCAAGATGGGTACAGGCACATATCTTCTAGACAGAGAGCACCTTCCCCTGAGGCCAGATTTTGAGGACAATGTTGTTGTCATGGATGCATCACATCCTACATCTATAGAGGCTCAGGAGAAGAGAGAGAAAGCAGAGGCAGCAAAGAGTTCCAAGGTTCCAGATGTCTCAACTGTAAATCTCAAGACCAAGCAGGATCAGCTCAGCTATCTTCTTGAGGCCACAGTGAGAATTGAGAAAGGACTAGCCACCCTGACTCAAAACCAAGAAAGTCTTGAGAGGATCATTGAAACAAAATTTTATGATCTAGACTTGAAGGTCACAGAAATTCAGACCGCAGTTGAGCAACTTCAAGAAGAAGCAGAGGACAAGAGAGGGAGAGCTACCACAGATGCATTTCAGAAAGTGCCTAGAGCACACAGGTCTGTAGCTGTGCCAGCCAGTGACACGAGAGCTACCACTTCAGCACCTGCAGCCACTGCCCCAGTTGCCCCTCCAGTTCCTCAGACATCAGCGGAAGATTTTGCAAATGCTGTCCTCTCCACGCCATCTTCGCACACCGGAGCTCCCGGAGATCGTGCTTAGAGTGCCGCATAGCACTATGCATTTTAAAGCTTTTTGGTAACTTGTTGCCAAAGGGGGAGAAAGTGTATAGATCATAGGCTTCGAGAGAGAGAGAGAGAGAGAGAGTGTGTGTGTGTGTGTTTTGCTTTTATTTGCCTCTCTTGATACGTGTTATTTGCTTGTTTGTTTGCTACAATATGTGTGCTTGTGTGTGAGATACTCTTATGATCATGTGTTTGATCATATTATGCTTAAATATTTGCTTGCTTGATGATATGTGTATGATCAATCATATTTGCCTTGGTGATGAGTGCATGCTATTTATATTCTATCATTTTGAGCGCTCCACCAAGATGTATGTGACATGGAAGTGTAACCCATGATCCTAATCGATTGTGTATTTGCATTCAAAAGCAAATTTTTAATAATGCACAAACTTAGGGGGAGCTCTTGCTTATCACATACTTCTCAAAGCGACGATGTACTTCTTTGATATTATCATTTGTCGAAGCTTTGATCTATATGTTGTCATCAATTACCAAAAAGGGGGAGATTGAAAGTGCAACTAATCCCTGGGTGGTTTTGGTAATTCATAACAACATATAGCTCATTGAACTAATATCCATTCAAGTTAAATGTTTCAGAAAGTTCAATGTTTGGCATGGCATGGACTAGAGATGTGGACCCCTCAAAATGCTAAGGACAAAGATTAGCAAAGGCTCAAGACTCTTCATTTTCATTTTAGTGATCCAAGAACATATTGAGTCCATAGGAAAAGCCAATACTATTAAAAGGGGATGAGGTCTTGCTTAATGGTCTACTTGCTCAAAATGCTTAGTGATATGCTCCAAAGCCCTCAACCACTTTCTCATTTCCACATTTGTCCAAAACCTAAAGTCAAACTCGGCCCCATCGATTTGATCTATCCGGCGCCACCGAGTTCTCTTGACATAGCCATAGCCAAAAACCCTAATCAGTTCGGTCACACCGATACGGCTCTCGGTCCCACTGAGATGGCTTTGCAAACTCTTTGTTTCCCTTCGTAACATTTCGGTCTCATCGAAATGAGCAATCGGTCCCACAGAGTTCACATTGCAAACTCTCTGTTTCCTTTTCGTAACATTTCGGTCTCACCGAAATGAGCGATCGGTCCCACCTAGTTTGCTTGGCCAACTCTCTGTTTGATTAATTGCTAAAATCGGTCTCACCGAGTTCATGCGATCAGTCTCACCGAGATGAGGTTTTGCCCTAGCCCTAGCACATCGGTCCCACCGAGTTGATCTCGTCGGTCCCACCGAAAATCCTAACGTTCACATTTTGAACTAAATCGGTCTCACCGAGTTCACCTATTCGGTCTGACCGAGTTGGGTCAAATGTGTGTAACGGTTTGTCGGTGCAAAAAACCCCGGGTCTATTGCCCTGACTGTGCACTGGCACAAGATCAAGATTGGAGCACCAACCCAAGACAGAATACAAGAAACCAAGAGATTCGAAGAACCAACAAGCAGATCAGAAAGACCAAGGCCAAGCCAGGGAAGCTAGATATTGTCAAGAAAGGCCTCCTTTGCCGGGCAGGCGAGCCCGGCAAGGGGCGAGGCCACCCCCAGAAGAAGGCGACCAAGGCGTCCTGGCAGGGCCTACCGGGACTTGCGGAGGACAAATCACCTCACCGACCACTCCAGCACGACTCACGTCGTCGATCAGTGCGGTGTCAAGCCGCATAGTGATTAAGTGGCAGCCATTCGCCACATGGCAGCCCCTTTCTACCAAGAAAACCCACAGATGACACCCGTCCTATGACGTGTCAGACATGCAGGCATGGAGCTGGCAAGATAGCCCGGCAAGCCTTGTTGGGCAACCAACGACGTGACGTTAAGTGGCGCATTAAATGAGCCCTGTCAGCCTGCAGAGTTAGGTATGATAGCACTATTTGCTATCTTATCAGTGTCTAATGACTGATTTGCCACTCTGGTGACCCCTTAATCTATAAAAGGAGGCCCATGGTAACGGTAGAAGGGGTTCGAGGGTTTAGAGTGTTGGATAACTCGCGCCCCCATACACGCGTAGTCGCTGTCGCCCTGAGGCAACCCTTGCCTGGCAAGTGTACTGCGCTCTACCACCGCTTTTCCACCATCAATCCACCAAAGCAGGAGTAGGGTTTTATGCCTCGCGGCGGCCCGAACCTAGGTGAAACTGCCTATGTGATCTCTGCCGTGCTGCCTCACATTCGTCTGCTCTTTGTGCAATGCGACTCCCCCCTACTGAACCAGCAAGGGGCCGTCCTAGTCCCATAGGTGGCCGTGGTTTCCCACGACATCTTTGGCGCACCAGGTAGGGGCATCGCTTGCGCGAACCTGAAGGCGTGAGTAGCGTGTCATCTTCATCGCCATCTGCATCTTCGACGACGCCATCGACCATGGCGCCCAAGAAGAAACCAGCTTCTTCAGCTCATCCATCCA
The DNA here is from genome assembly GCA_011799875.1 of Thinopyrum elongatum. Taxonomy (NCBI): domain Eukaryota; kingdom Viridiplantae; phylum Streptophyta; class Magnoliopsida; order Poales; family Poaceae; genus Thinopyrum; species Thinopyrum elongatum. Next base: position 426,084,698 of record CM022303.1, on the reverse strand, counting down.
CCTCGAAGGCTCCGCCGCCCGCGGCCTCCAACGCTGCGGGGGGCGCGGAGACGCGCAAGGATGCAAACGCTATTGGGGATGTGGTCGGAGCAGGCAGCACCGCCACCACTTCCCCCGCGGCCGACGCAGGAGCAGGAGGTGCCGGAGGAGAGCAGCATCAGCAACACCTCAACGGCCACGCCCCGCTCACCGACGGGCACAGCCGCAGTGATGGCACTCGGTCTGGGGTGAACCGCCGCCCTCCGGCCGCCCCTGTCACAGGCGCGACCGCTGCGCCTGCGCTTTCCCCCGGGCGAGTCGACCAAGACGCTGCGCCCAACGGAGCCGCTGGCCCTCGAGCGCCTTCGCCGCACCACCCTGCCATCCAGGTGGTTGCACCGCAACAGCGGGGGTGTGGTGCTGCCGCCGCTGGCGTGATCGACTTCATCTTCATCGATGCCAAGTACAGCCTCGGAGGCCATGGCACGAGCTCAGCTGATGTTGAGGTTTCCGCCGGCAGCCGAGCCGATGGACAAATGGCGTGCCACCATCCAAAGTCTACTCGGTTTCGCCGAAGCCGGGGGCTCAAGGCGAGCTGACCCACCATGGCCTCCCCAAGCGACGATGACGGCTCATGCTGCTGCCCGTACGGAGGGGGCCGTCCCCACGGTGCAGTCCCCGCCACGGCAACCAGCATGAGCGCGACCAAATCAAGACCCCGACGACGTCTTGATGGCCTCCTCTGACCCTCGAGCACGTCCAGGCCAACGACGAACCCCGGCAGAGAGGAGACGCGCGCGTCGTTGAGCAACGCCGCGACGACCTCCGCCGAACCGACCGGCACGACGGCTCCAACATCGACGAGCCCGCGCTCGATATTGGCGGGCACCTACCTTTTGAGGTTGGCTTTCCTGCCTTTACCCGTGAGCTGCGGCAAGTCCGTTGGCCGTCCATTCGCACATTCAAGCCAGAGATACCTGAGAAGTATGACGGGAGGCTGAACCCGGCAGAGTTCCTGAGCATCTACACCATCGCTGTTCAGGCTGCCGGGGGAAGAGATGAGAAGGTGTTCGCCAACTACTTCCCTTTGGCCCTCAAGTCCAATGTGAGGTCTTGGCTAATGAACTTGCCGGAGAACTCCATTTCGTAATGGGCAGACCTGTGCCACGAGTTCATCGGTGCCTTCACCGGTGGCCACCAGGAGCCGGGCCGACCCAGCGATCTGAAGCTTCTCCAACAGAAGGAAGGAGAAACCCTCCTCCAATGTGTGCAACAGCCGGATTCGTTCTAAGATAACGTGCGGTTGCCCAAGACTGTGAAGGAGCTGTACACCCTTGTGGATAAATATGCTCAGATGGAGGAGGGAAGGAAGTTGCTCGGAGAGGAAGATTGCATCAATATGGATTCAGAGGATGATGATGAGTCCACCAGTCAGAAGAAGAGCAAGAAGCGCAGTAAGAAGCGAAGGGATAAGGCAATGATGACTGTTGAAGGGTCAGGCACCCCCAGTACCGGCAAGACCACCAAGGTTGAGGTCCCTGGCAAGGAGGCTGCCGTGTGCGCTGATTGCCGGGAAGCTGCGGCTGCCGAGAAGGCCGGGAAGGGCGATGGGCCGTACTGCAAGATCCATCGGACCAAGGGCCACGACCTTCAAGAGTGCTATCAGGTTGAGCAGTTAGTCAAGAAACAGATAGCAGAATATGAGAAGCGCAATAAGGAAAAGGGTCAGAATATTGCTGGCGGTAAGGGCCGAGGTGGTGAAGTAAATCGCCCCGGCAAGCCCTTTTGGAACCAAGGAAAACCCGCCAGGTGTCGAGAGAAGGAAGCCTGTGATGATGAGAGTGATGGAGGGGATGAAGAGGAAACCAGTGAGCAAGAGTTTTAGAAGGCCACTGATGCCCTGTGCGTTGACGGGGGAGCATCTCTACACACCTCTCACCGCCAGCTCAAGCGGTGGGCGCGAGAAGTCAATGCCGTGGAACCAGCGCCAAAGGCCCGGAAGCCGCTCAAATGGTCCCGTACACCCATCATCTTCGACCAAGAGGATCATCCTAGCCGTACCACTATGGTAGGGTGTCTACCATTGTTGGTGTCTCCAACAATTCGCAACCTCAAGGTCATAAAGATGCTGGTGGACGGTGGGGCCGGACTGAATCTGATTTCCCCAGTAGTTATCAGCAAGCTTCAAATAGCAGAGGAAGAGCTAGAGGTTACCAGCGTGTTTCAAGGAGTTAATCCCGGCAGGAGTCATCCTAAGGGAAAGATCACGTTGCCGGTAACATTTGGGGGAGAACTGAACTACCAGACTGAGAAGATTATGTTTGACGTGGTTGATCTCCCCCTACCGTACAATGGGATTCTTGGACACCCAGCTCTGGCTAAATGCCTGGGCCACTGGGAGTTCTCAGCATCCCATCGGATGAGAAGGATGCAATCATTTGTGTGGACAAGATGTACAGGGATGCAGTCGCGGCAGAGGCAGCGGCAGCAGCAGTTCCCGCCTAGGAAGGTGAAGGAAAGAAGAGGGATTGTAGGACCTCCGGCAAAGAGTCCGGGAAGCGTGCCCCTACCGAGTGCACGGCATCCGTTGACGACGTGCAGGAGTGTTCCAACAGCAAGAGATCCAAGGTTGCTGCTCCCCAAGTGAAAAAGGTCCTGACAGGGCTGGCTGGCATTGATGGTACTTTCACTATCAGCGCCACCCTCGATGACAAATAGGGAAGCGCGCTCGTTGCCTTCCTGCGGGCGAATATCGATGTGTTTGCCTGGCAACCATCTGATATCACCGGTGTTCCCAGGGAGGTAATCGAGCACCACCTTGCTGTCTGCCCACACGCCAGACCTGTTAAACAGAAAGTCCAGAAGCAGGCCTTGGAGAGGCAACAGTTTATTGTAGAAGAGATCAAGAAGCTTGAGGCAGCTGGTTTGGTCAGAGGAGTGCTACATCCCACTTGGCTAGCAAACCCAGTGGTGGTCCAGAAGGCAAATGGGAAGTCGAGGCTATGCATTGATTTCACAGATCTCAACAAGGCTTGCCCGAAGGACCCGTTTCCCTTGCCGTGTATTGATCAGATTGTGGATTCCACTTCAGGTTGTGATTTGCTCTCATTTCTGGATGCATATTCTGGATATCACCAGATCTTCATGTCCAAAGAAGATGAGGAGAAGACATCATTCATCACTCCATGTGGTACGTACTGCTTTGTCCGCATGCCATTTGGATTAAAGAGTGCCGGTCCACCTTTGCAAGGGCAGTCCAGATTGGTTTTGAACCTCAGCTCCACAGAAACATTGAAGCTTATATGGATGACATTGTGGTCAAGACCAAGGACAGAGCAACTCTTATCCAGGATTTGGAGGAGACATTTGCAAATCTGCGCAAGACAACTTGAAGCTCAACCCAGAGAAGTGTGTATTTGGCGTTCCCTCCGGCAAGCTGCTTGGGTACTTTGTGTCCCACATGGGGATCGAAGCTAATCCCGACAAGATCAAGGCCATTGAGCAGATCCAAGTGCCAAGGATAGTTACGGATGTGAGGCGCCTGACGGGATGTGTTGCCGCACTAAGCAGATTCATCTCCAAGTCTGCCGAGCATGCCCTGCCGTTCTTCAAAATTTTGAAGAAGGCAGGTCCTATGAAGTGGACCCCCGAAGCAGATGCAGCCTTGCAAGAGTTGAAGGCTTACCTGTCTTCTGTGCCTACCTTGGTCGCTCCCAAACCCTAGGAGCCGCTGCTGCTATACTTAGCGGCAACCAACCAAGTGGTCAGTGCAGCCTTGGTAGCACAGCGAGAAGTGGATGAGTCAAAGAGTGAGCAGAGACCGGCAGAGTCAGATAAGGTTCAGGACAGCAGTGAGCACGGCAATGAGGGCAACCCCAAGGACGTGGCGAGGAGGAAAGTGGTGCAGCGCCCAGCATACTTCGTCAGCTTCTTGTTACAGGGGGCTAGATCGAGGTACTCTGGCATATAAAAGTTGATTTTTGGTCACATCATGGCCTCAAGGAAACTGCGCCACTATGTCCAAGCCCATGAGATCACGGTTGTTACTCGTTTCCCATTGCAACGGATACTCCGAAACCCAGAGGCTACCGGCAGAATAGTGGAGTGGGCTTTGGAGCTATCCAGCTTTGGTTTGAGGTTTGAAAGCACATCAACTGCCCAGACCAGGGCATTGGCAGAGTTTATTGCAGAATGGACGCCAACCCGTGATGAGGAAACAACGGAGACAGTTATACCCGGTAAGGAATCACCCCAAGAATGGATTATGTATTTTGATGGTGCTTTTCCCTACAAGGTGCAGGAGCTGGCGTGCTTCTTGTCGCCCCCTCCGGGGAGCACTTGAAGTACGTCATCCAAATGCATTTTGCCCGGGAAGAAGCAACCAACAATACAGCAGAGTATGAAGGGCTCCTTGCCGGGCTCAGGATTGCAGCGGAATTGGGAATTAAGAAGCTGATCATTCGAGGAGATTCACAGCTAGTGGTGAGACAAGTCAACAAGGATTATCAAAGTCCATTGATGGAGGCATACGTCGAGGAAGTGAGAAGATTGGAGGAGCACTTTGACGGATTGCAAACAGAGCATGTACACCGTGCGGAAAACAGCATAGCTGATCATCTGTCAAAGTGTGCTGCGCAGAAGCTTCCTGTGGAACCAGGAACTTTTGTTCTCCGTCTTACTCAACCCTCCGTATCCCCAGCAACAATGGCCCGGAAAAGGAGAAAGTTGGACACCGGTAAGCCTCTCCCAGTAGAGCCATCCGCTCCCGGCAGAGACCCTACCGAAAACAACTCCTTGCAGCCTGCCGGACCACCCCCTCCAGCCGGGCCCATGGACCCTGCGTACGAGGCTGGTGCTCCCGCAGCAGATGAGGTGCCGTTAGTCCTCGTTGCCGAGCCACAGGCTCCAACTTGGGCAAGGCACATTGTCTGCTTCTTCCAAACCGGAGAGCTTCCCGGCGACCAAGATGAGGCTGAAAAAGTAGCCCGGAGGTCCAGTATGTATTAGTTTGTCGATGACACTCTGTACAGAAGGAGGCCCAATGGTGTGAAATTGAAGTGTGTCTGACGGGAAGAAGGAAAGGAACTGCTGGCTGAGATACACGAAGGAATGTGCGGCTCCCACATTGGATCAAGGGCACTAGTTGGGAAAGCATTCCGGCAAGGATTCTATTGGCCCACAGCCCTCCAAGATGCGGTCGAGCTAGTCACTAAGTGTGAAGCCTGCCAGTTCCATTCCAAGAAAACCCACCTGCCTACCCAAGCGCTTCAGACAATCCCTCTATCATGGCCATTTTCGGTCTGGGGGCTCGATATCCTCGGCCCCTTCCCCCGAGCAATCGGGGGCTTTGAATTCTTGTTCGTTGGCATCGACAAGTTTACAAAGTGGCCGGAAGTGACTGCCGTGAGAAAGGTGACTACCCAGCCAGCTATCAAGTTCTTGAAAGATCTAGTGTGTCGTTTTGGAGTTCCGGCAAGGATCATCACTGACAACGGCACCCAGTTCACGAGCCGCGCCTTCATGCAATATGGTCATGCCCTTGGATGCAAGATCTCATTCGCCTCTGTGGCACACCCCCGGAGCAATGGACAAGCTGAGAGGGCAAACGCTGAAGTGCTGCGTGGACTCAAGACAAGAACCTTTGATACGCTGCAGAAGCATGGTAGGCAGTGGATCAAGGAGCTGCCGGTGGTTCTCTGGTCCCTCAGAACGACACCAAACCAAGCTACCGGGCAGACTCCCTTCTCCCTGGTCTACGGGGCAGAAGCAGTTATCCCCATGGAACTCATTTACGGGTCGCCTCGAGTGCTTGCCTACGATGAAGTAGCGCAAGATCAGCACTGGCGTGACGACGCTATGCTACTCGAGGAGAACCGTCTTCGGGCTGCTACGCGTGCTGCACGCTATCAGCAAGCCCTCCGTCGCTATCATAGCGCGCAGGGTTCATGCCCGGTGTGTTTTGAGGAAGGTGACCTTGTCCTTAGGCGCGTTCAGTCCGCCAAGGGTACACACAAGTTATCACCGAAGTGGGAAGGCCCTTACCGGGTAGTATGAGTCACCAGACCTGGCGCGGTCCGTCTGGAGACCGGAGATGGCACATAGTTGCAAAACTCATGGAATATTGAGCATCTCCGCAAGTTCTACCCGTAAGGCGCGAGGCTGTCTGGCCCTGCCCGGCAGCCACCCATTTGTGCAGGCCTTGCCTCAGTTGCATGTAACCCCTTGTACAAAGACGGGGCGATGACCCCGTGCAAGAGAAAATAAAGAAGCGCTGTAGGGGGGCCCCCAACCTAGATTGCATGCATGCATGAGCATTCCAGATCACTACATAAGCATTTCATGAGCATCTGCATATGCATATAGATAGGATCGCATCCTGCATTTATTCTCATCTGCATGAAGCTGCAGGTTCTTGCCGTGAACTTGGCTTCGACAAGGAGTTGAGAAGATTGCCCGACATTGCGATCCCCGGCAAGCCAAACAGATAAGTTCGACCTCTTGTCCATTCGTGTTCTGTAAGCTATAACTTATGCATTAGAAAACCTCGCCACTCTTTTTAAACTTAGGTGCTCCCATCCCTGACTCGAACGTTGCTTCGGTCAGAATGGTCGCAGTGGCCTTTGATAAAAGGAAGTTGGCGGGGGGCTGGTCCCTTTGTCTGTAACCCGGCAGATGTGGCTCTCCGGCAGACAAAAAGGGTGCCGGCAAGGTAGCCTGCCGGGGAAACTTGTTTATTTACACTAAAGAGGCATCTCACCTCTGCATGGACATATACATGCACGGGTTCCCGGCAAGGTTTATCTTTTTCACTAACATGCTGATACAAGTACAAGCATTACAGAACACAAACATGGACTCGAGAGATTACATTATTTGAATTAAAATTTGGCAAGCGCCAACAAGTTTAAGATTGAAAAAAGATAAGTGCCCCGTGATCTCCTCTTTTCGTTTTCCCTTCCCCAGGCACTGCGGTGGAAGGAGGAAAAGACGAGAAAAGCGCCCGGGCAGGAACCCGTCCCAACCCCGTCGCGGCCCGCCCGGAGGTGGCCGAACAAGACCGGGGCTGGCGAAGGTGTGGAGGAGAAGCGTAGGAGCGGAGCGGAGCACCCCCAGCCGCCGTCACCAGCGAGAAGACCCGACTCGAGCCCTGGCGGGGTCATCCGCAGAGGCTCGGTCGGGAGATCACTGGAGGAAAGGCGAAGGCGCCAGGAAGACATCCCTCCCCGGCTATAGCCCAAAGAGGCTGGTGATGATGGTGCCGGGGAGGGAAGGGAAGGACGGAAGACGAGGCGGTAGGTCGCCGGTCGGAGGCGAAGGCATCCACGCCATCGTACTCTGACCTGACCCTCCGCCACTCGCTACCTCCGCCTTCCCTTGTTTTCTCTCCATTAACACCGCTCCCGAGAAGCGCCAAGACTCCAGTCCAGTGCCTTCCCCGGAGAGACGCCGAGCGGCCAAGACGGCCAAGGGGCTTGAGGCGCGCCGCTCCCCTCCTTGGCGGGCAGGAAGGCGCTCCTCTCGTCGACATCAACCCTAGTTCCAAGGAGAGGGGCCGTACTGGGATTTCCAACGATCCTGAGCCCTTCACCTTGGACTTGGACCAAGCTCACTCCCCGGGCGCTAACACCATCACTCTGCGTCATCAACCCAAAGCTCAAGCCCGGGGGCCAGTCCCGCGCTCTCCCTTCAGCATATCCAAGACGGAGCAAGGCAGAGGATAAGAAGAATGCGGTTGAATGCCTCCACTCCTCCCCCGCTCTTCCTTTTATAGGCAAGCGGGGGGCTGGGGGCTGGTTTCGCCACGAGTAACCACCGCCCTCCTCCACCAATTCAAGGAAACCGGGCCCTCACCATTATGCTCTCCCGCACCACGCGCCTCCGTTACCTACCCCGCGCAATGCATGCAGCATACGTGGCTAAGGATAAGGGCGTGGTGGGAAGAGTGAATTGGAAGTTTCTACCCCGTGCGTTAAAGTCATTCACGGGCCATTACTGGAGCGGCCCCACCACTATTGGATTTACACGACGCGCGGGGAAACCGGAAACTGGCCCGAAATCAAGACTAATGAAGAATCAAAGAAGATCTCAAGAGACCAGCCTCTTCAACAACTCTGCCTGTGCACTTATTAGGCCCTACCCCGACGATGCTCACCAGCGCATTTGGGGCAGGCCCCGAGGGCTTCTGTCGGTGCAACAAACCCCGGGTCTATTACCCAGACTGTGCACAGGCACAATATCAAGATTGGAGCACCAATCCAAGACAGAGTACAAGAAACCAAGAGATTTAAAGAACCAACAAGCAGATCAGAAAGACCAAGGCCAAGCCAGGGAAGCAAGATATCGTCAAGAAAGGCCTCCTTTGCCGGGCAGGCGAGCCCGGCAAGGGGCGAGGCCACCCCCAGAAGAAGGCGACCAAGGCATCCCGGCAGGGCCTACCGGGACTTGCGGAGGCCAAATCACCTCACTGACCACTCCACCACGACTCACATCGTCGATCAGTGCGGTGTCAAGCCGCATAGTGATTAAGTGGCAGCCATTCGCCACATGGCAGCCCCTTTCTACCAAGAAAACCCACAGATGACACCCGTCCTATGACGTGTCAGACGAGCAGGCATGGAGCTGGCAAGATAGCCTGGCAAGCCTTGCCGGGCAACCAACGACGTGACGTTAAGCGGCGCATTAAATGCGCCCTGTCAGCCTGCAGAGTTAGGTATGATAGCACTATTTGCTATCTTATCAGTGTCTAATGACTGATTTGCCACTGTGGTGACCCCTTAACCTATAAAAGGAGGCCCATGGGAATGGTAGAAGGGGTTCGAGGGTTTAGAGGGTTGGATAACTCGCGCCCCCATACGAGCGTAGTCGCTGTCGCCCTGAGGCAACCCTTGCCGGGCAAGTGTACTGCGCTCCACCACCGCATTTCCACCATCAATCCACCAAAGCAGGAGTAGGGTTTTACGCCTCGCGGCGGCCCAAACCTGGGTAAAACTGCCTGTGTGATCTCTGCCGTGCTGCCTCATGTTCGTCTGCTCTTTGTGCAACGCGACTCCCCCCTGCCGAACCAGCAAGGGGCCGTCCTAGACCCATAGGTGGCCGTGGTTTCCCGCGACACAGTTAGATTTTGTGTGGAGGCTATATATACCTCTCCACCCCTTCTCCATTTGAGAGAGAGCCATCAGAACGTGCCTACACTTCCAGTACTCATTTTCTGAGAGAGAGCCATCAGAACGTGCCTACACTTCCAGTACTCATTTTCTGAGAGAGAACTGTCGCGGGAAACGACTACTATGGGATCCGAAGGACCCCTTTATGATTCGGCAGGGAGAGAGGATTGCACAAAGAGCAGAACCGATGATCAACGTGAGGAGATTTTACCCAGGTTCAGGCCGCTAATCAGCGTAAAACCCTACTCCTGCTTTAGTTTATTATCAGTTCATGCCCAGGCTCCTGGAGCGCTCGCAATGAACAGTAAGTTCAAGCAGCAGCTACACATGCAGAATGGGTCGAGAGAGTTCCTCCCCTGTAGCAGTTGCCTTGGGCCTCCTTTTATATGTCCAAAGGGGTCACCAACAGTGGCATCTGTATATACATTGAGGTGGAAAGTAGCTACAGGGTTAGCATACCTAACCACTGACGTCTTAGGACAAGCACATTTAATGCACCGTGAGGTGTCCATCTAGGTGTCCCCACTTTCTTGGGGATGGAAAAAGGAGCCATCCCATCAGCACCGCTTAAGCTCTCCTCCACTGGCGTCTTGCCATGCACCCAGGAGGACAAAACCCGTCTGTCAGGCCGGTCGCTATGCTGGAACGATAGCATAGTGGCGGAACCTTGTCGGGGCCTCCCGGCAAGATCTTGCCAGGGGCCAAACTTGCGGTCTTCGCAGGCTACCCCGGCAAGATCCTTGCCGGGGCCGAGCCTACGGCCTTTAGCTTTCCTTGTCTTCTCATTCTTGGCTTGAACAGCACTCTTGATAACCTTGAATTAATCTTGAATCAATCTTCAGCTATTCCCCGGACAAGCCTTGCCGCAGGAGTGGCTGCAACTGCCCGTGCACAAGTATGGGGTACTAAGGCCCAATACTTAGTACACCGACAGGAGCCCCCGGGCCTAGGCCACACACGAGCGCGAGGTGATGTTGGGCTAGGCCCAAACAGTGCACGGGCGCATGCGACGGGGTAACTGCCCATGATTATTTCGCTCGTTGCGCCCCCCAACTGCGCGCGCTGAACGCGCGACGTGGTGAACGTGCGCTGAGCGGTCGCGGTTACAGCGCGCCCGTAAAGGTGCGTTCACATTAGACAGTAAAAGAGGCAGCCTCGCTCCTTCCCCATAAAAAGGAATCCGCAGAGGCGCTACTCATTTACCTCTTCTGCTTTCCAATCTGAAATCCGCCATCGTCTTCCTCCTCTAGCGCAGAGCAGAACTCCTCCTCACCCGCCCCGATTTCTAGCCCGCTCCATCCCCGGCTTCCGCCCCACAGCCGCCATGCCGCCCAAGGCGAGCAAGAGCAAGGAGGTGAAAGCTGATGTACCAGAGAGCGAGCTAGTGAAGATGCGGAAGAAGTTCATCGTCTTCGCCCTGACGCTTGATGTGAAAGCCCTGAAGGACCGGTACCAGTGTATGTGGGCGAGGGAGACGAAGGCTCACCCCGCAACTCGAGTGGCTCCAGGTTCTTCTTCCAAGGGCGGGCCAGATAAATACCCTTTCTTTGCCGCATATTTCTATGGTGGGCTTTGTCCACCTTTCTCTGATTTCTTCATCGACATCATGTATACATATGGCTTCCGTCTCTTAGACTTCACGCCAAATGCCATTACGTGCATGTCTGTCTTCGCGCATCTTTGCGAGAATTTTGCTGGAGTTGTCCCCAACACGGCCCTTTTTCGCCATTATTTCATTCCCCGAGTCCAAAAAGGAGAAGCCCTCTCTGGTTCCATCGCTTGGATCTCAAGGCCAGGGAGCAAGGAAACTTACCCGGAGGGAGTTTACCGGGAAAAGTGGGAAGAATGGCGATCTGAGTGGTGCTGGATCCAGGAGGCAGATCCTCATCCTTTCTGCATGCCCCAGCAGCAGAGGGTGGTTCGTGGTAACGACTGGAGCGATCTTGACGCTCAGGACGACAAGCTCACCATCGCCACCACTAGAATCCTTCGCCTGAGAGCTGCCGGGCTGACCATGGAGATGATCGGCTCCGATTTCCTCCGCCGCCGCATCGCCCCTCTGCAGAGCAAAGGGAGGCCAGCCTGGGAATACCAGAACGCGGCAGATATCATGAGATTGCGCCCCGAGCTGAACAACAATCTGACGATTATGCAACTCGCAGCTCTCCACCACAAGCTGTTCCAGCGCGAGGACAAGCACAGGCTGCCGGCAAGGATTGTCCCTTTGTGTATCAACTCTGCCATGGGGTCGATCATTGCAGCAATGCCAATGTTCAACGCCCATGGCCTCGACGCTACCTGGGAAGAGCCGTCTGCAGAGGACGCATAAAGTTTCTTCGACAACTTGTCGGAAAGGGCCGTCCGGGAAGAGACAAACCTTATCCGCCCCACTACTGATGAAGAGGTGGCGTACATCGCCACTAGGGTGGAAGAGGCGAATCTTGCCGCAGAGGCCGGCGTTGTTGGCTTCTCGGAATGGGAAACCAGCGACGCGGAAGTGGTGCTGGAAGAAGATCTTGCCGGGGAGGACCAGGTTGCCGGGGAGAAAAGCGGTGCAGCCGCCGAGGGCTCATCTGACGAAGGTGTAGCTAAAGAGCAGCCACAGGAGGAGCCCCCGGCTCCGAAGAAGGCAAAACACGTCCTTCGAAAAGCCGCTTCTAGCGCTCCAGTGCAACAACCTTCTTCAAGCAGCGAGGTCCCCGGCAAGAAAATGGCCGGCAAGGCTGCACCACGGCAAGGTGTTCGTCAGCAACCCGTGCGCGGTGCGAGACAAACAACCAAGGCAACCACTGGGGTGGCAGGAGCGTCCCGCACAGCAGCACCAGATACTGAAGAAGCGGAGGCGCGCCGCCCCCCTGCACCTGCTGCAGCCAAGCGATCCAGGAGCCCTTCTCCACCTCCCCATTCGGACATCGGAGCGGAGGTCGATTTCGATATCTCCGGCTTCAGCCAAGAACGGGAAGAGGAAGAGTAAGCATCCCGCCACGATTCATTTCTTCCAAACTATGAATTCCACTTGACTGATCTCTTTGCTTTGCTTGATCTTATCTCTGCAGTGATGCAGAAACCTTGGCGGAAAGGGCGGCAAAGAGGGCGAAGGCTTCCATGGGCGACGAGCTCCCAGCAAGCTTTACGAGCGTGCTAGAGGCCATCATCATCAGCCCAGAACTTAGCCCTCAACGCAGCCCCCAGCGTAAGTTCATTACTCACTTTCAGCTGGCGGGCGTCGAGGTTTTTACCCTTGCCGCTAACTTTCTTGGGCTTGCAGGAGAAGAGCAACAACAGGGGGAGTCATCGGAGGACGCCCCCATTATGCCGCCTCCGTCAACCACTCCGCCCACAAGTGCATCCCCGGCAAGAGCTCCTACCGACGAGCCCATCTTGGCGGGGGAAGAGCCGGCAAGCACAGGTTCCGGCAACCTTTCCCCGGCAACCAATGTTGCCGGGGAAAGCAAAACTTCCCCACAATGGCCCGACACAGGTAACTACTTGCCTTAGAGCACTTGTTGTCCTTTCTTTTGTCTTTCTTCAATCTCGACCTCATTTGGTTTTCCCTCCCTTCGCCTTTCAGGATTCCCTGCGATGGAAGATATGGACGTCGATGCCATTATCGAGGAGACCGCCAAAGATGCCGCTGCCGAGGCCAGCAAGATCACCATCAACGAAGCCGCCAAGGAATCTGCTGAAAGGGCTGGTGAGGAGGCTCGCGACCGTACTGACGGCATTCCTGCCGCAGGAGCGTCAAGCGCTACGCCAGCCGTGGAGCCCCTAGCCACCGGCGAGGCAGCTGCTGATGATCAGCCATCCTCATCCGAAGCGCCCCTGGCAAGCAGGTATCTTCAGGTTGGCGAGAACCTTTTCATCCACTTGCCGGGGACAGCAAGCGTTGAGGCGCCGACTGGAGGAGAAGTTTTTGATGATGAAGTCATCGCCGCTGCCGGGCTCAAGATTGTTGAAGAACCAAGTGCCAGCAGCAGCAGATCCGAAGAAGATCAACTCCTTCAAGCCATGGGCGATAATTTCCGCAAGCTTCAGGCGCTTCACCGTGCCCGAAAGGAGAAGATCGACTCCAGAGCAGCGGTTCTCGAAGCCGCCAAAGCAGACTTCTAGAAGCATGTGGAGCAGATGCAAATCTGGTACGCCGAGGCCCTCCAAGAGCTGACTGCTAGCCGGGAGCAAGTGAGCCAAAGCTGGACAGAGCTCCTCTTGAAGCAATCCGACATGGAGAAGGCACAAGAGGAAGCCACGCAAAAGACTGCTGCTGACATTGCTCTCTTGACGGAGTGCCGCATCGGGCTTGACACCCACGAAGAAGACCTTGCCGCACGTGAGCAGGCGCTTGCCGCCAAACTCCGCAGCAAGGATGAAGAGGTTGAAAGGCTTGTTGCCCGGCGGACTCAGGAGTTGGAGCAGAAGCACAAGGAGGCACTCGAAGCTCTGACTGTAAGTCACACCGGCAAACTCAAGGAGGCCATCGATGCTGCCGAAACTGCAGGGGCCGCCAAGGATGAATTGAGCAACAGAGTACAGAAGATGGAGGCTGATCTTGAAGAACACCGCACGGAGCTCTCAAAGCTCAAAGGCGACAGAGAGAAAACTCTCCACAGCCTGGCAGAGATGCAAGTTGCTGTATCTGACAAGATCAAGCAGCTCTCTTCAGCCAATGACTCCATCACCGATCTGAAGCTGAAGCTGACCACTCTGGAGAAATCCCTTGAAGACGGCCGAAAGCGCGAAAAGGCCTTGGTCAAAGATCTCCAAGACAAGAGAAACCTGTTGAAGAGCGCTGCCGCCGCCCAAGCTGACTATGAGAAGGGAATGAAGATCTGGACTGATCGCCTTGTCAATACAGCAGAGAGGCTCACAGCGCAGTTGTCAACCATGGGCCGGGAAGGCCTGCAATACTTCAGGTACTCTTCCGAAGAGAGGATATCCACAAGCGCCAGGTTGACTATGTTCTTCGACAGGATCGTCGATGCCCTGAAGCTGCTCCAGGCCAACCGTGCCACTCAGTTGGCCAACGAGTCGAGCAAGCTCTGCCGGGCCATCCTCCAGAAGGTGCTTATCAAGGTGGCGCACAAGAATCCTTGCATCAACTTCACTGGCGTGCTCGACCGCTTGCCGAAGGATGCAGATATCAAGGCGCTTGAGGAGCTCGTCGCGCCCATTCTCGAGAAGGTGGACTCGATCAAGAGGGTCGAGGGCCAGCGCAGAGACTAGCCGCTGCACCCTCCTTTGCTGTCTTATTCTTCCTTATCACCATCATCCCATGTCAAAGATAGAACAGTCTTAAGTTAGAAATGCGGCAACTATCAATGTAACATAACTTGCTGTGCTTTAAATGTATGCATGCTATTTCCCTTGTTTGATTCCTTTCTGTATGGTATTTACCCTACGCTTTCTAGAAACTCACCGGCGCGCAACCTGCCGCGAGCGCTGGGTGCGGGACTTTAGCAGCCTGCTGGAGGTGCAGCAGCCGGCAAGATACCTTGACGTTCTTACTGCAGCCACTTAGACCATTGAGCGGACTCGAAATAGAATAAGGGCGCAACCAATTACGACAAAGGTTCCTTCACGTGCAGGTTTTCCAGACAAAAGCTGAAATCGTTGAAGGAAAATAGTCTTATACAAACTGAAGAACTTGTTCAAAGTTTGGCAACTTAGCTCTTGTCGACGTGCTTCTCCGGCAAGGTTCTCTGTGTTTCTCCGGCAAGATGTCTTGCGGCAAGATGTTAATTCTGAACATCGCCAACCCACCGGTATCCATATCTTCCTTCCCCCCCCCCCCCGGCAAACATGTGCACGAGGGAACCTTCTGTCTCTTGAGAAAAAGAAAGAAGAGAAAATAAAGATATGGGACCTAGGCGGTTCATCAATGCTTACCGGGAGCAAGTGTCATACAAAATCTCAGACAAGCATGCATATGTATATAACATGAAATCAACAAGAAATGTACAACACTTAAGCTTATCCAACTGCCCACAGGGTCTGCGCCTGGCTTTGTACAAGGGGTTACATGCAACATCGGCAAGGCCTGTACAAAAGGTGGTTGCCCGGAGCCCCCGGCAACCGCGCCTCATGGGTAAAACTTGCGAAGATGCTCGATATTCCAGGAGTTGCTCACTGGAACGCCATCTTCAGTCTCTAGGCGGACAGCGCCGGGCCTGGTGACTCATACTACCCGATAAGGGCCTTCCCACTTTGGCGTCAACTTGTTTGAATTCTTGGCGGACTGAATCCGCCGAAGAACAAGGTCGCCTTCCTCAAGGCTTCGGGCATGAACTTTGCGGCTATGGTAGCGGCGCAAAGCTTGCTGGTAGCATGCAGCTCGCACAGCAGCCCAAAGACGATCTTCCTCAAGGAGCACAGCGTCATCTTGCCACAGTTGCTCTTGCTCAAGCTCATCATAAGCGAGCACTCGAGGTGACCCGTATATGAGTTCCGTGGGGAGAACTGCTTCCGCTCCGTAAATCAGAGCGAAGGGTGTCTGGCCAGTGGCTCGATTTGGTCACCGGCGAGTTTCTAGAAAGCGTAGGGTAAATACCATACAGAAAGGAATCAAACAAGGGAAATAGCATGCATACATTTAAAGCACAACAAGTTATGTTACATTGATAGTTGCCGCATTTCTAACTTAAGACTGTTCTGTCTTTGACATGGGATGACGGCGATAAGGAAGAATAAGACAGCAAACGAGGGTGCGGCGGCTAGTCTCTGCACTAGCCCTCGACCCTCTTGATCGAGTCCACCTTCTCGAGAATGGGCACGATGAGCTCCTCAAGCGCCTTGATATCTGCATCCTTCGGCAAGCGGTCGAGCACGCCGGTGAAGTTGATGCCAGGATTCTTGTGCGCCACCTTGATAAGCACCTTCTGGAGGACGGCCCGGCAAAGCTTGCGCGACTCGTTGGCCAGCTGAGTCGCACGGTTGGCCTGGAGCAGCTTCAGGGCATCGATGATCCTGTCGAAGAACATAGTCAACCTGGCGCGCCAAAGATGTCACGGGAAACGACACCTATGGGATCCGAAGGACCCCTTTACGATTCAGCAGGGAGGGAGGATTGCACAAAGAGCAGAACCGATGATCAACGCGAGGAGATTTTACCCAGGTTTGGGCCGCTAATTAGCGTAAAACCCTACTCCTGCTTTAGTTTATTATTAGTTCGTGCCCAGGCTCCTGGAGCGCTCGCAATGAATAGTAAGTTCAAGCAGCAGCTACACATGCAGAATGGGCCGAGAGAGTTCCTCCCCTTTAGCAGTTGCCTTGGGCCTCCTTTTATATGTCCAAAGGGGTCACCAACAGTGGCATCTGTATATACATTGAGGTGGAAAGTAGCTACAGGGTTAGCATACCTAACCACTGACGGCTTAGGACAAGCACATTTAATGCACCGTGAGGTGTCCGTCTTGGTGTCCCCACTTTCTTGGGGATGGAAAAAGGAGCCATCCCATCCGCACCGCTTAAACAGTCCTCCACTGGCGTCTTGCCACGCACCCAGGAGGACAAAACCCGTCTGTCAGGCCGGTCGCCGTGCTAGAACGATAGCATAGTGGTGGAACCTTGTCGGGGCCTCCCGGCAAGATCTTGCCGGGGGCCAAACTTGCGGTCTTCGCAGGCTACCCCGGCAAGATCCTTGCCGGGGCTGAGCCTACGGCCTTTAGCTTTCCTTGTCTTCTCATTCTTGGCTTGAACAGCACTCTTGATAACCTTGAATTAATCTTGAATCAATCTTCAGCTGTTCCCCCGACAAGCCTTGCCGCAGGAGTGGCTGCAACTGCCCGTGCACAAGTATGGGGTACTAAGGCCCAATACTTAGTACACCGACAAGAACCACCTACTCATGTGTTGAGACGAAGACATTCCAATCCAACCACAAGAATCTTGATCTCTAGCCTTCCGAAGTTGCTTTCCACTCAAATTTTCTTTCCACCATAGCCAAATCTGTGAGAGAGAGTTGAGTGTTGGGGAGACTATCATTTGAAGCACAAGAGCAAGGAGTTCATCATCAACACACCATATATTACCTTTTGGAGAGTGGTGTCTCCTAGATTGGTTAGGTGTCACTTGGGAGCCTCCGTCAAGATTGTGGAGTTGAACCAAGGAGTTTGTAAGGGCAAGGAGATTGCCTACTTCGTGAAGATCTACCCAAGTGAGGCAAGTCCTTCGTGGGCAATGGCCATGGTGGGATAGACAAGCTTGCTTCTTCGTGGACCCTTCGTGGGTGGAGCCCTCCGTGGACTTGCGCAACCGTTACCCTTCGTGGGTTGAAGTCTCCATCAACGTGGATGTACGATAGCATCACCTATCGGAACCACGCCAAAAATCTCCGTGTCTAGATTGCATTTGCCTTCTCCAAACCCTTCCCTTTTACCTTCATATGCAATGTTTTACATTCTGCTGCCACACTCTTAGAATTGCATGTGTAGGTTGATTGCTTGACTTGTGCTAAGTTGCTAAAATCTGCCAGGACTTAAAATTGGGAAAAGGCTTGATTTTTATTTGGTGAAGTAGTCTAATCACCCCCCTCTAGACCTACTTTTGATCCTACAAGTGGTATCAGAGCTTTGGTCTCCATTTGCCTTGATTTCCATATCTTTTGGTCATCATAGCCTTGGTTTCACAACCTAGGAGAGTATGGCGTCTAGCGAGGGAAATTACCACTGTAGAGGTCCTTAATTTCATGGAACTAATTTTGCTAGTTGGAAGCATAAGATGAAAATGCATATTCTTGGACATAACCCCGCCGTTTGGGCTATTGTGTGTATTGGCTTGCAAGGTGAATTCTTTGATGGGAGAGAACCAAATCATGAAGCAACTGCGGAAGAATTGAAGATGCTGCAATACAATGCACAAGCTTGCGATATCCTCTTCAATGGATTGTGCCCCGAAGAATTCAACAAAATCAGCCGTCTTGAGAATGCAAAGGAAATTTGGGATACTTTGATTGATATGCGCGAAGGTACCAAGGCCGTCAAGGAATCCAAATTTGATGTGCTTCAAAGTCAACTTGACAAGTTCAAAATGAAGGATGGTGAAGGAGTCGCTGAAATGTATTCTAGGCTTGCTCTCATCACAAATGAGATTGCCGGCTTTGGAAGTGAAGAGATGACCGACAGATTCATCATCAAGAAGATCCTAAGAGCCTTGGATGGAAAATATGATACCATGTGCACATTGATCCAAATGATGCCCAATTACAAAGATCTCAAGCCAACGGAAGTCATTGGAAGAATTGTTGCTCATGAGATGTCACTCAAAGATAAGGAAGAGCTTCACAACAAGTCTAGTGGTGCTTATAAAGCTTCATGTGATGCTCCTGCCACATCAAGTGAAAAACAAGTCTTCAATGAAGAATTGAGCTTAATGGTGAAGAACTTCAACAAGTTCTACAAGAGTAGAAGCAAAAAGGAAAGTCACAAGTCAAGGTCCTACAATGACAAAAGATCTTCTAGTCGTGATCGCAATTGCTACAATTGTGGAAGACCCGGACACTACTCCAATGAGTGTACGGCTCCCTACAAAAGAAAAGAAGACTCACCTAAAAGGAGAAGTAGAAGAGAAGAATCACCTCCAAGAGAGAGAAGGAGTAGAGATGATCGTTATGAACGAAGACCCTCTCGCAGAAGCAAGGATTCGGAAAGGAAGGAAAAGTCATCAAGGACCTACACAAAATGAAGGCATCAAGCTCATGTTGGTGAATGGGTATCCGGTTCCGACTCCGACAACCACTCCGAGAGAAGTTATCACTCTGACTCCGAATATACTCAAGATGAAGGTGTTGTCGGTCTTGCACTTGTGTCAACCAAATCCTACGACATATTTGACTCACCAAATGAAGGAATTGGAAGATGATTCAAGGCTAAAGGCCCTAAGGTATCACAACCCGAGTATATTGATTTCAATAGTGATGAAGATGATTTGCTAGGTGATGATGATTTGCTTGTTGATAATGCTAGTGATGAAATTGCTATTAATCATGCTAATCAAGATGAAACGAATGACAATGATAAGAAGGAGATTGAGGGTCTAACTAAAGAACTAAACACTCTTAAGTTAGCTCATGAAACTACTTTGGAAGATCATCGAGAACTTTTTAAAACTCATGAGAAGCTACGCTTCGAAAAGCTCAACTTAGAGCAAGAGCATGGGTTCTTAAAAGCAATCAATGATGATCTTCGGAAGAAAAGTTCTTCGTACATTGCCAAGCGTTTACTCTTGTCTACTTACATGCCACAAGTAAAATCTAGCAACAAGAGTAACAAAGATTCTTCTTCTTCTAGTAGTAACAATAATCATGCTAAATCCAATATTGTTGCTCCTAGTAGTTCTCTTGATTCCACTAATGATTCTCTTAGCCAAGTTACACTTGAGCAAGAAAATAGCTTATTGAAGGGAATTATAGAGAAAGGTGCTTACAAGGGCCTTGCCGGAAGTAAGCAATTTGAGGAAATTGTACACAAGCAAGGAAGGCACTGGAAGAATCAAGGTGTTGGTTTTGAACACAAGTACAATGCCAATGGAGTTGAATGGGAAGAAGATCAGTACCGCAAGACGAAGTTTGTTCCTCAACAAGAGAACTATGACCCTACTTCCTTCAAGGGAACACAAGCTCAAGCTGATCTTCCACCACAAGACCACAAGCTAAAAGGCAAGGACAAGCTTCAAGAGGAAATTGATGCATTTGAAGAAGCTCCAAAGGCCTTGGTCAAGTGGGTTCCCAAGACTACTTCAAGTTCTACTTCATCAAGTACTACTACAACTCCAAGGATTACCATCAAGTTGATGTGGATCCCAAAGAAGAAGAACTAGAGAGTCCTTGAGGGTGACTCCGCCAACATACTTCACTCATATTCACATTGGCAAGGTCAAGTGCAATCAACTTCCACATCTTGCACTAGTTCAAGGAGTCACGAACCCTCTTGTTAGTAAGTCAAGGGACAAGGTAACCAAATGCTTTCACGGACATCATCATATGTATACTTCACTCTATGTCTATGGATATCCTTGTTTGTTCCTTGTGGGACTAACCCATGTAGGTATTGAAAGTGCAGCTCACTCCAATGGATTGCTCCAAATGATCAACATCAACATTGAGCATCCACATCTTCAACATCTACATGAAGTCATCATCGACAAAACTCAAGGTTAGTTCATCCCTCTAAAAGGGGATATCACATCTAGGGGGAGCTTTACTCTAACAATTGAGCTAAAGCAACTCTAATGGTATGAACACAACAATGCTTTATGTAAAAGTGGTAAACCCACTTGTGCTTAAACGATGAGTATGACCTATGATCAAATGTTCTCATTTGACTCCTAAGTCAATATACTCATATATAGATGACCTAGTCATCGCCAATTGTTTGATAGATGCTAGAGTGTTTGTGCATGCTTTGCCACATATTTCATTTGCTATCTTATTGTGTGAGCATGTTGGTTGCATATTTTTTTTCATTCGAGGACATCCATTTGTTGCTTTGATTGTTTGGCTTTTCTTTTTTTTTTGCCAAATGGATGGACAAGAATGCCTAAGTACACCCTCTAGCTATCTATGCTTTTCTCGTCTCAAACTCTATTCTTGCTACATCACAAAGTTTGATCAAGTCATATTCGGACCCTCTGAGTGAGGAGCACTCGGAGCCAACGATTCGTTATAGACTTAACTTCCAAAACCTCTTAGTGCATTTCGATCTGACCGATTCATCCCATTCGGCAACACCGAGTTCATTAAGTTGATCTAGGTTTTAATCTCGGTGCAACCGATTTGAACCTTTCGGTCACGTCGATTTGCAGCAACCGCTTGCAATTCTGCATCTCGGTGCCACCGAGGCGTTCCACTCGGTCACACTGACAGAGTCTGGATATATATACCCACGGGCTAAAAATTTGGAAATTCCTCCAAACGCTTCGCCCGCGTCTGTCCAGCTCGGCCGACTCGAGGTCTCCGGATCATCTCCTCATCGTCAACGTCCTTCTGCTGCTGGTCTCCATCACCGACAACAGGAATCTTCACCACCGTTGTCGCCGTAGCGGGTTCATCGCCAAGTTAGGCTATGCACTCGTCCCTTTGTGCCATCCCCACTCTGATTCCGAGCACAAAGATCAATGCCTATATTCTTGCCACATTTGAGACTACTCTATCCACTGCAAACTTCGTTAGATTAGATTTGATGCAAAAATTTAGGTTTAGGTTTCCGCCGAACTCATCTCGGACCGACCGATACTAGGATTTCGGTCTCACCGGTTTGGCTCAGGCCATAGAACAAGTATTTTTTGGTCTGACCAAAACATACCAATCGATGTGACCGAGTTCATCTCTCTGTGAAACCCTAGCAACTCGGAGTCACCGAACTGCATCTCGGTTTGACCGATCTTGCAAGTTTAGACTCCAGAACTGCTTCGGTGTCACCGAGTTTGTAATATCGGTAGCTCCGAAATGCTTTTTGTAGAAAACTAAAACTAAGTTTTTGACTCACTTGTTTTGCAAAATGGTTGTGCTTTGTGATGCTCATCTACCCTATCTCAACCTATCTAATCACATGGTCAGCTTTCAGTGTCAGAGATGTCAAACAACAGTGATAGCCAGAACAGATCGGAGGAGTAGGAAAATCTGAGTGAGGGCACTAGTCCCTCAAATAGCAGCTATGATGATGGAAGCAGAAGCACTCCAAGCAACCTGCCCAAGGCTGCAACCAGGCAGAGGAAGAAGAAAACCTCAGATACAGAGGATGAGGACTTTGTGGTTGATGAGGAAGTCACCTCAAAGAAGAAAGTGCTGAAGAAGGAGTATGGTACTGCTGCTGCCATCAAGCCTAGCATGAAGAAGAAGGCTCCTGCTCAGAGGAAGCCCATGTCCAAAGCCAGAGCCTCAACTCAGGAAACTATGGAGTTCACCCTGGAACCAAGAGAAGAAGAGGCTGCTGGAGGCAAGAAAAGGAAAGAAAGGGTCAAGAAGACCATGGCCAGAGTGATTAGCAGATCATCAATGATGAAAGATCCAGATGAAGAAGATGAGGAAGAAGTTGAAGAGCCAGCTCAGAAATCTAAGAAATTGATGGGAGATGCTATCAAGTCTGGGGCTGCTCCATCCAAGCCCAAGACAGCTCCCAAGTCATCAGCTCAAGCTTCAAAGCCAACAGCACCCAAGAGATCCATAAGAAATATCTCAGTTGCAGAGAAGAACAAGGCCCCAGTGCCTGAAGTTCAAGATGATGATGAGCCCCAAGTGCTCAGGAAGCTCAAGCCAAAAATTCCAGATCATGATGACACTCATCCAGTAGCAGAGAACATGAAAGTGAGAAAAGATGCAAGTCTTAGACTAAGGAGGCAGACAGACCCCTATGCTACAAGGAGGACTGCTATGGATTATAGGTTGCACACCAAGGAGCAGCAGGACTTTTATGAGACGGTTCTTTTGGACAAGAAGCCCATAGTGATTGACATGAGATGAGTGGACTGGAAATATATTGATAACAATGCTGATTACTTCCCTGGAGTTCATGAGAGCTTCGGGATGAATGGAGTTGATACTTTTGTTGGTCAGAAACTTAGAAAGTGGAATGATGAGATGGTGATGCAATTTTATTCAACTGCACATTTTTACCCAGATGGCAAGATAGTCTGGATGACTGAAGGTACTAGGTACCAATCCTCCATTGCTGATTGGGCCAAGCTGATCAATGCCCCTGAAGAATCTGAAAATGACATAGATGTTTATGCCAAGCCCAGGAAAGACCATAACTCCATGGCACACATGTACAAGGAAATTCCTGATGATGCTTTGGGGACTCACAAGTTTGGATCCATTTACTATCTATTGTCAGGGCTGCCTACTATCAACACTATATTGAGGCATACTTTGCTGCCCAAATCAGGAGATGACAGGATGATCAGAGGGCACTCAATCAACTTGCTCCATATGTTTGATGTGCCAGAGAAGTTCAAGGTGATGACCTTGATGGTTGAAACAATTAAGAGGACTGCAGCAGATCAGAAGAGGTCATGTGGATATGCCCCACACATTCAGATGCTCATCAACTCCAAGATGGGTACAGGCACATATCTTCTAGACAGAGAGCACCTTCCCCTGAGGCCAGATTTTGAGGACAATGTTTTTGTCATGGATGCATCACATCCTACATCTGTAGAGGCTCAGGAGAAGAGAGAGAAAGCAGAGGCAGCAAAGACTTCCAAGGTTCCAGATGCCTCAACTGTAAATCTCAAGACCAAGCAGGATCAGCTCAGCTATCTTTTTGAGGCTACAGTGAGAATAGAGAAAGGACTAGCCACCCTGACTCAAAACCAAGAAAGTCTTGAGAGGATCATTGAAACAAAATTTTATGATCTAGACTTGAAGGTCACAGAAATTCAGACTGCAGTTGAGCAACTTCAAGAAGAAGCAGAGGACAAGAGAGGGAGAGCTACCGTAGATGCATTTCAGAAAGTGCCTAGAGCACACAGGTCTGTAGCTGTGCCAGCTAGTGACACGAGAGGTACCACTTCAGCACCTGCAGCCACTTCCCCAGTTGCCCCTCCAGTTGCAACTCCTCCAGTTCCTCAGACATCAGCGGAAGATTTTGTAGATGCTGTCCTCTCCACGCCATTTTTGCACACCGGAGCTCCCGGAGATCGTGCTTAGAGTGCCACATAGCACTATGCATTTTCAAGCTTTTTGGTAACTTGTTGCCAAAGGGGAAGAAAGTGTATAAATCATAGGCTTCAAGAGAGAGAGAGTGTTTTGCATTTATTTGCCTCTCTTGCTACTTGTTATTTGCTTGTTTATTTGCTACAATATTTGTGCTTGTGTGTGAGATACTCTTATGATCATGTGTTTGATCATATTATGCTTAAATATTTGCTTGCTTGATGATATGTGTATGACCAATCATGTTTGCCTTGGTGATGAGTGCATGCTATTTATATTCTATCATTTTGAGCGCTCCACCAAGATGTATGTGACATGAAAGAGTAACCCATGATCCTAATCGATTGTGTATTTGCATTCAAAAGTAAATTTTTAATAATGCACAAATTTAGGGGGAGCTCTTGCTTATCACATACTTCTCAAAGCGACGATGTACTTCTTTGATATTATCATTTGTCGAAGCTTTGATCTATATGTTGTCATCAATTACCAAAAAGAGGGAGATTGAAAGCGCAACTAATCCCCGGGTGGTTTTGGTAATTCATAACAACATATAGCTCATTGAACTAATATCCATTCAAGTTAAATGTTTTAGAAAGTTCAATGTTTGGCATGGCATGGACTAGAGATGTGGACCCCTCAAAATGCTAAGGACAAAGATTGGCAAAGGCTCAAGACTCTTCATTTTCATTTTAGTGATCCAAGATCATATTGAGTCCATAGGAAAAGCCAATACTATTAAAAGGGGATGAGGTGTTGCTTAATGGTCTACTTGCTCAAAATGCTTAGTGATATGCTCCAAAGCCCTCAACCACTTTCTCATTTCCACATTTGTCCAAAACCTAAAGTCAAACTCGGCCCCACCGATTTGATCTATCCGGCGCCACCGAGTTCTCTTGACATAGCCATAGCCAGAAACCCTAATCAGTTCGGTCACACCGATACGGCTCTCGGTCCCACCGAGATGGCTTTGCAAACTCTCTGTTGCCCTTCGTAACATTTCGGTCTCACCGAAATGAGCGATCGGTCCCACCGAGTTCGCATTGCAAACTCTCTGTTTCCTTTTTGTAACATTTCGGTCTCACCAAAATGAGTAATCGGTCCCACCGAGTTTGCTTGACCAACTCTCTGTTTGATTAATTGCTGAAATCGGTCTCACCGAGTTCATGCGATCGGTCTCACCGAGATGAGGTTTTGCTCTAGCCCTAGCACATCGGTCCCACCGAGTTGATCTCGTTGGTCCCACCAAAAAATCCTAATGTTCACATTTTGAACTAAATCGGTCTCACTGAGTTCACCTATTCGTTCTGACCGAGTTTGGTCAAATGTGTGTAACAGTTAGATTTTGTGTGGAGGCTATATATACCCCTCCACTCCCTTCTCCATTTGAGAGAGAGCCATCAGAATGTGCCTACACTTCCACTACTCATTTTCTGAGAGAGAACCACTACTCATGTGTTGAGACCAAGACATTCCAATCCAACCACAAGAATCTTGATCTCTAGCCTTCCGAAGTTGCTTTCCACTCAAATCTTCTTTCCACCATAGCCAAATCTGTGAGAGAGAGTTGAGTGTTGGGGAGACTATCATTTGAAGCACAAGAGCAAGGAGTTCATCATCAACACACCATCTATTACCTTTTGGAGAGTGGTGTCTCCTAGATTGGTTAGGTGTCACTTGGGAGCCTCCGTCAAGATTGTGGAGTTGAACCAAGGAGTTTGTAAGGGCAAGGAAATCGCCTACTTCGTGAAGATCTACCAAAGTGAGGCAAGTTCTTCGTGGGCGATGGCCATGGTGGGATAGACAAGGTTGCTTCTTCATGGACCCTTCGTGGGTGGAGCCCTCCGTGGACTCACGCAACTATTACCCTTCGTGGGTTGAAGTCTCCATCAACGTGGATGTACAATAGCACCACCTATCGGAACCACGCCAAAAATCTCCGTGTCTACATTGCGTTTGCCCTCTTCAAACCCTTCTTTTTACCTTCATATGCAATCTTTTACATTCCGCTGCCACACTCTTAGAATTGCATGTGTAGGTTGATTGCTTGACTTGTGCTAAGTTGCTAAAATTTGCCAAGACTTAAAATTGGGAAAATGCTAGATTTTTATTTGGTTAAGTAGTCTAATCACCCCCCTCTAGACCTACTTTTGATCCTACAATCCTCCTGGCGGGCCTCGCTTCTCACCGGAGGCGAGAGATTGGCTCTAGTTCGACACATCCTCACGGCGATGCAAGTTCACATCATGCTAGCCATGGCGCTCTGCCCCACCATCTTGAAGCTGGCGAACCGCCTGATTCGAGATTTTCCATGGCATGGCAGCAAAGATGCAAGGTCAGGTAGCTGCCCCGTCAACTGGCAAAGGGTGTGCCGTCCGCGGCAGCTTGGGGGCCTCGGCATCCGCGACTTGCAGCGCGCCGGCATCGCTCTGTGTGCACGCTGGCTATGGCTTCAGGCCACCGATCCGATGAGGCCTTGGAGCCATCTTCACCTGCCCGCTGCCTCCGACGTGCGACAGATCTTCCACGCCTCAACCTCCTGGACACTCGGAGATGGCAACAAGTGTCGTTTTTGGACTGACCCTTGGCTTGATGGCTCCTCCATTGCCGAGATTGCTCCCGCCCTCGTCGCCCTTGTTCCTAAACGCCACCGTAGCCGCAGGCTTGTCTCAGAGGCCATCCCAGGTAGGGCTTGGATTGGAGACATCCAGGGGGCCCTGGGGGTGGAGTCCACCATCCAGTAAGTGGATGTGTGGCAGCGCCTTTGTGGCATCTCGCTTCAGAGCTCACCGGACACCATCCGCTGGAAGTGGACCGAGAGCAGCACCTACTCCGCCAAGTTATGCTACCTCACGCTCTTCCAAGGATCCATTGCTTCCCCAACCTGGAGCCTCAGTTGGAAGTCTTGGGCACCAGAGGGGATCAAGATATTCCTCTGGCTTGCCGGCCTTGATCATTTCTGGACCTCTGTACGCCTCGCCCGCCATGGACTACCGCACACCACCACCTGTGCACTTTGCGACCAGGACGAGGAGACGATGCACCACTTGCTTGTGGGATGTGTCGTCACCCGCACTGTGTGGTACAATATCCTATCCTGGTGCCACCTCACTACACCTCCACCGGACGGCACCATGGACTTCTATGACTGGTGGGCTACAGCCCTCCACGACTCCTTGGCGGGCCAGCGCAAAGGCCTTGCCTCTCTTGTCGCGTTGACTGCATGGACCATATGGAGGCATCGCAACGCTTGTATCTTCGACGGCGCAACTCCTTCCACCACCCTCCTAACTCATGACATTAAGGAGGAAGATCGCACGTGGGCCAACGCCGGTGCTCGAGGGCTTAGTTCGATCATTGGTGTAACCTGACCTTGTTGTACGCGGGCTGAGCACCCCCCCCCTTTCTCTGCTCAAAGCGGCCTCATAAGCGCCTACCAGTGTACGCTTCATGAGGTCCGCCACTGTTTATTCTCCCCTTCTATCAATGGAATGATACGCTCCGTGCGTATTCGCGAAAAAAACAAAACTATTACAAAGAATCAAGTTTAATTTGTCCAATGATCTTCATGAAAGTTTTTATTATATCCCTCTTGAGTATCTATCACTTTGGGACAAGTTTCATATGTTGCTTTTGATAGATCAAACAAATCTAAGTGAAGAACGTGAGCATAAAAGAAAATTCGTCTCTCAAAATAATATAAGTGAAGCATCAGAGAATTTCTTCAAAAATTACTAACTCTCAAATAAATCTAAGTGAAGCATGGGAGCATTTCTTCAAAAGTATTAAAGCACACCGTGCTCAAAAAAATATAAGTGAAGCACTAGAGCAATTCTAACAATTCATAGCATAATTTTGGCTCTCTCAAATAGGTGTGTTCAGCAAGGATACTTGACACAAAACAAAAAGCAAAACAAGCAAAGACTCATATAATACAAGACGCTCCAAGCAAAACTCATGATATGTGACGAATAAAAATATAGCTCCAAGTAAAATACAGATGGTTGTTAGAAGAAAGAGGGGATGCCACTCGGGGCATCCCCAAGCTTAGTTGCTTGTTTCTCCTTGAATATTACCTTGGGGTGCCATGGGCATCCCCAAGCTTAGGCTCTTCTAACTCCTTATTCCTTCATCCATCGTGATCTCACCCAAAACTTGAAAACTTCAATCACACAAAACTTAAAAAAACCTTCATGAGATCCGTTAGTATTACAAAGCAAATCACCACTCTAAGTACTGTTGCAAACCCATTCATATTTTATTTTTGCATTATATCTACTGTATTCCAACTTTGCTATGGCTCATACCCCCCGATAAAGTCCATAGATTCATCAAAATAAGCACACAATGCAAAGAAAATAGAATCTGTCAAAAACAGAATAGTCTGTAGCAATCTGAAAACTTCATATACTTCTGTAACTTCAAAACTTCTGAAAACTTGGTAATTTGTATATCAATCTTGTGTGAAAACTTCAGAGCAAAATCACGTTTCTATGATTTATGAAAATTAATTTACTGTGCGCAAAAGTTTCTGTTTTTCAACAAGATCAATTCAACTATCACCCAACATGATCCCAAAGGCTTTGCTTGGCCCAAACACTAATTAAAACATAAAAAACGCAATCATAACAGAGGCATAATTGTGCAAACCCTCAAGAACAGAAAGAAAAAGACAAAAATAAATTTTATTCATTGGGTTGCCTCCCAACAAGCGCTATCGTTTTACGCCCCTAGCTAGGCATAAAGCATAGATTCAAGTATTGTCATCTTTAGTTCCCAATTCCTCAATCTCACAACCAATGTTCTTTAAAGATTTAGCATATATATTTTCAATAACAATACTCCTATGAATGATATTGAAAATTTCATTCTTGTAAAAAGGGTTTCTCACAGCTTCAACAAAGTCGGGGTGAATATTAATCATCTTAAGATCTTCTTTGTTATTATTAGAAGTTGCACCCTTGTTCTTAGTGATTTGAGTACTCTTGCTAATTTTAACGGGAGTTTTTTCAATAGTTTTAGCAGAAGCAAAAGCCGAGCTTAAATACTCAAAATTTCTTCCAACTTATCAATCCGAGAAAGACTTTCTTCAATTCTTTCGTGAATTAAGGTTCCCTTTTCTTTTAGCAACTTAAAACCTCTCCCGCTTTTGACCCAATTTTACTAGCAAGATTATGCATCTTTTTATCCAAGTTTTCAAAATGTTCTTTGATACGTATCCAACGTATCTATAATTTTTGATTGTTCCATGTTGTTATATTATCATTCTTGGATGTTTAACAATCATTTTATGGTAACTTTATATCATTTTTTGGGACTAACCTATTGACATAGTGCCCAGTGCTAGTTGCTGTTTTTTGCTTTTTTTACTTCGCAGAAAATCAATACCAAACGGAGTCCAAATGCAGCGAAACTTTTTGGTGATTTTTTCTAGACCAGAAGACACACGATGGACCAAGGAAGTACCAGAGGGGGGCTCCGAGGGGAGCACAACCCACCTGGGTGCGCCTGGGGCCCAGGCGCGCCCTGGTCGGTTGTGCCCACCTCGGCCACCTCCCGCACCGCCTCTTTGCTCTATAAATACCCCAATATTCCAGAAACCCTAGGGGAGTCGACGAAACACAATTCCAGCCGCCGCAAGTTCCAGAAACCACAGATTCAATCTAGACACCATCATGAAGGGGTTCATCATCCTCATTGGTGCCTCTCCGATGATGCGTGAGTAGTTCATTGTAGACCTACGGGTCCGTAGTTAGTAGCTAGATGGCTTCCTCTCTCTCTCTTTTGATTCTCAATACAATGGTCTCTTGGAGATCTATTTGATGTAACTCTTTTTGCGGTGTGTTTGTTGGGATCCGATGAACTTTGAGTTTATGATTAGATCTATGTTTTTATCCATGAAAGTTATTTGAGTCTTTTGATCTCTTATATGCATGATTACTTATAGCCTCGTACTTCTTCTACGAATCTTTGGTTTCGTTAGGCCGACTAGATCGATTTTTCTTGCCATGGGAAGAGGTGCTTTGTGATGGGTTCGATCTTACGATGCTCAATCCCAGTGACAGAAGGGGAAATGACACGTATGTATCGTTGCTATTAAGGATAAACAGATGGGGTATATTCCTATATGAGTAGATCTTGTCTACATAATGTTATTGTTCTTATTGCATTACTCCGTTTCTCCATGAACTTAATACACTAGATGCATGCTGGATAGCGATGGATGTGTGGAGTAATAGTAGTAGATGCAGGCAGGAGTCGGTCTACTAATCTTGGAC
The DNA here is from genome assembly GCA_011799875.1 of Thinopyrum elongatum. Lineage (NCBI taxonomy): Eukaryota > Viridiplantae > Streptophyta > Magnoliopsida > Poales > Poaceae > Thinopyrum > Thinopyrum elongatum. The sequence goes on along the minus strand of CM022303.1, from coordinate 426,054,633 downwards.
GTATTGCCTATATAATGATCATTGCCTGGATATCGTCATGATTATTTGAAGTTCTATCAATTTCCCAATAGTAATTTGTTTATCCACCGTATGCTATTTTCTCGAGAGAAGCCACTAGTGAAATCAATGGCCCCCGGGTCTCTTCTTTATTATATTTTCCTTCGAGATCTATTTTTATTTGCTTTTATTTTCAGATCTATTAATCCAAAAACCCAAAAATATCTTGCTGCAATTTATTGTTATTTATTTTATCTCTCATTCTCGCGAGATCTATTTATCCGATCTACTACAAATTTATCTATGTTTTTACCCGGGAGGGATTGACAACCCCTCTTTTATGTCGGGTTGCAAGTATTTGTTCTTTGTGTGCAGGTGCCGTTCACGTAGTGTTGCGTGGTTCTCCTACTGGTTCGATAACCTTGGTCTCATCACTGAGGGAAATACCTACCGTAGCTGTGCTGCATCATCCCTTCCTCTTTGGGGAAATACCAACGTAGTTCAAGCTGCATCATTCTTCCGTAAGCATTTTCTTTTCAATAGCATCTAGCCTTTCCATAACATGCTCGAGAGTTAAAGTTGTTTCATTAATCATAAGAGGTGGTGAACCCACTAGATTTCCCATAGCATTAAAAGCATCTATAGAAGGACACATCAAGAACTTCCCATCGGTAATCTTATCAAGGATGAATCTATACCAAGTAGTGATGCCCACATAAAAACAACAAAGAAGAACAACGGTAGATTGCTTTCGAATAGATCTATTATGAGAATTGCAAATCCTATACCAAGCATCTTTTAAATTCTCCCCTCCCCTTTGTTTGAAGTTAAGTACCTCGTTCTCGGGGGTGCACGCAATAGAGGAAGAACTATCCATAATGACAGAAGTGACAAACAAAATTGCACACAAAAACAGATCTGACGAGAAAATGGCGAACGAAAAAGAGGGCGAATAAAATGGCAATTTTTTGTGAAGTGGGGGAGATGAAAACAAGAGGCAAATGGCAAATAATGTAAATTGCAAGGAGATGAGATTTGTGATTAGGAACCTGATAGATGTTGATGATGTCTCCCCGGCAACGGCGCCAGAAATTCCTTTTGATGTCGCTTGAACTACGTCGGTATTTCCCCAAAGAGGAAGGGATGATGCAGCATAGCTTCAGTAGGTATTTCCCTCAGTTATGAAACCAAGGTTATCGAACCAGTAGGAGAACCAAGCAACACTATGTAAACGGTACCTACACACAAAGACCAAATACTTGCAACCCGACGTGTAAAAGGGGTTGTCAATCCCTTTCGTGTAACGATGCCAGAAATTGTCACGTTGACGGGATAGAAATTGTGGTAGATTGATAGAAGCAAATAACGGCAAATAAAACTTAGCGAGGCATTTTTGGGTTTTTGATAATATAGATCTGAAAATAAAAGTGGCAAATAATAGATCGTAAAGCAAATACGAAGAAGAATAGACCCGGGGGCCGTAGATTTCACTAGTGGCTTCTCTCAAGAAAAATAGCATCCGGTGGGTAAACAAATTACTGTTGGAAAATTGATAGAACCTCAAATAATTATGACGATATCCAGGCAATGATCATTATATAGGCATCACGTCCAAGATTAGTAGACCGACTCCTGCCTGCATCTACTACTATTACTCCACACATCGACCGCTATCTATCATGCATCTAGTGTATTAAGTTCATGGAGAAACGGAGTAATGCAATAAGAATGATGACATGATGTAGACAAGATCTATTTATGTAGGAATAGACCCCATCTTGTTATCCTTAATGGAAATGATCAATACGTGTCTTGCCGCCCCTTCTGTCACTGGGAAAGAACACCGCACAACCAAACCCATCACAAAGCATCTCTTCCCATGGCAACAAAAATCGATCTAGTCGGCCTAACTAAACCAAAGATTCGAAGAAGAAATATGAGGCTATAAGTAATCGTGCATATAAGAGACCAAAAGAAGACTCAAATAACTTTCTTGGATAAAATATATCTGATCATAAACTCAAAGTTCATCGGATCCCAACAAACACACCGCAAAAAGAGTTACATCAAATAGATCTCCAAGAGACCATTGTATTGAGAATCAAAAGAGAGACAGGAAGCCATCTAGCTACTAACTACGGACCCGTAGGTCTACAATGAACTACTCAAGCATCATCGGAGAGGCACCAATGAGGATGATGAACCCCTTCATGATGGTGTCTAGATTGGATCTGGTGGTTCTGGAACTTGCGGCGGCTAGAATTGTGTTTCATCGACTCCCCTAGGGTTTTTGCATTTTCGGGGTATTTATAGAGCAAAGAGGCGGTGCAGGAGGTGGCCGAGGTGGGCACAACCCACCAGGGCACGCCCAGGTGGGTTGTGCTCCCCTCGGAGCCCCCCTTTGGTACTTCTTTGGCCCAACAGGTGTCTTCTGGTCCAGAAAAAATCTCCAAAAAGTTTTGATGCATTTGGACTTTGTTTGGTATTGATTTTCTGCGAAGTAAAAAACAAGCAAAAAACCGCAATTGGCACTGGGCACTATGTCAGTAGGTTAGTCCCAAAAATGATATAAAGTTACTATAAAATGATTGTAAAACATCCAAGAATGATAATATAACAGCATGGAACAAGCAAAAATTATAGATACGTTGGAGACGTATCAGTACTCCACCTCCTCTGCCTTGCAGCACTTGATGTACCAATTTGCCTCTTGCTGGCAGACGAGCGCGAACGATCTTGCCATTTCGTTGGGTGCCTACCGGAGCTCCTCATCGGTGGCACGTTGGAGCTTATCAGCCCACCTCCATGCAGCGATGAGGCGCCTAGCGCCTTTGACCTTCCTTGCAAAGTACCCGTCTTCGTACACCTCCTCCGCACGATAACGCGCCTGCCCCCAAAGCTCCAGCACCTCCTTTTTCTAGGTGGCCTCACGGGCTTCATAGGCCGCCTGGTACCTGGCTTCCTCCTCTGCCATCTCCTTCTTGAATGCCACTTGCCCGGCTTTCTTAGCCGGCGGCAGCGATTTCCACAGACAAAGATTGTACTGGCCCCAAAACCACTCCAAAGTTGGGAGGTCCAGCGCAACCTCGTCCGGTGGCCCGTAGGGGTCCTCCTCGTTGCTGCTCTTCGACTGAACATCCTCGGGGGGCTGCGCCTCCTCGTCGGTGCGTGGGCAGATCGGCGGCGCCATGTCAGAGATTTGCGTGTGAGAGAGAGAGGGCGAGCGAGGGGAGGATGTAGATGAGAATACAGGCGGGACGACATGAGCAAGGTAGTATTTATTGGTGGCTGGAATCTAGATAAACGGGAACAGTACACACGCTGGTCGCCGGAATTTACGAGTACTGTAGTTTAAATTGCACATGATTCCCGCAACAAAAGCCGTGTGTGAACATAATAGCCGATGGTTTCCAATACAGAACCGCATCTTATTAATAACCCGTGCCACTCACCTTCCAAACCTCGAGGCATGAAATAGAGTGCCGATTGTGTGGGGCCCGGTTGTCTTGCCAGATATTTACATTTTCTTTCCTCCTATAAGGGATGAATGCTTATTTTGTGTTAGCATGGCACTCCATGCATGTGTCCAAGCCGTGACACCAATATGTTTGAAAATTCCTTCAAATTTACTGCACATGGAATTAACTCGCACACAACAAGTACACAAATATGATTTTTCAAACCGTTATGGTTAGCTGTTGCGTGTACATGTAGTTCAAATTTGAATTATGGTCATTAAGTGGCTAGAAGATCTCTTAAATGTCTTAAAAAGGTCAAATGACCCCTGAAATGTTCCAAATTTTGACATGACAGTATTATTAGTGCACGTTAACTGTAGAAAAAATTTGAAGGTCATAATAGGAAGCTATCGTCGGTTCGTCATTAAACATGCATTGTTCCCTCTCGAAACCATGAGCCTTCTAGTGAGTAGTTCCGGTTTGTGAGCGGTGTGTGTCCAAACTTTCGTCAAACAGGTCTTTTTTTTAATGCAGCATCTTGGTGGCATGCCATTACGTCAAGCACAGTTTCATGTATTTCTGATCATTTTTGAATTTTTTGGAATTTAACTGCCATGGCATGCACTCCATGCTTTGTGTCAAAGCTGTGACACCAATATGTTTGAAAATTCCTTCCTATTTACTGCACATGGAATTAACTCGCACACAAGTACACAAATAAGATTTTTCAAACCGTTATGGTTAGCTATTGAATGTACATGTAGTTCAAATTTGAATTACGATCATTAAATGGCTAGAAAATCACTTAAATGTCTTGAAAAGGTCAAATGACCCCTGGAATTTTTCAAATTTTGACATGACAGTTGTATTAGTGCACATTAGCTGTAGCAAAATTTTGAAGGCCATAAGAGGAAGCTATCACTGGTTCGTCATCAAACATGCATTGTGCCCTCTCGGAACCACCACCCTTCTAGTGAGTTCTTCTGGCTTGTGAGGGGTGTGTGTCCAAACTTTCGTCAAACGGGTCAATTTTTTTACCACATCATCTTGGTGGCATGCCATTACGTCAAGCAAGGTTTCATGTATTTCTAATAATTTTTGAATTTTTTGGAATTTAAATGCCATGGCATGCACTCCATACTTTGTGTCCAAGCCGTGACACCAATATGTTCAAAAATTCCTTCCTATTTACTGCACATGGAATTAACTCGCACACAAGTACACAAAATATGATTTTTCAAACCGTTATGGTTAGCTGTTGCATGTATGTGTAGTTCAAATTTGAATTAAGATCATTAAATGGCTAGAAAATCACTTAAATGTCTTTAAAAAGGTCAAATGACCCCTAGAATTTTCCATATTTTGACATAACAGTTGTATTAGTGCAAGTTAACTGTAGAAAAATTTTGAATGCCATAAGAGGAAGCTAGCTATCGCCAGTTCATCATCAAACATGCATTGTGCCCTCTCGGAACCACGACCCTTCTAGTGAGTTGTTCTGGCTTGTGAGGGGTGCGTGTCCAAACTTTCGTCAAACGGGCCAATTTTTTTACCACACCATCTTGGTGCCATGCCATTACGTCAAGCAAGGTTTCATGTGTTTCTGATCATTTTTGAATTTTTTGGAATTTAAATGCCATGGCATGCACTCGATGCCATGTGTCCAAGCCGTGACACCAATATGTTTGAGAATCTTCCAATTTACTGCACATGGAATTAAGTCGCACACAAGTACACAAATATGATTTTTCAAAACTGTTATGGTTAGCTGTTGCATGTACATGTAGTTCAAATTTGAATTATGGTCATTAAATGGCTAGAAAAATCACTTAAATGTCTTAAAAATGTCAAATGACCCCTGGAATTTTCCAAATTTTGACATGACAGTTGTATTAGTGCACGTTAACTATACAAATTTTTTTAACGCCCTAAGAGGAAGCTATCGCCGGTTCGTCATCAAAGATGCATTGTGTCCTCTCGGAACCACGAGCCTTCTAGTGAGTATCTCCGGTTTATGAGGGGTGTGTGTCCAAAGTTTCATCAAACAGACCATTTTTTACCACAACATTCTGGCGGCATGCCATTACATCAAGCAAGGTTTCATGTATTTCTGATCATTTTTTAATTTTTTTGGAATTTAAATGCCATGGCATGCACTCCATGCATGTGTCCAAGCCGTGACACCAATATGTTTGAAAATTCCTTCCAATTTACTGCACATGGAATTAACTCGCACACAAGTACACAAATAAGATTTTCAAACCGGTATGGTTAGCTGTTGCATGTACATGTAGTTCAAATTTGAATTACGGGCATTAAATGGCTAGAAAATCACTTAAATGTCTTAAAAAGGTCAAATGACCCCTGAAAGTTTCCAAATTTTGACATGATAGTTGTATTAGTACTCCAAATTTTCTCGTACAATTTAAACACCATCCGTTGCCACTGTACTCCAAATTTGTCTTTCACAGCTAATATAAAATATCAACAACATCACACACAGTTTGTTGTAGGAGCCGTTTGCGATGAAAATTCGTGGGTCTATTTAAGTCTTCCTCCATATGCTTCGCCGGCTTCATCTGCTCCAGTGCTGGTCACCCCCAAATCCATGAATCCCTGATCCCCATTCCCGCAACCCCTTCTTGCAAAGAATGACACCATGGAAATCCTTTGTCAGCGCCCGTACGGTGTCCGCGTCCTCCTCGAGCGCTGCCGCCTGCGCCGAGAGCGCCGCCTCCTACGCCGAGAGCATTGCCGCATCCGCATTGAGCGCGGCCGCATCCGCTGAGAGGGCGTCTGCAGTAGCCGAGATGGCTGCAGCAGCTGCTGCGATGGCGGCTGCAAATGCCAAGAGCACTCGAGTTGCCGTCCATGCCACCGATGTCGCCCTGGCCCGGGTCGAGGCCATCCACGCCAAGATCGAGGACGCACACACCAAGATATTCCAGGCCACCTCGGAATCCAGCATGCTACCCACGTCCGAAAAGGCGGTGGAGGCCATGGAGCACCTACTTCCTCATGAGAGCGCCGAGCGGGAGTTGGAGATGCAGGAGGCTGCGGAGATCGAGGAGCGCCGGGAGGAGGAGTTGCGCGTGGCTGAGGTCGACAAGAGTCTATCCGTTGAGGAATCGGCGGTGGAGTACAAATGCAAGCTCTGGTGCAGCCACTACTACGAGTACTACAACCTTGAGGGCGGCACCGAGGATGAGGACACGGTCGACTTCAGCAGGGGGGACGCGGAGTCCACCAACGGCGGCATGTCGCCAGGACAAGTCATCGACGTCTCATCTTACACCGGCGAGGCATAGGCCGGCACGGCGGTGGCTTTGTTAAAATTATGCGTACTTAGGCTTTGTTTATAATGCTGGTCTTTTGTTAGAGCAATGCTTAGGTCAACTGTCTTTGTTTAATTGCTAAAATTGCTTGATTCAGTAAATGTGGTATGTGTGCTGTAGGCTCTTTTGTGTGCCCAAATTATCAAGCGATGTTAAATTATGTAATGACGTGGATGAGGACAATACCCAGGGAAATTTCCACCAAAATTTGAATGATCAAACTCATCCCATGCGCGTAAAGTAGAAGAATCATTTGCGATTCACACATTCGTTCAAAGTGAATGGTGTCCCACGGCACCGCGGGCAAAGTTTCCCTCCACCTTTCAAAATTTTTGGCCTACCACCGAAATATCTACCCCCCTCCCCACCCCCTTTTCTCCCCGACCACAAGTCACATCTCCCATGTTTCCTCCTTCCTTCCTTCTGAAGCTATAGCCGCTTCCTCGCTTGCTTCCTCGCTCTCACCGTCTCGCATCGCCATGGTCTTCTTCGATGACCTCGACAGGGGTTCCTCCTCCGACGACGACTCTTTCACCACCCGGGTAAGCCTCTCTTCTCTCTCTCGGGTTATGATTTGAAATGAAGGATTTTAACCCGGTGGTCGATTTGAGTCATTTCTTCCTCTTGTAGCTCCCTAGGACCATCAGTTGCAACGAATGGAGCGGGGTGGCTAAAGATCTGCCTACTCGTTGTCACCATCAATCTGCATGCGTGAAATTAGTTGCGTTTGAATCTGTGGACAGTGGGAGGAAACTTCTGGCATGTGCAGAGAAGGTTAGCCCCACTTTCGTTGTTACAAATCATTTGTTAGATGTGATTCAGACACCGTCACTATGCTATGTTATTCTGGATGTGATCAAGACAGTGTCATAGTTTCTACCTAGTATCTATAATTGTTGCCATCTCATCAGCGGTGTCGTTAGAAAATTATTTGGCACCACTTCAGTAGTTTGTGCAGCCAACTTTGGTCCACACATCCGAGCAGCCAAGCAGTAAAATACTAAATCTTTATGTCATGAAGGAACTGGGCATTGGAGCAACTAGGTGCTCCGGAGTCCGGTTCCCTGATTTTTTTTCTTCTGCATCGGCTCGCCAGTGCAGGGCACCGGTGCCAAATGTAGCAACAGTTGTCTTGACACTGGTTTTGGCATACATAGTGGACGGCCTTGGTGCTATTAGTTCTATGTTACTAAATTTGTGCATGTACACACCTATTAGTATCAATTTGATGTCATCCAAACACTGTCGCTATGCTATTGCAGTTATATTTAGCTTTCTCATAAAATGTTCAATTTGTTATTTATAGTACATGACTAAGAACTTGTAGCGTTGTTGCAGTTAATTATAGCTTCTGATATTTCGGAATTTGGTTGTTGTCCCAGTAGCATTTAATTCATTTGCACATTGATCTTTTTGAGAAGATATGTCATAATTAACATGTTTCTTCAGTTTTTCAAAATAGTATTTGGTGATTTTCTATGTTGCTAGAAACCCATTTCCCCTACAATTGTTACTGATTTAGTTTTAAATATTACAGGATGAACATAAACGTTCTTACCTGGAGTGGGTTGATCAAGAGTGGCCACAGTCTTTGAAGATGTGCCTAGCAAAGCTCCGGAGCATGTATGAGGAAGAGAACAGAGATAGGCTTAGAGAAAGTGTTGTTAAGGCTGAAGAATATTTCAAGATGCGGGAAAAAAAGTGGAAGATGGAGAATGAGCTCAGATTTTTTTTAAATTAGACATTGCTAAGATGGTGTTGGCGAAGGAGGAGGCACTTTCCCAATTGGTCAGTGCAAAACAGGTTCTTACTGAACTGAAAGCAGAGGTGGAGAAGACGAACATGGCTGATCATGCATCAGTCGATTAGGGAAATGAATATATTGTTCTAATATTGTTCTTATTAAGGTGACACTAGTACAGCGAGGTGCTATACACACGATTTTTAACCACTTTCCACGACGGCATTTTGAACTGTCGCCAAGTGAGTGACTGCGATAGGGGGGTCCTTCCCACACAACCCAGAAACCGTCAGGGATATGGAGCCATGATGCAGAGGCCTTGCCAAATGTAATCATATGCGATGCAGCACACACTAAATTCTTTCGCACGTGTAGGATTGGTGATTAAACGTTTCTAATGACGCAGTGAAACCAAACGGTGTGTCGTAATATACCATTTGGGAAACATTATGTAAGGCACACGGGCCAACATATGAACTATGTGTGATATGTGCCCCATCGCATACGAGGTTTCTGCGGAACCCATCTACGATGCAAGACTCCATCGCACATGTTTACCAACAATTACCGTGTGCGATAATGTTCTATCACAAATGGTTCAGGAGCCCCTTAGCACACATACAAGTGCTGCAGACCGTTTGTGATTTTTTGTGTATCACCGACGGTTGCGGCAAGAGTGACATGTGCTTTTCGTTTGGGATCCCACACGTTTTCTGAAATATTTACGACTAGGATTGTATTTTACATTGGGCACAGTTTACTCCGAGCTCTCGTGTGCGATAATGTGATATCACAAACTGTTCCGGAGCCCCTACGCACACGTAGTAGTGCTGCAAATCGTTTGCGATCTGTTGTGTATCACCGACGGTTCCGCTACGATTGATGTATGCTTTCCGATGTGGATCGCACACACTCATTTAGTTGAACCGTGTGCAGAGCAATTGCCAGGTTAAAACAAAAATATCCCATTTGAATCGGCATGCAAAAAGCAAATTCACCACAATATTCAATTGAATAAATAGTGTCCATAGGAAGAACATTCATCAGATTTCGCAACAATTGCAATTGAACAAATGGTAGCTAAATTCCAATGATTTGTTGACATATATATGCATTACATAATTAATCATAGTGTACGAAATACGAAGACCTCATCAGATGGAAAACAATGGATCCATGCATATATGTTTAGCGGCTAACTCTTACTCAATGTTTCAGGAGAAGGCATGCTGAAATCTTCATTATCACCAGTGGGATTGATGTAGTGATTCAGGAAGAAGTCGCTGATAAATCTCTGAACCATTAGCAATTCACCAGCGGGGAGCGGTTCTGGGGTCCTCGGTTCTACGATGAGCTGCAGTATTTTTAAGATCAGAATGTGCAATATGAGTGGAGTAGAAGATATTAATTAAGATAGACTTACTGGTACTAATTCGCAGCATCTTCACAACTATCAGCAGATTTGCAAATGGAGATCATGTGTCTGCAAACATAGTATCCACAAAGGTTGGTCCCTGCTTGTTGTTGAAGACACTTTTTTTGTACAAAATTAGTCATGTATTTGTCCTGTTAGGAACAACCTAACCGGTGTTAGATGTATTTTTTTTCTTTGGACAGAAATAGAAAGAGGTTTATTTAGAAGCTTGAACATTTGACTAGCGTAAGAAAAGGTATTTGCAGACTATTGGATACATTTTCCGAAAATAACGGATTTTGGTGTGTTACCGGAGAAACGATCTCGTGCTGCAGAGGTAGTTCCCTCTTGAACAGGTTCCCTAGTTTAGTTTTCCGCAATGCGAGCACACTGCAAATGAAGATGAATTTTGACAACATCAATTACTGAACCAGATATGAATGCAAATTAATTTCAACATCATAGAATTCAATACCTATCCATGAATTGCTGAAGATGCGTCAGATCCAGAGCGTTTGTTGACTCTCTGAGAGAATCCATGTAATAAACTGTGTTCTTGTTTGGAACAATGAATACCAATATCCTGTGATTGCTACATATTAAGAAAGCCATGAACTTAAGAATATGTCAAAATATGAAAGACAATCAGTGTATGCGTGGTTGTTTACTTGACTTACCGTTCATGATATGGCCAGAGAAATGATTCTGCATGGGACGTGTTTTCGAAGATACGGACGACCGTGTTAATGGCCCACTCCCGTTCATCCTTACTATGTAATGTTGTGCCATTTGCTAATGCAGGATCTATGAAATACACACTCTCCCTTTTTCTTCTTTACGCGTTCAATCCCCTAAGAGGAATAAAATGCAGTTAGCTGTTTATCATTTACAGCCTTGTATGGAGAAGTTGATCAAAGTTTGTTAAGTACTTACAAAATCAGGCATCTAACAAGAGTGGCATCAAGCTCATTGAAGTTGAAGAAGAGATGTAAGTCCTCGAAACTCACACTAATGGAACCAGCATCGTGTCGGAAATGATCTCTGTTGTAGTGGACTAGTAGAACATGATGACCTGCTAACATTTGATCCATGCAATATTTAGGTAACTCGCGGCAACTGGAGCTACACTCATCAAAGTATTCGCCAACAAGAAATGGCTGGCCATGGACGTAATTGCGTGCTTCAAGTACGTCTGCTTTATTTTTAGCAAGCTGCAAAACTATTTCTTCATCATCCGTGCTGTCAGAAACAATATTACTCCCCGATTCAAACAACTTGCTATTAATTTGGTTCTCGGCGATGAGTGCTTTAAGTAAGAGGCAATCATTCTCTTTCCTCTTTCCTCTTTCCTCTCACGGCGCGCTTCCTCGTGGGTGCAGCCTTTTTGCCCACTTCCTTCTTGGTACTTGAAGCACTTCTGGTACAACGTCTAGTTGGCTGAAAGGTAGACTGCCGAGCAGACGGTGAAGCTTTGACGGACTGCTTAGCAGACGGTTTAGCTATGCCGGACCACCGAGCTGGCGGTGCTGCTGTGACGGACTACTGGGCTGTAGGACCAGAGGCATCAGACTGCTGACCATGCATTGAAGCTATGTCGGGTTTCTGCGCAGGTGGTGCCAACTTGTCGGTGTGCTGAGGAGGTCGTGCCAACGCGTTGGTTTGCTGAGCAGGAAGTGTTGACGCATTGGTATGCTGATCACGCGGTTGCGGACCGACGGACTGATGGGCAGTCGGTTCTGGACCTACAGACTGCTTAGCAGGCGGTTCTGAAGCATCAAACTGCTTAGCAGTCCGTTCCACCAGGTTGGTCTGATAAGCATGTGCTGCAGCTGGGTCTCCCCCGCTGCTTAAGCGGCCGGCCTCTGAATCGGTGGTGCGTCTTCAGCAGTTGTAGGCCTTGCCACCGGCTGCTCTAGGGCGGACGATGACATGGCCTATACGGCACAAAGTCGGGTTGGCTGATCACAGGTTGATGCATGAGCCGTCGGATTATGAGTATTAAGTTCTTTGGGGGAAGCACGCGAGAGCTGCTGTGGCAAGGACAGCGTCACCGGCTGAGGGGTGACATTGGTTGCTCTTGGCGGGGCTTCACGGATCTCATCCATGAACTCTATTTCCTTTCATGGCCACTGGATGTGATGTAACAGTGTTTCTCCCAAGGTCCTTTGCTTATCAAAGTCTCCTAGACATTCTTCAGGGCAAATTCATTGCATCCAGGCTTTACTTCAGTCACGCAGCACTTCACACAGCCCGGCTTCAATGGAACATTGTCAAACAAGAGGCCCTCTTCCAAGAAGGGTGGGTAAACCGAGGCTGTTGCACATTTTAATGTTTATTCATAATGTGTAAGCACGCCCTTCAGTCTGTCTTTCATTCCAGATAGATCAGATATAGCATCATCATGAGCAGCTGCAGTCTTAGTGTCGCTGGGGTCAGCTGATGCACAGCTACTCTTGTGCGGTGTTGTCGCGCAATAACCAGCATCCTCCATGCCCGCCTCCCGTCCCATCTGCTGGCTATCTGTCAGTGTTAGAGTCTTCTGCATCATCATTAACTCCTCAATATCCTTTCGAACAGCCGAACACATGTCCTTCCTCAACCTTTCATACAATTCTTTCTTCTTCATTTCACACCTTGCTTTTTTCATGCTGAGCCTCTCTGCTTTGCTGAGTGTGAAAGCCCTCTTGTGCGGGACACTAACACTTATACCCCTTGGACGGCCAGGGGCCTCTCTTGTTTCCAGAGCATCGGATAAAATGTCACATGGCCCTGAGTTCCTGTAGAACCTTCTAGGGATCTTGGAAGCCTTTAACATCACGCGATACAGTTCTTCGTCATGTGAGTTTTCAAAGTAATAAGTTCCGTCATCACGCCTCCTTGCACGTGCCCGCAAGTAGTCTCTAGCGCGTTCGCCCCTAATTTCACTAAAGGCCGGTTTCCCACCCGCCGCTACTGCTTCTTTGTCCTCCTAGTCCCATATCGGTTTCATGCCGTAGTATCCTGCCACACCCATACGGTGGGGGTGTGTGTTCCTCTTCTGAAGTTCCGATTGCTTGGCACTATTCTCAGCAAACTCTATAGTTGCCCTGGCCCTTTTGAATTCTTCCTAGTCTGCCTTTGTAATTTTGGGGTATGCGGGGATTGGGTCCTTGCCTTCACTCAAGTACTTCTTGTACATCACGTGCTTCCAGTTTCTCCAAGCATCCTTAGCCTTCTTCAGTGCAGTGTGTTCCACCTGCATTCTCCACTGCTCTGGAACGTTGAAGTGATCCATGATCTCCTGGACTATCCTTTGCCGTGTTTCTGTGTCAGCCTTCCAAAACCCCGGCAGATTAATGTTGAGCCTTGCCCTGCCAACAAATCCACACACACTCCTGAACCTCGTGTGTGCTTTATCTGGTTTAGTTGGAGCCCAAGACGTTAAATCAATCTCGGTTACTTCATATACACCTTTAGGCTAGCGTGTGGGCTTCCTTGGAGCGTTCCTCCATGTCCTGACCGGAAGGATAATTGCTGCAGCTCTATCTCGTTCAAGATTACTTGATCCCTCACCATCTGCTAAAGACCTAGGGTTGTCAGAATCAGATGAAGATACATCGCCTGAAGCATGAGTGTTGTCGCTGCTACTCGGCATCTACAGAGAACACATGTGAAACTCAGGAAAGGGGGATAAGCATAAAACTAACAACTTGGTATCAAGCTGTCTAAACATGTCATGCAAATATTTAGAAAATGTACGGCTTATTTGTTAAGTTTGTGTGACTCGGGCACCCATGATCTGTAAATCGGAAGTAACTTATTGGAACAAATACATCTTATATGTACTAGTTAGGAAGGTAGATAATGAACATATATACGCTCTCCATTATTTTATAGCCAATTTGGGAACATACGAAACAAAATAGGAAGAGGGATTGTGAGGAAATATGCCTCACCGCGATGGAGAGCAGTAACTAACATGTTTCTTAATGCAAACCCGGTAGGACCACAGGAGAGGCGAGGGTTACAGGATCGATATGCTCGAGGGTGGCTGGCGCGCAAACGAAGACGGTGAAGCGCGGGCAGCCGCATGTTGGGAATGGAAGTGGAGATAGGGTTGACGCCGAAGAGCTGGCACACGGCCGGGGTGAGCACACCAGCACCGGAGAGGGTTCTGTTGTGGATCTAGGGGAGGGGGGAGCCGGCGATGGAGATAGGGTGGACTAATTGAGTGAAACGCGGGCGGGCGGTGGGGGGATGTTGGCGGCCTAGGTGAAAAGGGTGAAAAAATATCCCCGGTCGCCGCGCGGAAAGGCCTATGCAAACAGTTGCCTCTAAGAGCTCGTGTGCACAAAGAGCATAATTTCATTTGAAATGAAGACGTGCTAATTTTCAAATGAAGACGTGAGTTCATTGTTTCGCCTCTAATTTTTTTCCCACGGTAAGCAATCACCATTATACCACAGGTTTGATTTTCTGGCGCATTTTAGGTCTCGTGCGCTATATTTAAGACATTTTTTGGCATTTACCGTGCATTTTGGCATATAAAACAAATCCTAGCCGGACTGCATTTGTTGTCGAAAGGGATGAGGATTCTCGTTCGATCTGGGAGCATCCAACGGTGCGGACGTACGATCCGTGGGGTTTGGGTTCTGGCCAATCAGAACGCATGACTCAGATCACACGCGCAGCAAGGGGGCATCAGCCATGGTTTGGTAGGCACACGGCTTTCGTGAGCTAACTGTGTGCTATTTGAAAACATATACATGAACTAATAGCATATTTTCGTTTGAATGAAAACATGAGTTCATCGTTTCGCCTCCAAATTGTTTTCCATGGAAAGAAATCATGATTGTACCCTATGGTTTCATTTTCTGGTGCATTTGAGATCTCGTTTACTATATTTGAGTCGTTTGCTATAGTCGCAACTACACATGGGTGCTAGCAAGATCATTTGTGTGTAGCTTTGGGAGTTTTCATTCATTGTTCGAGAAACGAGAAAAAAATTCAAATAGTTCGGCCGTAGGGTGCGGCCAGAGGCGTAGGCCTTGTTGGTATTTTAATTACAGGAAATGCATATAGAGTCCGGAAATAACAAAAATCGGTGTGTCACCATGGCATGCTCTCAGGATCCCATGAAAAAAAATTGGTAAAGTTTGCACAAGTTTTGATACTCACACCTTCCAAATCGGAGCATCTCACAAGAAGGTTCATAATTTCCAAAAGGAGACGCGGCGGTTCGGACTCCAATCGTCGATGACTACATTGTTCCGCCTCGAATTTTTTTCACGGTAAACAATCACGTATATACCCTATGTTTGATTTTTTTTGGCCCATTTCATGTCTCGTCTGCTATATTTAAGTCATTTTTTTGCACTTACCTTGCATTTAGTGCATATAAAATCAAAACCGTACTACAACTACATCTGGGTGTTAGTTAGCAAAGAAGGTGTACAAATCATTTGTGGGTCACTTTGCGAGTTTCATCCATTGTCCGAGAAACGGGGAGAAGTTTCAAACATTTCGGCCGCGAGGTGCGGCCACCGGCGTTGGCCTAGTTGGTATTTTAATTACAGGGAATTCAGATGGAGTCCAGACATCATCAAAATCGGCGTGTGACCGTGGCGTGCTCTCATGACCCCATGGAAAAAAAATTGGTGAAGTTTGGCACAAGTTTTGATGATCGCTCCTTGCAAACTGGAGCATCTCACAAGAAGGATCATGGTTTCCAAAAGGAGACGTGTCAATTCAAACTCTAGTGGCCGGTGACTTCATCGTTTGGCCTCATAAAAAAATTCACGATACGCAATCACCATTATACCACGGGTTTGATTTTCTAACGCATTTAAGGTATCGTTTGCTATATTTAAGATAATTTTTAGAATTTAACATGCAATTTGTGGATATAAATAAAATCACAACCGGAACTGCATGTGCTGTCGAAAGGGATGAGGATTGCCGTTCGATCAAGGAGAATCCAACGGTGCAGACGTACGATCCGTGGGGTTTGGGTTCTGGCCAATCAGAACGCACGACTCGAATCGCGCGCGCGGCAGGGGGCATCAGCCACGGTTTAGTAGGCACACGGCTTTCGTGAGTGAACCGTGTGCTATTTGAAAACATTTACATGAACTAGCAGCATATTTTCGTTTGAATGAAAACATGAGTTCATCGTTTCGCCTCCAACTTTTTTCCATTGTAAGAAATCACGATTGTACACTATGGTTCGATTTTCAGGTGCATTTGAGATCTCGTTTGTTATATTTGAGTCATTTTTCCCATATATATCTGTCTGTGTGTGTGTATAGTTGTCCGAGAAACGGGAAAAAACTTCAAACAGTTCGGCCGCAGGGTGCGGCCAGAGGCGTAGGCCTTGTTGGTTTTTTAATTATAGGAAATGCATATAGAGTCTGGAAATAACGAAAATCATTGTGTCACTGTGGCGTGCTCTCATGATCGCATGGAACAAATTTGGTAAAGTTTGGCACAAGTTTTGGTGCTCGCACCTTCCATACCGGAGCATCTCACAAGAAGGATCATAGTTTCCAAAAGGAGACGCGGCACTTTGGACTCCTAATCATCAGTGACTACATCGTTCCGCCTCGAAAAAAATCATGGTAAACAATCACGGATATACCCTTGGTTTGATTTTCTGGCCCATTTCAGGTCTTGTCTGCTATATTTAAGTCATTTTTTGCACTTACCTTGCATTTAGTGCATATAAAGTCAAAACCCTACTACAACTACATGTGGGTGTTAGTTAGGCTACGTAGGCTACTCATAGTGGAGAGTATCATATACTAGTATCATGCATATGATACTAGTGTATGATACTACCTTTATAGTGCATAGTATCATAGAGTAGTATCATAGATGATCATATTTATTGCCATGCATGACACAAATTAGCATCGCATTTAACATGATACGGTATCTACCTATGTTACTCTAACCCTCTCTATCTTATTTAATTCTTTGCCACATCAGCATATTTGCTATTTCTGAGTGCATGATACCGGCTATGATACCACCACTATGGCCAGCCTTATAGTGGGGAGTATCATATACTAGTATCAAGCATATGATACTATTGTATGATACTACCTTCATAGTGCATAGTATCATAGATGACCGTATTTATGGCTATGCATGACACAAAGTAGTATAGCATTTATTATGTTATGGTATCTACCTATGTTACTCTAACCCACTCCCCCTTCTTTAATTCCTTGCCACATCATCATATTTGCTATTCCCGAGTGCATGATACCAGCTATATGATACCCCCACTATGGCCAGCCTTAGCAAAGAAGGTGTACAAATCATTTGTGCATCGCTTTGCGAGTTTTCATCCGTTTGTCCGAGAAGCGGGGAGAAGTTTCAAACATTTCGGCCATGAGGTGCGGCCACTGGTGTAGTCTAGTTAGTATTTTAATTATAGGAAATTCAGATGGAGTCCGGACATCATCAAAATCGATGTGTGCCCGTGGCGTGATCTCACGACCCCATGGAAAAAATTTGGTAAAGTTTGGCACAAGTTCTGATGATCGCTCCTTCCAAACCAGAGCATCTCACATGAAGGATCATGGTTTCCAAAAGGAGACGTGTCAATTCAAACTCCAGTGGCCAGTAACTTCATCATTTGGCCACATCAAAATTTCCACGGTACGCAATCACCATTATACCACGGGTTTGATTTTCTGGCGCATTTTAGGTATCGTTAGCTATATTTAAGACATTTTTTGAGTTTAACGTGCATTTTATGCATGTAAATAAAATTACAACCGGAACTGCATTTGCTGTCGAAAGGGATGAGGATTGCCGTTCGATCTGGGAGCATCCAACAGTGCAGGCATACGATCCGTGGGGTTTGGGTTCTGGCCAATCAGAACGCACGACTCAGATCGCGCGCGCGGTTTGGTCGGCACATGGCTTTCATGAACGAACCATGTGCTATTCGCAAACCAGATTGCATATCTTCTGTACATACATACTGGAGTGAGATCAATTGAGTGTGCTACCTCTATGGTATAATAATAATAATAATTATTATTATTATTATTATTATTATTATTATTATTATAATAAACAGTTCATATTCATTGTCTGAGCTGACAGCATATCATGGTCAACATATATAACGGTTCTTACATGAACAGAAAACCGAGCATAACTCACAAATTCAGTACACGCGACAGTTCTAAATTGAATGAATTAAGTTGCAGGGTAATCATAAAGACTAGTCTTACGGCTTAATTCCCATGTACATGGGGGAACTGGGATCATTACGTTGACCCTGAATGAACTTGGGTTTTCTGATGATTTTACACTTCACTGTTTGAGGTGTGCGTGATCCCTTGGCTGGCAACTCAGCAAATTCATCGTACTCGTCCTCATCGGCAACACGGCAGTTCGGACTCCAATCGTCGGTGACTACATCGTTCCGCCTCGAAATTTTTTTCACGGTAAACAATCACGTATATACCCTATGTTTGATTTTCTGGCCCATTTCAAGTCTCGTCTGCTATATTTAAGTCATTTTTTTGCACTTACCTTGCATTTAGTGCATATAAAATCAAAACTGTACTACAACTACATATGGGTGTTAGTTAGCAAAGAAGGTGTACAAATCATTTGTGTGTCGCTTTGCGAGTTTTCATCCATTGTCCGAGAAACGGGGAGAAGTTTCAAACATTTCGGCCGCGAGGTGCGGCCACCGGCGTTGGCCTAGTTGGTATTTTCATTACAGGTAATTCAGATGGAGTCCAGACATCATCAAAATCGGCGTGTGCCCGTGGCATGCTCTCACGACCCCGTGGAAAAAAATTGGTGAAGTTTGGCACAAGTTTTGATGATCGCTCCTTGCAAACTGGCGCATCTCACAAGAAGGATCATGGTTTCCAAAAGGAGACGTGTCAATTCAAACTCCAGTGGCCGGTGACTTCATAGTTTGGCCTCATAAAAAATTTCATGGTACGCAATCACCATTATACCATGGATTTGATTTTCTAACGCAATTCAGGTATCGTTTGCTATATTTAAGACAATTTTTTGAATTTAACATGCAATTTGTGTATATAAATAAAATCACTACCGGAACTGCATGTGCTGTCGAAAGGGATGAGGATTGCCGTTCGATCAAGGAGAATCCAATGGTGCAGACGTACGATCCGTGGGGTTTGGGTTCTGGCCAATCAGAACGCATGACTCGGATCGCGCGCGCGGCAGGGGGGCATCGGCCATGATTTAGTAGGCACAAGGCTTTTGTGAGTGAACCATGTGCTATTTGAAAACATTTACATGAACTAACAACATATTTTTGTTTGAATGAAAACATGAGGTCATCATTTTGCCTCCAATTTTGCATATATATATATATATATAGTTGTCCGAGAAACGGGAAAAAACTTCAAATAGTTCGGCCGCAGGGTGCGGCCAGAGGCGTAGGCCTTGTTGGTTTTTTAATTATAGGAAATGCATATAGAGTCCGGAAATAACGAAAATCATTGTGTCACTGTGGCGTGCTCTCACGATCGCACTGAAAAAATTTGGTAAAGTTTGGCACAAGTTTTGGTGCTCGCACCTTCCATACCGGAGCATCTCACAAGAAGGATCATAGTTTCCAAAAGGAGACGTGGCACTTTGGACTCCAAATCGTTAGTGACTACATTGTTCCGCCTCGGAAAAAAAACATGGTAAACAATCACGGATATACCCTTGGTTTGATTTTTTGGCCCATTTCAGGTCTCGTCTGCTATATTTAAGTCATTTTTTGCACTTACCTTGCATTTAGTGCATATAAAGTCAAAACCCTACTACAACTACATGTGGGTGTTAGTTAGGCTACTTAGGCTACTCATAGTGGAGAGTATCATATACTAGTATCATGCATATGATACTAGTGTATGATACTACCTTTATAGTGCATAGTATCATAGAGTAGTATCATAGATGATCATATTTATTGCCATGCATGACACAAAGTAGCATCGCATTTAACATGATACGGTATCTACCTATGTTACTCTAACCCTCTCTATCTTATTTAATTCTTTGCCACATCAGCATATTTGCTATTTCTGAGTGCATGATACCGGCTATGATACCACCACTATGGCCAGCCTTATAGTGGGGAGTATCATATACTAGTATCAAGCATATGATACTATTGTATGATACTACCTTCATAGTGCATAGTATCATAGAGTAGTATCATAGATGACCGTATTTATGCCCATGCATGACACAAAGTAGTATAGCATTTATTATGTTATGGTGTCTACCTATGTTACTCTAACCCACTCTCCCTTCTTTAATTCCTTGCCACATCATCATATTTGCTATTCCCGAGTGCATGATACCGGCTATATGATACCCCCACTATGGCCAGCCTTAGCAAAGAAGGTGTACAAATCATTTGTGCATCGCTTTGTGAGTTTTCATCCGTTTGTCTGAGAAGTGGGGAGAAGTTTCAAACATTTCGGCCACGAGGTGCGGCCACTAGCGTAGGCCTAGTTGGTATTTTAATTACAGGAAATTCAGATGGAGTCCGGACATCATCAAAATTGATGTGTGCCCGTGGCGTGATCTCACGACCCCATGGAAAAAATTTGGTAAAGTTTGGCACAAGTTTTGATGATCGCTCCTTCCAAACCGGAGCATCTCACATGAAGGATCATGGTTTCCAAAAGGAGACGTGTCAATTCAAACTCCAGTGCCCGGTGACTTCATCGTTTGGCCTCATAAAAATTTCCATGGTACGCAATCACCATTATACCACGGGTTTGATTTTCTGGTGCATTTCAGGTATCGTTAGCTATATTTAAGACATTTTTTGAGTTTAACGTGCATTTTGTGCATGTAAATAAAATTACAACCGGAAATGCATTTGCTGTCGAAAGGGATGAGGATTGTCATTTGATCTGGGAGCATCCAACAGTGCAAACGTATGATCCGTGGGGTTTGGGTTCTGGCCAATCAGAACGCATGACTCAGATCGCGCGCGCGGTTTGGTCGGCACACGGCTTTCATGAATGAACCGTGTGCTATTCGCAAACCAGATTGCATGTCTTATGTTCATACATACTGGAGTGAGATCAATTGAGTGTGCTACCTCTATGGTATAATAATTATTATTATTATTATTATAATAAACAGTTCATATTCATTGTCTGAGCTGACAGCATATCATGGTCAACATATATAACGGTTCTTACATGAACAGAAAACCGGGCATAACTCACAAATTCAGTACACGCAACAGTTCTAAATTGAACGAATTAAGTTGCAGGGTAGGCATAAAGACTAGTCTTACGGCTTAATTCCCATGTACATGGGGGAATTATGATCATTACGTTGACCCCGAATGAACTTGGGTTTTCTGATGATTTTACGCTTCTCTGTTTGAGGTGTGCGTGATCCCTTGGCTGGCAACTCAGCAAATTCATCGTACTCGTCCTCATCGGCAACATCCTCGACACCCAGTCCCCTCCTCTTCCCATGCATCACTACATGACAGTTCTTATGCAAGGGGTCTTCCGCATAGAAAATCTGGGTAGCATCGCTGGCAAGAATGAACGGGTTCGCGTGATATGCCATTGTTGTCATGTTAACACAAGTCATCCTGTAATCATCAACCTTTACCTAACCCAGAGGGATCCATGCGCACCTGAATAATTCCACCTTAATTTTCACATAGTTAAGCTCCCAAATCTCTTTGATGGTTCCATAGTATACCTTTTTATCAGCTTCATTTACAGTCATGCGTTCTATTTGAACAGAGCTGTTCTGATATGAGGTATTCCCATCATGTTCCTCAGTGTAGAACGTGTAGCCATTTATGTCATATGCTTGGTACATCAACACCATAGGTGATGGCAACGACGTAGCAATGTCATCGACGGATCCTTGTGCCAAACGATTCTTCAGCCATTCGGTGTAGTTCTTAGTGTGCTCCTTCATCTCCACATCTGATGGATACACCATTGGTAAGAAGCTTTGGCGTATCTCTGCCAAGTGTTCTTCGGCATAAGCGTTGAGAACTAGGCTGTTAAGCAGTACCGTCAAATGGCTTTCTCTGCCAATTCTCCGGGTGCAGCCATTTGCGTGCCAGCAAGGACCGGCTTACCTTTCAGCCTTCCCTCGTGGCGAGAGAGGGGCAAACTTATAGGTCTTTGTTTCATGTATTTTCTGCAAAACTCAACCACCTCCTCCGCGGTATAACCTTGTAGGATGCTTGCCTCTGGATGGTTTCGGTTCTGACAATAGCACTTCAGTATTCCCATGAACCGCTCGAAGGGATACATGTTGTGAAGAAACACAGGACCACAATACTTTATCTCGTCTACAAGGTGCACAGTGAGATGGACCACGACATCAAAGAATGACGGTGGGAAAAACATCTCTAGGTTGGACAATATTCTTGCAATATCCTCTTGCATATGATCCAACTCTTCAGGATCTACAACTTTCTGCCATAGTTGGTTGAAGAAATCACAGAGCTCAATGAGTGTGTTTCTTATATCTTTGTCCATCAGATTCCTGATGGCCACCGGGAGGATTTGTGTCAACATTACATGGCAATCATGTGACTTCATGTGTCCCAACTTCATTTTACCTGAGCTCACATCCACGAGACTTCTGATGTTTGCGGAGTAGGAAGAGGGTGTCTTAACTGACAACAAATAGGTGAAGAACTGTGTTGCTTCTTTTGTACAGAAATTGTAACTCTGGCGAGCGTTGATGAATTTGTTATCATCTTCTGCTACACTCGTGCGTTTTGATTGATCAGCAAGCATATCGAGCCGTGCACCGTCACCATCCTTTGTTTTACCTTTAATCTTGAGCAGAGAACCAAGGATGGTTTCACATACGTTCTTCTCTACGTGCATGACATCGATGCAATGACGTACACGTAGAATCTCCCAGTAAGGTAATTTCCAGAACACCGATTTCTTCTTAAACACTTGACCCTTGGTGTTTGTTTCACCGTCAAAGCGTGCTTCTTGCCAAGCAGAACATTAATTTGTTTAGCCATGTTGTGGACCACCTCCCCATCATAGGGTCTTGGGCCCACATCTACCTCTGCCTTACCATCAAATTCAGCTTTCATCTTTCAGTATGGGTGATTTCTCCGGAAGAACCTACGATGACGCAACTACACAGTTTTGCGCGAGTTGGGAAGAAATCTGCTAGCTGTCCTATCCATGCATGTGACACACCCTACATCTCCCTTTGTTTTCTGCCCCGATGTGTTGCCTAATGCCGGCATATCTTGAATGGTGTGCACCAGCATCGCATGTAGATCAAAAATCTCCTTCTTGTAAGCATCATAACATTTTACAGCAGGTGCATCTATCCACACTGTCGGCAGTTCTTCTACCAATAGCTGAAAGTAATTGTCGATGTCATTTCCAGGTTGCTTCGGGCCTCGGATAATCATTGACATCATAATGTATTTTTTCTTCATATACAACCAAGGAGCTAGGTTATATTTGCACCGAAGCACTGGCCATGTGCTGTGATTGGTGCTCATATCGCCAAAAGGATTCATCCTGTCAGTACACTCCCCGAGCCTTATACTTCTAGGATCCTTGGCAAAGTCTTCAAACTTGTTGTCGATTAGTTCCCACTGAGCACCATCTTTCGGGTGCCTCAAATATTTAACCGCAGTTCGCTCATCATGATGCCACCGCAACCTCTTTGCCTCTCTAGGGTTTGCAAACAAACGCCCCAACCTTGGAATTAAAGGCAAGTACCAAACAACCTTGAACGGGATTCCTGTCTTGATCTCGTCATCCAATTTGTACTTGTCCTTTGCTCTCCTGCGCTTGTATCGTGCATGCTTGCATGTGGGACATGCACGCAAATCTTTGTACACACCACGGTACAATATGCAATCATTCACACAAGCATGTATCTTCTGTACTTCAACTTCCAATGGGCAAACAATTTTCTTTGCTTTGTTCGTGCTTCTGGGGAGCATATTATCTTCCGGAAGAATTTCTTTGAAAAGACCTAACATCTCTGTGAAGCCCTTGCTTGATAGACCGTTTGCTGCTTTAAATCTGAGAAGTGCCAGGGTGGCACTCAACTTGGAATATTTCTTTTTGCAACCTGGATACAATTCTTTCTTGGAGTCCGCATCAATGGTTGACAGATCCTTTTATCCAATCATATCCTTTTTTGGGCCCTTGAAATCTGCAATCATAGCAGCAAAATCTGGCATATCAAGATCGTCCTCATCTGCGTCGACATCTTGGTTTTCCAGTGGGTGTTTCGGCTTTCCGGTGTTCCATTGGTAGCTTGATGCCTCTGCCCTGATGTTAGATTCAACATCCATGTGACACTGATCGGGGTTTGGCATCTCGCAGCCCTGGGTATATTCATCCATGACCTGATCTTCACTGTGTCTGGTCCAACGTGTATATCCATCCACGAATCCCCGATAGAGTAAGTGCCACTGGACATCTGCAATTTTACGTGACTCTGTATTGGCACAGTGAGTACATGGACACAGGATGTAATCCGCATCACCAATTCTCCTCTTTGTACTTTCAGCCAAATTCATGAACTCTGTCACGCCAATGATAAAATTTGTGGTTCTCCGATTCTTCATCCATTGAGATCGTTCCATCTGCACCACACGAATGGTAATTAAAAAACAAAACAACAACATTAATACACGGATTAACTGATGCCCAAAGATGCATGCATAAATCACAAGGTTTTATTTTCATAATTACTGAGGGCGCTCCATTTTGTTATCCAGACGTGCAATGAGAAAAATTAATGGCCAGTCAATTTACAAGCAGAGTACTACAGCACTACCCTTAGGAATTGAATACCTTAATGAAGCCACTTACGAAAAGAATACCTTAATTAATTAGCCGCGCGGCGACCTCCACCCAGCAGACAGAGAAGCACCATGCGGCGGCACACCGAGACAGCAGGGTCGAGGAGCAAAGCTTAGTGCGGCTGCCGCCTGAAGTTCGACCTCCACTATCCCACCATCGACCGCGATGGATGTGCTCCAATCATGCCGCCGCCGACCTTGATGGTTGAGCTCCTCCTATCTCCCGCCGCAGACCAAGGATTGACCTCCTATGACGCCGCCACCACCCACCTACCGAGGATTGACCTCTTATCCGGTAGATGCTGCCTATGCCAGCGCCACCATCTCTATCCGCAGAGTGGCTGTTTTATTTTTTGACGGATATCCACAGAGCGGTTGTTTACATGGTATCACTGTAACTCAATTATATGTACAGGGTAGTACATCACATACGGTTATGTCATGGCAACTGTGTCTCACCTACGTTGTCTTCTCACACGGTTTGGTGCGGAAAATCTTGTGTGAAGTTGTAATACCTAACACAAACGACATGTATAAATAGTGTGCCATATACAACATATAGTGCCATAAGTAGTTCCCGACCGTTAGCTTATCCCCACAGTTTCCCCATTTCCCCCAAATCCCTATATAGCCTCCAAATTCCCTCGTGTGGCGCTGACATTGGGGGAATGCAGACGAGTGGTGCTGATGGTTTCAGTGCGGCTGCTCCTGCTCGTATCGCCGCTATCGGCAGTGCCGCCATGACGGCGATCGCCGTCGAGCACTTTCCTAAGGTCATCAGAAGGCAGGTGTACTACAGATCTGAATCGTCCTGTCAGGTTCCAATCTATCCCGATCTTTTTTAGCATGTCCAAAGTAGCTCCTTGCTGAATCTGTCCTGAATGCCCCCCCCCCCAGGAAAGCGATCTGCCGCCGGATTCGGAGCATGACTCCAGACTCCCGCAACACGAGTTTGACTCTGAGTTTTGCGCCACCGAGAAGTACCAAAAGTTGAGTTGTGTGCATGGGCACACTCCCGCTTGACGTGTATGCACGGAGGGATTCGACATTGGCAGGCGGTTTCTCAGTTGCCCCTTAGAGTTAGTGCTAAGTTCATCATTTTACTTGAGTTAATGCCACCGCTCATCCTGAATACTATTTAACATTGGCAGGGATATGAGGCTTGTGCCTTTGTTTAATGGCTGGATGAAGAATGGCATGGCAGGGCTTGGAGTGTTATCACCAAGCTCGCAGAAGATAACGTAAAGCTGAAGAAAAAACTGGCTGGTCTGGAATGTACAATCAGTACGATGAAGCAAGAAAGAATCAGTCATAGGCAACATATGAAAGCAAGAGACAAGAAGGAACTTGCATGTGTAGTTGTGGTTGTCGCATTAGCCATGTTCTATGCACTGTTTGCAATGATGATTAGGGGTTTTGTTTGACAGTATTGCTAAAGCACGTCTAGATGTGCTCTAAGTAATGCACAACTAGGTCCTATGCCATTGATGTTACGTGAAGATTCATGCAGATATTTTCCTTTGTCTTTTTTCTTTTCCTTTGTAGTTTGATTATTACTGGCTTCATCAATAAGAAGAGCTCAATGTATTGCTTGCCAACTGTTCTACTCCGTTCGTACCGGTACCAGTGCGTAATCCCAAAACCCGTTCCTTGTTTTTGTCCTGAAAAAAGTAATCAGCCAATAGGAGTCCTGTGGCTAGTATGCATTCAATGACTTCAGAATACTTAGCATAACATGCATGCAATGGTCAATTCTCTGCACGCAATGGTATTGATTACCAAATACTAATCATCAAGTTCTCTCGTTTTTCCCCCACCTAGGTCGCCGGTCCGGAGGGAGTAGAAGTACTACGAAAAATGCTTGTTTCATATTTGGACGCCCCAATGCGTGTGTGTAATTAATTATCACATTGAGAACTGCGCAACCCCGGGA
The DNA here is from genome assembly GCA_011799875.1 of Thinopyrum elongatum. NCBI lineage: Eukaryota > Viridiplantae > Streptophyta > Magnoliopsida > Poales > Poaceae > Thinopyrum > Thinopyrum elongatum. The sequence goes on along the minus strand of CM022303.1, from coordinate 426,027,922 downwards.
ATTTGGAGGCACTGGGTACAAATAATTGTGGTTGATTATATCAGCGGTTAAATAATATGTCAACCCCTGCTTCAATTGGCATTCCTCTTCTCTGCATACCCCGCTTAAGTGTCCACCATCTTCATCGTCCCCGGCGGGCCGTGCTACACACTTGCACACACTCTGCAATCTCGCTTTCTCACGGTTTTTATACGACCGCAGCCATGTCGAGCAACAGCGAGGACGACAATTCTGCCAGCAGTCTAGCGCCCAATGATAGGTCAACATCGGAATCATCCCGCTCGTGTTCCATAAGTCCGGCGTCGAGCCCAGACCTCGATTATATCCGGATCATGGAAGAGACGCCGCCTTCGGAGTCCTCAGACGACAACCAGACGGATGAGGAGCCGTCGGAGGACGAACAAGAGGACGACAATGATGAGGAGGAGGACGACGACGACGACAGCAACGATGATGACGACGGTGGCGGCGATGAAAAGCCAACGGTCAGCGGCAAGAAGCGTCCTCGCCAAGACGATGTCATGGGGCCATCCAACAACAACAACAACAAGAAGGACTAAATTAAGTAGACTGTATATATCTTGTTTCCGTTCGCTCATATTAATTCATTATCTCTGTTTATCCTATCAATCTCATCGCAGATGGTTAGTAATACATATTCGACAGAGATCTTCTGCACTATCGCCCACATGTTGGTTTCTTGAACTGTGTGCCCTGACGAGCACACAATTCACAAAAAAAGACCGTATGGGCTATCTATAATGATCGCACACAATTTTTATTACGGACCTGTTTGCCGGGTATCACACACATCTTTTTACGCCGAATCGTTTGTGTTCAACTCGATCATCGCAAAAAGTTCATCTGAGTGAACCGTATGCCATATATCGCACACACCTTGATCTGGCTGCCCGTTTCTGTTGTTCTGTCTCATTGCAAACAGTTTGTATGGATCAACCGTATGCCCCGCATCACACACGCAACTAAAATCGGAACCGTGTTTGATGTATCCTTCATCGCAAATGTTTTGCATCTTTTTTGACGGTTTTTTTACATCACCATTTGTGATTAATACATCGCACACAGTTTCGTCAAAGGGTCTCTGATCGTAGTGTCGCGTTAGCAGCATCCTACAGTAGTGTGAACTAGCTATATGTTGTACCGTGCTATTTTTAGGTAGCTATCGTACTGTGGTGTTAAAATATATTTATGTTCTTGATGTGAAATTGGCAAACAACTGTTCGATATGAAATGTGAATTTGTGTAATACTAGAATTATTAATTGTAAACTAATAAACCTACTAAATGGGTCATGGAACTTTGCAAACGGTTCTAGCAGTAAAAGCGGTTGTGATGGATAGCCCAATGCCATACAGTTTTCTTCATCAAATCGTGTGTGATGTAGTTGAATAAAAGCAAACGGTTAACCGAGGCAGAGCGTATGTGATCATTACACCTATCACACACGAGGCTATACATAAAACTGTGTGGGATGTACATACGAATGGAAACGTTTTCCCTCGATTGACTGTGTGGGATGTACATACGAATAGAAACGTACTTCTTGGATTGACTGTGTGGGATGTAAATAAGAACGGAAACATATTCCTTGGATTGACTGTGTGGAATGTACATACAAATGGAAACATTTGTCTGAGACTGACTGTGTGGGATGTACTTACGACCGGAACCGATTGGCCAGTATAATTGTATTTGATCGCTCGCCCGTCGCACACGATCTCATTTTGCCCAGCGTGTGTGACCGGAGGGCCTATCCCCGACGGTTTTTGGGTCATGTGGGAAGGACCCCCCTATCGCACACACTCACTTGGCGACGGTTTAGATTGCCGTCGCGGAAAGGGGTTAAAAACCGTTTGTATAGCACCTCGCTGTACCAGTGTATGGAAGGCACCCGTGCATACGGGTAGCCATGGCTTGTGAAAAGAAAGGTGCAAAAGAAATAAATTTTATTTTTGTTTGGGAACCGCTTATAATGTGAGCATGGAAGATATTGGGAACTTTCGGTCGTAGCATTGACAGGAAAAGCATGCCTCTCAAAATAATTTTATCTCTAAATTTAAGCTTTGAGCTCTGGCACCTCTACAAATCTCTGCTTCCCTCTGCGAAGGGCCTATCTATATACTTTTATGCAATTTTATTTTTATTTGAGTCTCCATCGTCTCTTACAAAGCACCAACTAGGGAACAGTATTGTCATACTTGTGTATTGTATGTAGCTAATATTTGAGTGTGTGGATGGATCAATGATTGAGCATAATGGGCTAGGGATAGTTTCTTTAGCGTTGATATTTTGAAAGACATGGCTGCTTGTTGATATGCTTGAGTATTGATGTTTTCATGTCAAATTATAGACTATTGCTTTGAATCCTTCGAGTCCAAATGTCCATGCTACAAAAGAAAAGAATATATGATGAATATGTTAGGTAGCATTCCATAAAAAAAATCTATTTTATCATTTACCTACTTGAGGACGAGTAGGAATTAAGCTTGGGGATGCTTGATACGTCTCCAACGCATCTATAATTTTTTATTGTTCCATGCTATTATAGTATCAATCTCGGATGTTTTATATACACTTTCAAGCAACAATATATCATTTTTTGGGACTAACCTATTAACTTAGTGCCCAGTGCAACTTGCTGTTTTTTTGCTTGTTTTTAGTTTCGCAGAATATCAGTACCAAATGAGGTCCAAATGCCATGAAACTTTTTGGTGATTTTTTACTGGACATAAGAGACCCTGGAAGCTTCGAGAGGGGACGAGAAGATGGAGCAGTGGCCCACGAAGGCGGAGTTAGGTCAATGAGCCACATGGGCCCCACGAGCCACCAGAACCACGAGATCCCATCTGGAGGCCGTCTCTAGGACTCTGTCGGAAGGGGATTCGATCACGGAGGGGCTCTAATCATCCTTGCTGCCTCTCCGATGATGCGTGAGTAGTTTACCATGGACCTATGGGTCCATAGTTAGTATCTAGATGGCTTCTTCTCTCTATTTGATCTTCAATACAATCTTCTCCTCGGTGTTCTTGGAGATCTATTTGATGTAATGACTTTTTGCGGTGTGTTTGTCGGGATCCGATGAATTGTGAGTTTATGATCAGATCTATCCATGAATATTATTTGAGTTTTCTCTAAACTCTTTTATGCAGGATTACTATTGCTTCGTATTTCTTCTCCGATTTATTGGTTTGGCCAACTAGATTGATTTATCTTGCCATGGGAAGAGGTGCTTTGTAATGGGTTTGATCTTACGGTGCTCAATCCTAGTGACAGAAGGGGACATGACACGTATGTATTGTTGCTATTAAGGGTAAAAGGATGGGGTTTATTCATACGTGAGTTTACCTTGTCTACATCACGTCATCTTGCTTAATGCGTTACTCCATTTTTCCATGAACTTAATACACTAGATGCATGCTGGATAGCGGTCGATGTGTAGAGTAATAGTAGTAGATGCAGGCAGGAATCGATCGACTTGTCTCGGACGTGATGCCTATGTATGATCATTGTCTTGGATATCGTCATAATTATTTCCTTTTCTATCAATTGCCAAATAGTAATTTGTTTACCCACCGTATGCTATTTTATTGAGAGAAGCCTCTAGTGAAAACTATGGCCCACAGGTCTATCTTTTATCATATATTAAAATAAAAAATACCTTGCTACAATTTTATTTTATTTATTTTATTTTGTATTTTTGTCCGATCTATCTATCAAAAACTATACAATTTAATCTTGCTCGTAACCGTTGAAGGATTGACAACTCCTCTGCGTGTTGGGTTGCAAGTATTTGTTGTTGTTGGGTTGCAAGTATTTGTTGTTTGTGTGCAGGTGTTGTTAACGAGTCGTTGCTTGGTTCTCCTACTGGATTGATAATCTTTGTTTCATAACTGAGGGAAATACTTATCTCTACTGTACTGCATCATCCTCTCCTCCTCGGGGAAATCCCAATGCAACTCACAAGTAGCACTATGCTTCCCTCGGGTGTTGCTTCGGTTCAATTCATCGACGACATGGTGTCGCTTCTTACAAGGTTCTGACAATTGATCGGCTCTGGGTGTCGACGATCTGCTAACAGTTCCTTTACCATAGTTGAGAATAGTGAACCGTCGCATACACAAGAGGGTGCCGAAGATGGATGATCTTCTAGGGGGTCACGCGTATTGACGAAGTTTAGTGTGGGGCTAGAGATTTTAATTAAGTCTCTTGTTTCACACACCCCGAAACTTAATCTAGCATCAATAATCATCGCCTAAATTGTGGACATATATAGCTAGTGTTACTTGTTAAAACTGGTTAACCACATAACTAAAATTGTGCCAAAACCGATTAGAGTACGTCTAACTTGGTTTTGCAGGGTATGCATATGATGTGGTATAGCCTTCGTCATGATAATGAGTTTATATATGAGATGGTTATATGTTGTAATGTTAAATGGCCTGTGTGTCACGGCATGATGGCTGGAGCCACGAGATTTCCATGTTAATGTGAGATTCATAGAGATAAACTACATGTTACAGGTGACGATGGCAAGTGTACATAGAGGACCTCGACGAGGAGAAGGTGTACTTGGCGGGGGACGAGGAGCTATAATTTCGTGCCATGGCAGAATATCTGAATTTGGTGCCATGGCAGCGTTTTTGTAACGGTTGCCATGGCAACGTTTTCTAAAATTGACGCAGCGATAATGAAATATTGGCCGTCACAACACTTCAACTGGAGATTGAAGATGATCACGGAGATTCCCGACGCCCAGGGCTATACCATATCATGCTTTTATGAACTGCCTAAGATGTTTATCCCTTTGTTGTTTGCACCCTTTGATTGTGCAGTAGTCAATTATTAGGGTGATCTCTCACAGTAAATATCATGTTAGAAGGTGCTCTTCCCAGTGTTGCAACCGTCTATAACATGTAGCGTTCCGGAGTGGGTCATGTGCACATGTGCACAAACGGGAAATGAGGTGTAAGATGGGGATGGTCAGACCATATATGCAGATAGTACTTGGTTGTCTTGAAGTTCTAGCAGAAATCATTCTAAGCTTGGAGCACGAAGCATCGAAAGATGAACAAGAGTCATGGAGATATGATCGGCAAACGTTTGCCCGCCGGTCAAAATTCTCGTCATCAGTGATGTCCAAATCAATGTCTAAGAACTAGACTTGGATCTTGAATCACTCACTATCAATTATGAGAGATTTGATTTGAGTGGGAGCAAAATTATGTATTAATTAAGTTTAATCACTAGTGAAAATTAATTATGAATAATGTCTATGTGTAGTTTGCATTATAGTTGTAGATTTATGGCTCATAGTTCCATCTTTGTTGTTGAAATTGATTGGTTGTTATTTATCTGGTTTAATCTTTATGATTGAGAGGATCGTCCTCTAAGAGTGCCAAGAAGGATTTTGTCCTACTACATGCTTGCAATACTCTCTTGCTAATGCTATGGATGATGAGACTCACGTCCTTCAATCCAAAAGCTAGAATTGCATTATGGTCTGCTTGCTTTCGAGAAACCCGAACTTCAAAAATGTTTGGGATAGTTATGTGATATTCTTGGAACTGAAAATTGTTTTCAGAAACAAACAAAGGTTAAAAGATATGTGATATGTAACGAAGTGTTTTGTTTGCAAGATATAGTGAAGTGTTCAACTATGTTTAAGACTAAAATACGTAAGACCCGGGAATGCTAGTCATGAGTTGATGGCGAGAACTTAAAGAGAAAGAAAAAACCAAAGGATGTAATAAGATTTACATGCCTATGGAAGTTCGGGGCTCACGCCACTCTTAAAAGTTAGATGATTCTTCTATCAAGTGGGAGAAATATTGAAAGTAAAACTGTAAGAAGTTTAGAGGCGGAATGAAAAGAAGACTAGAATGTCCAGCTCAGGTATGAATGTCATACAAGTTATAACATATAGAGGAAGTCGGTCAAGTAAAGTGTGATTCTTGAGAATTGTGATTAAAATGTTAAAAACTAAATTCTTCGGGAATTGTGGTTAAAAGTTTATCACAAGAATACCGACTCAATTGCATGTTGTTGCGAATTGATGCAAGAATTACTACGGCCTAATGACCAACAAATTAATGAGGTTAAAATATGTGTTGAAAATTTTGTAATAGTTATGATACTTTTTCATCAACATATTACCTTTGAATTTACTATCATAATTCATTTAGAGTTTTGTACACTCTAGCCCATTGGAATGGAGTTGCAAAGAGGTTGTTCATGAGAGAACAATAGGTGTTCAATGTAATGAACAAAAGGGCCATACTCCTATTGTGAATAGGATTTAAGTTATGAACAATGATGATTAAATTGAACATCCATAACACTGACGCTAAATGTCGCAAGACTAAAAGAATACCACATATGTGTGGCACTGCATTTAGTCACATTGGAGAAACCCGCATGGAGAAATTCCATAGTGATGGATTTTGGAGTCATATGATTACGAATCATCTGACACTCGCAACTTTTGTCCTAATAGTGATGTAAACTAAAATACTGTTCATAGCCATAAAGAACGAGCAACAAAATAATTCGAAATATGCATATTGATGTATGTCGTCCAATAAGTGTTGTTGCAAGCAGTGGATTTATCTATCTTCAAGGATGACTCGGGTAGATAGTTATATTTACTAAGTGATACATGAAGCTGGATCTTTTGAAATGTTTCAAAAATATTTTCAGTATGAAGTAGAAATTATTGTAACAAGAAAATTATGTTTCTACAATTGAATTGCAGAAAAGAATATTTGAGTTACAAATTTAGCGAATGTCTGATGAGCTATAAAAGAATTTTATAGCTTGCACCTCCTAGAAACACTACTAAGAGTAGAGTGTTTTGAGTAGATGTAATCAAGCTATGTATGAAATGGTGAGATCAGAGATGACATTGATTGTTCCACCAATATACTTTTAAAGTGATGCTTTAGAGACATGCCTTTACACTGAAAAGAGTGCCATCAAATTTGTTGAAATAAGTGCTACTTTGTAGGTTATCCCAAATGGTTGGGTATTCCTCAATCACTACGCCGAGGCAAAGTGTTTTGTCGCAGAGTGCGGAATTTTTGAAGAAAATGTTTTCTGCAAAAGAGTGAGTAGGAGGACAATGCAATTCGACGAGATTACAGAATCTCCGTGATCAGGTCAAAGAAAAGAAATGCTAGAATTGGTTCTAAAATTTCTTACCATGACTGATACAGAAATCTCTACATAGGATATAGAGACTTCGGTCGAACATGCAGCTGAACTATATAGGTTAGAAAATTCGTAGAGACCTTCAGGGTATGCAGACGAAACATTGTCGAAACGAACAATGAACCTATAATACACAGAGAAGCGTTGATGGGTCCCAAATCTTGAACTGGCTACATGCCAAAATAATCTGAGATAGTATCATACACATAATTCAAGTTTAGAAGTTGATAGACCCTCTGAAGGACTTAAAATCTAAAGTATAGTGATGGATCTATAAATTGACAAAGATAAAAATGTTTTATAATGCTTGACTTGTTGCAAATAGTTTATGACAAGATCAAGGAGTTGATTATGATGAGATTGTCTCATCATAATAAATACTCAAAGTCGATTCGGATTAAACTAGAAATTAATAAATATTTTCAGTTATGAGATATAACAGATGGATGTCAAAATGATTTCCATGAGATGGAAATAGAACCAAGGTTGTATATTTGATACGGTCCAAGGTAATTTTCTTGATCTAGAGGATGCTAGTAAGTGTGCAAACTTCAAGAGATTCAGTAATGATCTGAGACAAGCATAGTGGAGTTGGACTCTTTGTTTTGATGAATTGATCAAATAATATGATTTCTTCGATAGAAACAAAGATGCTTGTATTTACAAGAAAGTAAGTGGGAGCATGATAATATTCCTAAACACTGTGTGTGCATGACACATTGGTGATTGAAAATTATATAAATTTCTTGACATGGATTAAGACTTTATTGAAAATGTTTTTTTAGTGAAGTACTTAGGCAATATTGTCCTTGTATTAGACATAATAATCTATGGAGATAGTGGTGTCTAATCGGGCTTAGCTAAAATACATATTAACAAAAGTACTAAAGCAGTTTAGTATGAAAAATGTCAAGAAGAGTTTTCTTGTCAAAGTCACATGGAAGGAGGTCTTAGCGAGAATGGGTATCCTGAAATACTGATGAGTGAAATACATGATTTCAATCGCACTTGTGTTAATTCCATGGTATGTAAATAACCAGATATGTCCAAGTACTACAAGTAAGTTGTGAGTAAAGTTACCAGAATGGTCCAAATGTTGATCATAGGACAACAGTGAAAATATCGTTAAGTATTAATGACATGTTTCTCGCGTACGGAGAAAATGATGAAATTGGTGTAAGGAGTATACATCAATACATGCTTGATGTAAGTAGTACATCGACAAAAATCTTCAATCGGTGCTCCAAGCGAATTTTGATTTCAATTAAATGATTTATGGTGGCACAGTAAGTTGGAATTGGTCCAAGAAAGTTACTGTGATGAATTCTATAACAGAAGGTTGAGTATATTGTTGCTTTAGAAGCAACAATAAAGGGTGATGAATCAAAGGCTCATTTATGAACTTAGTATTGATTCTAGATGATTGTGCAAATAGAACAATGTTCTCATTTAGTGGTTCTATGCCTCAATCACTACAAAAAAAGACACATCCGTGACATTTTGGGCCGAACGAAATTTTTTTCTGTCATACTTATGACACTTCTATGATGATAATTATGACAAAACCCGGTATCATCATAGATGTGGTGGGCTCGTACTTCTATGATAAAAAATCATGACAGAAAATGGGTTTTTCGTCCTGAGCGGGCCTGAGACGCACCTGCATGACATTCTTTGGGCCGTCCATGACGGAAAAAATCGTGGTAGAAGCGAGGGCGAGGAAAATTTCGGGGAGTTCCCGGTTACGATGGGTGGTCGGGGCCGAGCGATGCACGAAGGTTTGCGTGTTTCTCTCGTACACGTACACGCGTGTGTGCGAGGCGTTGCGCTCTAACTGAACTCGAGCGAGGCGTTCGCCTACTGAACCCGAGCGATTGCACTGGCTACGCATTACTGAACCCGAGCGATCGATCAATCCTTGGTTGTTAACTAAACCCGATCGAGCGATTCCTTCGCTACTGCTGCTAACTAAAGCCGATCGAACCTGCTGCCTCTTGATGAACAGTGAGCGTTGTTGGGGGTTGGATGAACAGGACCCCGTGGGGGTGTAGAGGCCGTGACCGCTGGGTGAACAGGACCCCGATCGGGCCGGTTGGGGGTGGATGAACAGGACCCCGTGGAGGGTTGGTTGGATAGTAGCCGGTGGAGGGCTGGATGAACAGTAGCCTGTGGAGGGGTGGTTGAACAGTAGCCGGTGAAGGCTGGATGAACAGGAGCCCGTGGATGAACAGTAGCTGGTGGAGGCAGGAGGGAGACGCCGTGGATGAACAGTTGCAGGTGGAGGCTGGAGGAGGTCGACGGTGGACGAATAGTAGCCCGTGGAGGCTGGAGCGAGGCAGTAGACGGTGGATGAACAGTAGCCCGTGGAGTCCCATTTTGCGGTACGCCACACCCCTCCTGATGAACAGGACCCCCGTTTCGACTGTAGGAGGTCAAAGAGAAGTCCGTTTCCTCCGTTTTGCGGTACGCCATACCCCTCCCGATTAACAGCACCCCGTTTCGACCGTAGGAGCTTGAACACAAGTCTGTTTCCTCCGTTTTGCGGTACGCCAGACCCTTCCCGATAAACAGGACCCCGTTTCGACCGTACGCGGTCGAACACAAGGCCATTTTGCGGTACGACAGACCCCGTTCCGGCTGTTCCGTCCAAGCCAGTTGGCTCCCATTGAACACAACCCATTCCGACCCAGACTGTTGCCTCCCGATGAACAGGACGCGTTCCGACCCAGTCACTTGGCTCCCGGCGAACACGACGCTATTTCCTCCGTTCCGACCCAGCCGGTTAGCTGAAGATGAATAGGACAACGTCACTACCGTCCATTGCCTCTCCATGTACACGAGCCCTAGCCGTCCGTATGCGCGAGTACGCGTTTCGAGACCCCGCTCATATGTACGTACGTGGCCGTATTTTTTGGCGTGTGGCTGTATGTACGTGTACACGATTTAGACAGGACAGCCTGAACTGCTACGTGGGGGGCTCTACTATGACATATGCTGCTACTTACTCGGCCACGGTTCATCGTTGCAGAGCGACCGATCGACCAGTATGCACGTACACGTTCGCGACAAGACAGACAACGCTACGTATGCTTCGACCGGGTGGGTCCCAGCTGTCAGGGAGGATAAGGACGCACTTCCTTGCATGCGAAGATATAGCTGCTGGGTCCCAGCTGTCAGGGGGGGTCATTTTTTTTTTTGCCCGTAATAAGGACGCACTTCCTTGCGTGCGAAGATGTAGCTGATGGGTCCCAGCTGTCAGGGGGATCATTTTTTTTTGCCCGTAATAAGGATGCACTTCCTTGCATGCGAAGATGTAGCTGGTGGGTCCCAGCTGTCAGGGGAAGAAAACATTATTTTTCAGGGTAAAAAGGATGCAGTTGCATGCATGCGTCCATGGGCGTGGTGCGTCCACACTGTCAGCCTCTCACATATAGTCATCTTCCGATGACTCTCATTTGTTGACCACGTTGACCACACCGTGCCGAGCGCACCAAGGCCGGTGGACGACGGCGAGGCCCCAGACTGGAACGACCCGGAGATGGGGAAGACGCGGCAGTGGAGTCGCAGATGGAGAGGAGTGGGAAACTTTACTAGTTCAGGTGCGCGGCAGCACTACCGCCCACGGGAGACAGGAGCAAGAACAGAGGTTGAAGAAGCAGCACGGCTGTTGGATTAACATCCAATGGTCCAGCTGCTAGAATCATTTGTTGATTAAGTTGACAAATCCCTGCATACGCATCAGCTTAGTAGGCCCACAAGTCAGCCTCCAAATCTGCTGGGTCCCAGCTGTCATCGGGAGGAATAGTTTTTTTCGCATAACAAGGAGGCACTTCCTTCCGTGCGAAGATACAGCCGGTGGGCCCAGCTGTCAGGGGGAGGAAACATTTTTTTCAGCTTAATAAGGAGGAACTTTCCTTGTGTGCGACCATGGACCTCGTGGGTCCCAGCTATCAGGCTCTCCATGTACAGTCCTCTTCTGATGACTCTCGTTTGTTGACCACACCGCGCCGAGCGCAGCGAGGCGGTGGATGACGGCGAGGCCCCGGACGGGAACGACCCAGAGATGGGAAGACGCGGCAGTGGAGTTGCAGATTTGAGAAGAGTACAAGGGTTATAACTGGTTCTAGTGCGGCGTGGGGCTGCAGTCGGTGGAGAATAATAGGAGCTGTGGAGGGATAGCCTGGCCGGCGGTGGGGTAGCGCTTCGCAGTGATGCTTGCTAAGCAGAGCCGCTAGCCGCCGGAGGCCGGAACAGACGGTCCCGGCGATGCTGGAGGAAGAAGACGAGAGATTGAAGGTGCATGCCGGCCGTTGGATATAAATCCAATGGCTGTGGATGTCAGAATCATTTGTTGACTAAGTTGACAACGCCTTGCGTAGGCTTGGACCTATTGGCCCACATGTCAGCCTGCAAAAATGTGGCATATATTTAATCCATGTTTTCTAGAATTTACAGTCCATTTGCTGGGCTGGGTGAACAAATAATTTCGCGTCAATGCGGCCCATTTAATATTTTCTAAGAAATCCCAGCCCATTTGCACTTTCTTGAAATACACAAATTAGCTGGGCTTGTTCTATATATAATGTTAGGTTAGAAGGAGCAATTAATATCAAAAAATAAACCGGAGCGACACATTTTTTTATATATAAAATTAACAAATTAGCGAGTTATTGCTCAAAAGAAAAATGAGCGCGTTACCATTACATTGGTCCTTAAAATCTTCGCAAGCTTTTGTACGCAATCACCAGGATTTTCCTTGCCTGTGAGTCAAAAACAACCAGGATTTTCCTTGCCAACTTCTGTTAAACATTTACTTTTATAAGTTAATAAGACGTGGGATGTTTTTATAATGTATATATAAGTCTCTATTAAATATATGATAATAGTAATAATATAAATATATATAAAGTGGTTAGAAGGGAAAACATAAATTGGACACAGCATTATTATTCTTATATATAGATAAATAGAACAGAGATCTGCGTTTTATTAAAAAAATACATTGGGTTGCCGATCTTTAAGAAAAGGTAAAACCTACACTGGGAGGCCCATAGGCCGGTACGTACATGATGGACCTCAAAAAATAAGTTGAAACCACTGTCTCGGTATGTCGTGGGCTACGCATGTTAAAAAACAAAACCTAGGCCTAGCTGATACTTGTTCGCCCTCTGGAAAATATGATACCAGCTAGATCCCCGATACCCCTTTCCCGCAACAACAACAACAAAAAAGATCCCCGATACCCCAGGAAAAAAAGCTCCCCGATGACAGTCATCGTTGGAAATTTATTTCATTTATTGACTAGGTTGACAAACCCGTGGGCCCCAACGTCAGTATACATTTAGGAGGAAGCTTTTTTTCCAATGAGGCACTTGCTTGCGTATGGCTTGGACCTGGTGGGTCCCCACTGTCAGTCTCTCGGCGTACGGTCCTCTCTGGATTCCTCTCGTTTGTTGAGCATGTTGACAACGGCATACGGCGGCGCCACGGCAAGCACACACGGACGGGAAAGAACCGGAGCTGGGGAAGACGCCTTCATTCTTTCGAACATACCGCACTAACTTGGTGGCTGCAGCCCTCTCACCCGCGGATAAGTGCACAGTTCGTAGTCGGTCACACTATGAGCCAACAATAATAATAACTTGATTAATAACTGTAACACCCCATGTCATTAGCCACAGTAATCACTTTTGATAATGACAAGTCAGCATGATTTACAGTGCATGATCATCATTAGCATCATATTGCATTTCAACTCCTGAATGAAAATTCAAATTTAAATGAAAGTGGAAAATAAAAGTTGTTCAACATAGAAACTAAAACGTTCAATAGGTAACAAATATTCCAGAGACTATTCTAAAATTGTAACCAACATTTAATAAATTAATTAGGTAACCCAAACATCCTCTAACAGTGGCTGAAAACAATATTTAATAGCCTTTTAATTAATCTAAATTAAATATGAAATGATGTTTTGCCCAAACTAGTTTTTGTTGTTAGGGTATAATGCACTGCTAATTATGGACTAGGTCACCCTTTTTACAAAAGTCATTTAGGGCCCAAACATTTAGCAAAATAGAAAAGAAAAGGAAACAGAAAAAGAAAAAAAGGAAAAGGCCAAAAGAACCTACTGTGCACTCGAGCCTACTGCTACAGCGCCGGCCCAGCCCACCCCGCGCCGTCCCCCACCTCCCGCACTGCTCCTCGCCTCGCTGTCGAACACCACGCGCGCGCGCCCCAGGCCCCCCTCGCTCGCCACTCGACAGCGCGCCCGCGCCCGCGCTAGGGATAAGAGCAACCCTGCACCCCCCTGGCGAACCCTAGCCCCAGTTCCCCCCTTCCTCCCTCGCTCCCCACCTCGCCCGACACCACCATGATCGGCCTCCGCTGAAGCTCGCGGCCACTGCCTCTCCCTCACCACCCCGACGTGTCCCTGAGGCTCGCCGCCGTCCGCTACATCGCCTGCGCCAACGGGGCGGAGCCGAGGCCCCCTCCATCGCCAAGAACGAGCCTTCTTCCTCACCGGATCGCCGCCGAACGCCATCGCTGATTCCGGCCAACCCACGCCTTCCCCGAGCCCGCTTTGCACCTCTGCAGGATCGCTGTGAGCTCCCCTTCCTTCTTCCCCTCATTGCACTCTGTTTCCGCCACCGTAGCCCCCTCTCCCTGTCATGGCCGAGCTCGTCTCCACACGGGCTCGTCGCCGGCAGCCCTACGGCGACCATTAGGTCCTGCGCCTGTGCCCGTTTAGCTCGCCCGCGCGCGTAGAGCCCCGATAGCCTTTTGCCTCGCTCATTTGTGCACTGCTGCTATTGATCTACCTCCGCCCAAAGCTCGCCATCCGCTGCGGTGCTCGCCGCTGGCGATTCCTACCACCTCGGCCCGTGAAACCACCGCCGAACGATGCGGCGTGGACCGCCCGATCGAACATGCCAAACCTCGCCCAAATGGTGCACCGTAGGCGAAACCCGAGCTCGCCGGAGTTCGCTGCCACGCTCGGGCTTGCCGGAGTGCTCTCCGGCCGGCGTCCGACGTGGCCAGCTGGGCCCCACCCCCAGGGCCACTGGCCAGTGGGCCCCCTGGGCCCCAGTTGACCTGTTGACCAGGTCAACTGCTGACATGGCCGCCCCTGTCTCGCTGACATGCGGGCCCCACCCCCAATTAAACAAATTAATAAAAAGAATAATTAGTTAGTTAGTTAATTAACTGACTAAACAGTCATTAACTGCTGGGCCCCACCTGCTAATTAACCCAATTAGTTAATTTAACCCCTCTGTTAAAGCCACAGTGTATGACATGTGGGCCCCACCTGTCAGGGTTGACCCTAGTCAGCCGGGTTTGACCTACTGACATCATGGTGATGTCATGCTGACATCATCATACACTGTTTCAGATAATGTTAATTTAAAATAATTAAATAAGTCCAGAAAATGATTAAAACTTTAGAAAATCATATAAAATAATCCATAGCTCAGATCGAAAAACTTTGTACATGAAAGTTGCTCAGAATGACGATACAAATCTGAATACGTGGTCCGTTCATCTGTCAGATGCCCCTTGCTAGATGAACATGGAACTTTTAGACCGATTTCAATAAATGAATAGTGCTCAACCTTAATAAAATAAATCCAAATAAATTCCTAAATTAACTAAATCATTTAGTTAGGCAGTAGAACACCTCTGCATATCATTTAGGCATGTCATGCATATTGTTTGCATCCTTGCTGTGAATTTATTGTTTCTTCTCCCCCTCCTTTCTCTCTTGATAGACGCCGAGACCGACGTCGTTGCAGCTGAGTACGACTACGCTCCAGACGAGCAGCCCGTTGACGACCCCTCCCTCTTGCCAGAGCAACCAGGCAAGCCCCCCCCCCCCCCCCTTGAGCATCCAGATATCGCCCATTCTATTTTCTCCTGCTTGCATTAGATTTTGCTACTGTTAATGTTTGCTCCTTTTCTGATGCATAGCCTGCTTTTGTAACCTATTCATTGTTACCTTACCTGCCTATGTTAAACTGCTTAGTATAAGTTGGTAGTGAACCATCAGTGACCCCCACCACTTTACCCTTGTTGCCTCTGCTTCATCATCGACTACTCAATCAATGTGATCGAGGACCAGAGACAGACACCTCACTTCACCCCCCCCCCTTTGTTGTACGACTCTGCATAGTTACTATCGAGTGCCGAGGGTGATACCTCGTAATGCACTCCTGATGAATACTCTGCAGTGTAGCTGTTCGGTCGTGGTCATAGAGGGTGATTCCTCCTTCTCCACTTCCGTTACCACTCTGTCGTGCAACCCCTCAGTGTGAACCTTGAGGGTGATGCCTCATACGTTCACCCTGATGATTTCATCGAGTGGAATCCTCCGAGGGTGATTCCTCGGGTTTCCCCCTTGATGTTATGACACACGGTTACTTTGATCTTTGTTACAGGCGGGTCGACCCTGGTGGGTACCCGCAGGGGATCTATGTTGTCGGGTTTGCCGGAAGGGCACTCGAGTGTGATATTGTGGCGGAGCTTCAGTAACTCTGATCGTCTCCGCGTGTTACAAAATCAGGCTATCGGATTTGGGTATTTGATCTAAGTGGGTCGACGTGCCCTATACGCACTACACCACATGGGATAATGGTTTATGGGGCCCTCTGTGTTGTACGTTTCTCCCGAAAGCTCTTCAGACGTCACGATTCACCGTGCGGGCTGATTGTCGGGAATGGCCTGGATACTTCACTAATGAGTTCAGTGTCGCGCCTGCACCCCGGCCAGTCTCGCAACGCAAAGGGTGCCCAGGGCGATGGCCCGGGACCTCTGGGTGCATAGGTTTAGTCCGGCGTGCTGACCTCTCTGCTGAGCCTAGGTAGGGCGCTGCTTCGTGTCGATCTCCCGAGGCCGGGCATTACCCAGCAAGTCTGTCCGGACAGAGTTGATCGAGCGTGTTGGGTAACAGTAGTGCACCCCTGCAGGGAAGAACATCTATCGATAGCCGGTCCTACGGTAAAGGACGCTCAGTTTGTGTATCCCGATCTTTTACTTGAACTGGATACTTGTTTAATTAACTGAAGCTTCGGGATCGTTTTCTCGCAGGGAGTCGAGGAAGGATCTCTAGGCTTACTTCAACATGTTTGCTTAATAAAATGCTATTCTACTATCTTCTATTGCTGCAAGATGGTGGCTTCATGAAGATGCTTGAAGATGCTAGTCTTCGATAGGACTAGGCCTTCTCTCTATTCTGGCATTTCTGCAGCCCAGTCCACATTTACAGCTTTTCCCCCTTTGATAATGTTGCATATGTAGTGTAGATCCTTGCTTGCTGAGTACTTCGGATGAGTACTCACGGTTGCTTTGCTTCCTCTTTTTCCCCATATTCCCCTACTTGATGATACAACAGACGATGGAGCCCAGGAGCCAGATGCCACCGCAGGAGCTTACTACCAGGAGGGTCCAGACGGCACTTACTACTGGACCGAGCCAGCCGACCAGGAGTAGGATCGGAGGCTCCCAGGCAGGAGGCCTATGCCTTTCGATATAGAGTCGTTGTTTGTGCTAGCCTTCTTACGGCAAACCTTGGCTAACTATGTCTGTACTCAGATATTATTGTATGACTGACTTATGTATTCGGATCCTCGTGATCCCTGGTTTGTAATATTTGTGGATCTCCGTTTATTTGTGTTAGAGTTGTGTTGTGATATCTTCCCGTGAGTCCCTGTGCTTGATCGTACACGTTTGCGTGTATGATTAGTGTACGATTGAGCCGGGGGCGCCACAATAACAACCCCGGTTTGATGATGAGAAAGAGATTGGTTGTGATCGAGAAAGGATCACGAAGGTAACATGGATACCGAAGTTGGTTGATCTTTATGTGATCGCGAGATGATCACGATGGTATCGTGAATACCGAGGTTGGTAAGTTGATGCATGACATGGTTACGAGGTAACCGCCGAGCAAGAGTATGAAGGAAATATGCCCTAGAGGCAATAATAAAGTTGTTATTTTATATTTCCTTATATCATGATAATTGTCTATTATTCATGCTAGAATTGTATTAACAAGAAACTTGATACTTGTGTGAACACATAGACAAAACATCGTGTCCCTAGTATGCCTCTACTAGACTAGCTCGTTAATCAAAGATGGTTAAGTTTCCTAGCCATGGACATGTGTTGTCATTTGATGAACGGGATCACATCATTAGGAGAATGATGTGATGGACAAGACCCATCCGTTAGCTTAGCATAATGATCATTCAGTTTTATTGCTACTGCTTTCTGAATGTCATATATATATATATATATATTACTCAGACTATGAGATTATGCAACTCCCGGACACTGGAGGAATGCCTTGTGTGCTATCAAACATCACAACATAACTGGGTGATTATAAAGATGCTCTACAGGTATCTCCGAAGGTGTTTGTTGGGTTGGCATAGATCGAGATTAGGATTTGTCACTCCGAGTATCGAAGAGGTATCTCTGGGCCCTCTCGGTAATGCACATCATATGAAGCCTTGCAAGCAATGTGACTAATGAGTTAGTTGCAGGATGATGCATTACGCAATGAGTAAACAGACTTGCCGGTAACGAGATTGAACTAGGTACGAAGATACCGACGATCGAATCTCGGGCAAGTAACATACCGATGACAAAGGGAATAACGTATGTTGTCATAACGGTTCGACCGATAAAGATCTTCGTAGAATATGTGGGAGCCAATATGAGCATCCAGGTTCCGCTGTTGGTTATTGACCGGAGAGGTGTCTCGATCATGTCTACATAGTTCTCGAACCCGTAGGGTCCGCACGCTTAACGTTCGATGACGTTTTTGTATCATATGAGTTATGTGATTTGGTGACCGAATGTTGTTCGGAGTCCTGGACGAGATCACGGACATGACGAGGAGTCTCGAAATGGTCGAGAGGTAAAGATTGATATATTGGATGATAGTATTCGAACACCGGAAGTGTTCCGTAATCTATCGGGTACATATCGGAGTACCGGAGGGGTTATCGGGACCCCCCGGGGAAAGATATGGGCCATATGGGCCATAGGAGGGAGGCTAACCAGCCCACAAGGGGCTGGTACACCCCCCACAAGGGAGGAGGCCGAATTGGACTAGGGAAGGGGGTGGCGCCCCCTTTCCTTCTCCCCCTCCCTCTCCTTCCCCCTTTCCCCCTCCGGTAGAACAAAAAGGGGGGCCGAATCCCACTAGGAGTCCAAGTGGGATTCCTCCCCACTTGGCGCGCCCTAGGCCGGCCTCCTCCCCTCTCCCTCCTTTATATACGGGGGCGGGGGGCACCTCTAAGAACATCAATTGTTCTTAACCGTTTGTAGTGCCCCCCTCCACCGTTTACTCCTCCGGTCATATTGTCGTAGTGCTTAGGCGAAGCCCTGCGCGGATCACTTCACCATCACCTTCACCACGCCGCCGTGCTGACGAAACTCTCCCTCGACACTTTGCTAGATCAAGTGTTCGAGGGACGTCATCGAGCTGAACATGTGCAAAACTCGGAGGTACCGTATGTTCGGTGCTTGATCGGTTGAATCAAGAAGACGTTCGACTACATCAACCGCGTTAAGCTGACGCTTCCGCTTTCGGTCTACGAGGGTACGTGGGCACACTTTCCCCTCTCGTTGCTACGCATCTCCTAGATAGATCTTGCATGAGCGTAGGAAATTTTTTGAAATTGCATGCTATGTTTCCCAACAGTGGCATCCGAGCCAGGTCTATGCGTAGATGATATGCACGAGTAGAACACAAAGAGTTGTGGGCGGTGATCATCATACTGGTTACCACCAATGTCTTATTTTGATTCGGCGTTATTGTTGGATGAAGCGGCCCGGACCAACCTTACATGACCACGTTCATGAGACCGGTTCCACCGACAGACATGCAACTAGTTTTGCATAAAGGTGGCTGGCGGGTGTCTGTTTCTCCAACTTTAGTTGAATCAAATTTGACTGCGGCCGGTCCTTGTGAAGGTTAAAACAGCAAACTTGATAAATCACCGTTGTGGTTTTGTGCCGTAGGTAAGAACGGTTCTTGCTAGAAGCCCGTAGCAGCCACGTAAAACTTGCAACTACAAAGTAGAGGACGTCTAACTTGTTTTTGCAGGGCATGTTGTGATGTGATATGGTCAAGACATGATGTGATATATGTTGTTGTATGAGATGATCATGTTTTGTAAAAGTTATCGGCAACTGGCAGGAGCCCTATGGTTGTCGCTTTATTGTATGAAATGCAAACACCATGTAATTGCTTTACTTTATCACTAAGCGGTAGCGATAGTTGTAGAAGCAATAGTTGGCGAGACGACCACAACGCTATGATGGAGATCAAGGTGTCGATTCGGTGACGATGGAGATCAAAAGCACAAGATGATGATGGCCATATCATGTCACATATTTTGATTACATGTGATGTTTATCTTTATGCATCTTATTTTGCTTAGTACGATGGTAGCATTATAAGATCATTCCTTACCTAAATTTCAAGGTATAAGTGTTCTCCCTGAGTATGCACCGTTGCGACAGTTCTTCATGCTGAGACACCACGTGATGATCGGGTGTGATAGGCTCGACGTTCACATACAACGGGTGCAAGACAGTTTTGCACATGCAGAATATTTGGGTTAAACTTGACGAGCCTAGCATGTACAGACATGGCCTCAGAACACTGGAGACCGAAAGGTCGAACGTGAATCATATAGTAGATATGATCAACATAGAGATGTTCACCATTGATGACTACTCCATCTCACGTGATGATCGGACATGGTTTAGTTGATTTGGATCACGTAATCATTTAGATGACTTGAGGGATGTACATCTAATTGGGAGTTCTTAAGTAATTTGATTAATTGAACTTTAATTTATCATGAACTTAGTCCTGATAGTATTTGCAAATTATGTTGTAGATCAATAGCTCGCATTGTAGCTCCCCTATGTTTTTTGATATGTTCCTAGAGAAAACTAAGTTGAAATATGATAGTAGCAATGATGCAGACTGGGTCCGTGATCTGAGGATTATCCTCATTGCTGCACAGAAGAATTATGTCCTTAATGCACCGCTAGGTGACAGACCTATTGCAGGAGCAGATGCAGACGTTATGAACGTTTGGCAAGCTCGATATGATGACTACTTGATAGTTTAGTGCACCATGCTTTATGGCTTAGAACCGGGACTTCAAAAACGTTTTGAACGCCACGAAGCATATGAGATGTTCCAAGAGCTGAAATTGGTATTTCAGACTCATGCCCGTGTCGAGAGGTATGAGACCTCTGACAAGTACTTCGCCTAAAAGATGGAGGAGAATAGCTCAGCTAGTGAGCATGTGCTCAGAATGTCCGGGTACTACAATCGCTTGAATCAAGTGGGAGTTAATCTTCCAGATAAGATAGTGATTGACAGAGTTCTCTAGTCACCATCACCAAGTTACTGGAACTTCGTGATGAACTATAATATGCAAGGGATGACGAAAGCGATTCCCGAGCTCTTCGTGATGCTGAAATCGACGAAGGTAGAAATCAAGAAAAAGCATCAAGTGTTGATGATTAAACAAGACCACTAGTTTCAAGAAAAGGGCAAAGGGAAAGAAAGGGAACTTCAAGAAGAATGGCAAGCAAGTTGTCACTCCCATAAAGAAGCCCAAAGCTGGACCTAAGCCTGAAACTAAGTGCTTCTACTGCAAATGAAATGGTCACTGCAAGCGGAACTACCCCAAATATTTGGCGGATAAGAAGGATGGCAAAGTGAACAAAGGTATATTTGATATACATGTTATTGATGTGTACCTTACTAGTGCTCGTGGTAGCCCCTGGGTATTTGATACTTGTTCGATTGCTAAGATTAGTAACTCGAAACAGGAGTTGCAGAATAAATAGAGACTAGTTGAGGATGAAGTGACGATGTGTGTTGGAAGCGGTTCCAAGATTGATATGATCATCATCGCACACTCCCTATACTTTCGGGATAGTGTTGAACCTAAATAAATGTTATTTGGTGTTTGCGTTGAGCATGAACAAGATAGGATCGTGTTTATTGCAATACGGTTATTCATTTAAGACAGAGAATAATTGTTATTCTGTTTACATGAATAAAACCTTCTATGGTCATACACCCAATGTTAATAGTTTATTGAATCTCGATCATAGTAATACACATATTCATAATATTGATGCCAAAAGATGCAAAGATGATAATGATAGTGCAACATACTTGTGGCATTGCCGTTTGGGTCATATCGGTATAAAGCGCATGAAGAAACTCCATAAAGATGGACTTTTGGAATCACTTGATTATGAATCATTTGATACTTGCGAACCGTGCCTTATGGGCAAGATGACTAAAACTCCGCTCTCCAGAACAATGGAATGAGCTATTGGAAATAATACATACCGATGTATGCGGTCCGATGAGTGTTGAGGCTCGTGGCGGGTATCATTATTTTCTGACCTTCACAGATGATTTGAGCAAATATGGGTATATCTACTTAATGAAACACAAGTCTAAAACATTTGAAAAGTTCAAAGAATTTCAGAGTGAAGTGGAGAATCACCATAATAAGAAAATAAAGTTTCTACGATCTGATCGTGGAGGTGAATATTTGAGTTACGAGTTTGGCCTTCATTTAAAACAATGTGGAATAGTTTCACAGCTCGCGCCACCTGGAACACCACAGCGTAATGGTGTGTCAGAACGTCGTAACCGCACTTTATTAGATATGGTGCGATCTATGATGTCTCTTACCAATTTAAGACTATCGTTTTGGGGTTATGCATTAGAGACAGCTGCATTCACGTTAAATAGGGCACCGTCAAAGTCTGTTGAGACAACACCGTATGAACTGTGGTTTGGCAACAAACCTAAGCTGTCGTTTCTTAAAGTTTGGGGATGAGATGCTTATGTCAAAAGGCTTCAGCCTGATAAGCTCGAACCCAAATCGGAGAAGTGCATCTTCATAGGATACCCTAAGCAAACAATTGGGTACACCTTCTACCACAATTCCGAAGGCAAGATTTTTGTTGCTAAGAACGGAACCTTTCTAGAGAAGGAGTTTCTCTCGAAAGAAGTGAGTGGGAGGAAAGTAGAACTTAATGAGGTAATTGTACCTTCTCTCAATTTGGAAAGTAGCTCATCCGAGAAATCCGTTCCCGTGATGCCTACACCAACTAGAGAGGAAGCTAATGATGATGATCATGAACCTTCAGATCAAGTTACTACTGAACCTCGTAGGTCAACCAGATCACGATCCGCACCAGAGTGCTACGTCAATCCTCTTCTGGAAGTCATGTTACTTGACCATGACGAACCTACGAACTATGAAGAAGCTATGATGAGCCCAGATTCTGATAAATGGCTTGAGGCCATGAAATCTGAGATAGGATCCATGTATGAGAACAAAGTGTGGACTTTGGTGGATTTGCCCGATGATCGGCGACCCATAGAGAATAAATAGATCTTCAAGAAGAAAACAGACGCTGATGGTAATGTTACTGTCTATAAAGCTCGACTTGTCGCAAAAGGTTTTCGACAAGTTCAAGGAGTTGACTACGATGAGACTTTCTCACTCGTAGCGATGCTTAAGTCTGTCTGAATCATGTTAGCTATTGCTGCATTTTATGAAATCTAGCAAATGGATGTTAAAACTGCAATCCTTAATGGATTTCTTAAAGAAGAATTTTATATGATGCAACCAGAAGGTTTTCTCGATCCTAAAGGTGCTAACAAAGTGTGCAAACTCTAGCGATCCATCTATGGACTGGTGCAAGCATCTCGGAGTTGCAATATACGCTTTGATTAGGTGATCAAAGCATATGGTTTTATACAGACTTTCGGAGAAGCCTGTATTTACAAGAAAGTGAGTGGGAGCTCTGTAGCATTTCTGATATTATATGTGGATGACATATTGCTGATTGGAAATGATATAGAATTTCTCGATAGCATAAAAGGATACTTGAATAAGAGTTTTTCAATGAAAGACCTCGGTAAAGCTACTTATGTATTGGGCATCAAGATCTATAGAGATAGATCGAGACGCTTAATAGGACTTTCACGAAGCACATACCTTGACAAGATTTTGAAAGAGTTCAAAATGGATCAGTCAAAGAAGGAGTTCTTGCGTGTATTACAAGGTGTAAAGTTGAGTCAGACTCAAAGCCCGACCATGGCAGAAGATAGAGAGAGAATGAAAGTCATTCCCTATGCCTCAGCCATAGGTTCTATAAAGTATGCCATGCTGTGTACCAGACCAGTTATGTGCCTTGCTATGAGTTTGACAAGGAGGTACAATAGTGATCCAGGAGTGGATCACTGGACGGCGGTCAAAATTATCCTTAGTTACCTAAGAGGACAAAGGAAATGTTTCTCAGTTATGGAGGTGATAAAGAGTTCGTCGTAAAGAGTTACGTCGATGCAAGCTTTGACACTGATCTAGATGACTCTAAGTCTCAATCTAGATACGTATTGAACGTGGAGCAATTAGCTAGAGTAGCTCCATGCAGAGCATTGTAGACATAGATATTTGCAAAATACCTACGGATCTAAATGTGGCAGACCCGTTGACTAAACTTCTCACACAAGCAAAACATGATCACACCTTAGTACTCTTTGGGTGTTAATCACATAGCGATGTGAACTAGATTATTGACTCTAGTAAACCCTTCGGGTGTTGGTCACATGGCGATGTGAACTATGGGTGTTACTCACATACAGATGTGAGTTATTGGTGTTAAATCACATGCCGATGTGAACTAGATTATTGACTCTAGTGCAAGTGGGAGACTGAAGGAAATATGCCCTAGAGGCAATAATAAAGTTGTTATTTTATATTTCCTTATATCATGATAAATGTCTATTATTCATGCTATAATTGTATTAACCGGAAACTTGATACATGTGTGAATACATAGACAAAACACCGTGTCCCTAGTATGCCTCTACTAGACTAGCTCGTTAATCAAAGATGGTTAAGTTTCCTAGCCATGGACATGTGTTGTCATTTGATGAACGGGATCACATCATTAGGAGAATGATGTGATGGACAAGACCCATCCGTTAGCTTAGCATAATGATCGTTCAGTTTTATTGCTACTGCTTTCTTCATGTCATATATATATTCCTCCGACTATGAGATTATGCAACTCCCGGACACCGGAGGAATGCCTTGTGTGCTATCAAACGTCACAACGTAACTGGGTGATTACAAAGATGCTCTACAGGTATCTCCGAAGGTGTTTGTTGGGTTGGCATAGATCGAGATTAGGATTTGTCACTCCGAGTATCGGAGAGGTATCTCTGGGCCCTCTCGGTAATGCACATCATATGAAGCCTTGCAAGCAATGTGACTAATGAGTTAGTTGCGGGATGATGCATTACGCAACAAGTAAACAGACTTGCCGGTAATGAGATTGAACTAGGTACGAAGATACTGACAATTGAATCTCGGGCAAGTAACATACCGATGACAAAGGGAATAACGTATGTTGTCATAACCCGTAGGGTCCGCACGCTTAACGTTCGATGACGATTTTGTATTATATGAGTTATGTGATTTGGTGACCGAATGTTTTTCGGAGTCCCGGATGAGATCATGGACATGACGAGGAGTCTCAAAATGGTTGAGAGGTAAAGATTGATATATTGGATGATAGTATTCGGACACCGGAAGTGTTCCGGAATCTATCGGAGTACCGGAGGGGTTACCGGAACCCCCCGAGGAAAGATATGGGCCATAGGAGGGAGGCTAACCAGCCCACAAGGGGCTGGTGCGCCCCCCACAAGGGAGGAGGCCGAATTGGACTAGGGAAGGGGGTGGCGCCCCCCTTTCCTTCTCCCTCTCCCTCTCCTTCCCCCTTTCCCCCTCCGGTAGAAGGAAAAGGGGGGCCGAATCCCACTAGGAGTCCAAGTGGGACTCCTCCCCACATGGCGCGCCCTAGGCCGGCCTCCTCCCCTCTCCCTCCTTTATATACGGGGGCGGGGGGGCACCTCTAAGCACATCAATTGTTCTTAGCCGTGTGCGGTGCCCCCCTCCACCGTTTACTCCTCCGGTCATATTGTCGTAGTGCTTGGGCGAAGCCCTGCGTGGATCACTTCATCATCACCGTCACCACGCCATCATGCTGACGAAACTCTCCCTCGACACTTTGCTGGATCAAGAGTTCGAGGGACGTCATCGAGCTGAACGTGTGCAGAACTCGGAGGTACTGTACGTTCGGTGCTTGATCGGTTGAATCGAGAAGACGTTCGACTACATCAACCGCGTTAAGCTGACGCTTCGGCTTTCGGTTACTAGGGTACGTGGACACACTCTCCCCCTCTCGTTGCTATGCATCTCCTAGATAGATCTTGCGTGAGCGTAGGAAAAATTTTGAAATTGCATGCTACGTTTCCCAACAGAGTAAGTTGGTGCATGCGAATGTTAACTTGTTGCATGTAGTATCATCATGTTCATATGCTTATGCCATGCTAAAGTTGTATCATGTTCACCTTGTGCATGCCATGTTGTTCTGTTAGTATCATGTTCATGATTGCTTTAACTTGCTAATGCCATGCTGTTGTTTGTCTTGACTGCTTTTGGTTTATTGTGAGCTTGCAAGTACATTCAATGTACTGACCTGGCGTGTCATGCCAGTTTGCAGGTCGTGCCTGGTTTGCTTGCTTGTTGGTGTGGTTCCTGTGTTCGCGAGCTAGGATAAACGTTCCAGCCAGAGTCCCTGCGGATTGGAGTCCATCATCGTCGTTCATTGTTCCGCTGCCAGTAGAGGTTCCGCTGCCTCGAGTTGTTATGCTGCTTGCATAGAGCAACTGTGGTTGGCGTAGTGTCGCCGTGCCGGTGCTATTCATTGTAATATCGGAGACCTTGTATTCGTATTCATGTTGTAATAGAGGGCTGGTTTGTTCTATGCTAAGCAGTGCCGTATTCCAGAAGACTTCACCTCGATCTCTGGGCTGGAATACGGGACGTTCCGGTTTCTCTGAGCCGGGGTGCCACAGCGCTTGGTATCAGAGCAGGTCTGGCTGTAGAGCGTCCTAGTCCACTGGAACGATAGAAAATGGTAGTATAGGGTCTGGTTGTTGCTCTTGCTTGCTGCATTTGGTTGTTGCATTTGTTTGCTGCATATAGTCTTATTCGGTTACCCCTAACCCCTATTTCGTGCTTAGATGGCGGTCAGCTTCCATGAGTTTAGTTCCCTTCCCAGAGCTCCCGGTGTTGTTCCTTTTGCGTTTAATCCCACTCCTACACCTCTCAGCTTTGCCGCCCTCCTTGGCGACATGTGGCGTAGCATTTATCCCCTCGGAGATCCACCCCACTATCAAGTATTCCAGTTTTCTGTCGGAGGAAGAATTCTGGAGTATGTTGCTCATGTCCATCTGTCAGCCCCGATTCCTGTTGGTAAGCGCACCTACAGTTTCCATGGTGGTTACGGTGCTACTCCCGAGCGTGCCGTTCAACTTGCCGCAATGGCAGGAATCACCGGTCTTCGCCATCAAGAGAGCATTGTGCAAGAGAACCGTGCTTATCTATTCTATCCCACCATCGTCGAGAATCCTAAGCGGATCAGATTCCCTTCTGTCAACCCTCAAGATGACCCGGCTATCCTCGCCATGTCCCGTTACATGACGGCCGAATGTCTTCTTATTTCCGAGTTAGTCAGAGACGCCATTCGAGCCTGGAGATTGCTTGGTGCTTCCCTACCTCAGTCTCCGCCAGCTTCTCCAACCCCTCCGCCTCGTCCCTCCGGAGTTTCGGAGTCAGCATATCCACTCGCTACTCCCTTAGCTTCCTCGTCAGTCCCCAAGCGTTTGCTCAAGCGTAGGGTGTAGTCCTTCGTGTAGTGCATGTGCATTTGCTGTAGTATTATGCTTGTGTGTGCCTGTGTGGATTAGTTTTGTAGCTTGTTTGCTGTGTGCTTTATTGCAATCGCTCATTTTCTCGTGCTTCTTTGTTTTGAATCTTCGGTGTTACCCCCTTATGGAAATTGCTCATCAACCGACACCGGATCAGAAGAAGCCGTGAGAAGTAAAGATATACACCAAGGAACTCAATTCAAAGCAATGAGATTTTCAGCTGACAGCATTGTATTGCAGACATCCGGTCTGAATACAAGGATATTCTGCTCAGACTTTCAGTAACAAGTACCTGTCAGAGATCCACCTTTATTGCAGCAATGGTTAAACCAGCAGGAAAACAAATTGGATCCAAGTCCAACATGCATTTCAAGTCAAAGGTATGGTCCGTACACCATGATTGATTCTGCCACGAGTCAGTTTTGAAGCATGCGACACCCCGAAGTCAGTCTGGATATGCAATGAATTCAGCAAGAAGGACGGTCAGATAATTCTTGTCATATAAGTAATCAGCATGCCGGAATGACAAGAATATATAGATGTATTCCGTTCACAAAGGAAATTAGTCCAGTCCTTCTCCACAATTTATCAACGAAGCGTACAAGGCAAGATTCCCCAGTCTGCATCAGTAAGGTATGAATGGATTCCAGTGCAAGATATTCAGTCTTCTCAATAAGATCCTGCAAAAGCTTCTGGCATAAGGTACCGAATCTTCCCTAGTAAATCTTTAAGGGGGGAAGCTTATGAGGTACGGTACCCAGTCTTCCTCAGCAAGCTATCTGCCGAAAGCTTCGAGCACAAGCCATCCAGTCTTCCTCAGCACGATACCTCGATGGTTTCCGAAGCAAGCTGCCCAGTCTTCTTAAGTACGACATTGGTACAAGATATTAAACAGTGAGTTGTCAGCATATGGCAGTGTTTCCAAGTGGCAGATCTGCAACAGTTGGGTCAGAAATAAGAATCAGTCAGAACCGAGGCATACCTCGAGAATCAGATATTTCTTCGTACAGTGAGAATACTATCAAGTTCATGCAAGTCTCTTGCACAAGGAAGAATTCACGGTACGCATCCGACAACCTCACTGGATATGCAAGTGATGGAAAACCAGTGGGTGATGCAAGAATCGACAAGTCTTGAAGAAAGACAACATTGAGATATCATCTTGGCAGTAATTATCGAGATCAGCCCCCGCACATCCGACAAGGTGATGTTATTAATCCTGGCACTGTCCGGCATAATCAACAACAGTAATGAGATCCGTACAATCACACGTGACCCGGATAAATATTCCGAGACTGGAGACATGAATGAGACCAGGATATGATTGCAAAATATTGCATATGACAAAACTCAGGGTGGCAAAATAATCAAGGATATATAAGGCCCAGCTCTTTCAGTTAAAGATCCAGATGAAGAAAATAATGATGAAGAAAATAATAATGAAGGAGCAAGACCGACAATACTGGTATGCCGGAGTATTGTGTGAACAATGTGGTGTGTATGCCCAAGACAGTCTTATTCCACATCAAACCCAAGTGAAGATACGCCTAAGAGGTCTACCCCATTGCAGTAAGGACCTCATGGCAAGGCAGCCAGCTCAGTCAACAGTATATGATCAAAACTGTCAGCATTGAATACCCAAGTCTGTCATGTACGACCCAAGGACAACTCAACTTATTGACCTCAGCAACCGTGCTGAAGCATAGCACGGACTGCTATCCACATGGATATACCGACAAAATGAAGAATCAATGTGAGAGCACATACTTTGAGGATTGTTATCTCTCGCATATGGGAAGCAATTAAAGGATAGCCTGCCGTGAGCGGGATTCCTTGCCAAGATCACCGTCAGTCAAGTCTGCAAATGCTAGCATCAGGAGATGGTGCAATTTTTCTATCAGTCACGTCAAGCGACAGTCAACCTTTTGGTACAGATTGGATATGAAAGGCAGTAAAGCCAATCAAGATAAGCCAGGAACTCCTGTGAGATGTCAGAATCCATCAGAAGGACAAGTATGATTCCTATCACTGTTTTGAACCCAGAAGGTACGCATATATTCAAGCAGTCTGATATCTGGATAGAAGAGATTCCTTGTTCCACGGGAAGATGTGTTCCCCACTCCGTGGAATATTCTCGATACTCGATACGAGAATAACATCTCCAGCAAGGATCAATATCGAGAAGGACACGTATGTCAGAAATGATAATCTTTCGGACCTCAGCTAAGCCAGCAAATATGAAAGAAAATTTGAGTCAGTATGAACAGGAACATATGAGGTAAGTCCTGTTAGTATGTCAGATACGGTGAAGCAAACCACCCCAGATGAAGGCAGTCGGTCAGATCCAATTCAGTGGGAATATTATATGAGAATGAATAAAAGAAACCCGAGTTGGAAACGGTTTCTTCAAGTCAGAAAAATTATTTATCCCTGTGCAACCAAATCTCGAGGACGAGATTTCTTTAAGGGGGGAAGGTTTGTAACACCCTGGATTATGCCCTTTTCTTTTTCCTTTGATTTTCTTGGATTTCTTGATTTGATTTGCTTTTATGTGGCTATGTGGTTCCAAAACTTGGGAAGATCATGTCTTCCTAGGTTTTATAGTGGTTTGTCATCCTCATCATCATCCCAAGATCATGTCATTTTCATCCTTGACCTAATCCAATATTCTTTTTCTAGGGAATATTCCTTTTCTGTTAAAGGAATAACCCTTTAAACCCTAGGTTGTGAAGCAACCTATATTTCTGTCACTCCCAAAATTCCCAAATAATTCTCATAAATTGTTTCGGTCATATATTGCTCAAATATGGCAAAACTTTTCATTGCCATGTTCAAAGATCATCCTCCAATAATTCTTTTCCTATTCTGCCCTAAATGGCACTGTGTGAAGCAAGTGTTATTTATCTTTGCTTGATTGCCTCCAAACTTTTTGGAAATCTTTTCATGTCCATATAATTTCCCCCATGCCAAAATTCAACTCAATTTTCCTAGTAAATATTCCTGAGCAATTTTTCAAAGTTCCTGTCTGAGGGGAGTCATTGTGAAGGAAGTACTAGCTAGGCATATCCAAATGAGTTGAAATTTTGCAAGGTCCTTCATATGATCAAATCATAACTCTCCACCAAATTTAAGCTCATGTAACTATTTATGTGAGCCCAGTTCCAAATCTTGGTTTCTGGTCAGATTTTTAGTTTGTGAAGAAACTATATTTTATATTGCTTCATTTAAGCTGAAAATTTTTCAGGGCATTCTATTATCCATATCAACCCTCTCCACCAAGTTTTGTCCCATTTCATCAAACCATTTGCCCTGTGCAATTTTTCCAAGTTTCTGGTCAGAATAAAGCATTGTGAAGCAAGTGCTAGTTTGGTTCATCCAAATGGCCTAAAACTTTTTGAGCAGCTTCATATCTTCAAATAATTGGGCCATGCCCAATTTCAGCTCAACTTGCCTCTTCATGTGAGTGCAACTTCATCATCTCTAATTCTGGCCATTAGGGTGGTTTCTACAGAAAGTATCCTTTTTATCCATCCTAATGATCTGAAAATTCTCAGAGAGAATTATCTTAGTTCTTTATCACGCTGTCCCAAAGATCAGAGTCATTGCACTGTTCTATCTCTCACAATTCACATCAAACACTTTGCTGCCAAAATGTTTTGGCTCCTCCTCCAAATCTCTTCTTTGCCCCTGGACCGATTTATTTCTTCATTTTGACTGAGGGTAGCGTGGTCTATCTACTAGACATGGTCGTTCCGTCCAAAATAAGCCATTTGCACCAGTGCGCATGGTGATCACACTTGCGTCATGCAGATTGCAAGCTCTGGCGCGTTCTTTCCCCTGTTCCCGTCGTTTCCCTCCGCGTCTCGACCCCAAACCATGTCCTGGAGCTCGCCCGTGCTCGACTTCATCGCACTGCATCGCTTCCCCGCCCTGCATCGCTATGGTTTGGTCTCCATCGTCGTGCCCGTGCCGCGCCCAGCCACTGTCCTCCATTAGAGCTTGGTGTGAACTCGCCCATGATGCTCTAGAGCTCTCCCCGCGTCTATTTAAGGACCCCCAAACCCCTCCGCATCTCACCAGCCTCTCCCCAAGCCTCCCCGACCACCGGAGCACCACTTCCCCTCCTCTTTTTGTCGGAGATCGCCATGGCCGCCCCGGTTTCTTCTCGGTCCCGGCGAGCCTAGCCTTCCTCCGCTCCTCTAGCCACCTCCATCGTTTTCCTCTCCCTCTGGTGCACCTCCCCACCCCACTCGTTAGTCGCCGGAGTGCCCTTGGCCGCGTCTCCGCAAGCACGGCCGCCGCCCGTCCCTCTCGGACACCTCATCGTCCGGCCGCCTCAGGCCTTCCCTCGCCTCTCCTCCACCTCCTTGAGCTTCCCCGTGATCCGGCGGTTCATCCCGCCCTCTCTCCCTCGCCTCCCTGTCGCCGGAACCCCCTGCCACCACCGCCCGCCTCCTGTCCTCTTCTGTCGCCGCACCTCGTCGCCGTTCTGCTCATCCCCGGCGGCCGTTTTCCTCCTGGACGGGCGCGGGAGGACGCCACGAGTCCGCCGGTGGCCTCCGCTCGGCGGGAGCTGGCCGGAGCAGCCCGGGACGCCGCCGGCAGCCCCCTGCTCTGCGCCCTCCTCTGCCTTCTGTCGGGGGAACGCGAGGAAGACGACGACGATCGAGCCAGCTCCCTGGACCCCACACGCTAGTGAAACAGCAGGTGGGTCCCGTCCTGTTAAGTGGAAACGTATTTCATCATTTTACGTTTTCGTTAAGTGAAAGCATAAAAAGCTACGGCCTCTGTTCCGAATGCGCTTTCTCTGCCTTGAAAGCGCATTCTCGTTCTACTGCAGCTGAGAAGGCGTTTTCCGGTTTTGAAAGCGTATTCCTCTAAATACGTTTCTGCCTTATCCACTCAGGGACCTATTTGTGGTGATATTTTTGCAGATTAGTCCCTGATCTTCCAACCTTCATAACTTTTCAACCGTAACTCCGATCGAGGTGAAACCAACACCCACTTCTTCGTCTCGTCGAGACCTTTCTGTTGGTAACATTTTCACTAGGTGTACACACTGTGAAAATGACCATGATGCCCTTGCCCTTATCAGCCTCCTCCGAGAGAGAACCGTCCGGCGTTTCGTTCCGCGGCTTCACCGCATTTCTTCCCGGAGTCTCCGTCACCCCCAGGCAAGCCACAACAGCCACTTGCATGATAGCCATGCAGTAGCCATGGTTTCTAATTGAATTTTTAATAAAAGTTTGCCCGTTATCTGTCTGCTTGTTTGCTACTGTTGTCGTTGTTTCGGTTATGCTCGTGGTTTCATGTTCACCTTCATGCTATGTTCCGATGCATCTTGTTATCTTGTACTACTTGCTAGTATTATTGTCACATGTTATGCTTGATAGTAGTAGTACATGCTGGTAGTAGTGATGTTCAGTCCGATGCATGTTTACCGTCTGTTATCAAGTACCGTTGCTATGCATGTTACTTTGCATCCAGTTGGTTATATGCTTACTTGGTATTATTCTGGTTAAGTTCTTGCATGGTATTTATTTATGATGCTAGTGGTCATGCTATGCTCATGTGTAGTGTTATGCTCATGCTCGTCAGTATGCCATGCTCAGTTGGATATATGCTTCATTGTTGTTATGCTCGATGATTTGTTATGGTTGCACATCCATGCTCATGTTGGTATCATGCTCATGCATTGTAGTTGCATCACGTGATTTTAATATGGCTCAGCTTATTGCATTCAAGTTTAACCAGATAATAATGAACTTGAACAACTGTTGGCTGAGTCATGGTGCCATCAGATCGAGCTGACCAGTACAACCACATTTGCCTTTTATGGGAAGGTCCTAACTGGGTCTATTGCCATGCCTCTTGCCGGTGCCTCCAATGAGGGAAGGTTATGGGCGCGCGCTACCCTGATCAGGTAGGCGGACATAAGCCTTGTGAGCCCGAGTTTGGTTATGTGCACATGTTCCCGTTTGGGACCGTTTATTGTTTTGCCACGACGGTGGCCGTTGAGTGTCTTTGGTAGACACGGGGCCACCCATGACTTAGCCTAGAGGGGAGTTGGTCGGAGTGGCTACCAAGCTAAGCTTTCGTCGAAAAGGCGTCACTGCTTCCTTTTCGGCGCCCGCCCTTTGTTTAGATGTTGGGGCAAGGCAAGCCCAAGGAAAGTCTAGGTTGGCGCTCCATCTCGGCCGGCATCCTGCTCTCGAGAGGGTGTGGTCCTTGAGCGAACTAGTCATGTGATGTGTTGCCCCAACGCAGGGGCATTTGGTGAGGAGCTACGGTCCGGTGGGAGAGTGTCATGGGCAATAGATCGGTTTTGTCGGAACGCCGTTGGTCCACCCGAATGGGAGTGCGAGGCCATGGGTTCCGTGGTGTGGGTACAGTGTGCTAACCTTTGCAGAGTGTGTGTTAAATCTATTGATAGCCGTGCCCGCGGATAAGGGCCCAGTTCATAGTCGGTCACACTATGAGCCAACAATAATAATAACTTGATTAATAACAACCCCGATTCGATGATGAGAAAGAGATTGGTTGTGATCGAGAAAGGATCACGAAGGTATCATGGATACCAAAGTTGGTTGATCTTTATGTGATCGCGAGATGATCACGATGGTATCATGAATACCAATGTTTGTAAGTTGATGCATGAGATGGTTACGAGGTAACCGCCGAGCAAGAGTAAGTTGGTGCATGCGAATGTTAACTTGTTCCATGTAGTATCATCATGTTCATATGCTTATGCCATGCTAAAGTTGTATCATGTTCACCTTGTGCATGCCATGTTGTTCTGTTAGTATCATGTTCATGATTGCTTTAACTTGCTAATGCCATGCTGTTGTTTGTCTTGACTGCTTTTGGTTTATTGTGAGCTTGCAAATACATTCAATGTACTGACCTGGAGTGCCATGCCAGTTTGCAGGTCGTGCCTGGTTTGCTTGCTTGTTGGTGTGGTTCCTGTGTTCGCGAGCTAGGATAAATGTTCCAGCCAGAGTCCCTGCGGATTGGAGTCCATCATCGTCGTTCGTTGTTCCGCTGCCAGTAGAGGTTCCGCTGCCTCGAGTTGTTATGCTGCTTGCATAGAGCAACTGTGGTTGGCGTAGTGTCGCCGTGCCGGTGTTATTCATTGTAATATCGGAGACCTTGTATTCGTATTCGTGTTGTAATAGAGAGATGGTTTGTTCTGTGCTAAGCAGTGCCGTATTCCAGAAGACTTCACCTTGATCTCTGGGCTAGAATACGGGGCGTTCCGGTTTCTCTGAGCCGGGGTGCCACACCCGAGAGACGGAATTTTGTGTTTGCGAGAGAGAAAGATATTTCACAACCAGAGTGATAGCTAGAGAGACATATCAGGGGACGCGAGATATCTCTAGGGAGAGAGAGTGTGTGTGAGCGACATACAAGAGAATGTGGAGAGATATGACACCCTGGGAGACAGAGTTTGTGTTTGTGTGTGAGAAAGAGATATTTAAGAGGAAGCTGAGTCGTAGCTTCTCATACCTAAGGAGCGCAAGACATCTCTGTGTGAGAGGGGGTGTGCGAGTGGCACATAGGGGAATAGTAGAGAGAAATGAGACCCCGGGAGATGAAGTTTGTGTTTGTGTGAGAGAAAGAGATTTCACAGGGAGAATCATAGTTAGAGACACATATCAGGGAGCGAGATATACTTAGAGAGAGATAGAGTGAAGGTCAAGGGAGAGAGTACCGTCAGTGTGTTATGAAGATAAAAGATCATTGTCGACATACAAGTAGCACGAGAGATACCCGAGAGACGATGAAGGCGTATATAGGTCTAGAGAGATATATAAGCATGAGTGATAGCTATATGAGACGAATATCTGGATTAAAGGGGATTCAATTATTTAAACTAGAGATCACGACATCGATAATATCATAACAAAAATTGGTTTATCAAACAGCATATTCATTTGAATTTGGGGACACGTGTACTGTTATATAGTTTATCAATATTAGTGATCCATAGATTCTTTAATTAGAGACAATGCATGGTTTATATGCAATTAATGTCTAAACGGGATTACACTATATGTTGCGTGTGTGAAACACATTATACATGTTTGAGAAGTAAAAAAACCCGCATGAAACACACATTAATTGGAGACAGTTAGCGAGAAATGCATACATTGGATTTCAACATAAAGTGGTTTCAAATATTTGAAAATCCAAATTAAGATGGATCCAGCCTTATGAATCTGAGATCATGCCATTTGTAAACCATATTTATGTATAAAGGGTGTTGTGCTTTTGAAAGTATATATAAAAAAATGATGTATATAGATTTGTATTCGAATACAAAATGGATCCTGCCCGGAAAAAAAACACAAACTAGATTCGAATTGAGTTGTCACGGTAAACGTGCACTCTTTCTTTGCAAAAATTTGAACGAAGCGGGGAAAGTCGCAGTAACCGCCCGAAACCAAAATCTACTAGATGGAAATTACTGCCTATCCCTGACACGCAAAGCCTATCGGCTCGATTTCTATAGGTTTCGATAGGGGTAGGCTTGTAATTTCACTCAAACGTGACATAACCGCCTCCGCCTCTCACCTCCCCGGATTCATACACGGTGGGCGCCAAAACACAGTTTCTCCTCAGCCGAAATCGCCTCTGACCTCCCTCCCCGATTCATACACGGTGGGCACCAAAACAAACTCTCGTCGGCCGAAATCTCCGTCGGCAAATATTCGATGTATGCGAGATTACCGTCCTATCCCCAACCGACTATTATTGCTGTGATGTAGGAAATTTTGAACGGGCGCTAAGTTTGTAAATTTCCTCGCATTTGAGACAAGCGCGCCCTGGAGACATGGTTCCCCCCTTCCTCTCTCTCCCTCCATTTCCCCATTCGTACTCCGTGGGCGCCAAAACACCCTTTCTACCGCAGTCTCCTCCGTCCGCCACCCCATCCACCACCATCCTCCTCCACCATGCCGGAGCTGATACCCCGATGCCGTCGTCCATTACAAGAGATCGACCTCTCTCATCCACGGCTTCAGACCAGGATCCTTGATTCGCGTCCTCTCGCTTCATCCGCGCCGTCGTCCTCCTTGCCGAGGCCGCTCGTACGACCGTCTCGTCCACCGCGCCGGGATATTTCCCTCGCCGCCACCGTCTGCCCTCCTAGATCTGCTTCCACGCCACCGACAGCCATCGCTATCGCAGCACCCTCAACGCCTCAGCAGATGCTTACACGGCGCCACACCAGAGGCGGTACTCTTTCGTATCTGCTCAAGTTATTTATCTCAGCAAGAAAATAGATCGCCACTGCTTTACTGTGATTTCTTGTCCGTCACTTAGAATCTTACTTGTTAGTTGAAACCAAACATTGGTTGCGACATTGCCTTTGTCCGGTTTGCACCTTCAGATCCGCCGTGGCACGCGCACCAATATACTCGCAATGCTTATGGTTTTCCCCTTTTATATTCCACATTAGGTTAAATGACATTTGACTGAATTTCAAATTGGGGTCAGTCCATTTTTGGGAGTTCGCCGGAGGGAAGGAAGGGGCTCGCCGGAGGGCTACCCTATTATCTATCTTAGGGTTTCGGGTGGGGATAGTGGTTGTGGGGGGCTGTCGTCGGGCTATGGTGGGGCCTCGCCGGAGGCAAAACTTGGCGCGGGTGAGGGGCTGGGGTTAGCTACAGGGATGGCCGGGGGCGGCCGAAGATCGGAGGCGGTGGCCGGTTCAGGGGAGGGCGGGGGCCGGTGGTTCAACCGGCGACCCGTGCGGTGGTCTTTAGGGGAAGAATAAGAGGCGAGGAAGAAGAAGGGTTAGGAGACGTAGGATCTTCATCCAACCGCCTGAAATGGTCGACTGACCCAAATGACGAGAGTCAGGCGACTTGGATGTAGACATTCCCATATATTCAGTACTATTATCGTAGGTGCTTCGAGACATACGTGCAAGCAGTGCTCCTCAACCCATCAAGCTAAACAACATGCCACTCATAATTCCAAACTTAGTTGCTCAAATACGAATCTGATATGATGCTGACATGTACTAAAACAAAGAATGTTTAATTAGTCAGTTAATGTTCCTACTTTACTTTCGAAAAGCACATGCGCCACATATCGAGGGACAGCAGGGAGTTGCGTTCTTTATGCGCTCTGGTTCATCATGTGTGGCCAACCAACATTTTATTTTCCAAAATCTGCTTGCTCTTCTTTAGCATGCTCCTCTTCTGTTCTTCCTTTGTAAGTACTCTCTCTGTACCTAAATATAAGTCTTTGTAGAGATTCCTCCATGGACTACATACGGAGCAAAATGAGTGAATCTACACTCTAAAATGTATCTATATACATCCGTATGTGATCCATAGTGGAATCTCTACAAAGATTTGTATTTAGGAACAGAGGGAGTACAATAGTTGTACAGTATGTTCTTTGTAGTGAAGAGGAGTAGGCACATTTGCAGTGTACAGGTCTATTCGGTCGCTTGTCATGGACGCTTTCAACTCTTCGTATTCGATCGTATGTGTAGCCTTTGAGAGTTAGACTGATTATATTAATCTACTCACCATATTACAGCACACATGGGCTCTCTCATCATAATCCAGTGATAGCACACAAGGGTTTACAGGGAGCCCCTATTATATTACAATATCCTCTGCATTACAAAGATAATCTCACTACTATTTATGTTTTCATGCTTTTCAGATATTGTACGTAATCACAATGAATATAAGAATGCGCACATTAGAAGAATATTGCGGAACAGTTCAATGGGTAACAAACTTGGCATCAAGGGATTGAGGTCCATTGTGGATGCAATGAAACCCACATGCTCCCGACCTATAGATTCGTATTCAGAATATGATCCTAATGACTATTCTGAGCTCAAGGAGTCAAAGGCAGATGGCCTATCCTGTTCACCCAATAAGGTGCCTGTTCTAATTTGGCAAGGTTTCATTGGTTGCACATATCTTGCATAAGGTGTCTTTCATTTCTTTTGCTTCGTTGCACCACCATCTTCTTAGTTTACTCATGATATATGTGAAGATGCCATGCCCATCCATTATCAACACCTATTCCATTTGTCGTCATACCATGTTTTTTCATTCAAATGTTGTTCTTGTGTTTCAAACATCCAAAAGGAAGAGGATGATTGCAGAACCTGAAGGAGTACAAGCAAAGTCCTTGAAAAAGGTGGTGCTACCGGAGAAATCACATAGCACCCGACGTATATTGGCGATAGAACCAGCGCCGCAAAACCTAGGATATCGTAACTATGCTGGTCACTGCTTTTCTCTTGTGAGTACCTATTGTCCTATCGCTGTCCTTACATTCATACCTGGTGGATTATGTGACATCATTGTGCATTATAGCTTGCTTATCCACTGTTCGCTTCAAATTATCAGATCTATATTAATGCTTAAATTAATGTAGAATAAACCCAATGCTTATGAAGAAATTTAGTTCTGCATTGTTCTTGTAAGTATTTGCTGTCCTTCATCACTGTACTTATATTTGTCAGCTAGTTCTTCATGTACACTTTGCAGCTTATTTTCCCTTGCCCTCCATTTTCTACATATCAGATCTACATTTACTCTTGCCAAAATATTGAATAAAACCAATATTACTGAAGAAGTTTAGCTCCGCATTGCTCTTGTCAGTGCCTTTTGCCTGTATGTTGTATTTACATTTGTACTCTGCATCTTAAGTTAAATAATCGCCATTTGTTCCTATATTTTCACATCTATATTTACTCTTAACAAAATATAGAATAAAGGCAATGCTCTTGAAGAAGAGTGTGCGGTAAAATTCTTGAATTGCCCCCCCCCCCCCAATCAATATGGACAAGGGCTTTATAGAGCCTGTCTTCACTACTAATGTAAGTTTGTCCTCCTCGATCCTTCAAACTTTGTTGTGTATATTTGGATAGCTATGAGTGCAAATGCTGTTTATTTTTGTCGTCTGCATCAAATTGCTTGTTCAAAGTTTATAAAGAAGAAGTACATAAACATAAGTTTGTCCTTCTCAATTTCAGTCTTTTGTTGTACAACCTAGTTCCTTATTCGTACCATGTAAATTAAACTAAACATAGCAAGTTATCTTCTTTAGCACTATGTGTATGCTTGTGTTCTTGATCTGTAATCCAGTGGTGTGGTGAAACTACCAACAACAACACAATGTCATATCCTGCTATGTCTCAACTATGAACAATGCCATATTATATTAATGTTATTTAAATCGTGTCTCTTTATTTACCAATCTGAAATGGTATAAATTGACAGTACACTCACCATTCATGCGTATACATTGTTTAGAACCACATGTATGCTTGTGTTCTTGATCTGTAATCCAGTGGTCTGGTGAAGCTGGCCGCTCCTGCACAATGCCATTTCCTGCCATCTTAACTATGGACAATGCCTATTATGTTAATGCTATTTTAAACCGTGTCTCCTTATTTCTTACAAAGAAATGAGATGAATTGACAGCGCTGATGCTTATACGTGCAAAACCTGTTATCTACCTACTTGTTTCTCTTTCAGGGTGACAGCACTGCTGCTAGGAAGAACTGCCACAATGATAGTGAGACGAACCCATTGTTTGTCCCTCTAACATATATTCCAGAGAAGAAGGCAACACATCTTGAGGTTAGGGATACAACCACAAAGTCATATCTTGATGTAGTGTCAAACTTACTCAGTGACACAAGCTCGATGAAGTCGCCGCCTGAATCTGTTGGACTTCTTCAGTCTGAAATTCAAGCAGAAAGACATGCTTCCGCTCAAATCCGACTGGAACTCCAATCTCTATGCAATATTAACCATAAGTACAAGACGCCTATTGATGCTATGCAGCTTAAGTTGGTGGATATAAGCGTCAAAGAAGCGCAGTCTCATCAGGTTGCTAAGCTGCTTGCGCTGCAGCTCCTGGGCCGGGCTAACCTTTCTTGAACTGTGTTGAAGTGCTGTCGGTTCTATCTATTATTTTGTTGGCCTGTTTACTTCCACTGGTGGTGACCTGCCTAGTTTATGGAATCTGCTGTCTGGTTGCCCTTTATTATCGTTGGCGGCGAACTTTGATGCTCAGGGGATGTAATATGCTGTAATTTCTTTGTTGTATAGTCTAGGTTTATTCTTCGTCATGATGCTGTAATTTATTTGTTGTTTCTGCTATTGTCACTCTAAGAAAAGGTCATAATCTTCAATCGGTGCGCAATGAGCCAATATAGGTTTATAAAATAATAATTTCTGTACTAAAATTGGCCGGTCGCCAATTGCTAGTACGAGCCGAACCGTGGGCCTACAATCATCTTGGGCCATTAGTTAGGTCTAGTCTTAATCTGGCCTAGTATTAGTTTCGGGCCTTTAAAAGGCCGAGTAAACCGCTTGCCTTAATTGGGCCGGAAAATTAAATAGGTTTTGAACAGGTTGAAACCTAGATTCAACCTTAATTGTGGCCAACAAATCACGGGCCGACAGCATGTTGTAATATAAATCAGCCCATTATTGGCCCATTCGGCTGACGGGCCATTAACAGGCTGAAATATTTTTGGGCCTTGGCTGACCCAATTACATGACAGGCGGGAAGCAGGTCGGATGTATAATGGGCCATAATTAGGCCCAACACTCTCAAGGGCCTTTAACGGGCCAATAGGCAGTTTGGGCTAGAATGTATCCACGAAGACTACGGGCCGTTAAGAGGCCGAAAGTAACTACGGACCATAATTAGGCCCAGGTGCAACTCGGGCCTTTAAATGGCCGAAATTGAAATCGGGCCAAAAGAGGCCCATTTGTAGATAGGGCCGCTGACAGGCCGAAACTAATATCGGGCCGAACTGTTAAACAGGTCATTAAGAGGCCGAAGAACAAATCAGGCCCCCAATGGGCCCAATGGTACAGTAGCTGTTAAAGGGTCGTATCTGTTATGGGCCGTAATTTGGCCCAGGAAATGAAAGTCAGTTAACGGGCCGGATCAGGTATGGACCGTAATTTGGCCCAAACTATTGCATGCTGTTAACGGGCCGGATCTGATATAGGCCGTAAACTGGCCCAGAATATTGCAGTCATTTAACGGCCCGTATCTGATGTGGGCTATAATTTCGTCCACAAAATGTTAGGCTGTTAACGGGCCGGCCCATTAGATCTGACGAAATCTTGTGGGCCTGTTCCTGGGCCGGCTTTTAAACCTATATGGGCCTCTATTGGGCCGTCCCATGTGTCAACGTTTCATTGGCGATTCTTGTCAAATGGATGGTTGACATCTGTCCCAACCCTGAGCCGACACGTGGATCGTCGGCGAATGAGAATTTTACACGTGGAAAATCGCCATTGGTCCGGGCTGTTAACGGGTTATCGGATCCAAACCGGAACCCGATAGCTTAACGGCGACCCGTTACGGTGGATGCCACGTGTCGGTCACCCTTGACGAAAGCACTTCTATGACGCGTGATTTATCATCATGGAAGTGGACACTTCCGTGATGATAATTTTGGTAATGTCATGGAACACTTCTACGACAGCACAGGTATGACTATCTTGATTCTGTCATAAAATTGTCATGGATGTACATGCATGACAGAAAACATGACCTACTGTGACAAACACGCATCATCATGGAAGTGTATTTTTTTTGTAGTGAATCTAAGGAATCAAAGGTCTTGCCAGTGATTCAATATATACTAAGCTTGTTTCACATAAATTATGAATTCATGTGAAAGCATGACAGATGCATAGAAATGCAAATGATACACATGGATCTAAAGTTGGCAGATTCGATAGGACGAAGTCTATACCACAAGCAAAGCATGGACTGACACCGGATTGCCATTGGTGTAAAGTTAAAAGTGCTAACTGATTATTGACTCTGGCGCAAGTGGGAGACTGTTGGAAATATGCCCTAGAGGCAATAATATTTGTATTATTATACTTCCATATTCATAGTTAAGAGTGTATATTCTATGCTATAACTGCTATGATCCTAGGATATGCGATTCAGTGGAAAACTCATATGCATGTGTGGAATGATAAAACGGCAAATAAAAGGTTCCTAGTCTCACCTCTAAGACTAGCTCAAGTGTTGTTGGTGATCACGTTTTCCGGATCTTAGGATATCGTTAAGTGTAACGATAGTCCTAAAACAACATTGAGATTATGACGTTGGAAGAACGATCATATTGAATCGACCCAATCTTATTTGTTATGAATTGAGTTAATATTGTCTGCATTCAATTGTAATAACACGGAGTGTTAACATGTGATCTTGCTCCTTAGACCATGAGAGTATCGTGGTCACTTCTTACCGTATGGTGGGCTTTGGGGTTGCTCAAACGTCACCTGTAACACAGTAATCATAACGACAACTTAGAGGTTCATCGGAAAGTTTGACAAGTGGTCGGATAGCTGAAGAAGTCAGATTTGCTCCTCCGACAATGGAGAGATATTCTTAGGGCCCTCTCGGTGTGATGACATCAATCATTGTCTGGCCAGACACAAGTGACTATGTCACGGGGATGCTGGAACACAATAACGAGAAAGAAGAACAAAACTGGTAACGAGGATTTCGGTATAGTAAGCATGTGATGACTTAGGAGGATACCGATGCATCCCGGGTTTTGTAAAATATCGTGAAGCAAAGGGAACATCACACGGTAACCAAAGGTTAACTCGAATGTCATTCATGTAATCATAGGGATCGATATGGATGTCCACGGTTTCGCTATCGATCATTAAACGAAGGGGTTTCATTCATGTCTATGTTTTGCCGAACCTACAAGGTCGCAAGCTTAAGGGAATTACGATCTACTGAGTATTAGTGAAGCAAGAGTTATGATAAAATATTCTCAAAATAGTTCCAGGAATATAAGAAATAGTTTTGAGAGAGTTCCAAAAGAGTTTCGGATGTTTCCAGAAATGTTCTGGTGCGAGGACACTTTGGTTGGGCCAAGGGATAAGGCCCATGAGGTCTGAGTCACTGCAAAAGGAGTTTTGCGAAGGGCGGGGGCCAGACGCCAGGGTCTTTGGCATCTGGTACTGGACCAAAGGCCGATGTCCATGGCATTTTCGGAAACGCCAGGAACCTTGGCGTTTCGTGCTGGAATCCGAGGAGGACCCTTCCTTCTATTCCAAACCGACATTGGGGAGGCTCCCTCCCCAAGTTACGACCTTATGGCTCAACATATAAATAGAGGGGCAGAGCTAGCCCCTAGAACATAAGTTTTGAAGCCTCGTCAAGTTCTCTCTTGATCTAGTTCTCGTCTAGTTTTATGTAGACTAGATCTAGTTCTAGTTCTCCCTAATCCTCATAATAGAGAAGCCCTATGCGGTTCTCTTCTTCTCCCACTAATTATCCGGCAACGATTAGCTCTGGACGGTGAAGCGCTGCCGGATCGTGAAGCCTGTATGCTTGTAATCTGTGGAGAGGTCATGCTTTCGGTCTTTCATTCGAGGGACGGTTCGTGAAGCAGTTCGAGGGATCGTTCATCTACGGTTCGAGGGACTTCAAGTACGATCTACATTGACACATTCTTCTTCCGCTGCAACTCGGTGACGGTAACGATCGTTGATCACAACCTGTTATGCATCTTCATATTGATCTTGGGTGTGCGTAGGTATGAATTTTTTGTTTACTACTGCGTTTCCCAAGAGTAATAGTAGTAGATGCAGGCAGGAGTCAGCCTACTTGTCACGGACATGATGCATGTATACATGATCATTGACATGAATACATCATGACTATGCACTTTTCTATCAATTGCCCAACAATAGTTTGTTTACCCACTGTATGCTATGTGTTCGAGAGAGAAGCCTCTAGTGAAAACTACGGCCCCCGGGTCTACTTTTATCATATTGCTAAGAACAAAAAATGATTTTTTGCAATTTAATTACTTTTATTTTACTTTGCAACTTATCTATCTATCAAAATATCATAATTAATCCTTGCAAGTAACGAGCTCAAGGGGATTGACAACCCTCTTGCTCGCGTTGGGTGCAAGTATTTGTTTTTATGTGTGTAGGTGATGTCGAAGGGAATTTGCTTGGTTCTCTTGTTGGTTCGATAACCTTGGTTCTAACTTAGGGAAATACTTATCTATACTGTACTGCTTCACCCCTCCTCTTCGGGGAAATCCCAATGCAGTTTACAAGTAGCACTCAACGTGCGACAAAGAATCACTCCAAAGTTCCTACCGAAGAAAGTGGGAGGAAAATGTGTATCAACCTCTATGCCTAGATTACCCCAATGTCACCATGGGAATCTGCAAGTTGATTACCAAAACATATGTTAGGTGACTCGATAGAATACCCCATTGTCACCACGGGTATCCTCATGCAAGACATACATCAAGTGATCTCAAATCCAATATTCAATCCAACATGACGAAACCTCAAAGAGCAAGACTCAATTCATCACAACAAGATAAAGAGGAAGAACACCATATGATCCAACTATATTAACAAACCTCATGGTACATCAAGATCGTGCCAAATCAAGAACACGAGAGAGAGAGAGAGAGAGAGAGAGAGAGAAAGAGAGAGAGAGAGAGAGAGAGAGAGAGAGAGATCAAACACATAGCTACTGGTACATACCCTCAGCCCCGAGGGTGAACTACTCCCTCCTCATCATGGAGATCACCGGGATGATAAAGATGGCCTCCAGTGATGGTTTCCCCCTTCAGCAAGGTGCCAGAACAGGGCTCCGGATGAGATTGCTTTGGTACAGAAGCTTACGGCGCGAACAAACTCATCTAGGTTAACTTTCAGTGGTTTCTGTATTTATAGGATTTTTCT
Source organism: Thinopyrum elongatum (assembly GCA_011799875.1). NCBI lineage: Eukaryota > Viridiplantae > Streptophyta > Magnoliopsida > Poales > Poaceae > Thinopyrum > Thinopyrum elongatum. The sequence continues at coordinate 425,983,090 of CM022303.1, read as the reverse complement.
GCGTTGGATTCACATCAGGCGGGTGCCTGAGGGTCCAACAAGCTCACGTGGCGCACCCTAGGAGGGCGTCACCCAGGCTTGTGCTCCCCTGGTTACCTTTTGGCTCTCTCCCGAGGCTTCCTGGGTTTCTTATTGTCCAAAAAAATCACCGTAAAATTTTGTTGCATTTGGACTTCGTTTGGTATGGATTTTCTGCAAAACCAAAAACATGTAGAAAACAACAACTGGCACTGGGCACTAGGTTAATAGGTTAGTTCCATAAAAATCATGTAAAAGTGCACCAAAAGCATATAGAATTGTTGTAAACATGGCATGCATACTTCATAAATTATAGATACGTTGGAGACGTATCAAAGATCGTTATCCTTCCAATCAAACACCCACTTGTTGCGCACGACACGGCCAGGGATCACATTCGCGTAAAGCATATGGTCCTGGCAAATGTACAGTCATTGTGTGGCAACATAGCAGGGCTAGGAACCACACGAAGCACGTGAAAGGTGAGAGCGGTGACCTCAGAGCTATCGTCGATCGGTCCTATGTTGTCTAGAGGACGCGTGAGGTGCATGCCATAACATGGAGGTGGACAACGTTCTTACGTGAGTAATGGCTCTTCGAAGATTTTTGCTGGAAGGCGACCAACGTCGGCATGGGGTTGTTCAGAACGCTCCTCACCTTGACTTGCAAGGAGCTCATGCAATGGAAGTATCGACCAAGACGATGAAGGCAATCCCACTCAACTATAGCCAATGCGCTAGTCAACCACACGTAGACAAATCAGACCAATCTAGTTATGTTCGATGATTAACACGCATAACGCACTACCTTCTACACGCTCTCCCTCTCTTTTTTCTTTTGGAAGAAGCGACACCTCAGAAAAATGAACAATACACTTTTCCATTGACACACTTCAACCGAATGTAAAGTGGTTTGTGAGACCAAAAGGAAAAACCCCAAGCCGACCAATAGTATGTCCATGCACCATCATATAGGCGATCGCACCACTCAAGGACACCTACAAAACTGCCCAATCTTCGTTGTTCCAGCTGCTTATTTGGTGTTGTTTCTTTCCTTAGATGCCATGGGAGATAATGAAGGTTGGGGGGACATTATATCTACCTTTGGAACCCTTAGATTGGATTCAGGATAAAGATGGGGAGGAGAAATCATGAGAGGAGCCATTTAATCTCCAAACCTAGCCTCCGCGCCCAATCCCATCACACACACTCTCTCTCCACAAGCCGCCGCTCCACCAAGATCACGAAATTCACAGTTCCACCACATCATTGGAAGCCATGATAAAGGGGCCAGAGGAAGAAGGAGTGGAGGGCCGCCGTAGCCCAACGTGACTCTTGTCACCATCACCATCATCGATGCACAGCCGTCGCCACCGCGCCTACACCAACTCCCCTTTGTGTTTCTTACTTTTTGAACCCCTTGATGATGTTCATATTGGGACCCCTTGTGCTTAAGTAATTCTTTGGTTTGCAGTAGGGTATTGTGCAGTCCAGATCAATACTTAGTGTTGTTAACCGATGCATAAGTTTATTGTATTACATCATTGTGGATTGTGCCAAGTAAATTCTATGGCAACTAGAGGTACCACGGTAATAAAGCTACCTTGAAATGCTTGATCACTTACTTGGGGGGGTCATGGTAAAAAAAGCCATAGGTGACTCCTAATTACCACCTGACACTAGTGGCATGTTAGGAAGGTGGTATTTGTTGTGAGGGGTGTACGTGTGGGGCAAGATGTGAGTCTAGAATTAGTTCCACCCTCTAGTTTGCACACATAGTAGACCTCTGCATTTCTAGTAGCGTGTAGCCTTGAAAAAATTGGTTGCTTGTCATGTCCTAGCATGTATTTACTTTCTTGTTTTTAATTACTTTACTTAGTTATTAGTTTATCTTATCTTTGTTTACTATATTTTGTAAAATCCTATAGTCAGTAGACTATTTTTGAATCATCATTCGGATGTGTACACAACTATCCTTATGACAAGTTTAGTTATGGGAAAGGGGTAAATCCCAACCTTTTGCCCCATTGGTTTGATAAAACCTTGCAATAGTACTTCCACGAAAGGTACTACTGTCACATGTATGCTTGCGGTCACCAAAATACTTTCGTCGCGCCATTGTTGGGGAGCATAGTGCTAGGGAGTTTCATTTCCATTTGCACATAGTTTACTATGATGTCTTTTTCTTCTAGTGAAAAAAAATATCAGCCTTTTTGTTGTTACAAAAATGAATTTTGACTAGGAAGTGTCCTTAGTTACAAGGTTAGTGAAATAAGTGAGGGTGTGTACCACGTACTTATAGTGAAGGTTGTCGTGCACTGATAAGGTTGACATATCGATCTTTTTAAACATGTTCAGTCACCTCTGTAGAGCGTTGCCTACATGTTAGCTATGTGAAGGGAGACGTCAAGATAAGTGCTTGGTTCACGGGACATTGAGAATGTCGCCACTTCCGAAGCTCCCCAACTCCCAACGATCTGGGCCTTACAAGGTCCCTCGGATTCTGAAACGTAACCTCCTAGAAGCTTGGTCCTATCGAGGGTTGGCTCTCCTCTTGACTTTAGATATGATGAGAGCACATGCCCCATGGGGGCTATTTATAGCCTATGATTCCTTGAAAAAATAACATGAATGCCCTCGAGGGTTGTAGGTTTGGAGGGGAATGATGCCTGCTTGAACTACGCGGTATTTCCCCAAAGAGGAAGGGATGATGCAGCACAGCGACGGTAGTTATTTCCCTCAGTGATGAGACCAAGGTTATCGAACCAGTAGGAGAACTAAGCAACACAACGTAAACAGCCCCTGCACACAAATAACAAATACTCGCAATCTGACGTGTTAAAGGGGTTGTCAATCCCTTTCGGGTAACGGTGCCACAAATTGGCGAGAAGACGTGATAAAGTTGTGATAGATAGGATAAATAGATCGCAAATAAAATAAAGTGCAGCAAGGTATTTTTGTATTTTTGGTTTAATAGATCTGAAAATAAAAGCAAAGGAAAATAGATCGCAGAGGCAAATATGATAAGAAGAGACCCGGGGGGCGTAGGGTTCACTAGTGGCTTCTCTCGAGAAAAATAGCAAACGGTGGGAAAACAATTACTGTTGGGCAATTGATAGAACTTCAAATACTCATGACGATATCCAGGCAATGATCATTATATAGGCATCACGTCCAAGATTAGTAGACCGACTCCTGCCTGCATCTACTACTATTACTCCACACATCGACCGCTATCCAGCATGCATCTAGTGTATTAAGTTCATGGAAAAACGAAGTAATGGAATAAGAACGATGACATGATGTAGACAAGATCTATTTATGTAGAAATAGACCCAATCTTGTTATCCTTAATAGCAACGATACATACGTGTCGTTCCCCCTTCTGTCACTGGGATCAAGCACCGTAAGATCGAACCCATCACAAAGCACCTCTTCCCATTGCAAGATAAATAGATCAAGTTGGCCAAACAAAACCCAAATATCGGATAAGAAATACGAGGCTATAAGCAATCATGCATATAAGAGATCAAAGAAGAATCAAATAACTTTCATGGATAAAAACATAGATCTGATCATAAACTCAAAGTTCATCGGATCCCAACAAACACACCGCAAAAAGACTTACATCATATGGATCTCCAAGAGACCATTGTATTGAGAATCAAGAGAGAGAGAGGAAGCCATCTAGCTACTAACTACGGACCCGTAGGTCTACAAAAAACTACTCACGCATCATCGGAGAGGCACCAATGGACATGATGAACCCCTCCGTGATGGTGTCTAGATTGGATCTGGTGTTTCTGGAACTTGCGGCGGCTGGAATTGATTTTTCGTCGACTCCCCTAGGGTTTCTGAAATATTGGGGTATTTATAGAGCAAAGAGGCGGTGTGGGAGGCCACCGAGGTGGGCACAACCCACCTGGGCGCGCTTGGGCCCCCAGGCGCACCCTGGTGGGTTGTGCTCCCCTCGGAGCTCCCCTCAGGTACTTTCTTGGCCCATACGGTGTCTTCTGGTCCAGAAAAATTCACAAAAAGTTTCGCTGCGTTTGGACTCCGTTTGGTATTGATTTCCTGCGATGTAAAAAACAAGCAGAAAACAGCAACTGGCACTGGGCACTATGTCAATAGGTTAGTACCAAAAAATAATATAAAATAATTATAAAATGATTGTAAAACATCCAAGAATGATAATTTAACATCATGGAACAATCAAAAATTATAGATACGTTGGAGATGTATCAGCATCCCCAAGCTTAATTCCTGCTCGTCCTCGAGTAGGTAAATGATAAAAACAGAATTTTTGATGTGGAATGCTGCCTAACATGTTCATCACATAATCTTTTCTTTATAGTATGGACATTTGGACTTTTATATGGTTCAAAGCAATAGTCTGGTTTTGACATGAAGACTTTAATACTCAAGCATACCAACAAGAAACCATGTCTTTCAAAATATCAACACTAAAGCAAGTTATCCCTAGTCCATTATGCTCAATCATGAAGAAAATATGCCCTAGAGGCAATAATAAAGTTGTCATTTTATATTTTCTTATATCATGATAAATGTTTATTATTCATGCTAGAATTGTATTAACCGGAAACTTGATACATGTGTGAATACATAGACAAAACACCGTGTCCCTAGTAAGCCTCTACTAGACTAGCTCGTTAATCAAAGATGGTTAAGTTTCCTAACCATAGACATGTGTTGTCATTTCATGAACGGGATCACATCATTAGGAGAATGATGTGATGGACAAGACCCATCCGTTAGCTTAGCATAATGATCGTTAAGTTTTATTGCTATTGCTTTCTTCATGACTTATACATATTCCTTTGACTATGAGATTATGCAACTCCCGAATACCGAAGGAACACCTTATGTGCTATCAAACATCACAACGTAACTGGGTGATTATAAAGATGCTCTACAGGTGTCTCCGAAGGTGTTTGTTGGGTTGGCATAGATCGAGATTAGGATTTGTCACTCCGAGTATCGGAGAGGTATCTCTGGGCCCTCTCGGTAATGCACATCATAATAAGCCTTGCAAGCAATGTGACTAATGAGTTAGTTGCAGGATGATGCATTACGCAACGAGTAAAGAGACTTGCCGGTAACGAGATTGAACTAGGTATGAAGATACCGACGATCGAATCTCGGGCAAGTAACATACCGATGACAAAGGGAATAACGTATGTTGTCATTACGGTACGACCGATAAAGATCTTCGTAGAATATGTGGGAACCAATATGAGCATCCAGGTTCCGCTGTTGGTTATTGACCGGAGAGGTGTCTCGGTCATGTCTACATAGTTCTTGAACCCGTAGGGTCCGCACGCTTAACGTTCGATGACGATTTGTATTATGAGTTATGTATTTTGGTGACCGAAGATTGTTCGGAGTCCCGGATGAGATCACGGACATGACGAGGAGTCTCGAAATGGTCGAGAGGTAAATATTGATATATTGGAAGATTATATTCGGACACCGGAATAGTTCCGGATCGTTTCGGATATTTTTCGGAGTACCGGGAGGTTACCGGAACCCCCCGGGAGAGGTAATGGGCCTCATGGGCCATAAGGGAGAGGGGGGACAGCCCACAAGGGGTGACCGCGCCCCCCCCCCATGGGAGTCCGAATTGGACTAGGGGAGGGGGCGGCGCCCCCCTTTCCCTCTCCTACTCCCTCTCCCTTTCCCCCTTTCCCACTCCGGAAAAGGAAGGGGGAATCCTACTAGGACTGGGAGTCCTAGTAGGACTCCCCACACTTGGCGCGCCCCTAGGGGGCCGGCCTCCTCCCTCTCCTCCTTTATATACGGGGTCAGGGGGGCACCCCAAGACACATCAATTGTTCTCTTAGCCGTGTGCGGTGCCCCCCTCCACAGTTTACTCCTCCGGTCATAGCGTCGTAGTGCTTAGGCGAAGCCCTGCGCGAATCACATCACCAACACCGTCGCCACGTCGTCGTGCTGACGGAACTCTCCCTCGACCCTCTACTGGATCAAGAGTTCGAGGGACGTCATCGAGCTGAACGTGTGCTGAACACGGAGGTGCCGTACGTTCGGTACTTGGATCGGTTGGATCGTGAAGACGTTCGACTACATCAACCGCGTTAACCTAACGCTTCCGCTTTCGGTCTGCGAGGGTACGTAGACACACTCTCCCCCTCTCGTTGCTATGCATCTCCTAGATAGATCTTGCGTGAGCGTATAATTTTTTTTGAAATTGCATGCTACGTTTCCCAACAGTGGTATCAGAGCCAGGTCTATGCGTAGATGATATGCACGGGTAAAACACAAAGAGTTGTGGGCGATAATAGTCATACTGCTTACCACCAACGTCTTACTTTGATTCGGCGGTATTGTTGGATGAAGCGGCCCGGACCGACATTACATGACCGCGTTCATGAGACTGGTTCTACCGACGTGCTTTGCACACAGGTGGCTGGCGGGTGTCTGTTTCTCCAACTTTAGTTGAATCGAGTTTGACTACGGCCGGTCCTTGTTGAAGGTTAAAACAGCACACTTGACGAAAAATCGTTGTGGTTTTGATGCGTAGGTAAGATTGGTTCTTACTAGAAGCCCGTAGCAGCCACGTAAAACTTGCAACAACAAAGTAGAGGACGTCTAACTTGTTTTTGCAGGGCATGTTGTGATGTGATATGGTCAAGACATGATGTGATACACGTTTTTGTATGAGATGATCATGTTTTGTAAAAGTTATCGGCAACTTGCAGGAGCCTTATGGTTGTCGCTTTATTGTATGAAATGCAATCGCCATGTAATTGCTTTACTTTATCACTATGCGGTAGCGATAGTCGTAGAAGCAATAGTTGGCGAGACGACAACGATGGTACGATGGAGATCAAGGTGTCAAGCCGGTGACGATGGAAATCATGACGGTGCTTTGGAGATGGAGATCAAAGGCACAAGATGATGATGGCCATATCATGTCACATATTTTGATTGCATGTGATGTTTATCTTTTATGCATCTTATTTTGCTTAGTACGGCGGTAGCATTATAAGATGATCCCTCACTAAATTTCAAGGTATAAGTGTTCTCCCTGAGTATGCACCGTTGCGACAGTTCGTCTTGCCGAGACACCACGTGATGATCGGGTGTGATAAGCTCTACGTTCACATACAACGGGTGCAAGACAGTTTTGTACGTGCGAAATACTCGGGTTAAACTTGACGAGCCTAGCATATGCAGATATGGCCTCGGAACACTGAGACCAAAAGGTCGAACGTGAATCATATAGTAGATATGATCAACATAGAGATGTTCACCATTGAAAACTACTCCATCTCACGTGATGATCGGACATGGTTTAGTTGATATGGATCACGTGATCATTTAGATGACTGGAGGGATGTCTATCTAAGTGGGAGTTCTTAAGTAATATGATTAATTGAACTTTAATTTATCATGAACTTAGTCCTGATAGTTTTTGCATATCTATGTTGTTGTAGATCAATAGCTCGCGATGTAGCTCCCCGTTTATTTTTTGATATGTTCCTAGAGAAAACTAAGTTGAAAGATGATAGTAGCAATGATGCGGACTGGGTCCGTGATCTGAGGATTATCCTCATTGCTGCACAGAAGATTTATGTCCTTAATGCACCGCTAGGTGACAGACCTATTGCAGGAGCAGATCAGACGACGCAGGCTTCATCACCCAGAGGTGAAACACTACATCTCTACTGTCTTTAGTTCTAAGTGCTGATATTCAGCTTCGTCAGGTTTAAGAGCCTGACAGCTCGTGCTTGGGACCAGAGGCGCAAAGCTAGCTGGTGCAAAGGGTGTGATGCTAATCATGCCCAGAGAGTAATCGCATTGTGTTGTGACTAGGTGCATGGTTCAATCGACGAACCACGAGATATGCAAAACTCTCCCTTGTTTTAGGGCAAGGAGATGCAAGCCTTTTGCATATTCGTGAAAAGAATGCTTGAAAACAAGTGCATTATCTATCCCATGTGGCAACAAGAATAATTGCCAGTACCCGCAAACACTTATACAAGCCCTTAGATAAAACTATGGCATCAGTATCATACAACTTAATTTCATAAATAGTTTGGTCTTTTTCTGATATGGAAGGTGTAATCTCAAATTCGGCACAGGGCCCGGTTGCAGCCCTGTTAGAAGCATGAAAGCTGACAAGGATGCACTTCTAGCTGTCGATTCCTAGGCAGTGTGCCATCATGGAATGGCAAGATAGAGACTGTAGGGTGCAAAACCCAAAATTTGAGAAGTCTATATAGAAGTACAAAATATTTACTTATGATGTTTTCAACACAACTACATGGTTAACTCTTAGACTTGTTTTAAAGGACGGAACGGCCTATAAGATCACTAAGTCAATAGTTCTGATAGTTTTCTTAAAATGTAATTGGTTACCTACTTTGCTTTTTCTGGTTCGAGATCTCTCAGCCATTCAAGATCAATGCTTCCATGGTCTCTCACCAATCGGTTTAGAAATTCCTGCACAGCGAATGACCAATAGATTAAAATGGGCAAATTTAATATTGTAAATCAAACATGTACCACAGTTGAAATGTGGACATGTTTGATTGGCTAGAGTTTTCAGCCCTGTCATTTTGTTAAAAAGCTTCCTTATACCAGACTTACTTTTATTCGGCCTGCTAGCATATTGTTCAGTCCTCGCTCTCTAATGGTTTCAGATATGTCTTTCACATCTGCTTGCCGTACTGCTTCCCAATCAACCGAATCTTTTGTATCATCACTTCTTGGTTTATCTCCGTCATTGCCGAACAATTCTTTTCGCATTTTTTCCCAATCATAAGTTTTCTTTGTAGGTCCATGCATCTTCTTTCCTTTTGATTCATCTGTAGGAACTTCCGATGAAACTTTTCGAGTAATTTTTGATTTCCTTATGGGATCTGCAACTCCCTGTGAGACCTGTGAATGAGCATTCTGGTTTTCACACAAGTTTGAAGAACAATAATTCTCACATGTTTCTGCCTGAAGTCTGATAATGTTTCCCAGTTGGGGTTGGCTGCATCCTGACTGACCGCCCATTTGCTTTGCCCTTGTTCTGTATACCTCTTGCGAATTTGAACACTCATGCTGTTGCGCAAATGGAACTTCAGTGTCCTTGCTTGAAAATTTGTATTCGCAAAATAACTGTTCCTTAGAAAGTGACGCATCCACTGAACTAATTAATGGCTGAAAATTTTGTTTCATTATTGGTGAAAAATTCTCATTTTCCGAAGGCTCGGTAGGAAAATGGGACTTCTGCTGGACTAGTGACTCATCCATACAATATAGAACATTGCTTGAACAATCAGCCTCTTGGTTTTCTTTCTGTTGGACACGGTAGAAGCAGATGGTAACTGATAAAAACTAGCCTCAGGTTGTGTAACATTTGGATGAAACATGCTATCAAGGCCTGTGCAGAATGAATTGTCCAGATGGCTGAAAAACGGAAAATCCACATGGCCATTCTAGAGATAGGAGGCATAAACCTGATAAGTTCTGTTTAGATCAAGCAACACATCTTTATTCACACCTGGGACTGGAAGAAGATTAACTCCATATTCTGATGATCCGACCATATCATTATGCATGTTCTGGAAATCTTGCATTGGTGGATGCTCTGCATGTCCAGTTGAACTTGTCATCCTATTGGATAAATTTATCATCATGTGGTCCTTTTCTGGGAAGTATGGCAACAAACTGAACCCCATTGGATCAGTTCTGTGAAAAGGGTAATCTGGCGAATGTTGAGAAGAAACAGAAGAATTTTGTGAAGAAATAGCATCCTCCATTGATACTTCAGCTTCTACCACGCTTGCAATGCCACTTTCTGGGACAGCAAATTTTGATTGCCTATTTTCATGGAGGTCAGTTAGGGACTCCCTATATGGAACAGAAAATTTTCCTGCTGCAAAGTTGAATCCATCTCCAGAAGAACTTCCAATCAATTCGTTACTGTTACTTCGTTCATGAAACTCGGTATTAAGTATCTCTTCAACAGAGAACTTCCCTTTCAGCTTGAAAGAATCACCAAATAGTCCAGAACAGCTATCTTTCTGTCCAGGAGGCATATGAGACATCTCTGCTGTAGATCCCTCAGGGCCTTCTGGTTTGACTGGAAATTTCGCAGCAACCGCCATGAAAGCAGAACTGGATTTTTTTTTAAATAATGGTAGTTAGACTAATGTTGAAACAATAACATGCGAACTAGAAGCAGTATACTTATTCCAGATAGGCTAGAATTTAATTCTCAATAAATTAAATAGGCTAGAAGTTTGCTTTCACCTAGAAAGATGGTCGGCAACATTCTGAGTAAGATATACACCCACAACCGAGTCAACAACTGATCCTTTCCAAGCAGAGAATCGTCTATCCCCTGTAAAGAGATCCAGTATTGAAGTTTATTGTGCAAGCCAAAAACGCATCTGAACTGTAACCTAACACACATGTAACCATAATCATGTAACAATAAGAAAGAGCCATCTCTTCCATTCATATATTGTGATGATGCATGATGGTGGTCCATGTAACATTCTGAAGCATTGTTTTCTTAACTAAAATTCAGAAGCACTGTTCAAATGCAATCAACTGATCTTCTTTTCGGATGCAAACCCTAACTACTTCAAAAAAAATTCAGGATCAGTCTCACAAATGCAATTTAGACCATTATCACGATATAAAACACATATCTGCCGCGTGCTACTTTCTACGAAAAAACTATGCTATGATGAGGTGAGATCAATCTAAATCTTTTAGGACCTAAATAAAAACAACTTGCATGCTCAAGGAGGTAACGAACTTTTGTGTGACCATAGGGAGTACTATATACCAAAGAGAGCGCACTACAAATTTGATGTTGAAAATAGAATTCATACCCTGAACCAGGTGCATGCGAGCAATAAATGCATTGATTCTCCCCCGGAACACTCTTCTTTCCTCATCAAGAAACTTCTCTTTATCCTTGTCCATGCCTCCAGCGTCGTCACTCATATTTGGTGCAATTCGTAAGTTCCACATCAAAGAGGCTACTGGATCGATGTCCACCCTGGGTCGAGAACGTCTTTTATTTGCATTTCTCAGAAATGGAACCAGCGCATCAGATGTGCCTTTATTACAAGCAGCTGCCATAACTTTATCTGATTTGCTAGTGTATAAAAGCTTGAACTTTCCAATTACGGCGTCTGAAGGATCAGCTGATAGTGCTATAACTTCAGTAATGGCTCCATCAATATGCTCGAAACCGATGCTTCTATAATTATCATGGTCAGAGATCTCCAAAATGCTTGGTCTCTCCGCACTTCTTTTAGACTCCGACGTTGTCACCTTAGTAGTAGTTCCTGCAGAAAATTCAGATCCACAAGAAATAGGCTCATTGTTGGTGCATTTGTCTTTTGACGATAAACGTTTTGCACGACGAGCAGTTTCTTTCCTTGTGCCTCTGCCTTTTGGCTTCCCATTGCTTTCTTCCTTTCTTGGACGGCCCCTCTTTGGCTTTTTGGTGGGGTTTGCTTCTTTGTTTTCTCCAGAAGCATCTAGCAAACGGCGTTTAGCTCTTGATGATTTACTTACTGGTTTCCCAACAGCTTCAACTCCTGTGTGTGTGATCTGCTCGCCATGAATAGCAATGCAGTAGTTGTTCACAGTATCATCATAAGCAGACGCGCCATGTGTTTCTGGAACTGATTCTGGCCCCTTAACCATGCGTTTTTCCAAGTACCGGAGTTGATGAATACCACCACTGGGGATATAGTTTTCTATAAATGGATTCTCAGTACCACTGGGCAATTGTGTGTGCTCTGCAGTCGAGTATCTTGGCTGTTTGCCAGGTAAAGCAATACTACAATCTTTGTCAATGGAGTAATGCAGAGTAGGTCCGACTTCCAAAGACTGAAGTTGATGGCTTCCCATCCTCTGGATATTATTTGGTAGTACATTGTTTCCTCCAAGAGAATTTATGTATCTGGACTGTTTGTCAGGCGAAGCAACAAAAACTGTGTCGCTGGTGTCACACAGGGACAGGGTAGGTTGGTTATGTTGTTGGACCCTGCTGAGTTCAGAGATCCCAGAGCTAATCATTCCTTGGTGGCACGGTGATTTATCAAGGGCCATCGACCTCTGGACATCAGCCAAGTTAAAAACTCCAGAGTTTGTTGCTGAAACTTCATTTGTATTCCACTTACTGGGAAGATGTACTGACGAGGAAGAAAACTCGCCCACAGCTCCAATCAGCTGATTCTTTTGAGACTCTGATCTCATCTGTTGGCAAGTTTCAGTAAGATAAGATCCTCGAGAACTGCTGGAATGGGGATCATTATGGATTGTCCTTGAACTATTTGAGTACAGAAAGCTTGTGTCTAAACAAACCATAGGACCATTGACAGCATTATGCTCTCTCTGATTACCTACTGGTGCAAGAATATGGGGAAAATCGTAAGAATTATGAAGACCAAAAGAAGCTTCATTATGGTTGTTCCGATTGGTAGCAAAGCTCCAACAATCGCTCTGCACAGAAAATCCGTCCATTGTCACAGCTTCTCTTGTACAAGCTTTGGGGTTGGCATTTATTGAGCTGCTGGTGCCCCCCCAATGACATGCCACCTGCGCATGAGTTCTTTCAGTTGCATATATTGATGACCGAGGATCCTCTGGATTGAAAGACGCTTCAGTAACCTGGGCTTGTGATGCTAGATCAGCATTTTTTTGCCGATCATCCTCATTGAACTTCAAGCTTCTCCTGGCTTTTATTTTTTCAGCTCTGTTCTGCATATCAGAATCTTCTGCTGGAGGTTGGTTCGTTGTTGCGTTTAGTCCCTTTTTGCGGACATATTTCCTCTTGCCAGTTGAGCGAGTCTCCTTCTTCTTGGCATGCTTTGCAGTTGTATACTTCTGTATTTTGGCTATTTTTTTCTCTTTGACTACCTTGGGCCTGTGCTTTTTCCTCTTAGGTATTTTGTCTGCTTTTCTACTGAAGCCAGTACCTTCAGCCGGACCAGCTTCGTTGTTTGTCCCCAGCTCAATGGGTGAATTCATCCGAGATGCCTGAAACCATGCCTCTAGCCAGTGCTGAAAATTGCCCTCGTCCATGCTAGCTACTTTTTCCTCAAAAACTTAGTGTTCACCTGTAAAAAAGATTTACAAAGACACCATGCAAAAAGGTTATATAATGTCCAAAAGAGCAATGACCACAGTATAAGTAAACAGTACAATGATCGCGCAGCTTTGCTTAAACACTAAGTTTTTGCGGAAACACGTAGTACTACGTGGCAACTTCTTCAACTCTCACCTCGGCATGTTTTCTGCATGTGCTAAGGACATGGATTCGAGAGTAACTCAGCATTTTCAACTTATCTCCTTCAACCTTCTTATTTAGGAAATATATGTCCCATTTCAACCCATCAAAGTTGGTATTTCAATGGGACGGAACATGATCTTCTCAAGGACTAGCAAATATTTCAATGGGATGGAACATCACAAGCTTGTGTGGCGACATTGCTTCGACGTTAAGCTTTTTGTGGAAGCATCATATAACACGTGACTTTTTCACTCTCGCTCGGCATCGTGATCCATGTGTGTGCTTCTTTTTTTAGAAATTGTTGGATGAACTCACAGTGGGGAATTTTTCTGTCTTCCTGAAGCTTCGATCCACTTCAGGTGCTCTTCCTTCATCTTAATATATACAATGTACAAGTTACATATTAGTCCCTTCACAGTTCTATATTTCTAAGCTGGGACCTTCAACACTCCCCCTCAAGATGGGGCAAATATATCCATGAGTCCCATCTTGCTACATAAGTTTACAAAAGACACAACACTAACACCTTTTGTAAGTACATCTGCCAATTGACTATCAGATCTAACAAAAGTAACACGGAGACTCCCCTCATCTAACTTCTCTCTAATGAAATGTCTATCAATTTCAACATGCTTAGTTCTATCATGCTGAACTGGATTATGCACTATATTAATTGCAGCTTGGTTATCACAATAGAGTTGTAGTGGTCCTCCATCAAATAGACCGAGCTCAGATAGTAATATCCTCAACCACATCAGTTCACATAAACCAGAAGCCATAGACCTGAATTCTGCCTCAGCAGTAGATCGTGCCACCACATTTTGCTTTTTACTTCTCCAACAAACTAGATTATCTCCAACAAACACACAATAATCTGATGTAGATCGTCTATCATCTAGACATCCAGCCCAATCTGCATCAACATATCCCTCTACCTTTAAATGTCCATGATTAGAAAATAAGATTCCCTTCCCTGGACAGCCTTTTAGATATCTCAAAATTCGATTTACCACTTCTAGATGGCCTGAACGAGGATCATGCATATAACGACTTACAACACTAACTGCATATGCAATATCTGGCCTTGTGTGCGATAAATAGATTAACCGGCCAACTAACCTCTGATATTGGTATTTGTCCACGGGGTCACCTGAGTCTGCCAAGGTACGATGATTTTGCTCAATAGGTGTGGCCGCTGGTTTGCATCCTAACATACCTGTTTCATTAAGAAGATCAAGTACATACTTCATTTGAGAGAGGTAAATACCTTGTGCCCCATAAGCAACTTCAATCCCTAGAAAATAATGAAGATAGCCCAAGTCTTTAACTTCAAATATTTTAGCCATCATCTTCTTCAAGTAAGATATCTCCTCAACATCATCCCCTGTGATTACTATATCATCAACATATACGGTCAGTATAGTAATCTTATCACGATGACGTTTAAAGAAGAGAGTGTGATCAGCATTGCTTTGTTGATACCCCAAGGAGCAAATTCCTTTCCTAAACCTTCCAAACCATGCTCGAGGTGATTGTTTTAGACCATAGAGGGATTTTTTTAGTTTACAAACCTTGCCTTCAGTCTCACGGCTATTGAATCCTGGAGGAATCTCCATATACACCTCTTCCTGCAAGTCTCCATGGAGGAATGCATTTTTAACATCCATTTGAAACAATTTCCAATTACGGTTTGCTGCAGTTGAGATTATTGTTCTGATGGTGTTCATTTTTGCTACTGGGGCAAAAGTTTCATCATAATCTATTCCATAGGTTTGGCTATACCCCTTTGCTACTAACCTTGCCTTGTACCTCTCCACTGTACCTTCTGGAGTCTGTTTTACAGTGAATACCCATTTACAACCCACTGTCTTTTTTCCTGCAGGAAGAGTGGTGAGAATCCAAGTATTGTTTTTGTCAAGTGCTTCCATCTCTTCAAACATTGCTGTTCTCCATCTTGGGTCCTTTATTGCTACTTGCCAGTCATGTGGTATAGGGTCTATAGAATCTAAAGCTGCAACAAATGACTTATACTTGGAACCCAAGGATGCGTATGACACATAATTTGAGACATCATATGGAGATAGTTTTGATGGTAATTTCCCAGCAGTAGTGCGGAGTTGCTTCCTAAGAGCAATAGGAGCATCTAAATCTTCATGTGAAAGAGAATTAGGAAGCATACCATCATCTAAATCATGTGTATCAATAAGCTCTTGAGTTTCTGTACCACACTCCAGTGGGTTAGGTTCTTGCCTCTGCACTTGCTCCTTCTCAATTCTATGCCTCCGTGTAAACACTTGAACTTCTCGTTCCTCATTCGGTTTTGGCCATCTATGCCTCCGTGTAAACACTTGAACTTCTCGTTCCTCATTCGGTTTTGGCCATTGTAATGCTCCATTAGAGTCACTTTGTTGTTCCCTCTGTTCATTCTCTTGCCCTGCATCATCTTGCACATCTTCAATAGGTATAACCCCAACTATCATCTTCTCTGGCGCTACATCATGGTCTTCTCTGCTGCTATCTCCCCCTGTCTCGTTGTCCAGGCCTGTAACATCATCAGGGGAGACATCGGTTAAATCTACTGGTTCCCCATAATATGGTTCATGTTCCCTGAACACTACATCCATGCTTACAAACATCCGTTTTTCTGATGGGCACCAACATTTATAACCCTTTTGTTTTCCAGAGTATACCACATACACATTTCACTGCTCTAGGGTCAAGCTTGCCAACCGATGGTCTATGATCCCTCACAAAACATACACATCCAAATACCTTTGGTGGCACAACATATGTAGTTTCACCAGTTAGACACTCAATCGGTGTTTTGTTATTGAGTACCCGGGATGGCATTCTATTCATCAAATAAGCTGCTGTCATCACAGCTTCAGCCCACAAATATTTAGGAACATTCATAGCCAACATGATACACCGGGTGATTTCTAAGAGATGTCTGTTCTTCCTTTCAGCCAACCCATTCTGCTGGGAAGTACCTGGGCAACTAGTTTGATGGATAATTCCAAAACTTGATAGATACTCATCAAATTGATTATTTACATATTCTGTACCATTGTCAGTTCTAAATATTTTCACCCGTGCATCATATTGATTTTTGATTAGGTTGTGGAAATCCTTAAAGCATTCAAACACGTCACTTTTATTTCTCAGTACATAAACCCAAGTAGTCCTAGTGCAATAGTCAATAAATGTAACAAAAGATTTGTATCCATAAAGTGACCACACCCCACTAGGACCCCACACATCTGAGTGGATAGTTTGAAATGGCACCGTACTTCTGTGATCAGATGAAGTATATATACTACGGGTTAGCTTCCCATACTGACAGGCATCACATACTAGGCTTTCTTTGCAAAGTTTATTATAGAGATTAGGATACAACTGACCCAGGGTGTTAAAGGACATGTGTCCCAGCCTGCGATGATGAAGAAGAAATTCTTCCAATGGTGACTGAGACAGCACAGCAGCAGCCATAGGTGCCATATCATCATCCAAGTAGTATAGACCATCTCGCATAATTCCTGTCCCAAGGATTTTCCAAGTCCCAAGTTCCAGAAATAAACACCATGTTGGGAAGAAGATTACAGCACAATTAAGTTCTCTTGTAATGCAACTAATGGATAACAGATTAATTGGGAACGAGGGGACATGTAATACTGATAAAAGAGGCATATTAGATCCACACATGATTGTTCCTGACCCCAGAACAGTTTGAGAAGAGCCATCAGCTAACCTTACACTTTGCCTCTTTGAATCAGGAGCATAGTCAACAAAATTTTCTTGAGAGCCAGCCATATGTCTAGAGGCCCCTGAATCTATTAGCCATGGTATATCCACCGGGTTATAATAACTCATAGTATGATATTTATTACCACCAGAGTTTGTAGATGCAGCAGATGTGAATGCATTGGAAGTCTCAGTTGATTTCTTGTCCTCCATGTACATTCTCTTAAATTGGCACCACTTCTTCCAATCGTCAACTGACATCTCCACTTTCACGGTTTGAAAAAACTTTTTAACAGCTGAGGTAGTATTCACCCTGCCTCCAGGTCGCATAGCACAGCCTCGACCACCATTACCAGCACCTGTTCCACTAACACCAGCAGGGCGTGCAGCTTCACAGCGATTACAGACACCACGGAATGCAAAATTTACATTTCCACAGCCTGTATTTGGACACAGCCAATCTCCATCTCGCTGCCAAGATTTTGCAGCACCATCACCATGTCCTTTACTTCTACCTGATCCAAATTCATTCTTGGTTCCACCTCCTGTCTTTGTGCTCTCCCCCTGCTTACCAATCCCATCAAACTGAGCTCGGTATTTTGCAGCCATAGCTCGCACCAAGTAGTCACCAACACACACACCAGCAGATAGATCAGCAGCAGCAGTCCTCTGCACACACGCACAGCAAGGCCCTCTCTTCTTTCTCCCCCTCAGCAGCAGCAGCTCCAGCAGCTCAGCCACAGCAGCAAAAAACAGCAACAACACCAGCGAGCACTTCTTCTCTCCACCACCGCTTCCTCTGCTCCTCCTCTGCCGCGCAGTACCAGCAGCAGCAAGCACTACAAGCAACCTCCCCTCCAGCAGCTCTCCTCCCGCGCAGCACACGAGAACAAGGAAGAGCTCGAGCAGGGACTCTGCCTCGAGTCCAAGAAGCAGCATCGCCGCCCGCGCAGCCCTGCCGAGCCGCTCTCCGCGTCGCGCGCGCGTGCAGCTCGCCTAGATGCGCCGCGCTCTCCGCGTCGCGCGCGCGTGCAGCTCGCCTAGATGCGCCGCGCTCTCCTCGCTGGACTCCGCCGCCTCACCGGAGATTACACCGCCGGCGCCGCCGCCTCCAATGAACCTAGCTCCGATGCCATGTTGGATGAACTCACAGTGGGGAATTTTTCTGTCTTCCTGAAGCTTCGATCCACTTCAGGTGCTCTTCCTTCATCTTAATATATACAATGTACAAGTTACATATTAGTCCCTTCACAGTTCTATATTTCTAAGCTGGGACCTTCAATAGAAATGCTAGCAACATATGGCACTACCCACATGCCATCCAAACCTATTGATCATTAACTTAGATGTTCCCAAGGTTTTGGCTGCTGTTCCGAATTACTCTATTATTCCAAAGCCAATGAAATATTCCACTATCCGGTTATTAACGTGTGTCCCATGGCGTGGCTTTGCTTAAACACTTAGATGTTCCCAAGGTTTTGGCTGCTATTCTGAATTACTCTATTATTCCAAAGCCAATGAAAGTACATGGTATCACGTGGCACCATCTTCAACTCTCACCTCGACATGTTTGCCGCGTGTGCTAAGGACATAGATTTGAGACTAAGTTTTCGCCTTCAAAAATGCTTGGCAACATGGGGTAAGCGTTTATGAATAGGTCGGAGGTCTATCCTCCTTTTTGGGAAAAGAACTGTGAAGAAGACTTTGCTTTAGTGTTAAGCATTCAAGAAACGCTCGGCGCCAAGTTAAGTGTTGGCATGCCTAGTGCCATTACTCGCTTAGGGCATGAGGCTTGTGTGGCGACATTGATTCGATGCTCAACTTTTTGTGGAAGCACCTTACAACCCATGCCTATTTCACTCATTGGTCAGTATCGTAATCCATGTGTGTGTTTGTTTTTAGACACGCTAACAACATATGGCACCACCCACATGCCATGTTCTGACTATTCGTTTAGTAATGCGTCCATAGCACGGCTTTGCTTAAACACTAACTTTTTTTAGGAAACACATGGTACCGTCTGCAGGGACGGAGCCAGGATCCGAGAAAGGGGGGGGGCGAACATAGTTTACCAAGCTTCAGGGGGGCAAACATAAATTTGAAGGGTATATATGCAAATTTTCAGGAAATCTGAAGGGTATATGTGCAAAAGTTTCAAACCGGGGGGGGGGGGGGGTGGGGGATGGCTCCCCCTCACCCCTGGCTATGGCTTCGTCACTAACCGTGTGGTGCCTTCTTCAACTCTCGCCTCGGCATGTTTATCGCGTGTGCCAAGTAGATAGATTCGAGAGTAAGTTGTCGCCTTCAAGAAACGCTTGGCGACATTGGTTAAGCGTTTATGCAGAGGCCGGAGATCTATCCTCCTTTTCGGGGAAAAAGTGTGAAGAGGACTTGCTTTAGTGTTAAGCATTCAAGAAACGCTCGGTGAAAAATGTCAATGTTGGCATGCCTACAGCCATTATTCACTTAGGGACATGAGGCTTGTGTGGTGACATTGCTTCGAGTTAAGCTTTTTGTGGAAGCACCTTATAATCTTTCACTCACCGCTCGGCATTGTGATCCACGTGTATGCTTGTTTTTTAGAAACGCTAGCAACATATGGCACCACCCACATGCCATGCCGGCAATACGGTTAGTAACGCGTCGCGTAGCGCGGTTTTGCTTAAACACTAAGTTTCTTAGCAAACATGAATGTGGTGCCGCGTGGCGACATTGCTTCAACGTTAAGCTTTTTGTGGAAGCACCTTATAACCTGTGTCTCATCGCTCGGCATCGTGATCCATGTGTGTGCTTGTTTTTTAGAAATGCTAGCAACATATGGCACCACCCACACGCCATGTCCCGTCTATACGGTTAGTAATGCGTCGCATAGTGCAGCTTTGCTTAAACACTAAGTTTTTTTAGGAAACACGTGGTACCGCATGGCGACATTGCTTCGAGGCTAAGCTTTTTGTGGAAGAACCTTATAACTCGTGACTGTTTTACTCATCGCTCGGCATCGTGATCCATTTGTGTGCATGTTTTTCAGAAACGGTAGCAACATATGTCCCGGCTATTCGGTTAGTAACGCGCCGTATAACGCGGCTTTGCTTAAACGCTAAGTTTACTAGGAAACACGTGGTGCCGCAGGGCGCCTTCTTCAACTCTCGCCTCGGCATGTTTGCCGCGTGTGGTAAAGAGATAGACTCGAGGCTAAAGAGATAGACTCGAGGCTAAGTTTTGAGGAAGAGAATATGTCCCATTTCAACCCATCAAAATTGGTATCTCTATGGGGATGGAACATCATCCTCTGAGGGGACTAGCTAATGATTTCGTCAAAGACGCGCTTGGGCGAAAGCAACGTACCAAAGCATCTGATCGTCTATCAAAACATGGTCACGGCCACAGACTATTATCTCCAGGAGTAAATGGGTATAAACATGGCAATAATCTTATAAGCATGCACTGGATCACAAAGCATTAACCCGTCACTAAAATTGTAGCATTACCTGTTTCTTACACCTCCGAGCCAAACCAGACCAATCCTGCAAGCTCTGCAGTCTCTTGCCGTACGGAGCTGGACTCATCCAACAATCCACCCTAATAATAACATAAAAATTGTGAAATGGAAACAAGTGAATGAAAGAGCAAAACACAAAAGGAAACCAAGCCCGCGGGCGATGTGCGCTTACTTCACTGGCGGAGGCAGAGCAGATCGGCCATGTACGACCTCGCGATGCGCGTCCCCCCGCGTCGGTGCTCGTGCGGAGACCTTCGGTGAGAAGTACGGAGCGTCGCTTGCTTCTAGGGTCCCAGTCCCCTCCTCTCCACCCCGGATCCGTGCGGTGC
This sequence comes from Thinopyrum elongatum, assembly GCA_011799875.1. Classification (NCBI taxonomy): domain Eukaryota; kingdom Viridiplantae; phylum Streptophyta; class Magnoliopsida; order Poales; family Poaceae; genus Thinopyrum; species Thinopyrum elongatum. The sequence continues at coordinate 425,962,213 of CM022303.1, read as the reverse complement.
GGGGGAGAGAGAGGCTAGCGAGGGACGGAAAGGGAGGGAAATGAAAAGAGCAAGCAGGGGCTTCACTGCAAGAGAGAGAGAGAGATCGCATTGTGCAGTCCGACCGAGCCGGTGGGCCCTCTCTTATAGCCTGCTGCATGCGTGCTCGGTCACTCGGTTGGCAGCGTGCGGCGACACCTGTAGCCTTCACACCTCACCAAACCTGGTGCCGCACCGCGTACCACCAAACCAGCCCAAGCAGACAGGTTTTAGAGCCTTCCGCTTCTGCGCCGTGGGCTCGTAATTGCCTGCCCGGCTCGGATCCAAACGGTGGCGATTCGGCGCCGCTCCTGGGCCCGGGCAGGCGAGATGCGGGAATCATTGAGCGTTAAGGCTATTTACTACTGTTGCCCGGCCTTTGTTTTGAGCCTTTACGGCTGTTTCTGGGAATGATCTATTCCGCGACACCAATCTCCCGCCTTAAAAGCATGTCTAAAGACATGGATTTTCAGCTCTCGGGTTTAGATGTACTCGGATGAATAATAAAATTCAAAAAATCGTCAAAAGAAGTCAAAAAAACTGTTAGCAAACATTGTTCACTGTTTTATCTATGTGCAAAGTTTTGTGAGAAGAAAACAATCATGGTGCTCTAGGTGAAAAATAAAAAAATCGATGCTCCAAAATTTGTTTTGAAAACATTTTTTAGCACTTATTTTTTTGTCCAAATCATTAAAAATGTTGGTACCATCATGAAAATTTGCATGTATGTAGGAAACTAACCAATGTTTCTTGACAAAAAAAATCAGAAATAATAACTTTTGGATTGTTCATAGCAGGAGCATATGAGCTCGGGTGTAGACCGACACTTTCACAAGTCTAATTCATCACTTAATTTGGCAACTCCTAATAACACACAACTAAAATTGAACTCCCAAAAAATCCGAGGCATTGGAGGATGGTATCTAACCCAGCTTCAATCTTAACTCTCAAAACTTGTTTTACAATGTGAACTTCATTTCAAACACAAACATGGCATAAACTCCACTAACTTATTCAACGTCATAATACTATACATAATCTAACGACTCGATGAACTCATAATTAAACATAAACTGCTACTTCTTATACTTATTCATGTAGAACACAACGAGGTGTCTCTTGCGCTTCTTCATAGTTTCCACGGTATAAACTTCCTCCCTACGAACTTTGTGGGGATCATCCATGGATTATTGGGGTTTCTCGTCATTGTGGAAGTTGAGGGAGGAAATCACCGCGACGTTATTGCTCCTCTTAGTGGTCTTGGCGGCCTCCTCCTCGACAATCTTAGCCTCTAGCTCGACAAGGATGGTGTCAAGCTCCCTCCGACGGGCCTCGTCAACGGCAATTGCGGTATTCAGTGCCACAACCTCCCCTTCCTTGGCATCGACATTCACCTCCACCTCTACCTTGTCCTATGGAAGGTCTTTTGCAAGTATCCAAACAATACTATAATGTATGTGGGTTTGAACGAGAATAGGATGTAACCTTAGGTTATCGGATGGACAAAGTGGAGTGATTTTACGATGTTCGAGCCCATGCGATGCAAGTAACCACTCTAGTCCTGGTTGTCTACAGTTATATCAAGCAACAAATAAACAATGATTGCAAAATGTGGATCCAGGGACTTCGATATGGAGTCGCTGGGTTTCGAGGTGCTCGAACTATATGGAGCATCATAGATCGAATCTATTCCAGGCAAAACTAGGGCTTCGATTCAGTCGTCTTGGTCCTTTGGTATTGAAAGTGCAACTATCCCTGGGTGGTTTTGGTAATTCCTAACAACATATAGCTCATTGAACTAATATTCTTTCAAGATGATCATTTCAGAAAGTTCAATGATTGGCATGGCATGGATTAGGAATGTGGACCCCTCAAAATGCTAAGGACACATATTGGCTCAAGCTCAAGACTCTACTCTTTTCATTTTAGTGATCCAAGATCACATTGAGTCCATAGGAAAGCCAATACTATTAAAAGGGGATGAGGTGTTGCTTAATGGCTTGCTTGCTCAAAGTGCTTAGAGATATGCTCCAAAGCCCTCAACCACTTTCTCATATCCACATATGTCCCAAACCAAAAGTCAAACTCGGCCCCACCGATTTGATCTATCCGGCGCCACCGAGTTCATTTGACATAGCCACTGCCAGAAACCCTAGTCAGTTCGGTCTCACCGAGATGGGATTGCAAACTCTCTGTTTCCCTTCGTAACGTTTCGGTCCAACCGAGATGAGCGATCGGTCCCACCGAGTTCGCAATGTAAACTCTCTGTTTCCTTTTCGTAACGTTTCGGTCTCACCGAAATGAGCGAATCGGTCCCACCGAGTTTGCCTGACCAACTCTCTGTTTGCCTATTACAGAAATCGGTCCTACCGAGTTTATGTAATCGGTCACACCGAGATTACGTTATGCCCTAACCCTAACGAAATCAGTCTCACCGAGTTGACATGTCGGTCCCACCGAAAACCCTAATGTTCACATTTTGAACTAAATCGGTCTGACCGAGTTTTATGATTCGGTCACACCGAGTTTGGTAAATTGTGTGTAACGGTTAGATTTTGTGTGGAGGCTATATATACCCCTCCACCCTTCCTCCATTCGTGGAGAGAGCCATCAGAACGTGCCTACACTTCCAGCATTCATTTTCTAAGAGAGAACCACCTACTCATGTGTTGAGACCAAGATATTCCAATCCTATCATATGAATCTTGATCTCTAGCCTTCCCCAAGTTGCTTTCCACTCAAATCATCTTTTCACCATATCCAAATCTGTGAGAGAGAGTTGAGTGTTGGGGAGACTATCTTTTGAAGCACAAGAGCAAGGAGTTCATCATCAACACACCGTCTATTACCTTTTGGAGAGTGGTGTCTCCTAGATTGGTTAGGTGTCACTTGGGAGCCTCCGTCAAGATTGTGGAGTTGAACCAAGCAGTTTGTAAGGGCAAGGAGATCGCCTACTTCGTGAAGATCTACCCGAGTGAGGCAAGTCCTTCGTGGGCGATGGCCATGGTGGGATAGACAAGGTTGCTTCTTCGTGGACCCTTCGTGGGTGGAGCCCTCTGTGGACTCGCGCAGCCGTTACCCTTCGTGGGTTGAAGTCTCCATCAACGTGGATGTACGATAGCACCACCTATCGGAACCACGCAAAAAATCTCCGTGTCTACATTGCATTTGCTCCCTCCAAACTCCTCCCTTTACCTTCATATGCAAATGTTTTACATTCCGCTGCTATACTCTTAGACTTGCATGTGTAGGTTGATTGCTTGACTTGTGCCAAGTTGCTAAAATCTGCCAAGACTTAAAATTGGGAAAAGGCTAGGTTTTTATTTGGTCAAGTAGTCTAATCACCCCCCTCTAGACATACTTTCGATCCTACAGGTATTTATAGCTAGTCTTGGTCGGTTTGACCTTCCTTTGCCTCGATCTCCTGGTTTCGCACGTCTTGGACTTTGCCTTGCGTAGAAATCCAAGTGTCGTCCTTTCCTATAGTTTTTTAGGGTTACCTGTTTGGGATACTTAGTCGTCCAGATGTGCACTCTGAGCAGGACGTGTTCATGGGCATGCAAGGCCTGCCTTAGGTTCATGTCATATGTTCTAGCGTATAACTTTTGCTTGTTTCGGCTATAATTATATTACTTTGGCATAGTTTTGGCACCAATTTTTATTTTTTTGTGGACTAACTTATTAATTCAGTGCCAAATGTCAGTTGTTATTTTATGATATTTTTGGACTTTTCAGAAAAATCAATTTTACGGAGCTACATAATCGAGAAAATTCAAAAAATGAGTCGGGAATCATCCTGGGGCACCTGGCACTGCTTGGGGGGGGAGCCATGAGGGCCCATCGTGGCTAGCCGGCACAGCCAGGGGTGGCTGCATGGGCCCGAGTGGACTCCATTCCACCGCCTCTTTCTTCCTACATCTTTATATTGCTTCGATAACCCTAAATTAATTATCAAGGATTTTTTCCGCCGCCGCGCCTCTATGTTCCACCGCGATCCAATCTGGAGGTCACCGATACTCTGTCGGAGGGGAAATTCATCACGGTCGTCATCTACATCAACCTTTATACTACCATGATCGATTGTGAGTGGTTTTCTTTGGACTATGGGTCCATAGCAATACCTATATGGTACTGATAATCCCCAAGTGTTGTGAGTTATTGTAGCACTCTCCAAGTTGGATGTGGAAGTATACACTACAAGAAAAAGACACATCTATGACATTTTGGTCCGAACGAAAATACTTTTTGTCATGGAAGTGACACTTCCATGACGATAATAGTGACAAAAACATGTATCATCATTGATGTGGTGGGCACCTACTGCTATGACTAAAAATTATGACAGAAAATGGACTTTTCGTCTTGGGCGGGCTGGTGGCGCACCTACATGGAGTTATTTAGGCCTTCCATGACGTAAACAATCGTGGTAGAAGTGAGGGCAAGAATTTTTGGGGGGTTTCTCTGCCTCGCGGGGTATACGGTGGGTGGTTGGTCCCGAGCAATGTAGGGGTGGTTTGCGTGTGTTCGAGCGATCCCTTTGCATTACTAAACCTGAGCGAGCCCTTCAAATTACTGAACCCGAGCGATTGATGCGAGACTTGATCGATCAAACACTGCTCGTACGGGAGGCCCTCAATCGATGCGAGTCTCTCGATAGCCTACGACTGTGTGTGTGTGGTGCAAGAAGCCTGCATATGCCTCCTTTTATGTAGCATGGGCCTCCTTTTATAGTCACAAGGGGTCACCATAGTGGCTACAAGGTAGTGGGTACAATACATGTACAATGGAATATTGAAAATGCGTGTAATCCCTGGGTGGTTTTGGTAATTCATAACAACATATATCTCATTGAACTAATGCTTATTCAAAAGAATATTTCAGAAAAACTCAATTTAGGTACAACAATGGTAAGTGAAAATGGACCCCTCAAAATTCTAAGGGTATGTGTTGGATCAAGCTTCAAGACTCTATTTTATATTTGAGTGATCCAAGATCACATTGAGTCCATAGGTATGCCAATACTATCAAAAGGGGGTGAAGTTGTGAAAAATGAGTTTCTTTCTCAAGTGCTTAAAGATCAAACTCCAAAATCCTCACATCACTTCACTTGATTCCACTATAGCACAAACCAAACATGCAACTCGGACTCACTGAACCAAACCCATCAGAGTCACCAAGTCACACTGATATAGTCATTGTCCTAAACCCTAGACTTCTTGTCTCACCGAGTTGACCCATCGATCTCATTGAAGAGCACTTGCCAACCTTTTGTTGCCTACTGAAATTCATTCAGAATTTTTTAACAGATTCAGTTGGTGACACTGAAGTGTGGAAAGAGCTTAGGTTGTGAAAGTGCGTGTTTACTCCCAAAGGGGGGTGAATGGGAGATTTTTAGAAATTCATCAAACTCTGAAGAATTTGACGAAGAACAGAGTGAAGAAATAGAAACACGAGGCTACTAGTTCATCACAGAAGCGGAAAGCATGCATACAAGATACATATAGGTGAAGAACATGCACTCATATGAGCATACAAGCATGAAGAGGATGAACTGAAGAAATGAAAGGTAGCATGATGAAAGTCTTCAGTTCAAATTCGTCAGAGGGTAGATCACAAAATCTTCAGCAGCGAAATAAATAAGGGTAGGGATGAGGAATTTGAAACCAGGTAGGCTCGGTGAAGACACAACAATTTGGTAGACCAGTTCTAGTTGCTGTATCAATTGTACGTCTGGTTGAGGTGGCTGAGACGAACTTGAAGGACACTTAGTCCTCACTGTATTCCTCTTGAGCCAAGGTCACTTAGACCTCGCCCAATCACTCGTGGTAAGTCTTCAAGATAGACTTCCAAAACCTTCACAGAATTGTTCACCGGCACACCACAATGACTCTTGGGTGCTTAGAACATGACGCCTAACCATCTGGAAGAATGACAATCTTCAAAGGTAACAGGCGTCGGATCACATAGATCAATCTCTTCAGTGATGCTAAATCACTTTGGCTCTGGTTGGGTTTTTCCTCACTTAGGATTCTCTCAAAGTCATCAGAGGATGGGTTGCTCTCAAATGACAAGTGTCAAGTTCTTTCTAGAGCAGCAAACCAACAAGTGGTTGTGGGGGCGGCTATTTATAGCCAGGGCAACCTGACATGAATTGTCATAAATGCCCTTCTCAGACATGACCATTGTCAGGATAAGGATCCACTCGACAGCTGGCACGCGGCGCAGCAACGGTCGGAAAATTGAACTCTCAGTTTCGTCGGGGTACTCAATTTCCTCATGATAGGCAGATCGCAGTGGCAAAATCCTAACTCCTCAGTCCGACCAAATTCCTCAACGACCAGATGAACTTTGTCACTATCGCTAGCAAATTCGTGAGCTGTTCCGGAGATTTCTAAAGGCTTCACTCGAAGCGGCTTGTGTATGTATAGGTTTGATCATCACTTTGGAAATGTGAACTATGATTCACCTAGACCCCCTTTAACATTACTGTTTTTCCTATGACTCAAAATAAGAAGAAAGAAACTACGAAAACAAAAGTCTTCAAGCTTCAAAGTCTTCACGTCAATTTCCTCAAAGGCCGTACCAGTTTCATCACCAAGTTCTTCACTTGAAGAAATACATTTTTAGGGGTCGTCTTACATGGGTTAAACCAAATCTTCAAGGACTTTAACTCCTGTGTATACTCACAAACACATTAGTCCCTCAACCCATTTGTCTTCAATACTCCAAAACCACTAAGGGGGTACTTGATGCACTTACAATCTCCGCCTTTTTGGTGACTGATGAAAAATTGGTTAGGTTTTCAATGGGAGTAAATAATGGAAGTGTAAGTACCGAGTATGAAGAAATTGGTTATAAGATATTGAGGAACTCCCCCTGAAGATGTGCATATGAAGAATTTGCTTTGGATTGCAAATGCACATGGCAGGTTGGAATTGTGGAGATCTCCCCCTATATCTTGGAATCCAATCATGCATGATCATAAGATATTGAAGAATTTGAATGCATGATGAAAATTGGTGTGTGGCGAAATTGTGCATGCATGAGCATATATATATATTAAGGATCAGGACATGCATATGAAATGTAGAAAATAAGTCAGACCACCAATAGTAATTTAAGTTACAACTCATCAAAGAGAGAATCAAATAAAGTCCAAGAGTTGTAACTTAGCAAAAAATAGCCCATATATAGACCCGCTTCAAGACTAACTCTGACCTCTCCCCCTTTTGTCATAAAATGACCAAAAGGAGACGAAACTGAGAACTAACGCCCCTGAAGAATATCATCATGAAGAAGTTGGAGGAGCGCCAACGTTGTTGTCGGGGTCGCGTGAAGCAGAAGGGCCTGCTGTAGTGTCTTCAACATCTTCATTTTCATCAGTTGAGCGCGCTGGAGACACTGAGCTTGGGATGAGAGGAGGAACTTGAACCTTCTTGAACTTTTTCCTGGGTGGATTGGCTCAATGAAAGTTCATCTGGAAGTACATTGCTGCAAGTTCTTCATCCGTCTTCAGATGTGAAAGTATGGTCCATGTTTTGTCAAATATCTCGTGGGCATAGTAGTGGTTCTTGCGAACGACATTATGCGTCACTGTCATATTAGTATGAATTGCAGCAAGTTAACACTTGGCCAAATCATGATTTCTATCAATCTTCTAGTGCAAGCTGATGAGGAGTTCACGGTCAGTCATGACACGTGGTGCTTCTGGTTGAGGAGATGACCTTGAAGCCTTTGCAGCTGTGTTCTGGCTTGCAGTTTCATCACCAGTTGAGTGGGAGGCAGGCTGACAGAATTGTCCATCCAGGGAACGAATTCCTTCATCAATGATTGCCTTGCCTTTGCCAGGAACTGAGGAGATTGTGATTTGAAGAACTTCTACCTTTCACAGAAAAATGAGATGATTCTGTCCATCAGCCCTGTAGTTGATTGAAGACCGGGATCTGATGAATCTCATGATCCATGGAGCATACGGCTTCAAATCAAAGGGTGACTGGACCACTGTGACCAAAGTCCTCATGAAGAAATCATGTATGTTGATGGGAGTGCCATGTATGATATGAAAGAGCAGATTCTTCATGACTCCCACAACTTCTTCAGTTGCAGAGTTGTGTCCTTTGATGGGACTGAGGGTCTTGGCCAGAATTCTGTAGACATTTCGTGGCACATATAGCAAATCCTTCACTAGGAAGGTGGTTCTCCGAGGTTCTCCTTTAGCCAACGGCTTCATCAACACTTGCATCAAATGATGTGGAAGTTCAGGTTCTTCATAGATCTTCCTCGCTTCTTCTTGGGGTGGATCGATGCTACTTGTGAACTGCGTTGGGATTTCCCCAAAGAGGAGAGGATGATGCAGTATAGTAGAGATAAGTATTTCCCTTAGTTGAGAACCAAGGTTATCAATCCAGTAGGAGAACCAAGCATCAACTCATTAGCAGCACCTGCACACAAACAACAAATCCTTGCAACCCAACGCGAACAAGGGGTTGTCAATCCCTTGACGGTTACGAGCAAGATTAAATTGTATGGTATTTGATAGATAGATCGAATAAAAATACAAAACAAAAATAAATAAAAGAAAAACATAGCAAGGTATTTTTGGTTTTTATATATGATAAAAGATAGACCCCGGGGCCATAGTTTCCAGTAGAGGCTTCTCTCTTGAAAATAGCATACGATGGGTAAACAAATTATTGTTGGGCAATTGATAGAAAGCAAATAATTATGACGATGTCCAAGGCAATGATCATGTATATAGACATCATGTCCGAGATAAGTAGACCGACTCCTGCCTGGATCTACTACTATTACTTCACACATCGACCGCTATCCAGCATGCATCTAGTGTATTAAGTTCATAAAAAACGGAGTAACGCCTTAAGCAAGATAACATGATGTAGACAAGATAAACTCACACATGAATAAACCCCATATTTTTACCCTTAATAGCAACGATACATACATGTCATGTCCCCTTCTATCACTGGGATTGAGCACCGCAAGATCAAACCCATTACAAAGCACTTCTCCCATTGCAAGATAAATCAATCTAGTTGGCCAAACCAAATCAATAGATCAGAGAGAAATACGAAGCTATAACAATCATGCATAAAAGAGTTCAGAGAAAACTCAAATAATATTCATGGATAGATCTGATCATAAACTCACAATTCATCGGATCCCAACAAACACACCGCAAAAAGTGATTACATCGGATAGAACTCCAAGAACATCAAGGAGAACATTGTATTGAAGATCAAATAGAAAGAAGAAGCAATCTAGCTACAGACTATGGACCCGTAGGTCTGTGGTAAATTACTCATGCATCTTTGGAAGGGCAGCAAGGATGATGTAGAGCCCCTCCGAGATCGAATCCTCCTCCGACAGAGTGCCGGAAGAGGCCTCCAGATGGGATCTGTCAAGAACAGGAACTTGCGGCGGCGAAAAAAGTATTTCGTGGACTCCTTTGTTGGTTTACAGATTTTAGAGAATTTATAGAGGCGGAGTTAGGTCAAATGGAGCCATGTGGGCCCCACAAGCCACAAATTACTGCCAGAAAAAAGTCTCCAAAAAGTTTCGTGGCATTTGGACTTCGTTTGGTACAGATATTCTGAAAAATCAAAAACAGGCAAAAAACAACAACTGGCAGTGGGCACTAAGTTAATAGGTAGTCCCCAAAAAATGATATATAATTGCTTGAAATTGTATATAAAACATCCAAGATTGATACTATAATAGCATGAAACAATCAAAAATTATAGATGCGCTAGAGATGTATCAAGCATCCCCAAGCTTAATTCTTGCTCGTTCTCGAGTAGGTAAATGATAAAAACAGAATTTTTGATGTGGAATGCTACCTAACATATTCATCATATAATATTTTTCTTGTGTAGCATAGACATTTGGACTTGAATGATTCAAAGCAATAGTCTATAACTTGACATGAAGACATCAATACTCAAGCATACTAACAAGCAACCATGTCTTTCAAAATATCAACGCTAAAGAAAGTTATCCCTAGCTGATTATGCTCAATCATTGATCCATTCATGAACACACTCAACATTAGCTACATCCAATGCAAAAGTATGACAATAGTGCTCTCTAGTTGGTGCTTTATAAGAGAAGATGAAGACTCAAAATAAAAATAAAAATTGCATAAAAGTAAATAGATAGGCCCTTCACAGAGGGAAGCAGAGATTTGCAGAGGTGCCAGAGCTCAAGGCTTAAATTAGAGATAAAATTATTTGGAGAGGCATGCTTTTCCTGTCAACGAAAACGACCGAGAATTCCCAATATCTTCCATGCTAGACAAGTTATAGGCGGTTCCCAAATAGAAAATAAAGTTTATTTCCTTTCCACCATTCTTTCACAATCCATGGCTAGCCGTATCCACAGGTGCCTTCCATACCAACACTTTCCAAGGAATTTATTATTATCATCATATTATTATTATTTTCATTTCGGAACTGGGCATCCCTATTACATGCAACACTCTCGTGCAATGACAAGTGAATAAACACTCATCGTGAGAATAAAATACCTAGCATGGAAAATATTGGCCACCCCCTGCCGCATCATGAGCAGTACGGGCACACAAAACAGAAATTTATTTTGAAAAATTAGAGTTGGCACATACAAATTTACTTGGAACGGCATGGAAATACCGCATATAGGTAGGTATGGTGGACTCATTTGGCACAACTTTAGGTTTAAGGAGTTGGATACACAAGCAGCATTCCCGCTTAGTACAAATGAAGGATAGCAAATAGATTGAGAAGAGAACAACCAAAAAGCGAAAACGGTCATAAACATGCATTGAGCATAACTAACACTGAATAATGCACCATAAGTAGGATACAACTTCGTTGCATAACTATTGACTTTATGTGCATGCATAGGGAATCACAAACCTTAACACCAATATTCTAACTAAAGCACAATTACTCACTAACATGACTCACATATTATCATCTCCATATCGCAAAACTATTGCAAGGAATCAAACTCATCATATCCGGTGATCTATATGAATTTTTTTTATATCCCTCTTGGATATTCATCACTTTGGGACCAAATTCATATCTTGTGCAAATTACCATTGCTATTATCAACTCTCAAAAAGATTTAAGTGAAGCATGAGAGTGCAAATATTTCTTCAAAATTTAATCTTATCAACTCTCAAAATAATATTAGTGAAGCATGAGAGTGTATTTATTAAAAATATAATCACCGCCGTGCTCAAAAAGATATAAGTGAAGCACTAGAGCAACTGCCTAGCTCAAAAGATTTAAGTGAAGCACATAGAGTATTCTAGCAAATCATGATAAACGTGTGGATCTATCAAATAAGTGTGTCCAGCAAGGATGATTGTGACAAACTAAAAAGCAAACAAAACAAAGACTCATATAATACACGACGATCCAAGAAAAACTCATGATATGTGATGAATAAAAATATAGCTCCAAGTAAAATTATCGATATTTGGTAGAAGAAAGAGGGGATGCCTTCCGAGGCATCCCCAAGCTTAGTTGCTTGGGAGTCCTTGAATATTACCTTGGGATGCCTCGGGCATCCCCAAGATTAGGCTCTTGCCACTCCTTATTCCTTCATCCATCATGATCTCACCCAAAACTTGAAAACTTCAATCACACAAAACTCAACGAAACCTCATGAGATCCGTTAGTATAATAAAGCAAATCACTACTTTAAGTACCATTGCAAACACATTCATATTTTGTTTTTGCATTATACCTACTATATTCCAATTTCTCCATGGCTTATACCCCCTGATACAATCCATAATTTCATCAAAACAATGCATCAAAAATAGGATCTATCCAAAACAGAACAATCTGTAGCAATCTAAACATTGACCATACTTTTGTAACTCCAAAAATTCTGTAAAATTATGATAGAGTGGGAAATTTGTATATGAATCTTGTGTAAAAAATTCAAAATTTTATCATGCTCCAGCAAATTTTAACAATTCTGCTACTGGACACAAAAGTTTCTGTTTTTGCACAGAATAAAAGCAACTATCAACCAAATCATCCCAAAGGCTTTACTTGGCACAAACACTAACTAAAACACAAAAACACGGTCATAATAGCAGCATAATTGTGTGCTTATTGAAAAACAGAAAAATAAACAAAAAAATAAAGGATAGCTATTGGGTTGCCTCCCAACTAGCGCTATTGTTTTACGCCCCTAGCTAGGCATAATGCATAGTTTCAAATGTTGTCATCTTTGTTTTAGATAATCTTTATAGGAGTTTTCTCAAACCCAGGAGGTTCTTTACGCTTCCCTTTATTCTCAGGAAGTGAGGCTATTTTAATATCTAGAATATCCAATCGCTTATTGCATAGAGTAATCAAGGTGTTCATGCGATTGAGATTTCCACTAATATTTTTGAGAGGTTCGTTAGACTTTTGCAACTCAACCAAAAATTTTTGCATGTCACCCAATTTTTCTAATATTTGAATCCCTTCTGGAGTAAAATCAAATCCATTTGGTGGTGGTGGAACACCTAATATACGCTCTATTATTTCATAGGCAGTATTAGCCTCCCTTTAAATAAAATTCCCTTTTGCGGCAAAATACAAAAGTTGTCTATGATGCATGGTTAAACCTATATAAAACTTGTGAAGCAAAAATTTTACATCTCCTTTTACAGAGCAAACACGGTAAGATTCCATTAACTTATACCAAGCATCCTTAAGATTTTCTCCTTGTTTCTGCTTGAAGTAAAGAACTTCAAAATCCGGTGGCAAAGGAGGGATAGTTATGCTAGTCATGATGACAGGGTAAAACAACCAAGCGAAAAGGCAAACGGATTTTATTTTTATTTTTGTAAAAAAAATTTAGAAGTGGGGAGATGAAAACGAGAGGCAAATGGCAAATAATGTAAATGCAACAAGATGAAAGTTTATGAGTAGGTACTTGATAGTTGTTGATGATGATGTCTCCCCGGCAATGGCGCCAGAAATTCTTCCTGCTACTTGTGAACTGCGTTGGGATTTCCCCGAAGAGGAGAGGATGATGCAGTACAGTAGAGATAAGTATTTCCCTCAGTTAAGAACCAAGGTTATCAATCCAGTAGGAGAAACAAGCAACAACTCGTTAGCAGCACCTGCACACAAACAACAAATCCTTGCAACCCAACGCGAACAAGGGGTTGTCAATCCCTTGACGGTTACGAGCAAGATTAAATTGTATGGTATTTGATAGATAGATCGGACAAAAATATAAAATAAAATAAATAAAAGAAAAACATAGCAAGATATTTTTGGTTTTTATATACGATAAAAGATAGACCCATGGGCCATACAAGGGTAAACAAATTACTGTTGGGCAATTGATAGAAAAGCAAATAATTATGACAATAACCAAGGCAATGATCATGTATATAGGCATCAGGTCCGAGACAAGTAGACCGACTCCTGCCTGCATCTACTACTATTACTCCATACATCGACCGCTATCCAGCATGCATCTAGTGTATTAAGTTCATAAAAAACAGAGTAACGCCTTAAGCAAGATGACATGATGTAGACAAGATAAACTGACGTATGAATAAACCCCGTCTTTTTACCCTTAATAGCAACAATACATACGTGTCATGTCCCCTTTTGTCACTGGGATTGAGCACCGCAAGATTGAACCCATTACAAAGCACCTCTCCCATTGCAAGATAAATCAATCTAGTTGGCCAAACCAAATCAATAGATCGGAGAGAAATATTTAGCTATAACAATCATGCATAAAAGAGTTTAGAGAAAAATCAAATAATATTCATGGATAGATCCTGATCATAAACTCACAATTCATCGGATCCCAACAAACACACCGCAAAAAGTGATTACATCGGATAAAACTCAAAGAACATCAAGGAGAACATTGTATTGAAGATCAAATAGAGATAAGAAGCCATCTAGCTACTAACTATGGACCTGTAGGTCTGTGGTAAACTACTCACGCATCATCGGAAGGGTAACAAGGATGATGTAGAGCCCCTCGTGATCGAATCCCCCTCCGATAGAGTGCCGGAAAAGGCCTCTAGATGGGATCTGTCAAGAACAGGAACTTGCGGCGGCGGAAAAAGTATTTTGTGGACTCCTCTGTTGGTTTCCAGATTTTAGAGAATTTATAGAGGCGGAGTTAGGTCAAACGAAGCCATGTAGGCCCCACAAGCCACCAGGGCGCGCCCTGGTGCATCGTGGGCCATTTCTCCATCTTCTTGTCCCCTCCCGAAGCTTCCAGGGTCTGTTATTGCTAGAAAAAATCTCCAAAAAGTTTCGTGGCATTTGGACTTCGTTTGGTACTGATATTCTGAAAAACCAAAAACTGGCAAAAAACAACAATTGGCACTGGGCACTAAGTTAATAGGTTAGTCCCCAAAAAATGATATATAATTTCTTGAAAGTGTATATAAAACATTAAAGATTGATACTATAATAGCATGGAATAATAAAAAATTATAGATAAGTTGAAGACGTATCAATCGACGGGAAGAGCACGTTGTAGTTCATCAACAGGTGCTTTGTAGTGAGTGTCTTCACTCATCCAATCCAGAGCCCATGTCACAATGTCATCAGCATTGCCTGTGAAGTGCGATGTGGCATAGAACTGAAGCATGAGTTCTTCATTCAGAAGCTAAGCAGCCCAGCACCGTGAAGAACAACCAAAACTGGTCGGAAGCATGGAATGGTTTCCATGTCCACATGAGGAATGTGACGATGTGGGAAGATCTTGTTCTTCTCAAATAGCAAAGATGCATAGAAGTTCATTTCGTCTTGGTCCAGAAGCACAGACACCTGATCTTGGCCGAGTCATAAGGTGCAACATCCCGATTCTCGGAATGTTTAAGATAAAGTTTTCCAAAAATCAGGGCGAGAAAATTTCATTTGTTTTATTTGTTAACAAAGCTTAAATTGGACTTTTCTAATTTGGAGGATTTAATTTGAACTAATGCCAACCTAAATTAAAATTTGATTTTACTTCTTTTCTTTTAGTCGGGCTTTATTTTCTTTTCATCGGCATATTAAAATGTGAGCCTTTGATTTTCTTTGGTGTTTCTGATATTCATTTGGTTTGATTGAGCGTTATTCATTTCCAGGTTTCCCTAAAAGGGACTCCACTTATTTTCTTTCTACCAAACTTCAGACAAAATTTCCAAGTCCCTATCCATCTCTCTTTTTTCTGTGAGTATCTTATTTTCTTTTGACTACCGAATGGCCAATTCCATCTCTCGCTTTAATGTTCATTTTCTATATTTCTTCCTAGTGGGTGCATCCCAACTCATCTCTTCTTTTTGTTTATTCCTTGAACTGAATGGACCTAGTCCATATATCTCTTTTGTTTTATTTTGTTTTCTCTTTCTTTCTTGGGCTGCAGCCCAACCAGTCCCTATCTTTTTTTTTCTTCTTCCCTTGCGTTCTCATGGGCCTGGCCGATCTGGCGCATCTCTCCAACTAGGGAACCTCTTCTCCTTTCTTTGTACGTTCACAACTCACAGAAAGTGGAAATGTCAATAGCCACGTACACCTACAGAAAGAGAGGAAACCTCAACGGCCATCACCTACAATTACAGAAAGGAAACTGCTCCACCCTCCTTTAATTTCCTCTCCACTTACCTATCTTCTAGCGCCAGGCCCCAAGCTCTTCCTCTCCTCGTCCACGCACACCATTACAGAGAAGACCAAACCTACAGCCATGAATCTGCCCCATCCCCTAAATCCCTTTATCTACAACTGTTTAAGAATCCTAAGGCACATATATGTGCGCCACATGCTCCTCTTCCATACCCATATCAACTCCTCTCTTCTCCCTTCCTCAATCTCTCCAAAACTCTCTCCGAACTGTTGCTGTTCCATGGATGCCGGTGCTCGTTCCCGGTGGTGTAGACCATCTCCATCAGCACCCTTGCACCCTAAGGTCCCTCTCCACACCACGAATCTATTCAGAGAAGAAAGAACGCGATCCGTCAACCACACGTGATCCGTCAATCAGCACCCTTGCTGTTCCATGTATAGTTTCCTTCTACTAGTTGACGAATGAATATGTCATGTTACGTTTTAGAATAGAGCCTATGCTATTTTAGTATTGTTTATAGAGCTAATCCTAATCTTAGTCCCAGCCATGTATGACGCACATGTAGTTATCTGTTTTGAAATCATGCCATGTCTATGATAGTTATTTAGACATATATTGTATGTGTTTATCATAGTTTTCTTTATGCTAGATATCTTGTATGATGCCTTGTTGTTTGGGATTGTGTACAGTGCAGTTCGTTGGATTGAGTATTATTGCTTAATTGTTCATCTTGTTTTGTAGATGTAGTCATCCAAGTTTACATGGTTGGTTGCTTTGTGACATGGGTAGACTTGTATTGTTACATGGGATTTATTCTTATGGCATAGAACTTTAGTTATTACATCTTCGTAATTATCTTGTGTATTCGTTTGCCCTAGTTTATTACCATGCCATGATAGCAATTTCTTAAAGTAGATTGTATTATTTATTAAACGTTCCTCATGCATGTGTTATATCATTGCTAGTTTGTACATTATGATCACATATATGGTTTGTATTTGCTTGGTAGATATACATGCATGTTAGTAGATGCACACTAGTAGCTTATGATGTTTTACGAATAAATAAATATGATTCCTTCTTGACTGATCAATACCATGCCATGGTGTTATGATTGCATCACATGTGTGTACCAATTCATGTATGAGATCTTTCCTAGTTATGTAGCTTTTGTCTTTACAAGTGTAAATTGTACTTGATAGTAAGGCATGTTGTCTTTGTTATTCATGCTATGATATTCATTGCGTGATAGTCATGTTAGTTGATATCAACTAAGTTATCTCATAGTTACGAGTTGTATTCTATTAGTAGCATACTTTGGCAACTTGTGTGATCATCATCCATGCTTAGCATTATATCTAGTTGTTGCATTGTTGTATGTCTAGCCATCGCCATGCAAGTGATCTTTCATGTTTTATGATGTTCTGTGTGTTATTGTTGCTTAGTGTAGTTCTTTCTTATAGATGATGTTTAGCTTCGTTACATCTTAATCCTTATGAGTGTTTTAATACTTGTTGCTCTGACTCATATACTTAGGACGAGTCATATGTCATGTGAGTAGAGTTTTGCTTTGATCACACACCCAGTGTATGTATCATGCTTTGTTATTGTAGGCATGTGGTGATAATATTATTGCTAGTGGTTATCGGTACTAGTTGTTCTTTATTATTAAGACCATGTCCTAGTTTAGTATCTTCTCATGAGCACTTGTATGTTGGATGCTTGTGTTATTAGTTAATACACCTTTATGATCATATAATCACATGTCATGGGTGAGATGTGTATTATTATTAAGTTGTTTAATTAGTTGGTACCATAGTAGTGGTTTGTCTATTGTTATAGAAATGCTTACTAATAGTTACGATTGGGGTTTAGTATTTGCTTGTTATTAACCATTATAAATATTTGGATTCATTCAAATATTTATTTGTGGTTGATTATTAATCTTAATAATATCATGTCTAGGATAGTTGTTCATCCATTGTTCCACGTGTTGTATAATTTCTTGTCAATTGTTTGACAAATGAATTGGTTTGATTTGATGAAGTGTATCCTATTTTATTTTAATAATGGTAGGGCTAGACCTAGATCAATTCAATTAATGTTGTTGAACGATCTTTGATTGCTTCAGTAGTATGTTTTATAATGTTGGTTTGGTTGTCGTATAGAACACTTGTTTTGAGTTATTATAGAGTTAATGTAAATGTTTGGATTCTATTGACCATTATGAATATTTAGATTCTATCTAAATATTTATTTGTGGTTAACTCCTATATTTATCATGCCATGTTGTGATTGTGTAGTTAAATGCACATGACGGTTTAATTTCATGTGTGTTGATGCCATTGTGTTTGTTATATGGTAGTTACCTATTAGCCGCGATGTGTAGTGGACACTACTAGTGGTTAGTACCCAGTTCATATCTAAACATCAGTCATGTTGGTAAGCCATCCTTAGTAATCATCAACCAAACCATGTCCCTTCATTGAATCATATCTCTTACATTCCTATCATGCTACCTCATCTTCGGAATCTCCATCTTGATCAATATCTTTTCATCCATCAACTCTTAATTTGTTTTGTATGTTATTTGGATTTACTTTTGCTCTGGTATTTATTGTTTGTACTTTGCTATCGTTATGACGAGTAGGGAGTGACGATGTTGGACATGGACACAATCAAGTTACCGAAGGGCTCAACAACGAAGGCATGCCTCCTTCTTTGATCATACTTATCCAATGTTTTACAAAATTGCATTGTGTTTTGGTTACTATATATATGCATGCTTTTTTAATCTCGTGGCTAGCGTGTCGATTGACACATAACCTTGATCCGCTTGTCGCCTATTCACTTGACACCTGAGTAGAATTATATAGTATTCTAGTAGAGTAGAAATGCTTAGCCATGCTTATTACCCTATAAGTGCTTTGTCGAATGACCTTTAAGTCATTGACACTTGAAACTTATTGTTGAGCTCACTGAGCTAGGTCAGTTGGCCTTGTTGATTTCCTCTATCCTCTTCTACTCTGGGTGAAACTTACCATCTGAATACTGGCGCGGGCGACAGCTGAATCAAGGATTGAAGGAGCGATTGGCTGCCCTTCATAAGTTGAAGGGCGCAATCAATCGTCCGTGCCGCATGAGGCCTAATAAGTCTTGGATTTGAAAATTGTGATAACAGTACAGCCACATGCTATATGGGCACTGACTTGGTTAATTAGTTAGTTCACTCTTATTGTCATCATCGCCTTACCGCAGATGGGATAGCTGCCTTGCGAGGAGTATCCTTGGCACAAAAGGGGGGCCCGAACTGTGAACTGCGGTTACTTCCGTGTTGAAACCTAGTGGGCTTGGCACAGTAAGTGTGGTCTAATGAAAGACCTCGTCACAATCTCCCTGTTGGTATACCAAATGGTATACTACTCTAGCGACGGCTAGTGGCAACAAGTCGGGATTGTGTCGTGTGGGTAAAGTGTACAACCTCTGCAGAGTGGAAAACTATTCGAATAGCTGTGTCCACGGTCATGGATGACACATGAATCTTTCTTGGCATACAGGACCTGTCTTGCTTATTCCCTCTTTGCCCCTATTCTTGGAACCTATGAAGAGTGTGAGTTGATCGAGGATCCTCACTTTGATGAAAGTTATTCTGGAGATAAAACATGTTTTCATCAAAAACTGCTTTTATACAACTGCTATATTTTTCAAACAAAATTAGCTTTTATGCAAATGAGCCATACAGCCTTCTGTTGAAGCCACATGTAGCTATTAGGTCCTCTCCGAAGGAGGCATGTTGAGTACGTAATGTACTCATGGCAATAATTTTGTTGACAACAGAGTTCCATGAAGATGAAGGTGGTGACTGTGACAACTATGACGATCCGTAGGAGTGAGGTCACGTGGACTACATCGACTGCCTGTGGCTGAGATGGAGTCGCTACGCATTTTACTTTGTGCTATTTTCTGATTGTAATAAATGACATGAGACATTTCTCTAGATATGCCTTATGGTAATAATTATTAAACTTGTAATACTTTTACGTATTCTGCAATGATATCATTTCACTGTGTTGTCAACAATGATCCTGGGGTTGACGATTAAACACAGGAGGGTTTGGAAGTTAATTCCGTGTTCTCACAGAAGTGGTATCAGAGCCGATGTCGACCTAGTCACGTGGCCTTAGTTAGAAATAGAAAGCCTTAGGGACTATTTTTATAAGAAAACTATTTTGAAAAGAATCATTCTCGTACTCTTCTCCTTCACTATTACTATTGTCATCTCATCTTATTCAATTTAAATTTAAACTCTACTTCTCCACCATCATATTAATAGTATGAAACCCTTTCCCTGCCCATGTTGTTGAAAAATCAGAAGTTTCACAGGATGTGCCAAGAATTTCAAGAAAACTTCAACCCCTGAAGCTTTGAGTAGCAACATTGTTCCAAGAGAAGACACCTCGAGAAGTCAACAACCACCGATCAAGCTCCAATTGTCAACGTTGAAGACTTGCACCAAGTTATGATGTGACTTGCCATATAGGATTAGGTTGGTTAACACCCTTGTAGTGGTAGAACTCGTAACTTGTAGACGCAAAACCTTTTTTGTGTGAGTATCGTCTGCACATATTTCTTCTGGCGTTTTCTATGCAGTCATACTAAAACCCAATTTGCCAAAAAGAGTTGCTTTTGAGTTTGATAGCTTCATGGTTATCTGGGTGTTATCTTTTGTTTATCTTCCGGGGTACCTCCACCTTTCATAGGATTCTTTTACTCGTCTTATGCTCTTTCCCTCTTCTCTATAAACGCTGGAGGACACTTTGAGAGGAAAGAAGTTGCAACAGCATGCTTAGAGGTCTATTATCGATGTGAACCCCATGGAAAACCTCTTTTAAGGGGGGTAGTAGACGATGATTCGGTGATATTGAAGAATTGAAGACCTTCATTCGCAAAAAAGATGAAGATTTGAAGATTTTCAATACATGTACTATAAGTTCAACCTGAAGGAAGAATCAATGAGTCCAGCCGCACCAAAGCTTTACCAAAAGAAGAAGGCCGAGACCGAAGAATGTTCATCCACTCACAGAAAGCTATGTGGTTACCATCAAGAAGATCGAATGAC
Source organism: Thinopyrum elongatum (assembly GCA_011799875.1). Lineage (NCBI taxonomy): Eukaryota > Viridiplantae > Streptophyta > Magnoliopsida > Poales > Poaceae > Thinopyrum > Thinopyrum elongatum. The sequence goes on along the minus strand of CM022303.1, from coordinate 425,941,482 downwards.
TGTTTCCAAGGCTTGAGCAAGCTAAAGATAGTATCAACAAGAGAAGTATCTCCATCCAAGACCTCAAAGTTGTCGATCATGAAGTTTAGAATTGACCATGGATGCATAAGGACCTATGAAGAAATTGCATCGAAGATGAAGCCAAACCAAACCCATTCTCTTTAGTCGGCCTAAATCTCGGGGACAAGATTCCTTTTAAGGTGGGTAGATCTGTAACATCCCGATTCTCGGAATGTTTAAGATAAAGTTTTCCAAAAATCAGGGCGAGAAAATTTCATTTGTTTTATTTGTTAACAAAGCTTAAATTGGACTTTTCTAATTTGGAGGATTTAATTTGAACTAATGCCAACCTAAATTAAAATTTGATTTTACTTCTTTTCTTTTAGTCGGGCTTTATTTTCTTTTCATCGGCATATTAAAATGTGCGCCTTTGATTTTCTTTGGTGTTTCTGATATTCATTTGGCTTGATTGAGCATTATTCATTTCCAGGTTTCCCTAAAAGGGACTCCACTTATTTTCTTTCTACCAAACTTCGGACAGAATTTCCAAGTCCCTATCCATCTCTCTTTTTTCTGTGAGTATCTTATTTTCTTTTGACCACCGAATGGCCAATTCCATCTCTCGCTTTTATGTTCATTTTCTATATTTCTTCCTAGGGGGTGCTTCCCAACTCATCTCTTCATTTTGTTTATTCCTCGAACTGAATGGACCTAGTCCATATATCTCTTTTGTTTTATTTTGTTTTCTCTTTCTTTCTTGGGCCGCAGCCCAACCAGTCCCTATCTTTTTTTCCTTCTTCCCTTGCTTTCTCATGGGCCTGGCCGATCTGGCGCATCTCTCCAACTAGGGAACCTCTTCTCCTTTCTCTATAGGTTCACAACTCACAGAAAGTGGAAACGTTAATAGCCAGGTACACCTACAGGAAGAGAGGAAACCTCAACGGCCACCACCTACAATTACAGAAAGGAAACTGCTCCACCCTCCTTTAATTTCCTCTCCACTTACCTATCTTCTAGCACCAGGCCCCAAGCACTTCCTCTCCTCGTCCACGCACACCATTACAGAGAAGACCAAACCTACAGCCATGAATCTGCCCCTTCCTCTAACTCCCTTTATCTACAACTATTTAAGAATCCTAAGGCACATATATGTGCGCCCCATGATCCTCTTCCATACCCATATCAACTCCTCTCTTCTCCCTTCCTATCTCTCCAAAACTCTCTCTGAACTGTTGTTGTTCCATGGATGCTGGTGCTCGTTCCCGGTGGCGTAGACCATCTCCATCAGCACCCTTGCACCCCAAGGTCCCTCTCCACACCACGAATCTATTCAGAGAAGAGAGAATGCGATCCGTCAACCACACACGAAGAATTCCGCATGTCCACGTACACTGTTCATCAAGTTCGTCGCACCGTTTCGTCAAACCCGGTGAGCCACTGTTCAAATTCCTTTTGCACACCTCCTCAACGTCACTTGTATTATCTCCTGGACATCATGTTTTGATCTATCTATGTCATTGGCCACGCATGTCCAAAACCAATTTTGATTTGAGGGCATCGACTTGTCTTTTTATTTTCTGTCCGTGGAATGATCTTGTGGTCAACATATGAATTATTTCCCATGGCCATAATAACCCATGTTGAAGTTAGATTGTTTGTTTGGTCAACCGTGTTTTAATATAGACGTTATCTTAGTCGTTTTTTATAGAATCCAAGTACGTTTTGTGTTCGGTGAAACTTTTCTATTGATATGTTATTTTCATGTGTCGCATTATGCCTAGGAGTCGCTCCTAAATATTTCGTAATATTATGAGTGACATATGATTCACTATATTTATTTTACTCTTGTTAAAATAGTTGTTCATATTGTTTTGGCTTGATATTTTATGTTATTACGTATGGTCGTATTTTATGCTTATGTAACGATTTTGCTGAATTATTGCCATGTTTAGTATTTGGTATATTTAATCTAGATTTTGTATTGGTGACTAAATATTGTTTATGTTTTGTTTACTAATTTTAATTTAGTAATGTGTGGTTATCATCGGTACGGTCTCTAGAACCATTTTCATCTTTGTTTCATGCCTGTACTATTGTAGTATTCATACCATAATGCAGGTAGTTGTTTATTTAAATTAGATGAGATGTATAGTTTCCTTCTACTAGTTGACGAATGAATATGTCATGTTACGTTTTAGAATAGAGCCTACGCTATATTAGTACTGTTTATAGAGCTAATCCTAATCTTAGTCCCAGCCATGGATGTCGCACATGTAGTTATCTGTTTTGAAATCATGCCATGTCTATGATAGTTATTTAGACATCTATTGTATGCATTTATCATAGTTTTCTTTATGCTAGATGTCTTGTATGATTCCCTGTTGTTTGGAATTGAGTGCAGTGCAGTTCGTTCGATTGAGTATTATTGCTTAATTGTTCATCTTGTTTTGTAGATGTAGTCATCCAAGTTTACATGATTGGTTGCTTTGTGACATGGGTAGACTTGTATTGTTACATGGGATTTATTCTTATGGCATAGAACTTTAGTTATTACATCTTGGTAATTATCTTGTGTATTCGTTTGCCCTAGTTTATTACCATGCCATGGTAGCAATTTCTTAAAGTAGACTGTATTCTTTATTGAACGTTCCTCACTCATGTGTTATATCATTGCTAGTTTGTACTTTATGATCGCGTATATGGTTAGTATTTGCTTGGTAGATATACATGCATGTTAGTAGATGCACACTAGTAGCTTATGATGTTTTACGAATAAATAAATATGATTCCTTCTTGATTGATCAATACCATGCCATGATGTTATGATTGCATCACATGTGTGTACCAATTCATGTATGAGATCTTTCCTAGTTATGTAGTTTATGTCTTTACAAGTGTAAATTGTACTTGATAGTAAGGCATGTTGTCTTTGTTATTCATGCTATGATATTCATTGCGTGATAGTCATGTTAGTTGATATCAACTAAGTTATCTCATAGTTACGAGTTGTATTCTATTAGTAGCATACTTTGGCAACTTGTGTGATCATCATCCATGCTTAGCATTATATCTAGTTGTTGCATTGTTGTATGTCTAGCCATCTCCATGCAAGTGACCTTTCATGTTTTATGATGTTCTGTGTGTTATTGTTGCTTAGTGTAGTTCTTTCTTATAGATGATGTTTAGCTTCGTTAAATCTTAGTCTTATGAGTGTTTTGATACTTGTTGCTCTGACTCATATACTTAGGACGAGTCATATGTCATGTGAGTAGAGTTGTGCTTTGATCACACACTCAGTGTATGTATCATGCTTTGTTATTGTAAGCATGTGGTGATAATATTATTGCTAGTGGTTATCGGTACTAGTTGTTCTTTATTATTAAGACCATGTCCTAGTTTAGTATCTTCTCATGAGCACTTGTATGTTGGATGCTTGTGTTATTATTTAATACACCTTTATGATCATATAATCACATGTCATGGGTGAGATATGCATTATTATTAAGTTGTTTAATTAGTTGGTACCATAGTAGTGGTTTGTCTGTTGTTATAGAAATGCTTACTAATAATTATGATTGGGGTTTAGTATTTGCTTGTTATTAACCATTATAAATATTTGGATTCGTTCAAATATTTATTTGTGGTTGATTATTAATCTTAATAATATCATGTCTAGGATAGTTGTTCATCCATTGTTCCACGTGTTGTATAGTTTCTTGTCAATTGTTTGACAAATGAATTGGTTTGATTTGATGAAGTGGATCCTATTTTATTTTAATAATGGTAGGGCTATACCTAGATCAATTCAATTAATGTTGTTGAACGATGTTTGATTGCTTCAGTAGTATGTTTTTTAATGTTGGTTTGGTTGTCATATAGAACACTTGTTTTGAATTATTATAGAGTTAATGTAAATGTTTGGATTCTATTGACCATTATGAATATTTAGATTCTATCTAAGTATTTATTTGTGATTAACTCCTATATTAATCATGCCATGTTGTGATTGTGTAGTTAAATGCACATGACGCTTTAATTTCATGTGTGTTGATGCCATTGTGTTTGTTATATGGTAGTTACCTATTAGCCGCGATGTGTAGTGGACACTACTAGTTGTTAGTACCCAATTCGTATCTAAACATTAGTCATGTTGGTAAGCCATCCTTAGTAATCATCAACCAAACCATGTCCCTTTGTTGAATCATATCTCTTACATTCCTATCATGCTACCTCATCTTCGGAATCTCCATCTTGATTAATATCTTTTCATCCATCAACTCTTAATTTGTTTTGTATGTTATTTGGATTTACTTTTGCTATGGTATTTATTTTTTGTATTTTGCTATCATTACGATGAGTTGGGAGTGATGATGTTGGACATGGACACAATCAAGTTACGGAAGGACTCAACAACGAAGGCATGCCTCCTTCTTTGATCATACTTATCCAATGTTTTACAAAATTGCATTGTGTTTTGGTTACTATATATATGCATGCTTTTTTAATCTCGTAGCTAGCGTGTCGATTGACACATAACCTTGATCCGCTTGTCGCCTATTCACTTGACACCTGAGTAGAATTATATAGTATTCTAGTAGAGTAGAAATGCTTAGCCATGCTTATTACCCTATAAGTTCTTTGTCGAATGACCTTTAAGTCAATGGCACTTGAAACTTATTGTTGAGCTCGCTGAGCTAGGTCAGTTGGCCTTGTTGATTTCCTCTATCCTCTTCTACTCTGGGTGAAACTTACCATCTGAATACTGGCGCGGGCGACAGCTGAATCAAGGATTGAAGGAGCAATTGGCTGCCCTTCATAAGTTGAAGGGTGCAATCAGTCGTCCGTGCCGCATGAGGCCTAATAAGTCTTGGATTTGAAGATTGTGATAACAGTACAACCACATGCTATATGGGCATTGGCTTGGTTAATTAGTTAGTTCACTCTTATTGTCGTCATCGCTGTACCGCAGATGGGATAGCTGCCTTGCGAGAGTATCCTCGGCACAAAAGGGGGGCCCGGACTGTGAACTGCGGTTACTTCCGTCTTGAAACCTAGTGGGCTTGGCACAGTAAGTGTGGTCTAATGAAAGACCTCGTCACAATCTCCCTGTCGGTATACCAAATGGTATACTACTCTAGCGATGGCTAGTGGCAACAAGTCGGGATTGTGTCATGTGGGTAAAGTGCACAACCTCTACAGAGTGGAAAACTATTCGAATAGCCGTGTCCACGGTCATGGACGACACATGAGTCTTTCTTGACATACAGGACCTGTCTTGCTTATTCCCTCTTTGCCCCTATTCTTGGAACCTATGAAGAGTGTGAGTTGATCGAGGATCTCACTTTGATGAAAGTTTTTCTAGAGGTAAAACATGTGTTCATCAAAAACTGCTTTTATACAACTGCTATATTTTTCAAACAAAATTAGCTTTTATGCAAATGAGCCATACAGCCTTCTTTTGAAGCCACATGTAGCTATTAGGTCTTGTGACAACTATGACGATCCGTAGGAGTGATGTCACGTGGACTACATCGACTGCCTGTGGCTAAGATGGAGTCGCTACGCATTTTACTTTCCGCTGTTTTCTGATTGTAATAAATGTCATGAGACATTTCTCTAGATATGCGTTTTGGCAATATTTATTAAACTTGTAATACTTTTACGTATTCTGCAAGGATATCATTTCACTGTGTTGTCAACAATGATCCTGGGGTTGACGATTAAACATAGGAGGTTCTGGAAGTTAATTCTGGGTTCTCACATAAGGAGACTGTTGGTGCAACAAACCCTGGGTCTGTTGCCCTGACTGTGCACAGGCACAAGGTTAAGATTGAAGCACCAACCCAAGACAGAGTACGAGAAACCAAGAGATTTAAAGGACCAACGAGCAGATCAGAGGGACCAAGGCCAAGCCAGAGAAGCAAGACATCGTCAAAAGAAAGGCCTCCCTTGCCGGGCAGGCGAGCCCGGCAAGGGGCGAGGCCACCCCCCGGAGAAGACGACCAAGGCGTCCCGGCAGGGCCTGCCGGGACTTGCGAAGGCCAAATCACCTCACCGACCACCCCGCCACAACTCACGTCGTCGATCAGTGCGGTGTCAGGCCGCAGAGTGATTAAGTGGCAGTCATTCGCCACATGGCAGCCCCTTTCTACCAAGAAAACCCACAGATGACACCCGTCCTATGACGTGTCAGACGAGCAGGCGTGGAGCTGGCGAGATAGCCCGGCAAGGCTTGCCGGGCAACCAACGACGTGACGTTAAGCGGTGCATTAAATGCGCCCTGTCAGCCTGCAGAGTTAGGTATGATAGCACTATTTGCTATCTTATCAGTGTCTAATGACTGATTTGCCACTGTGGTGACCCCTTAACCTATAAAAGGAGGCCCATGGCAATGGTAGAAGGGGTTCGCGAGGTTGGAAAGTTGGATAACTCGCACCCCCATACGCACGTAGTCGCTGTCGCCCTGAGGCAACCCTTGCCGGGCAAGTGTACTATGCTCCACCACCACATTTCCCCCATCAATCCACCAAAGTAGGAGTAGGGTTTTACGCCTCGCGGTGGCCCGAACCTGGGTAAAACTGCCCGTGTGATCTCTGCCGTGCTGCCTCACGTCCATCTGCTCTTTGTGCAACGCGACTCCCCCTGCCGAACCAGCAAGGGGCCGTCCTGGTCCCATAGGTGGCCGTGGTTTCCCGCGACATCTTTGGCGCGCCAGGTAGGGGGATCGCTTGCGCGAACCTGAAGGCGTGAGTAGCGCATCATCTTCATCGCCATCTGCATCTTCGACGATGCCATCGACCATGGCGCCCAAGAAGAAAACAGCTTCTTCGGCTCATCCATCCACCTCAAAGGCTCCGTCGCCCGCGGCCTCCAATGCTGCGGGGGGCACGGAGACGCACGAGGACACGAACGCTGTTGGGGATGTGGTCGGGGCGGGCGGCAACGCCACCACTTCTCCCGCGGCCGACGTAGGAGCAGGAGGCGCCAGAGGAGAGCAGCATCAGCAACACCTCGACGGCCACGCTCCGCTCGCCGACGGGCACAGCCGCAGTGATGGCGCTCGGTCTGGGGCGAATCGCCGCCCTCCGGCCGCCCCTGCCACAGGCGCGACCGCTGCGCGTGCACTTTCCCCCGGGCGAGTCGACCAAGCTGTTGCGCCCAACGGAGCCACTGGCCCTCGAGCGCCTTCGCCGTACCACCCTGTCATCCAGGTGGTTGCAACGCAACAGTGGGGGTGCAGTGCTGCCGCCGCTGGCTCCGTCAGGAGTCGAGCGACGGCGTAATACCCCCTGTATTAAGCTACAGTGATCACCCTTTTGATGAGGCCATGTCATCATGATTAATAGTGCATAATCATCATTAGCATCATATTGCATTTCAACTCCTAAGTCAAATTCAAGTTTAAATGAAAGTGGAATATAAAAGTTGTCCAACATAGAAACTAAAATGTCAGATAAATAACAAATATTCCAGAGGCTATTCTAAAATTGAAACCAACATCATTGGAATTGGATAAGTGACTCGAACAACCTCAAACAGTGGATAAAGATAATATTTAATAACCATTTATTAAATCTGAAATAAATATGGAATTATATTTTGTCCAAACTAATTTTAGGTGTTAGGGAATAATGCACTGGTATTTATGATCTAGGTCTCATGTTTTACAAAAACCATTTTGAGGCCTAGCTATTTACTAGATTGAGAAAGGAGAATAAAGAAAAAAAATAGAAAACAGAGAGGAAAAAAAAAGAGCACCCCCCCCCCCCCCCACGGCCCAACTGGGCCGAAGCCCAGCCGGCCGGCCCACCTGCGTCGCCCCTGGCCTATAAGGCCCCCCGGCCGAACCCTAGCCCCCCTCTCGATCCACATTCCCCCCCCGTCGCCCCCCTCCCTCGACTGGATCTGGATCGGGCAAACCCCCGATCCCATCGCTCGTCGCCGCGACGACCTCGCCGCCCCGCGCCGGACGCCGCCGCCCGGAGCCCCGCATCCCCGCCGCCTCACCTCGTCTCCTCCCGTCTTCCCCGTCGACCCCCCGACGCGCCCAGCGCGCCCCTCTCCGCCTCGTCTCCGACGCCGTCGCGGACCGCCGTCGCCCTTGGACCTCGCCCGCCTCGCCGGACTCCACCGACGCCGGCCTCCCCGTCGACCCGTCGTCTCCGGCCTCCACCCCGAGCCCCTCCTCGCGCTCGACGCCGACGCCCCGCCTCGACCCCGTCGCCGACCCCCCCTCCACGAGCTCGAGCCCGCTGCCCCGTCCCTGCTAATCTCGGTGAGGCCCCAGGCCTCCCCCTCCCCTGCCCCGTGCACGCGCACGCGCGCCGCCCCGCATCCACGCTCACCGCGCGCCCTCGCCGCGCACGCCGCCCGCCCGCACGCCGCACGCCGGCGCCGGCCCCCAGCGCTCCTCCCCGCGGCCGCCTCTCCACCGGCCACGGCCGGCGCGCCCCGCTCCGGCCTCTGGCCCTCGCCACCACCCCCGGCCGGCCACCGCACCCTGGCCTCGGCCAGTGCGTGCGCGCGCGCCCACGCGTGCCTAGCCGCGCCCGCGCGCCCACCCGCGCCCGTGTGGCCATTCGGGCCACTGACAGGTGGGGCCTAATGCCCCTGACCCACTGACCGAACGGGCCCACGGCCCAGAAACGATTTTAAGAAAATAAAAATAAAAATAAATAAAATAATTAATTAATTAATTAGTTAGGTTAATTAACCCTAATCAGACTAATTTAATTAATTAATTAGTTTAGTTAATTGTTAATTAGTTAATTAAACCTAATTAACCTAACAGCCTATGACAGGTGGGACCCACCCTGTCAGGTGGCTGCTGACGTCAGCATGATGTCATGCTGACGTCATCAATCACTGTTTCATTCCTCAGGGAATCATGGACCGGAAGAAGCAAGAGTTCCGCAACCTCACCCAGGGCAACAAGACAGTGGAAGCTTATCAGCGGGAGTTTCTGGAATTATCCCGCTATGCTGAAGAAGACATTCCCACTGATGCTCGCCGTCAGGAAAGGTTTCGCGAAGGACTTCAAGCTGACATCAAGCTAGCGCTCCTTGTGCATGAATTTGATAATTTCTCCATCTTGGTGAACAAGGCTATCCAGGTCGAGACTGGTCTGCAGGCACACCAGGGATCTCTTAGGCGCAACCGTGACACCGGTTCATCTTCGAGCCAGCCTGCACAGAAGCGTCGGATCTGGATTCCAAACAGCGTGTACCGTCCAGCTGCACCTGCTCCAAGACGGTCCTATACTGCACCGCGTCTGCCTCCACCACCTAGGCAGCCAGGACTTCCAGCTCCACCACCCCGAGCTCCTGCTCCCAATCCCAATGATAGTCTGTGCTACAAGTGTGGGCAGCCAGGTCATTTTTCTTCGGCGACTGGGGTCGAGGCGGGGCGTTCGGCGTTCGATGTCGTGTGTGTTGGTGTTGCGGATGTTGAGGGTTGGCTCGTGTTTTGGTGGTTTGAGGGTGGGTCACCTCTTCTTGTTTTTTATGTTTCTTAGCGGGGTTCTGTACGGGGGGCCCGGCGTCGGTGGAGTCCGGTGAGGCGGGCGAGGTCCAAGGGCGACGGCGGTCCGCACGGCGTCGGAGACGAGGCGGAGAGGGGCGCGGTCGGGCGCGTCGGCGGTCGACGGGGACGACGGCGACGGAGACGAGGTGCAGGCCGGCGGGGATGCGCGGCTCCGGGCGGCGGCGTCCTGCGCGGGGCGGCGAGGTCGTCCGGCGACGACGACGGGATCGGGGGTTTTGCCCGATCCAGATCCAGTCGAGGGAGGGGGCGACGGGGGGGGGGAATGTGGATCGGGAGGGGGGCTAGGGTTCGGCCGGGGGGCCTTTAGGGCCAGGGCGACGCGAGGTGGGCCGGCCGGCTGGGCTTCGCCCAGTTGGGCCGGGGGGGGGGGGGGGGGGGGGGGGGGTTGCTCTTTTTTTTCTTCTTCTCTTCTCTTTTTTTTCTCCTCGTTTCTATCTTTCTTTCCATTCTCACTCATCTAGTAAATAGCTAGGCCTCAAAATGGTTTTTGTAAAACATGAGACCTAGATCATAAAAACCAGTGCATTTTTCCCTAACACCTAAAATTAGTTTGGACAAATATAATTCCATATTTATTTCAGATTTAATAAATGGTTATTAAATATTATCTTTATCCACTGTTTGAGGTTGTTCGAGTCACTTATCCAATTCCAATGATGTTGGTTTCAATTTTAGAATAGCCTCTGGAATTGAATATTTGTTATTTATCC